>CM024551.2:17936299-18536299 GCA_014182405.2 Eucalyptus sideroxylon | reverse complement strand
ACACAGAGAAATCATCCACCTCTTCTTTCTATTACCCCAAGATCTACTGAGCCAAACCCCGCAACTACATTCTTATCTAGCCGTGATGCTTTATTTGGGTGAGAGCCTTACCTCCCATCCTCCATGAAGTAAAGATCACAAAGTAGTCAAGTACATCAAATTGAACAAGATTCTCCAGGGGTTTTTGGCAAAAAAAGTTTATCCGACATTCTCCATGTCATTAAATTAGCAAGAACTACGTATATCAGATATGTACTAAAAGATTTGATAGCATCCTCTCAATTAGACTAAGTCTGCTCAGTCTTCTTCTTAGGGCATTGTAACTTCCTTTCACTGGCTTTACTAGAGCTACTGAATGGCAGCTTCACAATATTAAAGATAAGGCATGGAAATGACACTCGATCAGATCTCTAAAGATTGAAAACCCACGGACCATCCATCAAGAGTACAACTAATGATTGATAAGTATCATCATCACATTATAAAAACTCTGACCAAGAAGCACACAAAGTAAAGTGACTTGCCTCACTTTTTGGTTTGAACAAGTTGCAAAGCCATTCAAACCGCTCATCTGGGATATTCACTCGGGCCTCATTTGGCTCTATGGTGCAAAAGGGGAAATTCTCTGCTGGGATAGCTAATTTCGTGAGGGTATTAAAGAGCGTTGATTTGCCAACATTTGGTAATCCAACCTGATAATAAAGCAGCAAAGTAATTCAGCATGACAAGTACTAATAACCTCCCTAAAATTCATAAGACGGTAGGATGCAAGAATGGGAACAACAAGACACAAAAAATCTTACTAGTATCTGGACTGCAAAATAAAATCTCAGGTCCACAAGATCTAAATATTTGTACATTGCATATATGTATGCATAACATATGGATAGTCTTCTACACTTCCAGATATTCTGAGTTCAAATAGCTTGTACACTTAAAGGATAATATCAGCATATGGGTACACAGATCACTTGATCAAATCGATGCATCTGCATTCGAGTGCTTTTCATTAATTCTTTTCACTCAATGCTTCTTACCCAACAGTTCCATAAGGTAATCCAATACTTAAGTCACATTTTTATTCAGAGGAAACAATCATTTAGAAATTAAATATACTACCATTCGACTAGAAAAGAAGTACACTAAAGAAAGACTTGGGTAAAAGGAAAGGGGAGGAGCTTTTCACGAAGATAACATGGAGCGGTCCTCCCTGCACCTTTTCAACATTCTCAAAATAAAACAAGAACGGAGAAGAACCATCGAGATAAGTCATGACTGCCGCGCAACGTCGCCCGAAATCATCGAGTCAAAGAAGGCACGAAAATCGGCACAAAAAAGGTAATCAAACCGAACAAAAAACACGGTAAACACGAGAAACGAAGATGCTTTTTATCGACGCAGACGGAAGAGCAGCTCGCCAGAAACGACGGCTTTTATATCCCTAAATCCACGAACCGCAGATGCACAACGAGAAAATGAACGAAGATCAGGCATCGAAAACCGGATAGCGGAGAAACCACATGCGACGGAAGAAATCGCGAATCTCTCCGATCGGAAACGACATCGAAAGACCCCCTCGTTTTCCACCTCGTCCGAGCTTCTCACGAGGGAGGGGTGAATCGAAGCGAGCAGACGGAAATGAAGAGGCGAGGAGAAGGGAGAGGAGGGAGCGTACGATGCCGATCTTGAGGTGGGACGAGAACCTGCCGAGGATCGGCCGCTCCGCCGGGGCTTCCTTCGATTTGGAGGCTTTCGGCGGCATTTCCGGTGGGGAAGCGAAGCGGAGCTCCGATGGAGAAAAGAGTTAGCGAGGGTTTTACGAGAGAGAGCAGAGGAGAGAGGCGCACTCCGCAACACAAAGGATCGACCAAGATGCTGCTGAGTGCTGATACAGAGCGAGGACTGCGGGGTTAACAATTGTATTAGCCTCGAGCCCGCTGGGCCGCTGCGTCGGCTGGACGCCTGATGCCACCAATTTAAGGTTTCCATTTATTTTGCCCAAAAAAAAAAAAAAATAATTTAAAAATAATTATTTATATATCTTAAAATAATTAGCCAATAAAAATTTATTTTAATTATCGACAGCGATTTATGTCAAAATAATTTTGCAGATAATGAAAATATTTTTCATTTATTCAATTTTTATGAGTGATGTAAATAATCATTGTTATTTTTCTACAAAACAAAGGCACAATAGCATTATAGTTAATTTATAAATTAGACAAAATGAAGTATCTGAAAATAAATCTGGATGTATTCATGAGCACGTCTATTTCACTTATATCATTTTATACTCGAGAGATTTAGAGTCTAATTGATCAATTTTTTCCTTCATTGGCTTTTTTTATTGAATTTTTCCTTTTTTTTTATAAATTCTCGAAAATTTGATGATCATAAAATAATGGCATCCCGTGAACTTATACAATTGAAATCATCAAATATTTGTCTAAATACTCAATTGAGAAAGATTAGAAATGTCTAGAAAAGTTCACATATTCATTCTATAATAGATATTCACGAATTATAAGCATAACAAATTTACATCGAATTTTGAAAAGAATGGAAAAGAATGGTTCATTACTTTTCGACCGATTGCAATGCTTGCTGGAGGGGTGAATGGTTTGTCAAACTTTCATTTTGAACTCGCTAGACTAAAGTTTAATTTGCGAAATGCTTTCTTCCCCTTTTGCATAAAAAGACATGTTTTGACTAAAAAGAATCATTTTATGTGTTTTAGCCATATGCCACGCGTATAGTGTCATATTTTATTAAATTAAATCAATTCTAAAACACGATGTTTTGTCCTAATTTTGATACATCACAATTCACATTGTCCGTATGATCTATTTTATTTAATCTTTTGAGTTTTAAAATATAAAGTTCAAGTCTTATACGAGTATAGATTTAAATGATCGAAGATTAAAAAATGCCCAGAAAAAAATAGTGAATAGATAATACTGTATTTTTCTAATATCCAAAGTAAAAAATTTTAAGAAAACATAAAAACATAAGTTCACGCCATTGGGCCTTCACGCCATTGGGCCAATGCATCAATGGCCTCATCTTGGACGGGATTTTAGGAAAGTGACACATGGCACACGTTAGCGAGGACTTAATCGAGGTATAGAAATATTAATTGTTGCCTTTTGTCTTTACCGAATGATGGAATGAGACAAGAGTTAACGTTTGAATTGTTGTATCAAACAATACCAACATTATAAATTTCAATAAAAACATGAAATAAACAACAAATAATTAATCAAACTATATTACACCCGATCGAACTTGATTCTCTTACTGAGAAATTTTAAGATCCCAAAATCAATCAACGCTAGGAAGGCGATATATCGATTAAAGATGCTCGTATAAGTGAAAAATGAAATGCTTTAGGGAATGTGTTACAATCATATTAAGTATAAAAAAAGAATCCAAAGTTTTCATCATTTAGAGTCATTGAGTGCGCTTGAGAATCTTTGGTAACATAAAGTTTTGTTTATTTATTTGAGTTATCTAATTTGCCCCTAAGGAAATGGATACAGTTAATACAAAATTAATATCTTAACAATTACGTGGTAAAATCTAATAATAATATTCAAAATTATTTTGTGTAGCATTTGGTTTTCATCTATATTATTAATAAAGGGAACTTATAAAATTAGTGTCGGTGTGCACTCCAAATTTACCAAAGTACCATCGACATTATTATAATTGCTGCAAGAATAAAGTCTAATATGGTATTTATAATGTATCGGAGTGGGTGGTTTCTTCGATAATGTGCAGTTACTCCCCTTAGAATCAATTCCCAAAAACACTCAAAAGTATCGTAATTGACTTTCTCTCGCCATTAAAAAAGTTATTAAGTACGTGCTATGCGCGTGCATGACGACTACTCTTTTACGAAGCCAACTTTTTATTTTCATTCTCAGTTTTCAGACTTGTCATTGCTTAATGTCCGATATTTTATTTTTGAGATATATACATTAAAAGTTTAAAACTCATCATGAAAATACAATTGAGTCGTAAAATTTGTAAAAAGTGTAATTAAATTTTAAAACTTGTTAAATTGATATAAACAAGTCTTTCTATCAACTTTGTCTAACTTGGCTAATGAAAAATGCTAACATGATTTTTAAAAAATATATATATTCTCCCTTCTACATGGCTAAAACATGAAACATTAGACTAAAATAACGTCAATTTGGTCTAAAAGTTGAACTTTAATACAACAGACAAGGCCCATTGACTCTCGCTGAGTCCTAGCCAAGGGCCAACAGCCCTTGTAGATTATGGGCGAGGACCTACAAGCTCTCAACATCTAGTTCTTGTCGCCTAGTTCTAACTTTGTTTAAATTATTTTTTAATTAATTTATATGAAAGTTGTATTAAAATCATATTCGGATCAAATTGGCATCATTTTAGTCAGATTATCACCATGCATGAAAAGTCAACATAGTAAAAAAAAAGTCATTTCACTATTTTCCATCAGTCAAGTTGGACAAAATTAATGGAAATAATTGATTATATTAATTTAACAAGTTTAAGAACTTGATTGCACTTTTTGTAAGTTTTAAATTTATTTGCACTTTTATGACAAGTTTTAAGATTTCAAATAAACATATTTCTTTAATTTTTAGCACTTAATTTTTGGTTTTATGAAACGGCCCTTAACTTTAGGTCTTGCTCTACCAATAAGTAGATGGAATAAAGCGTTTGATTTTTTGAGTGAAACAAAAAGACTATAGTGTACTACCCAATATTAGTGAAATCTTTTAATGAAATCTGTCGTTTTCGAAAGACTAACTATCATAGTATTTCACTTAGTTTAAAAGTTGACCTTGAATTTTATATTAACAAAAGATGAGATTATGCAAATAAAAAGAATAAATGTAGTCCGAACCTAAGCCGACTCTAAACTCACGCATACCTAGGAGGGAAGGCCAACGAAAAGAGGACAAGGCAACAGCTTTGCTTTTCGAGAGAAATTTGTTTGGACTTGATTCATATAAGCGATTTCATTACAACTGTTGATCAATCATATTAGTATGTAATCCATCTGGTCAACGGCTCAAATGGACTTAGTCCAGTGAACCTAGATCGAGGCAGGAATTTTCCCTTACTTACTTCCCCCATGCATATTTAGGATTTACATTATGCTCAAGAATGTAGATGGAAAAATTACTTTAAAATAGTTGAATTTGTTGAGGATTTTTCTTGTGAGGTTATGTTTTGAGGATTTCTCGTTATTTATCACTTAAAATTACGTCAAATCAAGGATAGATTCAGAAAAATCGAAAAGAAAATTATATTGTCTAATTTTTGCCTCTAAAGGGAAGGGACCCCCCCATAGGGCACCGTCACCCTGCGCGAGGCCCCTACCCCACTAGGAAAATTTCCCTAGCTTTCATGTTCTTTTATCTTTACCTATTGCCATAAATCATTGTTCTCGTGCATAACATAAGTGCGATAATGTATGGTATTGAATTTGTGTTCATTGCGGTGGAGCCTTTCTTTCAAATAAATTGAATTAACTCTTTTTACTCTTCATGGTTTATTCTTTCTTTGAGAGACTCTAATTTATAATGAATTTCTTATCTCTAATGACCTCTTTTGTTGTTAGAAAGCTAATCCATTTCATGAAATGTCGTCCATATAGAACAATGAATTTGAAGTGATCCGGCTTTTCTTCCGAAGTTCAATCCTAAATTTTCTTTTACCCACTTAAATGTTCTAAATATGCTCATTATATTTTTCATGAGTTGGGAATGTAAAACAAATATCACAAATGTCGGTCTGTTTTCTTACATTGGAAAGATACATATGAAAGTTAACTAAGCCCTCATTATCTTAATATATTAAAAACAATAAAGAAATATTGCTCTTAAGTATAATAGTTTCTTGCTTTCTAATATTAGGAAAGAAATTCAATCCCCTAGGTTTGACACAATTGATTAGGGTGTAAATGGACCACAACTCAGGAACTGCAAATTTGCATGTTAAAATCTATTAATTCGTGCAAAATGTTCAAATTAGAGTTACCTGCACTAGTCAAAAACTTTAATGCTGGAATTACCACAAAGCAATAGCCCAATAACCCCAAATCTTAAATCTCTTCTAATCTTCTATAGTGGTTTACAAATTCCGATCCAGATTGTCATAGTGACCACTTTTTTAAATATTCGTTGTGCAGAGAGAGAGAGAGAGAACTATTTAGGGTGTGCGATGTGGGGCGGGTCGGCGACAAGATTGTTTAGGGAAACAAATAGCGATCTTATAAATAAAGACCCTCGTCATTTATGAAGCGTTTGATCGCGAAAACGAGGGTGCGAAGAAGTTTTGGAAATGAAAGTCGAGAAAACATCAAGGCGCGAGAAAATCGTGGTCTCAGAGGAAACAATTCATTAGTTCATAAGCATTTCTCTTCGGACCGCATCATTGCGATGAGTGTGGAGCTGAAAAGTGATCGTGCGGCATGCGATGACTGAACCACACCCGACTTCTCCTTTTTTAAACCCGTCAAGGAAGGAACCGTTGACTTCGGTTCACTCACGAATGGTCAAGCAAACCCCACCTCTGATTGTTCCGCGTTCAGCCAAAAACCTCGACAGTCCGGGACAAAAAGAAAAAGAAACTCGAAAAATCACATAATCCAAATAGTGCTCATTTCACGTGAAACAATTTCGTATTCTTTAAGCATTAATCGTACGTTTATGTGAGAATAATCCGGGTATAAGTATTTTGTAAAATTACTTCAGCCGATTACTCGATAGGTATTCCTTGTGCACTTGTTTATGAAATTTCGGTAGTTTGTGCTTTTATTACTTGTTCAAATATGACCCTGAAAGTTTTGACCAAAAAAAAAAAAAAAAAGAAGACCCTAAAAGCCCCTGCAGTTAAGCATTTGATTTGATATTGGAATCACCTGTTTAAATTACGTCCTTCCCCGTTCAAATTATAAGAGGTGCGCTTACAATTCCATAGGCGGAATCTTACTAGATGTATGCAGATGATGCAACATGCGTATATTCATGGAGAATAGCGGAATCAAAGGTTTGCATACTCCTTTTTATCAAAGAGAAATGGTAATTAGTATTGTTAGAAATTATTTCATGAAAAAGTTATCGCCGAACCCATTAATGGACTATTAATGTCTTCATGGTGTATCATAATCTTTGCTCTTTTTATTGATCTGACCTCCTACCGCATTAATCGTATGTTATGTGAGAATAGTCCAGGTATAACTATTTTGTAAATTGCTTCGGTCGATTGCTCAATAGGTACTTCTCGTGCACTTGTCAAAGAAATTTCAGTACTCTTTTCTTTTACTACTTGTTCAATTATGACCTTGAAAGCCCCTGCAGTTAAGCATTTGATTTGATGCAGGAATTGCTTGTTTAGATTACATTCTCTCTCATTTGAAGTATAAGAGGCGTGCTTACAATTTCGTGGGTGGAATCTTAATGAATAGACGCGGACGATTCAACACATGTGCATTTATGGAGAATAGTCGAATCAAAATACTTGGATATTTATTTTTATTTAATAGAAATGGAAGTCGGCTTATTAATAGCTAACATTGTTAGAAATTGTTTCATGAAAAAGTTATTGCTGAACTCATTGATGGAGAATTAATTGTGTTCATTAATATGTCACGATCTATGCTATTTTTACTGATTTGAAACTTAGTACTTATCTCTTATTGATTCTTGGGGCACTTCCACCTGCCGCGTTTGAGAACAAAAAAACTTAAAAAACAGTAGAAGTTAAATCAAATCATGATATCTGGGATCAAACCACGAGAGAGAAGGCTAGTTTTAATTAACGAGCAAATGTTACATATGTTACGAGATCTTATCGTAACTTATTAAATAATATGACATTTTTCTCTATTAAATATTTAAAGAAGTTAAATTCATGGACCTCATTGGTTCATATCCTATTAACACTTGCCACGTTACTTTGCAAGTAAATTTCAATATATGACCAAAAAAAGGTTTCAATAAAATTCCTTCTTACATCCGGTATTTTCCATAATCCAACAATGTAATATATCCACGAGGGGTGCCTTCTTGTTGTTGTTTTATTTTATTTTATTTTAGGTGTTTTCTTGGGGGTTAAGATTGAAATTTTCCTCCTCCTTTATTGGGGAAAAGTATCAAAACAGTCTTAAACCTTTTGAATTGGTACTAAGTTAGTCATAAACTTTTCAATTTGACCAATGTAGTCCTAAACATTTTTATATTGGTACTAATTCATTCCATCCAGTTAATTTAAGCCAGAAATTGTTGATGTGGCCGCCGATATCTTATGTGGCACAACGTGGACAAATTTTATATTTTTTTATAATTATTTTTTTAAAATTATTTTATTTTATTTTTTTTTCTCCTTAGCCCTTGGCCGGCGAGGTCGCCGGCCGGCCGACCATCACTAGCCATAGGCTGGTTGGGGTGAGGGGCGCTGCGCCCTCGCTAGCCACAAGCGAGGGTGTTAGCCCCCGCCTAGATCTAGGCGAGGGTCGAAACCCTCCCCCATTGTTTGGCGAGGGCCTCTGCGCCCTTGTCAACCACAGGCGAGGGTGTGGTGGCCCTTGCCCAGATTCAGGCGAGGGCACGACGCCCTCGCCACGAACAAGGGTCACCGCACTCTTGTTTGTGGCCGATGAAGGTGCAGAGGCCCTCATCAACCAATAGGCGAGGGTTTCAACCCTTGCCTAGATCTAGGTGGGTGCCGACGCCCTCGCTTGTGGCTGGCGAGGTGCAGGGCCCCTCACCCCGACCAACTTGTGGCCGCCATGGTCGGGTGGCAGGCGACCTCACCGGCCAAGAGCTAAGGAGAAAAGAAAAAAAAAGAGAAAAAAAGGAAAAAAAGAAGAAGAGAAAAAGTATAAAAAATTTATAAAATTTCTCTACTTGGCGCCACATAAGATTACCGGCGGCCACATCAACAATTTCTGGCTTAAATTAGCCGGATTGACTGAATTGGTACAAATATAAAAATGTTTATGATTAAATTTATCCAATTAAAAAGTTTAGGATTGAATTGGTACCAATATAAAAGATTTAGGACTGTTTTAATACTTTTCCCTCTCTATTGACCAAAAGCATATCTACCATTGACTTGACTTTTTATTACCTCACAGGGCGTAGCACAGCTAATGGCGCCACTTTGACCCCACCCACCCATGTGCAGCAACCAGCAAGTTCAAATCCCCCTCCTCACGTTGCAACTTGCAAGTCGCGAGTGGGCAAGTCAAGACTAGATATATCAAAACGGATTGTAGATTGATTTTTTAAGTCGTCTTGATTGGGTTGTTATACGAATTCGTTATATCTAATAACACTTGCCACGTTACTTTGCAAGTAAATTTCAATATACGACAAAAAAAGGTTTCAATAAAATTCCTTATTCCATCCGGTATTTTCCACAATCCAACAACGTAATATATCCACGAGGGGCGCCTTCTTGTTGTTGTTTTATTTTATTTTATTTTTGATGTTTTCTTGGGGTTAAGATTGAAATTCTCCTCCTCCTATATTGGGGAAAAGTATCAAAACAATCTTAAACATTTTGTATTGATACTAAGTTAGTCTTAAACTTTTTAATTTGACAAATTCAATTCTAAACATTTTCATATTAGTATCAATTCAGTCCATCCAACTAATTTAAGTCAGAAATTGCTAATGTGGTTGTCAGCGGTCTTATGTGACACCACGGGGACATTATATAATTTATATATATTTTTTCAAATTTTTTAAATTATTTTTTCTCTTTTTTTTTTTTTTTTCTCCTTAGCCCTTGGCCGGCCGGCTAACCATCGCCAACCACAGGCTAGTCGGGCGAGGGGCTGATGCGCCCTCGCTAGCCACAAGCGAGGTGTCAGCCCTCGCCCAGATCCAAGCGAGGATTGAAACCCTCGCCTGTTGACTGGCGAGGGCCTCTGCGCCCTTGTCGGCCACAAGCGAGGGTGCAACGGCCCTTGCCTAGATTCAGGTGAGGACACGACGCCCTAGCCCTCGCCACAAATGAGGGCCGCCGCACCTTTGTTTGTGGCTGACGAGGGTGCAAGTGAGGGTTTCGGCTCTTGCTTAGATCTGGGTGGGGGCAGATGCCCTCGCTTGTGGTCGGCAAGGGCGTGGGTCCCTCACCTCGACCAACTTGTGGCCGGCGATGGTTGGCCGGTCGGTGACCTCACTAGCCAAGGGCTAAGGAAAAAAGAAAAAGAAAAAAAAGAAAAGAGAAAAAAAATAATTTAAAAAATCTGACAAAATATAAAAAAAAATTATAAAATTTGTCAACATGGTGCCATATAAGACCGTTGGTGGCCACATCAGTAATTTCTGACTTAAATTAGTCGGATTGACTGAATTGGTACCAATATAGAAATATTTATGATTAAATTTGTCCAATTGAAAAGTTTATGATTGAATTAATATCAATACAAAAAATATAGGATTGTTTTAATATTTTTCCCCCTCTATTGACCAAAAGCATATCTACCATTGACTTGACTTTTTATTACCTCACAGGGCGTAGCACAGCTAATGGCGCCACTTTGACCCCAACCACCCATGTGCAGCAACCAGCAAGTTCAAATCCCCCTCCTCACGTTGCAAGTCGCGAGTGGGCAAGTCAAGACTAGATTTATCAAAACGGAGATTGATTTTTTAAGTCATCTTGATTGAATTGTTATACGAATCCGCTATATCTAATAACTGAGTCATAAATAGGTTTAAAATTATGAAACCCGAAATAAATATGTGTTAAATTGATTTATAATTTATTTAGATCCCAACTTACCTTTATGAATTTCTCTCATTCTTATTTGATTTCGTGTTCGCTCATTTTGTGCTCTCTTAAATTGATCAAATATGAAAGTGCTTAAACAATATGAGTTGAATTGCGTAAATCACTAACAAGTCGAAACAGATTAAATGAATCAATTTGAGTCGAACCATTTTTGATTAAATCCAAATCTTAGCTAAACCACTTGTTTTATAGGTTTCGTCAAGACGACATGGATAACCCTCGCACTCATTAAATTTTCTTTTTTTACTACTCCAAGGAAATCACTAAGGAAAAAGAGAAATACAAGCAATGGTAACTCTGTAGTTATTATCATAAAAAAATAAATTAATTCATGGGTTTCGCTTGCTTCGTAAGCCAATTAAAATTTGGCACGTTACTTATTGAACAAGTTTCGATAAAATTCCTCAATGCATCCAATATTTTCCGTAATCTAAGAATGCAAAAGATCCATGCAGCGGCGTGCCTTCTCGATTTTTTTTCTTTTCTTTTCTTGCGTGTTAAGATTGAAATTCTCTTCGTTGTCTTTCGGCCAAAAGCGTCTCCCTTCATACTTAATTTGTTTAAACTCATCGGCCGCCCCACGGGCGCAGCAGCGCAGTTAGTAGTGCTGCTACTTTGACCCCACACTTGTGTCGCAAGTTCGATTCCTCCAACTTACTTTGCACCTTCCTTAGAAAAAAAACTTACTTTGCACCTTTGGTTTGCTCGGAGACAGGCAAGGGTTTCTCTGACACCATGTGACAGGCTTATCCGTCTCCATCGGCACAAGCTAAGATGGTAGGGGGCCCACCCCCACGGTCACAATTTTCCCTTTCCCTCCATGAAGATCAAAAGAGGAAAAAAGAAATACAAGCAACAGTAAATTCCTAATTTGTTTTGGCAAATACCACAATAAATCCTAAACTATATTCATTATAGTACAAATACCCTAAACCTTTTTGTTGTTACAAAAAGCTCTGAATTTGTCACGAAAAATCCAAACTTATATACACATTACATATATACTTTCTATTTTAATTTCATTGAACATTATATCTATGACACGAGTATAATTTCATAGTCTTTTGTAACACAAAAAAAAAAATCAGAGATATTTGCGTCACGATGAGTAAGTTTAGGGTTTTCGGTATTAAGAATAAAAAGTTGAAGCGTTTTGTGCAATATTTATTTTGTTTTGAGGGAGCCTATATACATACTTTTTAGTAGTTTAATCTGTTGCTCATCACTTTACGCAAAGAACAGGATCATCTTGGCCTCCCGTTCGACACGCTGTTTCCATGGTACACAGTACAGACTCACCTCACCTCCAAGACTCCTCCATAATAAATTCTTTAGAGAGAGAGAGAGAGACAGAGAGACAGAGGGGAAGGGGAGAGATGGCGGCCTCCAGCGGAATATCCGCCCTTCTCGCTCTCTGCGTCGTCTTCTCCGCCGCCGTTACGCAATCGGAATCGAGAGAATTGCGACCCGCCGATCACGGGCTGCCGTCGCAGGATCCGCCGCCGGCCGGAGCGAAGCCGCCCCCGGAGATGGCGTCCTTCTTTGGGGCGTCGCCGCCGTCGTCGTCGCCTCCGGCGTTGCCGCTCCCCAATGCGACGAGTTCGAGCGACGACGAGGGGTGGCGAGGAGGAGGAGGATACGGCGGCGGGAGGAGAGATCGCGTGAGAGGGGCGCTCCTGGTGGCGAGCATCGCTTGCGGGATCACGGGCGTCGCTCTGTTGTTCGCTTCCGGGCTGGTCCTCTTCTTCAAGTTTCGCAAGGAGAAGTCGGCGGCGGCGGCGGCGGCGGCTCCACCTCCACCTCCTCCTCATCTGCTCCGGCCGCCGCTCCCGCTTCGGCCGGCGCCGCCGGGATCCGGACAGTCGGTAGATTATAAGAAGTGAAATGGTTTTCGGTTATGATTACTGTTTTTGTAGCGTTGTAGTTAATTCTTGCCGAACGCCATGTAAATTATGCGAAGAATAATAAGACAAAATTATTCATTACTCCAAAGAGAAAGCAATGTTGCCATGATCAACGCCTATCCCTTTCTTCTGGACTTTGGTTTTCTCTGTCTCATTTCTTTTAATTATAATTTCCGGATTTAGGTTTTTTTAAAGTTTTTCCCGTAAGATTGTGAGGGGATTAGCCCAACACAGGTCCGATTTTGATAAATTTTATTTTTGTGTCCACCGAATTAGTTACCCATGTCCAATTTGATAACTTATATCTGAATGGATTAATTATATTCAATAAATAGGTTTGGCAAAAAAAAAAAAATAAAATATATATTCAGGGGCCATAAATAGGTTTAGGATGCTAAAATCCATAACAATATGGGTGTTAAATGGGTTTACAATTTACTCAAACTTAATCTATTTAAATAACTCTCTCTTGCCCTCACTTGATGTTGTGGTTTCTTAGCTCAATTTAGGTATGGATTTTCCTAAATTAGGGTATATGTTATTGAATTTGTATTGAATAAAAAATGGATAAATTTAGAATGGATCATTTTCGACCCGATCCACCCATTTAATGGGTCTATTATTTGGGCAATCGAAATTGATGTAGCATTTCATTGCTTTGGAGGAAAAACATTCATCTCAAATCGAATTTATATATAATGAATTCTTCACAACTACTGATTAGGCTTGGGCTTATAAAAACACAATTCAATCAACTTGGGATTTATAGGATTCCGTTGCTCAAGACTTTGGATAATTTAAAGCCGTGGTCATACCATTTATGTAACGACATGGTTTTCCCCCTTAAGAAATCCCTATTTCCCCACCTAGACCATGTTCGGTCAATTTCAGGGAATGACGTGGTTTGCACTCCTCATGTTGTAAAGTTCCCAACTTACCAAAGTCTATGTGGACCCCATGAACTTAAATTGAGCCCACTAGCAACGACCCATATGAAGCAATTCGTATGGAATTCCATGTGTCATTATTCTTAGCATGATCATTTTCTTTTCATCCTTCACTTTTTCAATGACTTTTTTTTTCATTAATGGATTACAAACGTAAATATCGTCAAAATTTATATTCACATCCAAAATTTTGAGGAAATCGTGTCGGGTTATAATAATTTTCAACAAGTGAGGAAACTTCATCTTTTTGAAAGGAAAAGTATATTTTATATTCTTTTTCTTTATATATTAGACCGCAAACTGCCACCTTATCAATTATGTCTGTATAAACGATCCCTAACAAAATTATTTTCCAATTAGGAAATAAATACGTATTTTATTTAGCAAAAACATGCACTTAATGATCTCGGCGTAAAAGGTAATTTTTTTTTCTATTACTTTACCATAAAAATATAAATATGATCAAAATTTCAAAAAATTATTAAAAATCTTGTACAAACCTTTTTTATTTCGAGCTTAGAAAAGTCGAAGGGCATGTACCAAATTTTTTAGATAAATTAGGAATTATAAATCGAAATTCAACGCAAAAACATTTAAAGTTTCCTATTTTAGAACGTTGCATCTTGTACATATCGTCTCAGTCTTCCTCACCCATTCTCAATTCTCTCTTCCCCCGTCTCGTTGCTGTCTCCGTGCTCTGTTGTTGCTGTCTAGAGAGTTGTCTCTTTCTCTCTCCGCCGATACTCGTCCGACTATGAGTTCTGTTGCGGCGGGACCTATCTCCATTGGACAAGCGTAAGGCTAAGGGTAAGGCCCGTCCTCTGCAAGAAAGGCGTTGAATTGAAGCAGATGCGCAATATTCTGGGCTCTATGTCGGACATCAAGATAGGGCATCTCAAATAGTACCTCTGCTGCGCTGTTTTTTTTTTTTTTTTTTGGGTCATTTTCTTACTTCTCTTGCATCGTTAGTTCAAAATCTCCATTCATTTCGATTTGTCTAATGGGTATGACTCTGTTTTTTCTCATGATTTTTCTGACCAGTCACCAATACCAATCGGTCAATGCCAAGATTTATCCGAATAAGTTTCTAGCCAATGTAAATGTAAGTGTATCGCCAATAACATTCATCTAGTGTTTGTTCTGATTTTATTAAATTAAATATGAAATTTCAAAGCTTCAAAGAAAGTGTGAAGTTCTGTTATTTTTGACCGCCTTGTTGAGCATTTTCAATATCCTTAAGAGTCGATGATCCATCATATCAACCCATATAAGGCTTATTCTCTCATAGTATATGCGAGAAGTTCCTGTGGGAGCTTCCCGTGGGAGCTTCCCACGATTACGTTGATAGTATATGCGCCTTCTACAAATCGAAAGAGGCAAACTATTTATTTTTTGCCTAACTATGTTCCAATTTTATCACTTTACATTGAAATCGTGCTAAGTCACTGGATTACTCAGCACAGAACAGAAATCCATGTACATAAAACCAAATTTAATCGCTAGATTGAAGATCGGCTTTGACAAGAAATCAAGAGCGTGTATTGTGGAGTGATTGATTGAGGTAGCTATGGATGAAATTTTACCATCTTGATCTTTTATCTACGATAAGCTGTGAAAAACTCGCAATTTTACTTTCTTGCTAATGAATAGGTACACAAGGTGTTCAAGTTCCCTATTGAGGCCCTGTATCTTGCCATCGATCTTTTCGACCGATTTTGGGCTCTTCATCCAGTGAAAAAGAAGAGACTGATTTTGGTTGGAGTGACCGCTCTACAATTGACTGCTAAATATGCGGGAATAAGAGACTCCATCCCTTGTGTTCATTCGTTTTCTTGCATGGTGCTTACTTCTTGCCCTGTGAAGGACGTTTCGTGCTCTGTAGGGCAGATTCTAGAAATGTTAAGGCTTTAGAGTGAAGCGAAAAACCCATTCCTTATTTTGATTAACTCCGTTAACTTTTTTTTTCTTACATAATTTTGTCTGAATTTGGAATTGGCATTATGCAGGAGTACTTGATGTTGAAGAACTTACAGTATGACTTGTCAATTTTGACTCCATCCACATTTATGTGGAAGTTCCTCGGTGAAACTCACGTGCTTTGATTTCTGTTTATCTCATGTTGTTATAAATTGATCTTATTACATTAGTATAGAAAATGATTCAGGTTTCTATTTGTACCTCCAACCAATTGAGCACTTGTCCTTTTTCTTCATTGATCTCTACCTAGTTTAGCATGAAACATGCACATTTCGACCTTCAATATTAACTGCCTCTGCAATTTACGCCGCCCATCCCACTGTTAAAAGGTGTAAGTCGTGTATAAAATCTATGAGCAGTTAACTGGATGTAGTGCCGGACAGATCTTGTAAGTAGCGAGAGACTTCAATTTATTGTTTATCACATCTTCATGTCTTTGTTTATCACCTTCAGGGACTTAGGAATTTGATGGATTATTACCTTTTGGCTACTTTTCTTTTGTATAGGAATTGCTCAAGACTGATGGTGACTTCCCATATAAAAGCGAGGAGTGTTAGAAGTGTTTATAGAAAGTACAATACGAGGAGATACAATTGGGTGGCTAGAGCTGAACCGGCTCATTTTCTGTTGACCAAATTTAGCAAGGCCATGTTCATCATCTTTAAGCTTATGCATTTGTGTCAAGGGATTTTTTGGTTTTAGAGCTCTCTGGATAAGAGCTACCATACAGATGATTTCACCTTGCTAGTGTTGTTTTCATGCAGACAAGTTTGAATCCATGAAGATGTACATAGTTATGTCTAGTTTCAGTGACTCCTGGATGTTGTAAAAGTACTGCCTCCGCCCCTGTTATGAAACAAGAGCATTCCCAAGAAAATGAGCTGAGGGTACATCCTATTATTTTAGCTAACCATGATTTTGAGAAAATGAAACAGGTATTGAAGACAGAAAAATATGCATCGCATCTGAACCTACCAACAAATCTAAACCTGTTCAAAGATAAAAAAGATTTTATTGCCAAGCCATTTCATGCATGATACAGTCCAGTACCTCTTAAGGGTATCCATTTACTCCTCTAGTCTTGATCCGACTGCTCTCTTGACCAATGAGCCACAACTGATGCTCATCGGTGAAACCGACATCATCTGTGTCAATCCATGATTGAGTGCTAGAGTCTGATGCCAGAAATTGATCCCCGTATCCAATTATCAAATCAAGACCTCTAGTTGTAACTGTCCCAATGCCAATAAAATCATCACCCTCTATCCTCAATTCAGCATGTGGTGCCGGTTTGCCTACACATAGGCCTCTTGGTCTTTGAACTGAATTGAGATATGTTCCAACATGATAATGAAGAGGATGGTAGGAAAAACGAAAATGTGGGTCACAGAGACTCATGAATATATCTCCGTTATCCTTGCATATTGAGAAAAAGAAGAAGAAAAAATAGTATAATAAGCAGAGTAGTTCAAGGCACATTGGGAGAAGGGGACCACTCTGATTAGCATTTAAGTAGTGACATTAACTGCATATAAGCTTATAGAAGATGCACACCATAGGCCAGGAGAATATTCTTAGTTCTTGGGAAGAAGTAGCCAGCTTCTTTTTCAAGTAGTCTTTTCCTTTACACAATCCCTTTTCCTGAGGAAACTCAGAATTAAAGAAAAGTACCACTAGAAGAGCACAATTTCGGATGTAGACCATGTGGGTGGCCCATGCTCTCTACATATGATATTCAGTATTCAAATTGCTCGTATCCTTCTTCGTAGATAACTTGAGAAATTATATTAGACCAGCGACCTTTGCTAGAACAGTGATGAAAGCGATGACATCGTGTTTCTGTATAATCTCAATCGCTGATTTAGCTTCGAACTTCGGTATTAAGACATGGCTAGCTCCAGCCATTAACGTTGCCGTGGCTGATGACAGACCACAAATGTGGCATAAAGGAGCAGTATGCAGATAAGCCAGCACAAATTGAATAAAAGAATAATTCAATTGTCATATGACTGACATTGCCAGCGGACCTTCCACATGTGGAAACAATCAGTCAAGCCTTTATCGTAAAATTTCGGATTGCCAGACAAGCATGAAGACAATAAAAGAGAAGAAACTTGGAAAAGGCGTACATCATTCTCACTATAACCACATATGCCCAAAGAAATCTGTTGAGTACTGGAGTGCAAGGCAACCTTTGCAACTAGAAAACCAATATCACATAATGTAATCCTCAAATTTGAGAACCCTTCAAAAATTGCCAAGAAAGATGGACAAAGAAGCTTTTTCAAGGGAGTCTTGATTAGAAGTAAGGTCAGTAAAGTATCTTAATGAAGTATCTTAGGTAATAGGTAATTAAGCCAAGAGAAAGTTGTATATATTTACAAGTCTGGTACAGTTTGCTCTTTGACAAAATTGATATGATCGAAACTTTTTGAGTGGGTAATTGAATCAAAGAAAGAGCCATCTGGTATCAATTCATATGATTGAGACTTAGAAGTAGATAATAAAGCTACAAAGTGCCATTCCTATATCTCCGTGGGCGATGGGTGTGCTTGTACCTTCATCCGTCTCTAAATAGGATCAATCACTTCATTGTAGAGTAAAGAAAGATCTTTCTCATAAAATTACCACTTGAAGACCACAAAAAATACTTGTTATTAGCAATAAGGGGAAGTAAAGACTATACCGGATGTGAAGCATACAATAACAGTACCATCACAAGTCCAGGAGGTAGTCAGTAGTTGAAAAGGAACTCAGAGGAGTTATTGGATGCGTATCTAGCATGCCGTAATTGATAGTAGCATATGAAAAAGAAAGGCTGGATCGATGATTTTTAAGAATATCATGTTTTTGTACATTGCATGATGGGTAACATAAATTTTTTTCATCCTTCAACAATTTAGACTTCAAGAAAGTGACATACCAGCTAATACAACAAGGGAACATGCCGTTATGGAGAAGGGATACCATCCTTGTGGATCTCAGAATACCAGCTAATACAACTCCCATCTGTCACCGACATCTCCAGGGTTACAAATAACGTCGCCAATGTAGCTTCATTTGCGAAAAAAAAAAGAAAAAAAAAAGAAAAAAAAGAAAAAATGTAGCTTCATTTGCACTCTGTAGTCAAGATTTTAGAATGAATTAACACAAATTAATAGATGTACACATCATACAACAATCATCATCATCATGACATTTAGCTGCTTGCCCCTACTTTCTCAATTTTCTGGCTGACAAAAGAGACGACTAAGGCACCGAGATCTGCTAATTTCGGCAACTAAGGTACTGAGATGGGATAATTTCTCCTCCAACCTAATATGATACAGGGACCTCATCCATCCTCTCTGTTTCTCCACTTCCACGAAGTCACCAGCCATGGTTACACCTCACGTGCAATAATTGCAACAATTTTAGTATGTCTTCCTTTTAGTTTCCATTACACAGCATTCCATTCCTGCGTGGGTCCAATTAAGATTTCACTGGAGCATCGAAAGGTAAAGCGTATAATTGCCATTACAGAGGACTTAACCCCTTCACTGATTAGTTCTGCAGAATTTGACTACCCCATCTGTAGTTTAGAGAAGCGATGATCCCTCCAACGAATGCAACAACCGGTAAAAACCACTCCAAGTAGTAATCACTAACTTGAGAACACCATAAAATTTGAGGAAGAAAAAAGGAAAGAAGGAATCATAGCTCACGCTAGTAAGAGAAGAAATGAGTGATCGATTCGTCAAAGCAAGAAGTGAAGCTGATGATCGGTACTGCAACCTTGATTCTAGTCATCTCAAAAAATCATTCACTGGATTTCTATCCCATTTCAAGTTCCGCCCAACTACATCGATTCATCGAAGACTAAGGTTTGTCATGATAACTCTTTCTTGGCGCTCCGCAACGCGAAATGACAGGACAGAGGCATTCTTTGTAGGGCTGAGCGCGGTTCCCGGGTTACCCGGGAACCAGAACCGAACCGGAGGAGGGTCCGGTTCGGTTCCCGGTTCCAAGGGGGACCGGTTCCGGTTCCGCTTCCTTTTTTCTAGGAACCGGAACCGGAACCGGAACCGGTCCTGGAACCGGAACCGGAACCAATTTTGGAACCGGAACCTGTTTCGGAACCGGTTACTTAGGGCAGAAAAAAACTCAACCTTGGATGTTCTAGTGACTTGTATGTGATGTTCTAGTTGAAGTTTGGCTTTGGCCTCTAAATGAAAGTTGTAAAGGACTTCTTGGAGTATAACATACTCAAATTTGGGACAAAAAAACAAGTATAAGTGGGTGAAATCATTATTCTTTGGAAAGACTGGATCTGGAGATTTTGGGACCGACCCTTGATGAATGCATGGACTGTAAGGCAACCTTTTTGTCGAAATTTCACTTCGGTTTCTTAACAAAAGTTGTAAAGGACATCCTGAGGTACCACATATAAAAAATTTAGAGAAAACAAACAAGAATAGGTAGGTGAAATCGTGGTCCTTTGGAGATGGTTAGATCTGGAATTACGGTACTACGAACAGGGCTTTTAACCGTCCATATTTAATTATCTAGGACGAATTTGACTTCGATGTTTTCATGAAGTATCTACCTTATGGTCTTGGCTATCACATAGTCGAATTTAATAATTTTTGAAGGTCATTTGGGTATTTAATCGGAAATGTTTCTAAAACTGTGCAATCTGATGTGTTCGGATCTTGTAAGTTGCAATGCGTGGACTATATCATTTTGTATGAGGTTCTTTTGGAAATGTGTTCTGAATTAAATATCTCTCTTCATGTCTTCCCTACAACATATTTAAATTTCGTAATTTTTGTAGTTCATTTGCCTATTTAACCAAAAAAAAAAATTTTCAAAAACTGTGCAAGTAGAGAATAGGAAAAGTAAATCGATTTTATCTTTTAATCCAGAACGAATTGGACTACCATTTCTTCATGAAACTTGTACCTCTAGGTCTTAAATACAACGTGTCCAAATTTCAGAATTTTCTGAGTTCATTTAAGGGTTTAATCGAAATTGTTTTCAAAACTTGTACCTCTAGACATTCTTGTTCTAGTGGTGTTTTATTTCTACTTTCTAGTTTGCTATTTGTTTTGAAATTTCTAATTATATTCTATTATTGTTGTGCAGTGCAAAGTTAATGTATCAAGATAACATGTCAATGGGAAATTACCGTGTAATATACACGTACATTATAGTTTTTTTTGGTAACGTGCGCATATGTTATAGTTTTTTTTTTTTGGTAACGTGCGCGTACGTTATAGTTTTTTTGGGTAACGTGCGCATATGTTATAATTCAAATCTGAAAATTAAAAAAAAAAAAAAAAAGGAATCTGTTGGAACCCTGGGCAACCCCTAACCCGTGACGGGTAGGTTCCTGCTCTCGCTCCCACGGTGGTTCCAGGTTCCTCATTTTGAGGAACCTATACCCGAGGGTAGGTTCCAGGTTCCAGACGGAACCGAACCGGAACCTGGAACCGCTCACCCCTAATTCTTTGGGAGCAAGATTCTGTCGACACCCATAGCGCACAGGACAAGACAATCCGCTGAACTATTTGCACCTCCTACGGATGAA
The DNA here is from genome assembly GCA_014182405.2 of Eucalyptus sideroxylon. NCBI lineage: Eukaryota > Viridiplantae > Streptophyta > Magnoliopsida > Myrtales > Myrtaceae > Eucalyptus > Eucalyptus sideroxylon. Next base: position 18,515,099 of record CM024551.2, on the reverse strand, counting down.
TGCTGGGCCAAAAGAACAACAATATCTACGCAAGCCAAAAATGGAAAATTCGGACTTGTTTCGCGCAGAGATTTCGAAGCAGAGCACGAGCGAACCCACAAACGACTTCCACGAACTGGGTTCCGGTCATTCGGCGGCCGCTGGCGATGGCGACCGGGGAATTGCGCCTCGCGGTGGCTATGCGAGACGGAACGCTCGGAGTCGGAAGGCAAATTCGGGGACGCGGGTCCTGGGTCAGTGTTGAAAAAAGCGTGGGGGTCGTGTCATGCGTGGATTGGCGTTGGTCGTTGATGTCGGGAAGAAAAGCTCACGACAAAAGACAAAGCCACGACAACATTAACCATTTGAGGATTAATACATGAAAAATAAATGGAATACCATACTAATTTTAAATAGACTTGGTATTTATCCAACGGTGTGATCATGTAAGTGTCTCCTCAGTATCAACCATGGACCTAATAATGATCCCATTTCGTCTAAAAGCCCAATTCTTGCTGGTAATATTCTCAATACGTTCGCTTTATTTTTGAGGTGATGCCATTTCCACCCTGTATATGATTAAATCCACTCAATTTTTATCAAAAAAGACAAAATTGTCCCCCATATTCAATTGCGATTCAAATTGGTGGTCCCAAATTTACTTTCTTTTTTTAGTTGTTGTGCACTATATTGTTATTTCAAGAGTTAATCATTTGCGACAAATATGCTTTTCGTTAGTTTCCATTAATTTTTATTGTTAGATTGTTGCATTGGATGATACGAAGCAGTTAAAAGGTGTATCACTTTGGAGTTTGATGTTGACTTTTTCTTTGTCATAGGCATATTAATTTATGATTTTTCATATATTAATATAATTAAAAATGAAGTAACTTACGGTAAAATTATTACAAATGTATTAATTTGGGGGTTTTTAGAGCGTATGATTTAGAGTTTTTGATAGTCAAAAAATTAATTTTGAATAAATTTGTCACGAATGTATTAATTTGAAATTTTCGATGATATTAAATATTAACCCATCATTCACCCTATACAAGTGATCATTTTTAAGAAAATATTTTTAAATTATAAATTTATATACATACTTCATAGACATACATATATATGAGGAGCTATGAGGAGGAGGAAACGAGTGGGGTTTTCGATGTCCTTTCCAAAGATGAATTCTCGATTTCTTTCGTCGTTTGGAGCTCGCACGTTGCATGTCGTTTCACCGCGATCCGGTTCGCCGGGGGGATCTCGCACCTCGCTTTCGCTCCTCCTTTTGATTCTTCTACCTCATTATATGCGTAATCTTCGTTCATTTCTCGTCATGCATATGTGTCGACAAGCATGTTAGTTTTTCGTCTTTACCGTGTTTTTCGTTTCGTTTCGTTGCTTTTTTGTGCCTATTTTCGCGCTTCTTGATTCGATGGTTTCCAGCGACATTGCGCTGCAGTCATGTGTCATCTTGATGGTTCTCCATTCTTGTTTTATTTTAAGGATGTCGAAAAAGTGCAGGGAGGACCGCTCGATGTTATCTTCGCGAAATGCTCCTCCACTCACCCACATCCCCCTTCCCTTTTACCCAAGTCTTTCTTTAGTATACTTCTTTTCTAGTCGAATGGTAGTGGCCCAATTATTTTCTAAACGATTATTTCTTCTGAAATAACAAATGAGACACGAGTCTTCTGCTTGATTGGATTACGTTATAGAATCGTTGGATGGAATATTTTAAGAGATTGTACAGCATAGAGTGAAAGGAATTATGGAAGAACGCTTGAGTGCAACATTCGCACTTCAGTCATTCTTCAAATGCATCGACTTGATCTAGTGATCCATGTATTCATATATTGATATTTCATTTTTTTATGTAATAGATTACCCCGTTTAATTGTACAAGCAAATGTTGAGTTCGGAGTATCTGTTAGTGTAGAAGACTATCTATATGTATGTATACTTATATGCAATGTACAGATGTTTAGATTTTGAGGACCTGAGATTACATTTTGCAGTCTAGATAATAGTGTGATTGTTTGCGTTTTGTTGTTTTTGTTGTTCTTGTTGTTGCACCTTCCCATCTCATGAATTTTAGGGGGCTTCTTACTTGGCATGTTTACTTTGCTGCTTTATCATCAGGTTGGATTACCAAATGTTGGCAAATCAAAGCTCTTTAATACCCTCACAAATTAGCCATACCAGCAGAGAATTTCCCCTTTTGCACCATTGAGCCAAATGAGGCCCGACTGAATATCCCAGTCTAGCGGCTTGAATGGCTTTGCAAATTGTACAAACCAAAAATTGAGGTAAGTCACTCTACTTTGTGCGCTTCTTGGCCAGACTTTTTATGATGTGATGATGATTCTTATCAATTATTATCGTTGTCCTCTTGATGGATGGTCCATGGGTTTTCTATCTTTGGAGATCTGATTGAGTGTCGTTTCCATGCATCTATCATCAATTTTAGCAATATGACTCTCCCCTCAATCTTTCGCCCTACTTTATTTCATCATTTCTTATCTCGTACAAGTTTTCCTAAAAAAAGTTTCTTAACAAAATGAGTTGAGATTGTGAGTTGAGGATGAATTAAGGAAGGTATGAATTATTAGATTTGTATTAAATGGAAATAGACCAATTCGGAATAAATCATTTTCAGCTTGACCCACCCATTTGATGAGTTTATTATTTGGTGATTAAAATTGATGCAGCATTTCATTGCTCCATAGGAAGAACATTTGTCTCAAATCTAGTTTATATAAATTGAAATCATCATAGTTGCTTATGAGGCTCGGACTTATAAATTTGATCCAATCAACTCGGGATTTATATCTTAATCGGATTTTGTAGCACGGGATTTTTTAGAATTCAAAGTCGTGGTCGTACCATTTACATAACGAGGCGGTTTTCCCCCTTTCCCAACTCGACCATGTCCGGTCAATTTTAGGGAATGACGTGGTGTGCGCTCCTCATGTTGTAAAGTTCCCAACTTAAGGAAGCCTATGTGGATTTCTGTGAACTAAAATTGAGCCCATTAGCCATGACTCACATGAAGCAATTCATATGGAATTCCACGTGTCATTATTCTTAGCATGATCATGTTTTTTTTTTTTCAATCCTTCCTTTTACAACGGAATTTTTATTGATAGATTACATATTGTCAACATTTATATTTAAATCCAAAATCTTGAGGAAATCTTGCCGCATCATAGTGATTTTTAATAAGCGAGAAAACTTTAGTTTTTTGAAAGGAAAAATATTTTTTTATTCTTTTTCTTTACACATTAAATTTCAAACTATCACCCTATTAATTATTTCCTTATAAACAGTTTCTAACAATATTATTTTCCATTAGAAAGCAAATACCTGTTTAATTTATCAAAAGTATGTACTAAATGATCTTGGCGTAAAAGGTGATTTTTTTTTTAATTTCTTGTCAAAATTTAAATGTTATCGAAATATGAAAAAATAATTAAAAATATCGTACAGAATTTTGTTATTTCGAGCTTAGAAAAGTGGAAGAGCATACCGTTGGAATTATACCGTTGGAATTATACATTGAAATTCAATCCAAAAACATTTGAAGTTTCCTATTTTTAATAGGTCAGAAAAGTTTCCTATTTTACAACGTTGCATCCAGTACATACTCGTCCATTTTACAACGTCTCAGTCTTCCTCTTCCATTCTCATTCTCTCTTCCCCCTCTCTCTGAGCTTCCCGTTGCTGTCTCCTTGCTCTCTTGTTGCTGTCAAGAGATTTGTCTCGCTGCTCTCTCTCGTTGCTCTCTCCTTGCGCTGTTGTTGCTGTCTAGAGATTTGTCACTTTCTCTCTCCGCTAATACTCGTCCGACCATGAATTCTATTGCGGCGAAGCCTGTCTGCGCAATTCCACTGGACAGGCGTAGGGCTAAGGGTAAGGCCGTTCTCTGCACGAAAGGCGTTGAATTGAAGCAGATGCGCAATATTCTGGGCCCTATGTCGCGCATCAAGATAGGGCCTCTCAAATAGTACGTCTGCTGCTCTTCTTTTTTTTTCTTTTTTGGGCCATTTTCTTTCTTTTCTCTTGTGTGTTAGCTCAAAATCTCCTTTCATTGCGATTTCTTTGATGGGTTTTATGATCTTGCTTACTCTGTTTTTTCTGATGATTTTTCTGACCAGTCACCAATGCCAACCGGTCAATGCCGAGATTTATCCGAATAAATTTCCAGCCAATGTAAGTGTATCGCCAACAACGTCCATCTAGTGTTTGACCTCTGTTTTTGTGATCATCGATCTCTGGATCCCTGTTTCTGTATGGAATAAGTTTGCAGTTGTCTTGCTTCACTTACGTTAGATGTATATGCATTGACAATGTAATCTGTATACATTGTTGATATAATTGATAGTACCTCAATTCGATAATTCGGAAAGGTGGATGTGCTTTGTTGTACATATCATTTTCCATGTGGTTTCTTGATTCTTCTTAAAAGTATGACTGTTGTACTTTAAATCTCACCTCTACCTAAGAATACATATTACGGAGTTGGTTTCCTATTCTTTGTGCAAGTAGAACATTCTTTCAGGCGTTTTGGATTTGGGGCGACCAGAAGTTGTGATTTACTATGGAATTATTTTTGTTGTCGAGGCCTAGAGAAAAGCTTACTTATAAGTTTAATTTGAAATGCAGAAGAAAAAAATTTCTGAAGAATCTCCGAACAAGCCAACAGATCCCCTGACAAAAGATACTTCTAGTGACTTGTTGAATAACAGAGGTATGTCACATTTTTTGAACGTGTTATTTTCAATTACATACGCACTTTTGAATGATGGATGTGTTGAAATAAAGAGGTGTGGCACTTCCCTTTTCCTGCAAGTGCTTTGGATTGTATTAAAATGCAGACTACCTTTGTGGAAGTAGACCTGACTTTTAGAAAGTAACTTTTTCCATCTGATGGTGGAAGTTTCTGCAAGTTTTCTGCTTACATTTCCGTGTCTTTCCATTATGTTTGTGGTCTTTCAATTTTCATTTAGAAATAAGTATTGCTTGGTTGTTCCACGAGCATCTATAATTTATAGGGATAAATATTGCTGGGCAGTGACAAACTCATGTCCTTGTTCCTTGTTCATTGACTAATACTTCTGTTTATGTTTAACAGGAAATTATGTGGGATCAGAAGACCGGAGTGCTTCCTCTGTGCGAATTGGTGTGGTAAAGAAAGTTGATCCAATCTTCAGCATTGGACTCCAGTTGGTATGTCAAAATTACGAAAGTAGTGAAGATAGCGATTGAATATTGGATTCCATTCATTATCCAGTTGTATTAGCAGTTTCTTGAATCATTAGCCTGTTGTATTAGCAGTTTCTTGAGTCTATCTTCCCTGTAATTACTCACTGAAGGAAAAAGAAATGCAAAGTAGTATTTTCTGATGGGAACTTTGCTCTTGTCTCTTATGCCAATGTTTTCGTTTTGAAATTTTTGTCTTGGTGCATACTTCTCATGATTCTGCAATTTATGTTGCACTTTTGTTCTTAACACTGGCACCGGACTGATTAAAGAATCACGTCATGGCATTTTTCACCAATACCAGTGAGAGAGTTGAATTGAATGCTAAACTAATCATTTCACACTTTGTTTCTGAAAAGCCTTGAGTAATTGCCCACCATCTCTCCGGGAGATGATCGCAGGGATTCCAATAAAATAACCACATGCAAAAGGGTAAGGCTTTGTTAGCAGGAATTGCAATCATTCATCATGAGAGATTGCAGTTTCTTGGAATTAAACTGGCAAAATGTTAGAACAATATTACCTTATAAGCATACTTAGACCGGGATTCTATCAAACACGTTCACTCTTGATATTTGTGTGTAGATGTACTCCTTTCTCATTCTTTTCTCTTAATGTTTACTCTACCGCATGAAAATTGGCAGTTTTGTGGTTACTGTGTTATTATTTGTTTCAGGGATACAAAAGTTGTCTTAACTAGTGAGCTGCTGTTCAATCTGTTGATCAGGGTGCTAGTTTTTTGTGCTTCCCATGTTTTTGTTTGTTTCGTTACTTTTTGTGCTGATTTTTGCTTCTTGTCTAGATGAATCGGTCCGTGGGTATTTGGCATTATAAATTTGAATGCACCCCTGAACCAGCAGCCTCCGTAGCAAGCAAGACCACCCTAAATTTTTAATGATCAAGTCAAATCTTAACTTGACCTGCTCATGGAAGCAATGTTGAAGTGTAACCATGGGTCATGACTACGTGGAAGTGGAAAAGAGACAGGATGATCAGGTCTCTGCTTCATATTATGTTGGAGGAGAAATTAGCCAATCTCAGTAGCTTGGTTGCCAAAATTATCAGATCTCAGTGCCTTAATTCTCTTTTGTCAGTCAGAAAATTAAGAAAGTGGAGCAAACCGCTACATGGCATGATGATGATTGTTTTATAATATGTACATCTATTTGACGGTGTTAATTCATTCTGAAATCTTGACTGTAGAGTGCCAATTAAGCTAGATTGACCATGTTAGCCATAAGGCCTGTGATATTGGTGACAGATGAGAGCTGTATCAGCCTGGTATCCTGTGCTGCACAAAAATGCTATACCTTCTCTTAAATGGCATGTTTCTTTGGGCTCGCTTTCTTGGTCATTTTCAAGCAATGTGAATGGTGTGTTGCTTTCTTGAAGTCCGAAGTTGTTGTAGGATGAGAAAAGTTAATGTTACCCATCGTGCAATGTACAAAATGATGATATTCTTCGTATCATTGATCCATCCTTTCTAATCATAAGCTAGTATCAACTATGGGCATGCTGGATCTGCATCCAATAACTCCTCCAAGTTCCTTTTTCAACCACTGACTGTGTCTGGGCTCGTGATGGTGCTGTTGTAATTTGCTTCACCTCCAAATAATCTTTACTTCCTCTTATTGCCAATAACAAGTATTTTTCTTTTTGGTAGTCTTCAGTGGGTGATTTTTTGAGAAAGATAGTTCTTTTACTCTTCTGTGAAGTGACAGATCCTATTTAGAGACGTGTGACGGTGCAAGCACACATGTGCACCCACAGAGATTTAAAAGGGGCACTCTGTAGGTTTCATTACCTTCTTCAAAGTCTCTGTCATGCAAACTGATACCAAATGGCTGTTTTTTGATTTGATTAACCGCTCAAAACAATTTAATCATATCAGATTTGCCATAGAGTGGACAGTATTGGATCTGTAAATATAGATGACTTTCCTGTTGGCTGATCACCTGTTGCTTTTACTGACCATACTTCTTACCAAGACTCCCCAGAAAAGCTTTTTTGTCCATCTTTCTTGGCAATATTTTATGGTTTCTCAAATTGAGGATTATATTATGTGATATTGGTTTCTAGGTTCAAAGGTTGTCTTGCATTCCAGTAATCAACAGATCTCTTTGGATGTAGGTTCTATTTATGCATTTTCTTTCTTCTCTGTAATTGTCATAGGCAGGGTCAATGTGTCAATTATACACCACATTGACGCCTAAGTTTGGAGAAATGTGGCTTTGGTAGTTCGTAGTTAGGGATATAACATCCCAAGTGTTTATTTCCAGATGTTTAGTTGTGCTGGGCTTGTTGGCTTCAGGGACTACTGGGAAGCCAAAAGGAGTCTCCATTGAAGTCTCCATAAGCCATCCAGCTTTGCTCATAAAATCTATGGCAAAAAAAGGCATATGTGATTACAGTTGGGATGATGTATGCCCTTTCCATATTTCTTCTCTTATATAGTCTTCATGATTGGCAAGTGGAAATTCTACAATCATTCTCACAGTAAGTCTTGAACAATTGTTTCCATATTTGGAAGGTCTGCAGACAATTTGAGTCAGAGTAATAATACGATAGAATTTTTTTAATTCGATTTTTGCATGTTTATTTGCACACTGCTCCTTTGTGCCACATTGGTGTCTGTCATTGGCCATGGCGATGTTATTGTCTGGAGCTTGCCATGTCTGAAAACCCAAGTTCGAAGCTAATTCTGCCATTGAGGTTATAGAGAAACACGAGGTCACCACTTTGAGCACTCTTCTGGCCATGGTCGCTGATCTAATATCCTTTCTCAGGTTATCTACGAAGAGTGATCTTTCACTAGCAATCAAAATACTGAACATCAGCCACTTACATGGTGTAAGTTCAAAGTTACGCTCTTCAAGTGGTACTTTTGCTTATTTCTGAGTTTCCTCAGGGAGAAAGGACTGGAGAGCAAAAGACTGCATGGAAGAGATATTAATTGTGGAGGAAGTCTGTCGATTGACCTCATCAAAGAAGCTGGCAACTTCTTCCTAAGAGCTAAGATTCTCTCAGCCTGTGGTGTGCATCATCTACAATGCTAGTTGGTAGTACCCACTAGCAATGTCTGTTGAAAACTACTATGCTCATTATGCTACCCTTTTTTTGTCCTTTTTTCAATATGCAGGGATGATAGAGACCTATTCTCGTTTGACGTTCATGACTCTCTATGACCTACATTTCCCTTTTCGCTACCAGCCCCCAATTTTCATGTTGGAACAGATCTCAATTCAGTTCAAAGGCCACGGGCCATCTGAGTTGGCAAACCTGCACCGCATGTTGAATTGACGATAGATAGTGATGATTTTATTGGCACCGCGAAAATTCCAGAGGTCCTCATTTGATGATTGGATGATGGGATCAAGTTCCAGCATGAAAATCTAGCAGTCTTTCATGGTTTGACATGGGTGATGTCAGTTTCATCGATGAGCATGGTTGGGTGAGGTTCATTGGTCGAGAAAGCTCGGATCAAGACTGGGGAAGAAAATTTTTGCCCTGAAGAGGTACAGAATGAATTGTGTATGAATTGGCTTGGCAATGAAATAATTTTTCTTGTGAGGATTTGTTGATAGGCTCGAATGGGTGATGCATAATTCCTGTGTCTTCAATCCTGAACCTGTTTTATTTTCTCCAAATCGTGATTAGCTATTATGAGAAGATGTACTCTCAGCTCATTTTCTGGGGACATGTTCTTGTTTTAGAACATAGGTGGAGGCAATACACTTTTACAACATCCAGGAGCCGCTGGAATCGTTGTCGTGGGAAAACGCGAAGCTCGCCTGACTGAGATGGCTGTTGCCTGTATTCATGCGATTAACTGGTTAAGATCTATGAGTTTTGAGGGATAATTTTAATCTATTGATTTATAGGATGTTACGTATGATGTAGATTATCAAAAATAGTGTATAATTACTGTTGAGGGTGAAGATTATCAAGAACAAATTCCTCATATGTGCTCTTTCAATTTATCAATGTTACTTCATTTTAAATTCCTGTCACTTGCAGTCTTTTATTTCTAAATTCACCGTCGTCATTGTTATGCAATTAAATTCTTGTCCGAATCACCATTGAACTTGTTTAACATGAGACCGGAGTTCAATGTTTGGTGAAAAGTTTTTCACTATGCCCATTTTTAGTGAAACAATTTCATGGAAAAGTGAGTTGAAGAATTAAATCCGTAACACAAGCTCATACGATTACAAATCTAATATATGGAATTAGAATATTTTATTGTATGTAGAAATTAAGATTGCAGAAAAAGTACGGAGGGGATATTTGCCGTTTTGTTTTATATGTTTGGATTTTATCTATCCTTCTATACTTTTCAGGAAATTGTACAACCTTGGGCAATGATTCTAACTAATGTGGTACTCACCACCACTATGATCTTGCCATGGAATAATTAGAAAAAAATTCCTACCCCATCGATTCATGGTAGGGATAACTTATAAATCCTTATTCGTTATCCAAAAATAAAGATGGGAAAAGGACTTACAAAACTTGATTTCCTTAGTAATATCAACAGACTTTTATTTAGTGCTTGAGAAAAGTTCACTCACTTCAATACTTACTCAAGAATCTCAAGTAATAATACCCAATTAAAGTCTCATCACGTCAGTTTTGTACTACTTTTCTAAGTTAGATGTTGTATCTCCATATACCTTGAACAATTAAATATTCATTTACAGTGTGTGGACCAAATTGTATACCCCGAGGTTTTAGAAATATCATTGCAGTGTGTCTGGTTCATTTACTCAACCACTCCTGCATTCTTGGAATTTCGATGAATAAAAAATGGTGGACTGTTAATGAAGTGGCTCACTTGCGATTTCAGAGCAGCCATTCAACCACGTCAATGCCATTTTACCATACACAATCAACTGATGTGATTCTAAACTTACTTCACAAGAGAAAATTGGAAATTGTTTAGATGAATTTCGGATGTGGAATTTATTTGATCCGTTATAATTGGTAATTTCTAAACCTTGATATCTATGATTTGGTTATCAAATTGTATCGGTCCTAACCTGCTTTTGATGCGCCAGACTAGAAGTAGGATTGAAGAAAAGTATTTATTTCAGGATAGATGTAAGTTACTATATACTAACGCTTATATAATTGATCGGATGTGTTAATTTGCTTGGCAATCGAAAGTGTTTCCATGCCTTTTTAAACTAAAACATTCCTTTTTTACATTAAATAGTCAAGTTGACGTATCAATATTTGCTGAAACCTTTTTTTAGGCAAATTGGTGATACATGAATTGTTAGCTTCCTATCTCCATTCAATACAAAGATTTACTTTTTCTATTCTTTCTTGAACTTGGCCCGAAGAAAACAATCCATTTTTTTACTCTAAAATAGCAAAAGCAAAACCGAATGTGTATGCAACTAGAAACTCAATTCAAGATTTTTATTTACTTGTTCATTCCAATGTTTAAACCTATAAATTAATAAAAGAAAAAAAAAGAAAGAAAAGAAAAAATAAATATCAAGGCTAAATTCTTTTTCGTTTAACTATGAAGAAGAAATTCAGGTGGTACGAATTGAACGAGGGAACTTGAGTTCTTGTCATGATCACAAATTCAAATTTCACAACATGAGACATAATACAAATATCACATTTGGCAGCTTAGTTTGGTGGGAAAAATTACCAAAAAAGTCCTAAAACTATTGCAATTTTTTTTTCAATTTAGTCATAATTTTTTTTGTCAATTTAATCTTAAACTTTTTGTAATTATGCCAATTCAGTCCATTCGGCCAAATTTGGTTGGCCGTTATTAATGTAGATGCCAGCCGATAATTTTTTTAATAATATCTTATTTTTTGAATTAATTAATTTTTTCCTCTCTCCCTCTCTCCTCCCTCTTTACTCTTCTCCGGTGACCAGCCCTAGCGATTGGTTAGTGGCGAGCTCACCTCACCATCACTGGGCGATGCGAGGCAAGCCCTCCCCAGATTTGGTGAGGCTTGCCTCACCAATGAATCAACGAGTAGGTATACCCATACCCCCTTCTCATTCTTTCCTCTTCACGTTTACTTTTTTGCGCATGAAATTCGGCATTTTCATAGCTGTTATGTCATTAATTACTGTACCTAGAAAACCCGTTCTTTAGAGGAATGTGGAAAATTCAACATTCTTGAATATATTTTGCAAGAATTTGTGATTGAAGGGATTTATAGAAACAGATTCAATTAGAAGGTCTTTTAGGTGACACGTACAGGAGAATATTATCGAGTTCTATAACAGGTCCATATTTACGTTTTTGGCTTGCGTAGATATCGTTGTTCTTTTGGCTCAGCATTCATCCTTAGGAGGTGCAAATAGCTCAGCAAATTATCTTGTTCTGAGCGTCATGGTGGTCGGCAGAATCTTCTACCAAAGAATGCCCTGTCATTTTGCGTTATGGATTCCCAGGAAAGAGTGCCCATGAAGAGCCCTATTCTACGATGAATCGATGAAGTTGGCCGATAACTGGTGAGTGATTTTTGAGATGGCTAGAATCAATGTTGCAGAACCGATCGTCAGCTTCACTTCTTGCTTTGATCAATCGATTATCCATTTCTTCTCTTAATAGTGTGACCTATGATCTCCTCTTTCCGTTTTTCATCCTCAAATTTTATGGTTTTCTCATGTTAATGATTGCCACTTGGAGTGGTTACTAGCTGTAGCATTCATTCCGAATTCCAACACTTTGCAGATGTTCTCACACTGAAGGAATCTTTCTAGCACTGGCCTCAGGCCCTCAGCAGTGAAGATAGACAGGATTTGTCTGTCCCTGAACAGGCTAAACCCCTTCCGTGTAAAAGCTACTGACTACGGAAAATCTGTTCCCAAAACAGCAGTTATTAATTTACCTTGTCTTTTCATCATGTCAAAAATTATATTTTCACAATCTTATATAGTTATTGTCATGCCCCGAACCCAAGACACGTGAACAACCCGCCATGGTTATGTAAATGCGACATTCTCAGGTAGTGTCGCCGATTCCATTTAAATTATTATGCGCATGCGGAAAGTGCTAAGAAACCCCTTACAAAAACATGGGATAGGACAGCAGGAACATTAATTCAAAATCAAACAAATATACTTTCATACATCATTATCAATCTAGGGTTTACATACACCAACAGGATCTAGAGACTATATGCACCAAAAATGAGTCAGAGTTTATGTGCATCAAAAAGGGGTTTAGCCTACACAACATGGATCGGTTTGCCAAAAGAAAGAAACAGTCCTAGGACTACTGGTCGGCCCCGTTCGACGATCCCACATCCTTAGGATCTGTCACCCAAGAGGCCGGGGGCGAAGCGTTGATCACTTGACCATCGGGAAGATCCACCACGCCTTCACCCAAAATGGTGTTTATCACCGCCAATGGAATGTCCATGCTATCTAGGGGGCCAACCCTAACGCCATTGACTCAAGAACGAAACCAAGCCCTAAACATATACGGTATTCTAACATCCACAGTCACCTGGACCTAGATAAGGGACCTAATCAATTGATAGACCCAAGGACTTCTAGGGTCAGGAGCACTCTCTGTCGTCTGGTCAATCTCCATCGGCAGGCCACTTATCTCCGGGGGTACCGTCATCTACGGCCCTGTAATATTTTCCCAAAACCAGGATAAGACTTTGTCTCAGCAAGTTCACCCCTCTTAAACCCCTATTAGAAAGAAAATACGCCCCAGAGTGGTCTAGCCACATAGCACAGGAGACTTACCTCGCCTTCTGGCCTTCCTGCAAGTTAATACAATTCATATCACTTCAACACAAGTAATAATAAGAATGTAAACTATCGGAACTCAATCAATTTCAATCAATTTCACAATCATAGCAAGCATTCCAAATCATCATTATCCACTGCCACACAAGGGCATAGCTTACTCGCAATTTAGCTATCTACTGACATATAGCTAGGCATCGCCTCCTCACCTTGGAGCGTGGCTTCGTCAGTACATCGACGGCGTTCCCGAATGAGTATGGGTCCAATTGGCCTTTCTTCTACTACGACTCGAGCCACATCACTCTATTGACGGCATTTATAAAAGAATAAAGGTCTAGTTGGTCTAGTCACTATTGCGATCGAGTCTTTCAACCAGCACATGTCAATTCAAAATTGATCCCTAGATATTTTACCTTTCACTCACACACTCCAATTACAGTATTAACCCTTCAAAATTCGATTTCGGTATCAAACTCGACACTTGGGAATTTCTGAATAAAATCTCTATTTTTCACAATCAACACCTAATTTGCAATATTCACTCATTAAATTCAAATTCTAAGTATACAACAGCGATCGGCACGAAATTCTGAGCAATTAGGATCAAAAATAATTTTTCGAGTTTTTTTAATAAATAATAATATTTTAATGATTTTCGGAATATAATAAATTATTAAATAATCCAATAATTTCGAACATTTATTTAAATCAAAAATGAATTCCTTTAAGTCACATCAAGGCTTATATTAAAATAAACCTACTTAACATTTAAACTAAACATACTTTACTTTAATTAATCACTTTAATCTAATCCACAACTAAATAAACTAATCTAACAACCTAATCTCAATTAACCTAAGCTAAACACACTTAAGGCATCATTAACTCGCTAATCAAGGTTTAGTGAGCTAAACTCACCGGAATCGCTTTTCGACGAGTCTCCGGCGAAGAGCACGACGACGCCAACGACAAACCTACATGGATCAACACCAAATGAGAACTAAAATGCGGCCAAATCGAGCTTGAAATGGGCCGGATCTTGCTGAAACTTCCAGCCACTAACCAAGCTTGGAGGAAGGCGGCCTAGTGGTCGGTTGGATGCGAAACTGACGGAAGGGAGAGGTGGCAGCTCGAGTAACGACCGGTGGTGGCTCGGGCAGAGGAACGGCGGCAACTAAGGCTTTGGTGAGGTGCTGCGACGTTGAGCAGCAAGCTACGGGATGGCGGATGACGGCTGGAACTCACGGGCGGAGGCAAAGTAGCTCACACGCAGGATAGCGTGTGGTCGTGCGCTGATGAGCGGCAACTGCGAGCTCTGGCGGCGAATGGCAAGCGGCGGCGATTGAGCAGGCGAAGGGGGCGTCGGCAAGCTCAACCAGTCGGTTTTCTCCACTATCTCTCCTCTTTTCAAAATCCAACCAAGTCCCTTGATTCAAGGAAGAAGATGAAGTGAAAGCCCACCTTTTCAAGAGCCCATCTCCTCCCTCCACTTGTCAAGATCCTAGCTACTCTTGCCCCCACACCATGACATCACCAAGTGATGTCATACTCCACTAACTCAATCCTCTACAACCTCTTCCAATGGGTGCAAATTTCATTTTCCGCCGGGGTCCAATTCTTGTACATCTAATTTCTTCAATTCCCATCAATTCTCTTCCAATTGAGTCCAAATTAAAGTCCATAAATTAATCCAATGTTCCTAATAAGATTTGTGACACACCGTGACTTCTAATTTCAGAATTCGATCTCAATTTCACGGTTAATTTCACTTTGGCACAATATTAGCGCATCCTAATCTACTGAGCAACTTTTGGTCTACTTATGCCTTTTCACATTAATTTGGATCACTAACTATATAAGATCAAATTACAAATTTCATCTCCTTCGATAAATTAAACATTGTGGGACCTTTCCTATATGTAAATGCTCGCTCAAATTGGAGAAAAGAAAGGAAATGTATTCTTACAATTATTTCCTAACTGATATGAGATCAATCATACTTAATGAATATCTTATGATTCAAGATCCAAATTATATGCATCAAATAGAGTAGGCTTTATGCAAATTCTTAGTGCATATTTTATTGTTATGGTTCCGTTGTAGTATAAATCGATCTACGCATCTTACATATCAATACTAGATGATATGGCACATAATCCTTTTAATTATGCTTTAATGTCCCAATACTTACGAAAGACAATGTGCTATCGTATATTCTTCTAAACAAGACCCAAAATAAGATATCTTTTTATGTCATCATGAATTTCACTCAAATTTTGATTATTTTGCACAATTCCTAATTTTATATTAGGAAAAGATTGATTGTTTAGATTTCAGAGTATCTTACGATTTCATTTCCATTTGCTATCCATAAATTTGAGATTTCGATTTGCAATTATGGGATCAATCGCATATGTACTCCATTGTCAAGCTTAGAAATAAACATGATGCGTGTGTATATATATATATAGACATCCCAATTGGTGAATTACAATTAAAGAGAATAAAGAGAAAGATGGCGGACCATTCTTCTTCTTCCAAATCCAAAGCCAGAGGCCAAAAATCACCGTGGCTTCAATACAATCCTCAGACCAATGAAATAGAGAAAGTGAATGAGGATGCGCCCCCTAGAGTTGAGCAGTTTGTCTGCCGTCCTCAGACCGATGAATTAGAGAGAGTGAGTGAGGATGCGCCTCGTCAGGTTGACGATAAAGACGCTCAACCAAGTCAGGAACAAGCTCAACCCAGGCAGGGACATGAGCTAAAGGGACATGCTCGCTACCGCTCATCATCCTCTCTCAGTAAGGGTCTCTCTTACCATTGCAAAAAAAAAAAAAAAAAAAAAAAAAAAAAAATCTTTCCTAGAGTTGATTCATGGTGGCATGATACAAATCTTAGCCACCTAACCATGTTGGTCGACCTGAATTCTTCCTTGGCAGCATTAACTTTGACATGATAAATGATTTTTCGATTGAGACCTTATGGGTGTTTGGTGCTCATGTTGTCATTTCAGGAAAAGACCCAAAGAAATAACAAAGGAGCTAAAGTGAGTGATGAAGATGGGATAGCTTTTCACTGGGATTCTCAAGTTTCGTTTCCCTTGTCAAGTGATGTTCCACATTATAAATAAAGACTACCTTGTTGGTTTATAAACATCATCCTTGCACCAATGTTCCTTTTTAATTTTTGACTGACAAGGTCCTACTGTAGATCTCTGACGTTAAACAACGACAAACAATGACAGGATATTCCCTTATTCTCGGAATAAAAAAGATACACGGCACCTCAAAATAACTTGAAATAAGGAATGCACTCGCCACCAACGGTATGATGAGTAGGGCAGCCCTTAGTGGAGCTCTAAAGTTCCTCCTTTGTGGTAGAAACCCTTAACAATCAGGGATCCACGGGTACCCTTGGTTTTAAAGCTCTATCGTACTCATTTCTTAATATTATATAAGAAGTAAGAACTTATTCATCCAAGTTCGAATCGAGAAGACCCGATATTTTCTCCTCAGTTCTCATTGGGCCGGGTCTTTTTTAGGCTAGGCATAATTACAATTCCCCCAATACTTAACATTCATACATGAGAATCGAATAAATCGGATTGCGCTCACGGCACAAAAAAAAATCTTGAATCATGCTGAGCACCTTTTTTACCGAAATCCAGCCCATTTTTTCCACTCGAGTCAGTGTACAAGACGGTCAACGATCCTCGGCAACACTCCCCACCATTTCTAGTTGCCAAGCAGACATTACGAGCAGCGAAAACGGCCGATCGTGGCTTTGCAAAACCGACTCCTACAATGAGGAAGGATGCGATCATGGGGTGGTGGGTGTTTTTCTCGCTAGCGAGGGCCAAATGGCCTTCCAATTTCAAGTCCAAAGCCCCTATTTAGAGGTGTACGGTTCCAAATTCATACAGTTTTGACCTAAAATATGGAATCTAATATTTAGAATAAATTCCTCATTTTATGGAACTTGAAATCTATCTTGCTAGAACTTAGAACCTTTCTTATCACATGTTACAGGGTCGGTTCCATGGTCTACCACAATTTCATCTATATTATTAATTAAATAATTGTAGTGAGTTAAAACCTTTAATATCCATCACTTGTTGTTACAATTCATTGACCATAACTTATATTTAGACACATGAAAAACATGAATTTAATAAAGTAAAAGTCTTTTTCATAAGATGGAAGCTCAAACTAGTGTTTTCAAATTATACACTCGTTATTGAACAGTGTGGAATATTGCAAGATCGTGCGAAGACATAAACAAGAAAAAACATCAAAAATTCTTCTAGATTCTAAGTTATGGGTTCTAGATTCCATGTTATTCTAACGAAGAACTTGCTCAAAATAGGTTCCTCCATTTTTGGGAAGTGGAACCTACCTTGCATACCTTGGAGCCGGGAACTTACAAGTTCTCACCGAATTACTTTTTAGGTTCCAGGTTCCTAAAATCGTGCTCACCGCTAACCTTGCCGCTGCCTCCGACCATCGCCGGCGGTGCCCCTTCTGCTCTGGCAAAGACCACATGTGCGCCTCGAAGATCTTCCCAGGTGTTGCTCGACCCAAGCTTCGACTAGAGGATCTAGGTCATCAAGAACCTCTACCCTGTGCTCGACATGAACCTCAAAGATGCCAACTTTGATAGTGGGGGCGGTGGCGGTGACATGTTGCACAGTTTCAAGTTTCAGACGTGGTAATCGAGACTTCGAACTGCACATAAGCAATTTGTCATCGAGGAAGGTTGGCCACGTGATCCTCACGTGCAAGAAGAGGATCACTCTCCTCATTTCCACGAACTAGACGATGACAAGGTTCGTTTGATTGTTCTCTTCCAAGGTTCCTGCACGCTTTGTATTTCCATTTGTTTTTTTCGTGATTTTGTTGGGTTGAAAGTTCCTAATACCGCCTGTTGCATATTATCAGTGAACAGTGACAACGTAACATTAATCTTACCTGGTTGAAGGCCTTTGATGTTGCCTGTCGCAGAAACAAGCAAGTATCGACACTAACTTGACTTGGTTAAGATCAGTTCTACATTCTCCTTTCGATCGTTGTATGGATGAGCTATTAAGTATGGCGAGTTGAATTCAAGTGCAGATTTATCAATAAATTCAACTTAGTCAGCTGTAGTATGTATCGGATCGAGGTTTGTGAGTCAGCATTTGATCAAGAGATGTTTTGGCTGGTTCAAGAGGTGTAATTGAGATACTTATGAATGGCGGAAAATTGTTCAAAAACTCTTAAACCTATTATATTTTTGTCAATTCAGTTTTAAATCTTTCAATTTTGCCAATTCAATTCTAGACCTTTTCAATTCTTGTCAATTGAGTTCATCTCGCCAATTTTAGCCGAAAATTGCTGATGTGGTTGGTCGACGCTGATGTGGTACTTTTTAATGATTTTTTTGAATATTTTTTTTCCTTTTTCCTTTTTTTTTTTTTTTTTTTTTTTTTTTTGAATTTAGGGTTAGGGTCGGCGAGGATTGTTAGCCGACCCTCGCCGGCGACCCTTGTTGGTCCTAACCCCAAACCCACCAAAAAAAAAAAAAAAAACAACAACAAGAAGAAAAAAAATTCAAAATTCAAAAAAATTATTAAAAAGTGCCACATCAACACTGACCGATTATGTCAATAATTTCCTGTCAAAACTTGTCAAATTGACTCGATTGACAAGAAATAAAAAGATATAGGACTGAATTGGCAAAATTGAAATGTTTATGCCTGAATTGACAAAAGTACAATAAGTTTAAAATTTCTTAGACAATTTTCTCTTACGAAAGGCTTATTGAGGTTTTGCTAGTGGAATTTGTGATCCACTGTAATAATTCCCAAAACATTTATTTTCGACGGATCTTAACTTGACTAGGATTCTCAACTTTAGATGATCGCGTACAATTACTTATTTCTCATCCTTACTGTTTTCTTCTCTTTTTTTTTTTGCCAAGATTTAGAGAATATAGTCACTAATTTGGAAGCTTGTCAGTTTAAGTTTTGGCTTCACGGCTATTGATGGGCATTCAATCTGGCCTTGTGACTAGACTTCTTGAAACCTGCTCTGGCTATATTTATATATTTTTCATTTTCGAGCTGCTGCTCTTGGAGGCCTGCTAAAACTGATGCTTAGGAAGATCTATCTGCCGTTCAATTTCTTGATCTAGACTTCTCCAGTCCACACTTCTGGGTCCCAGCTGGGTTCCACTAACTATATGAAGATTAGATTGCAAATTCCATTTCCTTTGATAAAATAAACATGTTGGGATCCTTACCTTATGTAATTGGACGCTAAATTTGGAGAAAAGAAAGGAAATGAACTCTTGCCATTTTATTTCCTAATTGACATGAGATCAATCTTTTTTTAATATCATATGATGAAATATTGAATATAATGTGCTTCGATCAATTTATCACTAAATCTACTAACTCTATACATATATACATACATACATATATATGTCACAATATTTAAGAAGGATAATGTGCTATAAAATTATATGTTATGCCAAACAGAGACCTGGAAATAAGATATCTTTTTATCTAATCATGGATTTTACTCAAATTTTGGTTATTTTGCATATTTCCTAATTTTATGTCAATAAAAAATGATTGTGTAGAATTGACTACATCTTAGGATTTGATTTTCAATTTTCCATCCATGATTTTTGGATTTCGATTTCCAATTATGGTATCAAACACCTGTGGACACATCGGTGTATAGTTAGTTAGTGTATTGGAGGGCTTGATTAGAAAGTTTGTAAAATTGAAGGATTTGATCCGAAGTGCCAACTAGAGTCTGATGGCCTCTGTGGCTACTACATGTCAAGCTTGAAGCCCAAGTGGCCATGGCTATCATGGCCACCCGAGTTAAGTTAAAGTTTGTGGAAGCAATGGGCAATCGAGCTTGAGTCGGCATTGCGAGATGGTGGCAAGCAGTTTTGTGATGTTGGCGGGGCTAGGATTGCTTTTAATTTTTTAATTTTTTTCTTTTTCTTTATTATTATTATTATTATTTTTTTTGTGTTCATCTAATACACGTCGGCTTTAGTGGCCATATCTACCCTTCGATAATTGATGTCATCAACAATTAGTAGGAAAAAATAAAGAAAAAAATCAAAGGTCAACTTGTGTAACTTTTTAAAAGGTATGAAGATGATTTGGGAGTTTGGGCAAGAGTCCAAAGACTACTTATAACATTTACCTTGATTTGATACTTGTATCTTGACCCTAGGATCACCAACTATACAAGATCAAATTGCAAATTCCATTTCCTTCAATAAATTAAACATGTTGGGTTCTTACCTTATGTAAATGCACGCTCAAATTTCGAAAAAAAAAATGTTTTTGTTTCTGGAAATAATTTCAAAATCAAGTCCAATTTTTTTTCTTTTTTCTCTTTTCTCCTTCTTTCTTCTTCTTCCTCCACTGAACATTGCCGATCGCTGCGCCGCTAGTAATCTTGTCACACCCCGAATCCCGAGCGCGTGCACATCCCTCGACGGTCGATTAAAAATGCGATGTTCTAGGACGTGTCACCGACCCATTCTTTTTATCTTTCAATTAAACGCATCTGGAAGAGAATTAAATAATCCACAGCTAACAAGCAAACATAGAGATAGTAAAAACATAGCAAACATTGCCGAAAACAACATATTCGATTATCAACTGTTAACCCTATGAAGTTTAATACTTACAAGCCTTTCCACGACCACTTCTTATCGACCCTCTTAAAAACCTTCAGGGACTAGGGTTAACCTAAACTTCACTAACCACAGGGCTAGCCAAAAGGTGTCGCATCTCGCGCCCACCACATCTGCACTCAGCAGATCTCCATGCTACGACCCTAAAAATGTTTAACCACAACGGGGTGAGATAAATCTCAACGAGTCAAAACCCTAAGCCTCGACTAGGACGCGAATTTGTCTTAGAGGAAGCCTAAACAGGCATCACACATAACTCACCTCGCCTCGGCACACCCCTGCATGTTAGCATGTCACATATGTCTAAATCAATATAATAAGCATACACAACAATTGGAACACAAAATACTCATTCTGAAAGCATTCACAAGGGTCATGATTATAAGGTAAACCCATTTTGGCATGTCCCATACCATGCCTAATAGTTTTACCCCATAGCAAGCGCAATGCATCGCAATCATTCACATGCGTTCTAATTATTATGACTCCTCGAGCCACAGCCAACACAAGAGTCGACGGTCTTCCAGCATAACTGAGCATTGTCCTAGCTCATCGGGCACGGCATCATCCCGCGTATGCATACGCCTCAGGACAGCATTCCAATAAGGAGCTTTGTTCCGAAATCCATCCGCGAACGGCGTCTCATTGACCTGGGGGCATCCAAACTTAATCGAGCATTGTCCCACATAATCATGCGCATCAGGACGGAGCCATCACCCCGCATAATCATACGCATAAGGGTATTTAAGTGATCACTCGAACACACCATCAATCAAACCACTTTTTATTGCCGTTATTAGCCAAGAATACCAAAATCCCTTTTCAAATAATAACCTTACAACTCTTTTTTTTCTTTTTTTTTTTTTTTTGGTTCAAAACTTTTGGAAAGAAATTCGTATGTGCTCACGTACTCAAAATTAACCCATCAAACTTTGCACACACCTAATATTTTATTGAGCAACTAAGTTTTGGTGTCCAAACCCAACACCTAAATTTTCTATTTAAAAGCTTATAAAGCCATCTTTTGACATAAAAATCAGAACCAACCATAGAGCAATCAATTGCACAATATTGGACGTGCAAACACTCAACATCACGCATAAGTTCTTAGCAATCCAAAATCAGCCAAATCACAAAATGTACATTTTCCAGCAAGCAAGACACCAAGAACAACCACAAGACCACAACCGGCCCTCATCGGCAAAAATCGAGTCCACTCGCACGTCCCTAAGATTAATTCCAGAATCATAACCAAACGAGTTGAAAAAATCCTCAAATTTAAATATGTTTTAAAGGACACTTAAAAGAACACTTTTTATGAAGATACATTGACCCAGATCTTTCTATAATAAGGGAAATAAATCGCTCAAATTGTTACCAAAACTGTGTTCGTGTCCAGAAATTATGTTTTCCAAAACCAACTCGGTTCGAGATGCAATACTCATCCTTTTGCACTGAAATTTGACTATGTTAAACTTCAAGATGTGATGAAAAGCTTTTGTGAAGAAACTCTTTCAAAAATTGAACCCTAAGAGTTGATAAAAATCCTTTAAACACCAAAAGGTCACTGGTTCCAGCACAAAAAGAGATTCTGCATTGCATGCAACGAAGCTAAAATCTTGTTCTTTTAGATCCAGAAAATCTCGAGTAAAATATATGTCATAAATGAAGATATTTAGAACATTTTTCAAGGAGGAAGCAACCTCAAAATCGTAGCACATTTTAACCCACGAAAATAGCAAACAGTGAGTGTCTAGTAAACATATCTGAAGTTAAGCTAATCCAACTTAATTAACCTAACCACGATTAATTAACCTAACAATGATTAAATAACCTAACCATGATTACCTAACCTAACCATGATTAATTAACCTAACAATGATTAACTAACCTAACCCAGCTTAATTAACAATAATCCATCTTAGCACTAATCTAACCGTGATTAGCACTAAACAAAACACCCCCTAAGAGAAATTAACGTCCTAATCAAAGATTAGGGAGTTAACTTACGGTTTTCGACGGCGATGAAACAACTCGAGACAACCACGGCTTGCACGAAGGCTCGACGGTGGCTGTTACAGCCCAATAACTCTCGACCAAGGAGGGAGGGAACTCGGCTTGGGGCTGGTGCAGTGCTGAGGTGACGAAGCTGGTGGCAGCTCGGTGGTGCCGAACACGGCTGGTCGGTGGAGCTGCTGGGCAGTGGGACGGTGGTGGTGAAGTGCGGCTGTGGTGAGCTGGCTGTAGGCGTGAGGAGGGGAGCTCGGCCGCTGGTGGCGTTGAGGGCGTGAGGAGCTGGGTGTGTGGCTGCTGTAGTTGGGACACTGGACGGTGAGAAGGATAATGGAGGGTTGGCGGTAGTGGAAATGGACGTTGGATGGTGGGCTGGGGTGGAATGATGCGGACGTGTGGACATGAGGACGTGAGGTGTTGGTGAGGGCGTGAAGGTGGAGGGTGGTGGGGGCGTACATCAAGGGAGTTGGAGATGGAGCAGTGGGCGGTATAATGAAGAAATGAGAGAGAAAGGCAAGTCAAGGGGACAACCAACGAGAAGCTTAGGGAAATATCTACTTCAATCATCACAAATGCCCCAAAATCTTCATGCCACAAAGTCCTTTGCCCATCCAATCAAAATTACTTCTAATTCTCACAAAGAAAGTCTTTTTGGGCAGCAAATTCCCATTTTTCTTCTTAATCCGAATTTCACTCTTCTTTTTCTCTTTGTCCGAAAATCGTTTTTTCACAAAATTTCGAACTCGATGAAAATTTGCCAAAAGATGAGACGACGTCCAATAAATGAATCGTGAAATGCTCCAACATGTGATTCTCGAAACCGAATTCAATTTCATGGTTAAAATTGACTGAACGCGATTTTAGTATGACTTAAGCTATCACGTAGCTTTTAGAGATTTTAGCATGTTTGACCCGTGGTTGATAATTTTCGATCCATGTTTGTGCATCTCCAAGTCATAGACAACTCTCGGTTGTCATAAAATTGCGAGGGCTCAATTACGTGTTCCGAATATAATATCAATAGAAAATCGGGTTATTGCCGTTCAACGCAAATATCGTAATCGTACGGAACCACCCGTAATTCAACTGCGTACTTTCGTCAAATCGACTCATATCCTGTTCACTAATCGATTTATAACGGTATTGACCCTAGCCTATTTTTATGGTCGAGCAGTCAATTTCCGATCGAATTCTCTAGTATGTTGTGTTTATATCTCTTAACGGCCTCACTAAATAGATTATTTAACTCGTGAGTGGCCAACTCCCAAGTAAAATAACCATAAGCGCGTCAACGAAACAACCATTTCATATAATTCAAATCAGGGGCCAAATTTCGAGATGTCACAAATCTCTAGCGACCGACTAGGCGAGATCCGATGAGCCCGCCGAAAGCTCACCTAGCCACCGTGAGCCTCAGCCTCGCCGGCCGGCATGAGGCTAGGCCTTGCCAAACTAGGCTGAGGTCAACCTCACGTCGCCTAGGCCAGGTTGAGCCTCATCGATGGCTAGGTGAGCCTTTGATGAGCTCATCATACCTCACCCAACTGATTGCCAGCCACTAAGAAGAGAAAAAAATTTTGTGAATAGAAATTTTGGGCAATTATCAAGTGCCTTCAAAAACTCAGAAATTATTCCCGGAAACAGAATAAACAAAATTATTTCTGAGTAAAAGTTGTTCGTAGAAATAGAAAGTTACCAAACACACCCTAAGTGTCTATTTGTGTTACTCTTACAATAAAATTCTTTCCTAGACCTGATTTGTAGTGACAAAGTCTAAACCGCAGCCATCGAGCAATGCGGGTCGACTAAATTCTTCTTTGGCGACAAAACTTAGACATGATCAATCGCGTGATCACATGATACAAATTTATCAACTTTGTCGACTGATAATTTGTTTCGGGCTTCCTATCAAGTAAAGAAGGCTCTATCTTAATTCATGGCGTATACTTTATTATTGCGGATTCATAATAATTATTGTGGTTTCATAATAATAAAAATCAAAATTTGTATATTACATAACAATAATAAATGATATGGGATATTTCATTTACGATACAAAGTCACGATATTTAAGAGGAATAACCTTTTATAGTACCTTCTTTTATGCTAAGCATACGCCCCGAGAAAAAAAACACCTCTTATTGGTTTCACTCAAATTTGGTATTTTGCATTTTTTTTTATATTTATGTTGACAAAATAAATTAATTATTTAAATTTTATTATATCTTATTATTTGATTTCATTTTTTTTTAATCTATAATCCATGAATTAGGGATTTTGATACACAATTTGTATTTCAATTTTCAATTATGGGATATATCAAGTATATACTTGATCATCATGTCCGAGAATAAGTATCACATGTTGTGTTGTGTGTGTACAACATCTTAGTTAATGGTCAATTAAATTTCAGAGTATCTTAAGATTTCATTTCCAATTTGCTATCCATAAATTTGGGATTTCAATTTCCAATTATGGGATCAATCGCATATATACTCGATTGTCAAGCTTAGAAATAAACATGATGCGTGTGTATATATATAGACATCCAATTGGTGAATTATAATTAAAGAAGAATAAAAAGAAAGATGGTGGACGAGGAGAAGTGGAAGGAAGTGCCGTTTTACGACTTTTTTAACGGAGAATCCTCCCTCCCCCCGGACCTTCACCATCAAAGATCTTCAAGCTGCTTCTACTCTTTCTTCTTCTTCCAAATCCAAAGCCGTATGCCTACAATCCTCAGACCATTTCAATAGAGAATATGAGTGAGGATGCGCACCGTCAACTTTACGATAAAGACGCTCAACCCAGTCAGGGACATGCCCGCTTCCGCTCATTGTCCTCTCTCGGTAAGGGTCTCTCTTACCGTTGTGAAAAAAAAAAAATCTTTCCTAGAGTTGATTAGTGGTGGCATGGTACAAATCTTAGCCACCTAATCACGTTGGTCAACCTAAATTCTTCCTTGCAAGCATTAACTTTGACATGATAAATGATTTTTCAATTGAGACCTTATGGGTGTTTGGTGCTCGTGTTGTCATTTCAGGAAAATGAAAAGGTAAAAACCCAAAGAAATAGCAAAGGAAATGGAATGAGTGATAAAGATGGGACAGCTTTTCACTGGGATTCTCAACTTTTATTTCCCTTGTCAAGTGATGTTCCACATTATAAATAAAGACTAGATTGTTGTTTTATAAACATCATCCTTGCACCAATGTTCCCTTTTAATTAGGGATTTTTATTCACAATTTGCATTTTGATTTTCAATTACGGGATATATCATGTATATACTTGATCATCATGTCCAAGAATAAGTATCACATGTGTTTTGTTGTGTTTGTACAACATCTTAATTGGTCAATTAAAGTTAATGAAGTAAGGAATATAGACGCAGAAAATATTATATATACCCCCACGGCTGGGAGCTTCTTCTCAATCTCCTTCTAAATCCAAATCTAAACCTAAATCAAAATCAAAATCAGGCCTATATTACGTCCTCAACTCCATGGACCTTGAAGTAGAAGTAGAGGGGGTCGATGTGCGAGTGCTACATCAACACAACGATCCACCACCTGCTCAATCTCGTCACGGCGGCAATAGCTCTAGCTCCATTGGTGAGAGACTCTTTCTCTCTTAGGATGATTGTTTTCTAGATTCAGTCCCTCGTGATATTGTGTATAACCTAGCATCCATTTTGGAACCAAACGTGATCGGGCGTGTTTCCACCTTTGAAAATTCGATATAACCTTGACTTTGCCCATCTTATCTTTCTTCTCTTTAACTAGACCAATGATCATGTCTCTTTTCTCTTTTTTCTTTTTTTCTTTTTTTTTTGTTTGATCGAGTCCATAGATCACTCATTTTATGATAAAGAATTTTTTGATTGAGACCTTTGGGTGTTTGGGGCTTGTCTTGTCATTACAAGAAAAGGAAAATGTGAAAACCCAAAGTAATAGCGAAGAAGCTCGAGTGAGTGATCAAATTGGGATGGACTTTTCATTGGGATTCTTGACTTTTATTTCCCTTGTCAAGTGATGTTCCATCTTATAAATAAAGATTACCTTGTTGGTTTATAAACATCATCCTCGCACCAATGTTCCCTTTTAATTTTTGAAGATATTCTTCAGCTACCATTATGGTCCATAGTATGACCTTAAACTGTTTCTTCAAAGTCCTATGTGGATGTATGACGTTAAATAACGACAAGGTATTCCCTTCTTTTCAGAATAAAAAAGATTTACGGCACCTTAAAATAACTTTAAATGAGGAACGCACTTGCCACCAACGATATATACATTGGACAACCGGGGCAGCCCTCGGTGGAGCTCTAAAATTCGTCCTTTGTGGTGATAAACCCTTAACGATCAAGGATCCACGAGTACCCATTTTCTTAACATTTTATAAGAACCTACTCATCCAAGTTCGAATCGAAAGCACCCAAAAAAAAATTGATAAAAATAGGTTTATTGTTCTTGGAAACAAAAATGTTATCATACACATTTCTATTTTTTTTTCCATTCTCTAAAACAAAAACAAAAAAATAGAAATAGTTGTTCCGGGAACAGAAACAATTTTTGCTTAACAGGCTCTTATCTATCATATCATGATAAATAATAAAATTACAAAAAAAGTTTGTTCTTAAGACAATTTGTTCAATTCAGGCCAAACGTCGCAACCGGCGAAAAGCTACTGATGATGGCTTCGCAAAATTGACTCCCGCAACTGAGGAAGGATGTGATCACGGGGCGGTGGGTGATTTTCTCACCGGCAAGGGCCAAACAGCCCTCCGATTTCAAGTCCAAAGCCCCGGCCACTGCCTCCGACCATCGTGGGCGGTGCCCCTTCTGCTCCGGCAACAAGCACATGTGCGCCCCGCAGATCTTCCGGGTCCCACCCTACCCAAGCTCCGACAGGAAGATCCGGGTCATTGAGAACCTCTACCCCGCGGTCGACAGGAACCTCAAAGATGCCGACTTTGACCTCGGCGGCGGCGGCGGCTGCAGTGGCGACACCGATGTGTTGCGTGGGGTTGAGTTTCATGACGTGGTGATCGAGACCCTCGACCATTTGATGCACCTCAGCGATTTTTCGCCAAGGGAGGTTGGGGACGTGATTCTCGCGTACAAGAAGAGGATCGAGCAGCTATGGACCTTCGATTCGATCAAATACTTACAAGTTCGTCGTCATTTCGTTTTTCCGATCAATCTCGTCAATGGGAATGCATGTTTTCTCGTTCATGCGCTGGTTGAGGCAGATCATGGGGTTGTTTCGAGTGCATTTATGCCTAAGTTCTTTACGGGCGTGTTGAATTTGTTGAATTGCCCTTGATGAGTTAGTTCTTTGCATTGCAACTTATGCCGATCTTAGTATGCTTTTGGGCATCAGATATAGTTGAATGGCCACTTACGGCTTGAGGTTGAGAGGGTTGTGGATGGACTGAACTGCTGTAATCTTTCCGGCCTCTCTGTTGGTGGTGTTGTCCTTGCTTTTCTAAGCTTGTACTTAGTTTGATTTGGTTTTCATTTCGTGGTTTCGAAGGTTTTCAAGAACCACGGGTGTGGCATCCTGAATTTTCGACCCGTCCCGATAAAATGAAATGGGCTTTTCATCGGCATGCCTATGATTATTTTTCTCTGAGCTGATTACTCACAAGTTAACCAATTTATTGGGTGAATCTGTTAAGGGATATAACCGCGATAAAATCCCTAAAGGCTACTCGGTAGGTCGGACTGGACTAAAATCGCGTTCGGTCGATTTTAACCACGAAATTGAATTCGGTTTCGGGAACTGGACGTTCGAGCATGTCACGATTCATTTATAGGACGTCATCTTGTCTTTCGGAGAAATTCTGTTGAGTTTAGGATTTTTACGGAAAATCAATTCGAACGATTCTGAATAGAACGGAAATTCGGATGGGCCAAATTGAAGGGTTTTTGGCTTCCAAACCGAGTAATTTGGTGATGGGAACTTGTGGAAATTATGTAGGCTTCCTCTGCACTAAAATTAGGCCATTAAATTGGAGAGATTTGTTAAGAAATTGAATTTCAGACATTTCGGAAAAAGGAAATAGAATTCGAATGGGTGAGGGAAATGGCCGATTTTGCTATCCAAAGTTGATTATTTGGGGGAATTTACATGTAGGAAATTAAGTGGGGACCAAGTATATTAGCATGGAGATTTTGGAGATCAAATTGGATTGAAATGGAAGTCCAATTTGTGAAATTCGGAGCTAGGACGGGGGTTGCAACATTTGGCATCAAAATGTAATTTTTGTGGATTAATTTGCAAAATTTAATTATGGGGACAAGGGGACTTGTGGGGACCATTTCATGATGAATATGGGATAATCACATTGACTTCCCCCCCCCCTCTCTCTTTCATCCACGGCTTCTCTCGCAAGCCAAGCCACCGACCGACTTGCCCTCTTCTTCTTCGTGCGAATCCCCTGCATCACCGTGTCCAGCTCTGCTCCTGTTTCCTTTTCATTTTCCTTCACGTTTCTCTGTCCATCAAGCAGCCGAATCCCTCCATTTTTCCTCACGCCAGTCCACACGTCTTCCTTGCAGCTACCGAGTCAACCCCACCGCCCCATCTCCCTCGATTCTTCTTTGCTGCCAGGCCGCCAGCTGCCTCCTCCAAGCTGTCACCGCCTCACACCACACGTCCGAAAGCTTGAGTTTCGGCTACTGTCGCACCGTCGTCGCGATGAACCGATTTTCGCGTTAAACCAATGAGTTTAGGCACTAAACTCTACTTAGTATGCTAATGACGTTTAAGGGGTGTTTAGTTTAATTTAACTAGGGATTAGTGTGGCATCTGTAAAATTTTGCCGACTTCAGAAAAATAACGATACGTTGCAGACTGACGAAATTGTTATCGGATTTCGTCATCGGCACCGATATTGGACCCCGTCGTATCATCATCATCATCGGCACCACATTCGACCCCGCTGACCCATGTACATTTCTTCAATGACCTTATACAACTATACCACCTAAGTGTATATGAAATAGAGGTGTTAAAATGGGTCACTTGTTTATAACAAAAGATAATTAAATGGGTTTCACAATTAAATGTTTAAGATAGGTGGGTCTTAAGTGGGTTGGATTGAAAACTCATCTTTAACAAAAACATTATAATTCCTCCCTTCTCTCTTCAACTTTATAAAAATCCAAATTATAATTTTTTTTTTTTATTTTTTTCTTTTATTTTTTTTTCTTCTTTTTTTTTTTCTTTTTTTTTTTTTCTCCTTCCTCCTTCCTCCTTCCGGTCGTCGGCACGGCGACGGCCGGCGACCGGCCAGGCGAGCCTCGAGCTCGCCGGCGTCGGGCGAGCTCGAGCTCGCCGGATCTGGCAAGGCGGAGGCCTCGTTGACGCCCGGCGAGGGCGAGGCTCGAGCCTCGCCGCTTCCGGCGAGGGCGAGCTTGAGCTCGCTGAATCGGCGAGGCGAAGGCCTTGTTTGGCGTCGACGAGCTCGCTAGCGTTGGGCGAGGCTCGAGCCTCGCCGATCTAGCGAGACTCAAGCTCCCAAAGCATTGGGCGAGGCTCGAGCTCGCCGGCATCGGCGAGCTCGGGCTCGAGGCTTGCTGTGGCCGGTTGCCGACCGTCGTCGTGGCGGCGGCCGGCCAAAGAAGAAGAAGGAGAAGAAAAAAGAGAAAAAGAAAAAAGAAAAAAAAAAAAAGAAAAGAAAAGAAAAGAAAAAGAAAATTATATTTTAAAAATAAAATAAAAATAATTAAAAATTTAATTTTTTAAAAAATAATTAAATTTCGATTTTTTTAAATAATTATTTTAAAATTTATAAAATTGTCCATTAAATTTATATTGTATAAAACTATTTTAGCAATACAATTTTAAAAAAAAAATAATATATATATATAAAAGCTTGGAAGTATTTTAATAATATAATCTTTAAAAAAAACATAGGAATAAGTTTTTCTAAATTTGTTAAATATGAAAATATTTTATTAATATGAGTTGGGTCGGGTCGGGTATGGGTTTGGTATGGGTCGGGTCAGGTTTGGGTCGAAAAATTTACATTAAACATTAATGGGTCATAAATGGGTTAATGGGTTAATTTGCGTCGGACCATTGATGACCCGACCTAAACCCGACCCTACCCACCCGTTTAACGGCTCTAATATGAAATAAGAGGCAGATTTGGACTTTAATGTGCTGATTATTTAGTGACCCGAAGGAAGGGATTTCGGCCATGCATGAGGAACATGCATGCCCGCTTGGAGAGGAAAGATCGTCCACGTCCAATGCTGCCCCAGGTTCTTCCCCGTTTGGTCGACACTTAAGTCAACCATGAGGAAGAAGTGTTGACCGAAACAAGGCCAACGATGGCCACGTCACTTCGGTGTGGGCTGCCAGAGAAATTCAAGAATTCACCTGCTGAAGACACGCCTCTCCGCAGCTGTCTCTCGACCAAATAGCCACCGAAGAAAACCTGCATGCATTAATTAGATTAATCAATAATCTGAAGGAGCAAAAGTGCTTGTAAGCGTGAGTGAGTGAGAAGCTAACCGAGCGAGCGAGTGAGAGAGTGAGATACCAAGCGGGCGAGCGAGCGAAAGAGAGAACGAGCGAGAGAGTGAACGGCGAGGGGAAAGGAAGGAGGTCGCCCTCTGCCGTGCGCGCGCACTGCCGATGCCGATGCCACTCACAATTTTGATTGCCGAGCCGTGTTCGTGACCGCGAGCTTCCCAATTTCTTGCCGTCGACACTGTTGGATTTAAGCAAGTGAAAGTCTACTAGCCTATGTAATGCAATGCTGTTATTGTTTGATGTAGTGCAGCTAGATTTGGAAATGTTTGGGCTTGGATGTTGAAAGCTGAGTTATTGGGTGATTGAAGTAGATTGGAACTAAGGAATTGAGGAAATGCTTTGGTTTTCTCTATGTATTTTCGATTATGCTGAACTATAATCGAAAGACCAATTTTTGGTGGACTTCTGGAAGTGAGATAGCCACGGTGTGGGCATGGGATTCTACTGAATCCGCACTACCCAGAACAATTTGTGTGTAGTTCAGTAACTTTGTAAATTTTCTATGGAGAGTTCTAGTACGAATTTGGTCCCGACTTCTTCATGAAAGTTATGAGGAATTGTTTAAACTAGGACATATGTTTTCGTCAGATTTTTTTGAAATCAATATAGTTAGCATAAACTTCTTTTAATGTGAGGTGCTTTTTTGCCGGAGTGTAAATTCTGTTGATGAAAGAAATTTGGGGTTGAGTTGTGTGATTTATTGCTCTCTATATATGAATAATTTGGCTTAGTGTTCTTCATGAAATTCTTTCCTTTATACCTTATTTATAACATACCAAAAACTTAGAATTTTTTGAGTTTGTTCATGGGTTATTCCAAAATTATTACTAAAACTGTGCATTCTGATTTTTGGTTGTCTTTGTTATGAATTTGCTCAATTTATCCCAAAGGTGAATGCATCTTGTTTTATTATCTGATATGATGGTTTTGGCATTCAGCATATTATTCAACATTGAGATTTTGATGAAAACTCATGGGACTTCCGATGTCATTGCATTGAAAATGTTTTTGATATTGAAATAATGTGAGATGATGTTGCTACTGTTGGACCCTTGGGTCAATGATGCCCCGGGAGTCGGGATGCCCATAAGGATCATAGGGGTCGATGCCTTTGGATGTTTGGGGTCTGCAAAGCCTCAGAGGTACCCTGGGAGTGTTGGGATGCCCGGATTGTATTCCGGAGGGTAGGGGTAACCATTTACATGGCGAGCCCCGGAGTTTCCTCGTGATGCTAGGTGAGATGCGAGATGCCTAAGAGGCGTGACATAACAAGCTCTGGATGCCCGGTGATTGAAAACCAGAGGCTTTCGTGATGCCAGGTTGGGTGCAAATGGCCGAAGGGACGCAAACACTGGTCCTCTGGGAGAAAAATCTTTTGAATATTAAAATTGATAGTTCTACTAAGTGATGCCTGATTATAGGACAAAATTGTGTGGCACAGTATGTGACGTGTCATAATAGTTTGGTCTTATAATCGGGATCCGTATGATTGAAACAATGTGCTTTGGTGTTGAAACTGCATTTGCTATTACTTTGAAGAGTTTTATTGATTTGATGCATACTTATTCCTTTGATTATATGTTTTATCTATCTTGCATGAAATTAGATAGTGACGGTTTTGCATGATATAGCTTAGTAGATCTTTTACTGCTTGGTGGTTGTACTCACCCCTTTTTGGGGACTAACATTTCAGACTAGGTAAAATGTCTTTATTGCTCGTACCTCCTGGCATATACTATGGATTCCTTATCGACCTGTAGTGGGAGCGGTCGAAGTACAAGGACCCTGAGATTCGAGGACTGATATTTGTATGGGTGAGGGTGATTATGATGTTTGATGTCGGTCTTCCCACTAGCCCTGTGCTCCAGGAGTTTGTAGCTGTGTTCGTCCACCGGGATGGACGCACGTTGGGGCCGTTGCCACCACCACTAGCGAAGGGACCAGGTGGCTGGATGTGACCGTGAGACGGGAATAGCAGAGGAAGAAAATTTTTGGACGTTGACACTAACTGATGGACTCTGTGTTTATAGTTGTTAGAAATGTCGGCATCTTTTGAAGTATGGCCGTGTATAGAAAGTTACGGCATCTTGATGTACCGACAATCGATTGTCCATCTAGTTTATGTAAATAAAAGTGTCAGACTTTTACATATAAAAATGTTTAGTTGGTGTGCATCATTTTTGAATATGGGTAAGGGAGATGTTGGATACGCTTCCGTCATATTTTGCACGGGGACCAATGGAAAATATATAGACCCCCATACCTCATGGACTTACCGAAATTTTATGGTAGCAGAGTAACAGATTTTCAGGTCAAGAGAAAGGTAGTGATCTGTGGTGACCCTAACGGATCGGGGGCCATCAGGGGTGCCACAATTAGGTGGTTAGTTAGATTAGATTAGTGATTTAATTAGTTAATTATGTATGTTAGGTGGTTAGAGTAGCATAATTAGAGACTAGATAAGTTGTGTTATTTATCTAGATCGGTTTGGGAATTTTCTGGGCCCGTTTTGGTATTTAATTAGGCTTTTCTAGCCTAAGTTAGTATTTTTAGAATTTAAATTGATTTATTTAATTAATTTTGGTAATTATTTAATTATTAATTATTTTCCAAAAATTAGATCGGGATAGCTAGTGACCAGAATTTCATGGTGATTGCAATGGTGTGGTTAATTTCTGCAATTGAGCGTTAATTTATGCAAATTGAGTGTTGATTGGAATTTTGGTCATTTATTCCAAAATTTGTGAATTTCCAATATTTATTCAGAAAATACCGGATGTCGGGTTTTAACACCGAAAATTGTTTTATATGCTATATAAAACAGTGGGATTTTAAAAATGAAGATATCAAATTGTTGGGTTCAATCTGACCGTATACTCACACATGATATTTTCACCGAATGTTTTTAATAAGAAGAAAACAGGCCAAGATCGTTATCATAATTGAGGCATGTGAGTGCAAAGCACAATGTCATTGGCCGAAATTGAATGATCATGTATTGGTTAAGAGAACCCGTCCCCGACATGTGTCGGTGGATATTACCTATCCTCGGTGTGTGCCGGTGGAGGTCACCTATCCCCGGTGTGTGTCGGTGGATAGAGGACCAGTGTGTGTCAAGTAAAACTGCTTGTGCGGGTAGTAATAATTAATTGGAACGCATGTTGACTAAATTGATGGACCGATGTGTGTCAGTAATTCTTGCTTGTGTGAGCAATGATTGATTTAGATGTTCCAATTGATGTGTGAATTTGCTATATGCATATGGGTGTGATATGAACTGTACTGACCTGTAGGGAGGATTTGAGACGAGGTAAGTCTCTGTGGTGGTATGATTGTGTGGTTAGGAGGCTCTAGGCGTATTACCCTCCTAATCGGGGATTAGAGCGTGAACTCGCTAAGATTTATATCTCACCTCGTCGTGGGCTTAACTTTTCAGGACCATAGAGTGGAAGATTTGGAGCCGAGCTGAGGTGATTTGAAGTGTAGGTCAGATAGAATAGTTTCTTTTGAGAGTCGATCTTTTGAAATCTTTTGGGTTTAGACTCTTGTATATGACTCAGTTGGTTTATAATAGCATGTTTTGTTTGTGAATCTGTTGTCCCGCTTTTCTATCCCGAGATGGTTACTGTCAAGGGATTTGTTATTTGCTTCCGCATGTGCAATAAAAAGAAAGGGTCGGCAACTCGTATTTTTTAATAATTTTTTTGAATATTTTTTCCTTTTTTTAATTATTTTTATTTATTATTTTATATTTTTTGGGTTTGAATTTGGGGTTAGGGCCAGCGAGGATTATCGGCCGACCCTCGCCGGTGACCCTTGTTGGTCTTAACCCCAAACCCACAAAAAAAAAAAAAGAAGAAAAAAATTCAAAATTCAAAAAACTTATTAAAAAGTGTCACGTCAACGCCGACTGATCATGTCAATAATTTCCTATCAAAATTGGTCAGATTGACTCAATTGACAATAAATGAAAAGATATAGACAATTTTCTCTTACGAAAAGCTTATTAAGGTTTTGCTGGTGGAATTTGTGATCCACTGTAATAATTCCCAAAACATTTATTTTCGACAAATCTTAACTTGACTAGGATTCTCAACTTTAGATGATCGCGTACAATTACTTATTTCTCATCCTTACTGTTTTCTTCTTCTTTTTTGCCAAGATTTAGAGAATATAGTCATTAATTTGGAAGCTTGTCAGTTTAAGTTTTGGCTTCGCGGCTATTGATGGGCATTCGATCTGGCCTTGTGACTAGACTTGTCAAAACCTACTCTGGCTATATTTATATATTTTTCATTTTCAGGCTGTTGATCTTGGAGGCTTGCTAAAACTGATGCTTAGGAAGATCGATCCACCGTTCAGTTTCTTGATCCAGACTTCTCCGGTCCACACTTCCGGGTCCCAACTGGGTTCCACCAACTATATAAAGATCAGATTGCAAATTCCATTTCCTTCGATAAAATAAACTTGTTGAGATCCTTACCTTATGTAATTGGACGCTAAATTTGGAGAAAAGAAAGGAAATGAACTCTTGCCATTTTATTTCCTAATTGACATGAGATCAAATCTTTTTTTAATATCATACACTGAAATATTGAATATAATGTGCTTCGATCAATTTATCACTAAATCTACTAAATCTATACATATATACATACTTATATATATGTCACAATATTTAAGAAGGATAATGTGCTATAAAATTATATGTTATGCCAAACAGAGACCTGAAAATAAGATATCTTTTTATCTAATCATGGATTTTACTCAAATTTTGGTTATTTTGCATATTTCCTAATTTTATGTCAAGAAAAGATGATTGGTAGAATTGGCTACTTCTTAGGATTTGATTTTCAATTTGCCATCCATGAATTTGGGATTTCGATTTCCAATTATGGTATCAAACACCCATGGACACGTCGGTGTATAGTTAGTTAGTGTATTGGAGAGCTTGATTAGAAAGTTTGTAAAATTGAAAGGATTTGATCCGAAGTGCCAACTAGAGTTTGATGGCCTCTATGGCTACTACATCTCAAGCTTGAAGCTCAAGTGGCCATGGCTGCCGTGGCCACCCGAGTTGAAGTTAAAGCTTGTGAAAGCAATGGGCAATCGAGCTTGAGTCGGCATTGCAAGATGGTGGCAAGCGGTGTTGTGATGTTGGCAGGGCTAGGATTGCTTTTAATTTTTTAATTTTTTAATTTTATTATTATTTTTTTTAAACAAAATTTTGTGTTCATCTAATACACGTCGGCTTTAGTGGCCATATCTACCCTTCAATAATCGATGTCATCAACAATTAGTTGGAAAAAATCAAGAAAAAAAATCAAATGACGACTTGTGTAACTTTTTAAAAGGTACGAAGATGATTTGGGATTTTGGTCAAGAGTCCAAAGACTACTTATACCTTTTTACCTTGATTTGATACTTGTATCTTGACCCTAGGATCACCAACTATACAAGATCAAATTGCAAATTCCATTTCCTTCAATAAATTAAACATGTTGGGATGCTTACCTTATGTAAATGCACGCTCAAATTTCAAAAAAAAAAAAAAAATCTTCTTGACCACACCAATGAGCAAATGTTTAATAGAACAGCCTCGGATGGATTTACTACGATAATGCTGGTGAAACCAACCATATCAAATTTGGTTTCAGCTAAACATAAAATTTATATTTGATCTACCCGCTGCTAGAACAACTGAAGACCAAGAGCAATTAGTTGCTTTAATCACTACCTTGAGTATAAGAATAGCCGCATTATTGATGTATCTGGCAATGACTCCCATTGTTTGGTGAAACTTTGTTGTGTTTTTTCTTCCAAGACAAAAAAATGGTTAGAAATAAAGTGAAAAATAAAATTGAAGAATTTTCAGCATGTTTTGGTATATCAAAATGAAGAATATATCTGTCTATTTATAAGTTTTATGACACGGCTATCTAAATTAATATGTATCGACAATGATATTCATAATCAAAGACCAAGTTATATTTTAAGAGATACATAGATTCGACAAAATTGTCAAATATATAGAGAAATCCCTAAAAATCTCTAAGAAAGATTACGTCTGTAAAAACAATATAGGAAATCATCCGGGTCGGTTCGGTTCCCATTTCCCGCTCCCGCTCCTCCGAAAATGACTCGGACTCTGACTTTTCGAGAGAGATATCTTGCGGGCATCTTTCAAGCGTTCGTCACTCCCGTTCGACGTCTTGGTTTGGATTCGGAGAGAAGAAGGACGAGGAGATGTACCCGGCGCTGCTATCTTCCGAGCCGAGACTGCCTGGGGTTCGGAGGCGGCCCATGAAGCGGCAGGTCAAGGTTCGGATCATGCTGCCGATGAGCATCCGGTGCAACACCTGCGTGAACCACATCTGCCGGGGGACCAAGTTCAGTTCCAGGAAGGAGGAAGCCGTCGGCGTGGTCGGTCGGTGCTGCACGCCGGTCGATTCCCTGTTTCTCTTTTTTTGTTTTGTTTTTTTTTTTTTTTTTTTTTTTTGCAGACGTATTTGGGGATCCAGAGATTCAGGTTTTACTTCGAATGCAGCAAGTGCTATGCTGAGCTCACGATCAAAGCCTATCCACGGGATCCCGATCGCATGGTGGAGTCAGAGGCGACGAGGGTAGAAGATTCTGCCTTTTAAATTGTTGGGTTTTGTTGGGTTTTGTTGGGTTTCTTTAGAGTTGGTTGGACTTTGGGAAGAATCGAACGTGACTTGTGCTTTTCTATTTGGGTTTGGGTTTGGGCAGGTGGTGGAGAATGGGAAAAGGAAGAGGGATGCCGAAGAGATGGGCGATGTCATGAAGTCCATGTCTTCCTATTCCAAGAGAGAGATTGATATTCTCCCCGCTCTCGATGATATGGATTCCATGAAGGTAAGTTATTTGAACTTTTTGTATTATTTTTGTTAGTCGTTTGAGTATGGATCTGTGCATTCCCCGGACGGATATTATACTGATTTATTTATACCAAAAATTTCCTATCCTTGTGATAACTGTGTGTGATAATTGTGAGTTTAGATGCAATGCTAGAGTCATCTGCTGCAAAGGTTTGAGTTGTTTCCCATACAAATCAGCATTCTTCTTGCCGAATATAGAGGCACTGTCCTACTTAGAATCCACTTCACCACTCTTGACCTCTTTGGTCTTCTTGCTTCTACTTATGCTGTTAAGTTCGGTTGCGTTCATGGTTGTGTTTATGATTCGATGGTCTGACCTTTTATTCCATGAACTCTGACTAGGAGCATTTTCTCCATACTGTGGTCCAATTCCTATCCCTGACTGACAAAGAAATTGGAGGAAGAGGACGAAGAGCTCATTAAATCATTAGTACTCCATGTTATCAATAACCACCCTTCTGTATCTGGTTTCACTTCTATTTTGCATCTCTCTACATTTCATTTAACTATCTTTCATCCATTCTAACTATACTCGTTGCTTCCTTGAAACTTTCTTGCAGAAATCCAAAGATTTTATTCATAGGGTCAAAGATGAAGATTCTGAGGAAGCGTGGGAATCTTATTAGAACAGTCTTGAATGTGTTATGCATAAGTTCTGGCTGAACTGGTCATTTGCTTAATAAGGTACCTGTGTATCAGTTTATAGGATGTATATGGTACTTTAATCTACGTATAATCCATGGATAAATCTAAAAGTTTGAGCTTGTTTGAAGATACTCTATTGCAAATGCTCTGTTTCTGTGACCATCAGTCCCTGATTCAGTATGGATTAAGTTTACCATTGTCTTGCTCTACTGGTGTATCCATGGTTAGGTCCTGAAAGTTCTCAAGTAATTTTTCATAACTCTTTATTCTTTGAAGTTGCTGATTCTTCAAGAACATGCAAATGTCTGACGATACACATGAGACGGAATAAACACAAAAGGTGACATGGATTAAGCAAAGAAAAGCATGCTATCCAGATCAAATCCTCATTGCATAGGCATCTGATGCAAAAGTTGAAACTGTTAAATGCCAGTACGTGCATGTTTTTCCAACTCTTAATGGAAGCATCTGCCAAACTTCTCAGAAAGAGCAGGTTTACTGGTTTGCTGATTTTGTATACACTGTCGATAAAACGGATAGTACCTCGATTCGATAAGAAGGAAAGGTGTACATCTATGAATTGAAAGGTCCGAATGATCAACTCTGCAATCAGTTGTTAGAATCAATAGGTCTTCAAATCATTCATTTGAAAAAATGGAAACCATTATTATTGGATGAGATGCTTTGTTGTTTAGATTGTCTTCCATGTGCTTTCTTGAGTCTTCTCATAGTAGTGTTGTTTGAATCTCCCCTCTACCTAAGAATACATATTACCGAGTTGGTTTCTATTTCTTCATGTGATTTGTTAGGATAATTTCGCAGGTGTTTTAGATCTGATGTGAGCATAAGTTATTGATTTAATTGGAATTGTCTTTAGCTGTTGAGGCCTAGAGAAAAGCTTACTTATAGGCTGGTTTGATTTGAAATGCAGTAGATAAAATTTTCTGAGGAATTTTCGGACAAGTCAACAGATTCCTTGACAAAAGCTACCATCAGTGACTTCTCAAATGACAGAGGTATTTCACGTTTTTCGAACATGTTTTCTTCAATTACTTTAGCTCTCCTTGGTTGGGATTCATGGTATTAATGTCTGTCTGAATGATGGATTTGTGGAAATAGATAGGCTCGGCACTTCCCTTTTCCTGCAAGTGCTTTGGATTGTATTAAATGCAGTCTCCCTGTGTGGAAGTAGACTTGACTTTTAGACTTTTAGAGAGTAACTTTTTCCATATGACAGTGGTTGCTTCTGTGAGTTTCTGGTTACGTTTCCGTGTCCTTTAATCATGTTTGTGGTGTTTCTGTTTTATGTTAGAAAGAGATGTCGCCTGGTTGTTACATGAGGATCTATATTGTATGGAAAGCATCTAAGCGATTAACAAGAATGGTGGTCTAAGCAGTAAAAACGAGGATTGAGCTGCAAATGATACCATCTGCTTTCTCGCTGTATCAGCAGAAAGATTTTTGATTCTATCTCCACTGTAATTTCTGACTGAACCAGGGATTGATTATCGGATTAACTTTTAATGGATCGTGCGTTGTGGGAGTTGATTTGGTGTGGTGATTAAAGATGCTGCTTCCATTAAAGGATAAGCGTATGGCTGTAGACTGCATCTTTGTGTTGACTCTGTAAACTGCTGATGATGTTGTTGCGATTCAGGGTGAGTCATCCATGCAAATTAGATATATACTTTTCAAGCACTAAGTACACTTCAAGGGTGCGTGGAACGTGCGACGTAGTACTGCCCAATTGCCGAAGCGGAAAGTAACATGACATACATAGGTATAATGGGGTGGCCAAAGATGGGTCTTTTACTTAATGTGAATTGTTGGATAGCTTTTAAATATATGCCGATTGGAGATGTATGACAGTCCGATGAACTGTGAAATGAGGAATAGAACTTGGGCTTCTCGCTGCTGACAATTAGCGGATCAGTATCGAAATTTCCCGTAGCAGTTTGTAGTTGAAATTCTGATTCAAAGGGATTCCACGGATCTCGACGAACATTGACCCCAGCCCCATTACGAACTTGACAACACATAGCATTTGGTAAGTGGAATTTGTTGCTTCGATGCCCTTCCACAAGTAGGAAGCATTTAATTAAGGATGGCGAGGGAATTATATCCTCTTAAATGCTTCCTAAAGATAGCTCATTGGGCACCTGACTTAGATCAGCAATGCTTCATTAAAATTGTCCCAGCTAACCCAGTTTTTATTTCATACGTCCAGTGATCTGAATAGTTACTGTACGGACAGGTGATGAAAGTCGTGCCTTACTAAAAATGGCGAGTACGTGACCTTCCCATTAAATCAACATTTCATATAAACCAGACATTGAGTATGCTAATGGAGTATTTCCTAGAACTATATAAGATTGTTAAAATATAATTTTTGATATGAAGGAAAGACAAGGTAAATTAGTAACTGCTGTTTTAGGAACGGATTTTCGATGGTCAGTAGCTTTTACAGAGAAGGGGTTTAGCCTGTCTAGGGATAGACAAATCCTGTCTATCTTTACTGCTGAGGGCCCGAGGCCAGTGCTAGAAGGATTCCTTCAGTGTGAAAAAATCTGCGAAGGGTTAGAATTCGGAATGAATGCAACAGCCAGTAACCACTCCAAGTAGCAGTCGCTAACACGAGAAAACCATAAAATTTGAGGAAGGAAAAAAAGGAAAGAAGAAATCATTGCTCACACTACTAAGAGAAGAAATGGATAATTCATTAAAGCAAGAAGTGAAGCTGACGATCGTTTCTGCAGCATTGATTCTACTCATCTCAATAAATCATTCACCGGATTTTATACCATTTCAAGTTTTG
Organism: Eucalyptus sideroxylon; assembly: GCA_014182405.2. Lineage (NCBI taxonomy): Eukaryota > Viridiplantae > Streptophyta > Magnoliopsida > Myrtales > Myrtaceae > Eucalyptus > Eucalyptus sideroxylon. The sequence continues at coordinate 18,473,498 of CM024551.2, read as the reverse complement.
CCCAACTACATCGATTCAATCTATGATTAAATTTATTTTTCTTTTCTTATGGCTATTAAAAAAGGAAGTTAAAAAGTGAAATCGTTAGAACTTGGGCGCCGTGTTAAAACTCAAGACTTGAGCATCAATCTTAGCAAAACATCCACATACTGCACGAAAGTCCCCTTCAATAATTCTCCTCTCTAACAACGTCTCTAACCTCTCAAAAGCTCTCTCTCTCTTTCTCTCTCTCTCTCTCTCTCTCTCTCTCAAACCAGTAATGCTTTTGTATATGTAGGTTAAACTTTTAAGATTAATTCTGAGTATGAGCATGTCGGGCATGATTTGGCCCCATTCGCCATCAAAGAGTGCGATATCTATTTCAAAAAAGTGCGATAGTAGTCAAGTTGGACAAGGAGATCCATGTGCATTTGCTCAGTCGCCTAGCATATCGTGTGTTTCGGGTCCCGGCTCAGAATCAAGGTCTCTGCCGTGACCTGAAAACATCGTTGAATCAACCAGAGCTCAACTCGACATCGTCCAACATGATTACTATCTCCTCCTTTCTGATGGAAGTAATTTGCAGATGAGACACTCACAACTCACACAAGAAGAAGACAGGTGGGCCCATAGATTTATTTCACCTTAAAAAATAATTACAAAGACTCCCCTATTTATAGACTTGTTACATGTCTCTGGTAGGAAAAGCTAACGTTTCGGATAAGATTTAGAAACTAATAAAAAAATCACCATATCTTACCTTATCTCTAAAAACAATCACTATTTCTTAAAATAATCACTACACATAGAAATAGAAATAGACTCATCATAGATAATGACGAATAGATTCATTAAAGATAACACTGCAATTATGATTCTATTTCAATGTAGGTATCGAATAGTTATCTACACTGATGAATTTGATTTAATTTCTAACACTTTCTTACTTCTGTTTCCAACTTTTTCTTTTTCTTTTATTGCTGGACAAGGAATGTAAGGAAAGATATGGTAGAGATGAGCTGAATCACCATCGATTCTTTGCACATGTGCAAAGAACGGGAGAGTACGAGGGCTGAGTTCTCCTTTTGGGCTTTCCTCGTCGATTCCACTGACGGCGTCGCGTAGAATGCTGCAACAACTGGACGCCCCGAAAAAAATTCCATGTAATGTTAGTACAAGCCATATGTCAAGCTTTGCCATGCTGGCAGAGAGCTCATTTCAGGTAGCTAAAGCATGACTGATGAGGTGCAACGGGATGTCATGAACAATGACCGACCATCGGTTTGTGCAGAACTAAATGACTTTCGGGCGGAGAGAGAATCCTGTTCCACCTGGGCCGGCAAAGAAAGCGTCGTGCTGAAAAGGCTGCTGAACGTGAACAAGCGTGATCATCTCCACCTCATCGTCGTCCGCCGCCAGACCGGGCTACTCCTCCAGAGCAGGTGGTCCAGCATCCACCTCTGCGAGTAGAAACTCCTTGCTCTCGTCCACCGCCACCATCACCTTCATCTTCGATTTCTTCTCCGCTGCTGCCGCCGGCTCCTGCATCAACATCCCCACCACCGTGCTCTCCTCCGCTGCTCCACGTTGCCGTCGTAGCGTCCATCGCTGGATTTCGCTTGGGGCCTGACCGGGGATCCGGTGAAGTCGTCTGGCTATTTTGGCTCTCTCTATTGAGAGGAAGCAGAGAAACGGGAAACGCGGTGGCAAAAGCTGGAGGAATAAGAACATGGACACGTGGCGTCCATGCAAATGCTTACAGCCAAACTTTCCGTACCCTATCTTCCAGGGGCATTTCCGTAATTATGCAAAAAAATAATTTCATTCATCGATATTGGTTCGGTTTAGTTTCGCGATCACGTTTCTGCTTATAGGCTGGGAATTTAATTTTTTTTCAAACTCTAGTGCCACGGTGATTTCATTTTTACCGAAATTAATCTCACAAATCTAAGCATTCACACATTTAATGACCCTCTAGAGAAAACCTGGTGTGAGGATGATTTGAAGTAAAGAGTAACAAATGTTCAGCTTTTTTTTCTAGTATAAAATTGTCGGTATTCCCTAATAATGGTGAAGAAAAATATACATTATCAATTGGGAGGGTGTGAGGTGTACGAACACCAACACGTTAAAATAAGGAATGCAATCTTGTTGGACACCTCACTTAGAGGACTATTGGAGATGGCCCTCACAAGTGTGTATTTTGTATTTTTGAATGAATAATTATTTTAATTATTCACTTTTCTTGATCCGGCCCTTCATTTTCAATTTAAATTATATCTCCACTCAACTTAAACAGTCCAAAAATTGAAGAATTTGATCTCACATCCATATAGTGATACGTCAAACCCTAAGAAGATTAGATTGATTCATCAACTTGGTGGTATAGATATGGGTCTCTCTGGGTTTATTAATGAAGGGACTCGCTATAAACTTAGTTTGTTGTAGATTACACATTAATTATCTAGAGAAAACCAAATAAACTGCGTAAATACGATCAAACTTTAATATCGTGCCAGCACAGGCCACCGAGCTAGTTATTTAGTACAATCAAACATGATTTTAGCTTTAGAGACACTTTACGAAACTAAAAACAAGTGAATCTTACTTAATTGTTAACGACAAATACGAAAAATAAATGCATCCAGACACTACCTATCAATTGTTAATTACGACAGGAATAATGCTTAACTACGTATGATTTCCCAACGGTCCGGAATTCCAGTGATTGAGCACCTCCGCTGAAGGGGTTAGGATTTGATTGGAGGGTTTCGAAAAAGTTTGGGATTTTGATTGCACGGCGGAACGTTCTCCTCCTCAAAATTGGCTGTGCCGCGGTGGCAGAGCACGACAGCAGCGGTGAGGATTGCTGCTCCAGGACCGTCGTCGTTGTCGTCGATGATGTCCTGGAGGTCTGGTTTGGCTTCGACTTCGCGTCGTATGAGATCGTGCTCCCAATGCTCCAAGCACGAGTGATTGCAGAGATCCTGCTTTCTCCGTTTAACTCTTTTGTTATGTAAATATACTGAAGATCGTATGACAATTATTAGACTTTTCTATGTGCTCTTGCTTTTCTTAGTTAGTCACTTCTTCTGAATTTATCGTATAGAATATGCTTTTATCCGTATAATACTTTTTTTTTTTTTCAGTGGATCCCTAGTTTTAATTTTCAGTTTTTGCGATGTTTTCTTACTTTCTGGAACAAATGAACAATCAATTATTTGTTGTAATTACCTGCAAAATTCCCGAGTTACGAATGTGTTTGTTTTGCTTTTGAAAAAAATAAATAAATTATTTACCATCACAGCAAAGATATAATCTCAAATATCGACAAATTACAAAAAAAATAAAGATATGAATATTACGTTGTGAAAGATTTAATATATTTACAATTTTAAAAAAAAGTCAAAATGCGTGCTTGATATATATCGCGCGTTAATTAATAATGAGTAAGAGTATTTCATAAGTTGTGAAGAGGCAAAAGGAAAAAACGAAAAAGAAAGGTATTCGTGAGTTGTTTGGCAGCGAGACCGTGAAGTCCCTGCTATTATTTGCACCATATGGGGATGTGCCGCATGATTAAACAAATGATTTTGTTATAAAGTGTCCAGAGGGACTAGTTTAAGGAACTAATTATAGAAATGAACAAATGTTTAATAGAATAGCCTCATTTGAGATCGATTTACTGTGATAATGTCAACGGAACCAACTAGATGAGTTTTGATTTTAATCAAATGTAAAACTTATGTTTGATCTATCTACTGATACTATGATAATGTCGACAAAACCAACTAGATGAGTTTTGGTCTCAACTAAACATAAAACTTATGTTTGATCTATCTACTTGAAAAAACAACTAAAGATCACAAGCAATTAGTTACTTTAATCACTACCTTCAGTATAATTGAATGGCCACATGATCGATGTATCGGGTAATTGAGTTGTGGAAAGAAAATATTTAAGCGAAAGAACAGTTTGTTTTGGGTAAACATTTCTTAGTAGGTCACCCATTCTATCATATTAAATTAGATCATAACGCTTTTACAATTGCTAATGGCATACATGTAATTTTTATTATAATTATGTATGTGCTAGATTCTTGTCATATATTGGGGCAATATCTTTTATAGTTGAAACATTGAGGCCATGTTTAGTTGTTTGGATTACTAACCATAATAGGATATAAAATCCAAAAGATTTTACTATATCTTATCAACTATTTTGTTATTCAAATCGGATATATTCACATAATAATATATACTGTTTGGTATAAACACCTATATGAAACACAAATTTTACATATAGAGATAGTAAAAATCTATCACGACACTAATTTCTACTTTATTTTTTATTTTATTTTGTTTTCCCCTTTTTTAATTAATTTCTTTCTCCCCTTTCCATCATTCTCAAATAAGATTTTATTAAATAGAAAATTGTACTAATATACCTAAAATACTAACAGACCAAAAATATGTAATAAATTTATATTTATATATTGAATTATATAAGATAGAATTAAATTCAAATATATAAATAAAAATAAGATTAAATTAAAAAACGAAAATTTTATTTTTTATTTTGAATTTCTTATATTAGAATTCAAAATTATTTATACTGAATTATAATTCTAATTTGTTAATTTAAGAAATTTTTTATTTGAGAAAAAAAGATGGTAAAAAATAAAGTGGAAGATAAGAATTGGGAAATATTTTTTTATATTTCAATATATCAAACTGAAAAGAACATTAACCTAAGTTTTGTGATATAAATATTTAAAATTTAATATAAAGATATGCATAATCAAAGAAAGATACATAGAATCAACATAATTCTCAAATATCTCCTTAACATAGGAATTAAAAAATCCTAAATATCTCTAATAAAGATTATGTAAATAAAATTTAGGAGATTTTTTGGCACAAGAATGAATAAATTTTGGTCGTCTCCATCTACCATATCGTCTGGTGATATTTACAACGGACTGCGGGTTTTCCGGGTTCGGTTCTTGTTCCGTTCCTCGTACTTCTCCGAAAATAACTCGGACTCCGCTCTTCGATCGATTTCGTTCGTTATCTCGGAAATCTCAAGCGACATCGATCGATCTGAACCGAGAGAGATCTCGCGGGCGTCTTTCCAGCGTTCGTCGTCTGAGTTTGAATATAAATGTGCGTGGAAACATGGTATAGTTTATATTTAATCGAGGATGGACAAGGGACAATGTAAGATAATTGAGAATTTATGGGATAACGATAGTTTCACTAGTTTATGAAAATAATTTTACAATAGTTGAAGTGTTAGTGAGGGAGCATGTGTGGTTTTTATGGTTAGCTCCCTTGTCCAAAATATGGAGCACTTCTCCTTTATATAGGCTACCAAAATAGGTGGAGGAAGTCTCTAGACTTCTCTACAAATAGCTACTAATATAAGATGGAGAATTCTAGACTTCTCTTGAAGCATGGACTTCTCTAGACTTCTCTGCTTGTTCTAGGATTTTCTTTGATACTTGGCTTTTGCTTGCTTGCATTCCAATATGAATCTTCTACTAGCAATCTTCATTCTCAACAATTCTAGAAGGTTCTCACCTTCATGATTAAAGTGAGTAGTTTCTAGATATTTTTTTAGAGAAAATGGATGAGTTGGAGAGAAGATGCTGCCGGAGCTACACTTCGAGTCTTCGTACCTGCCTAGGGTTCGGAGGAGGCCCATGAAACAGCCGGTTAAGGTTCGGATCATGCTGCCGATGAGCATCCGGTGCAACACCTGCCGGAGTCACATCTGCCAGGGCACAAAGTTCAAGTCCAGGAAGGAGGAAGTCGTCGGCGAGGTCAGTGCTGCACACCTTCGGTTCCGTGGTTTTCCATCTTCTTCCAAGTTCGAGTTGTGATGATGCTTTGGGTTCTGTATCTGTCTGTGGAGTTGACCCGCTTTGTGCTTTTCCTTTCTTGGCCTTCTCTTGTATTTTGGCAGACGTACTTGGGGAACCAGAGATTCAGGTTTTACTTCACATGCACCAACTGCTCTGCCGTGCTCGCAATCAAAACCCAGCCGCAGCATCCCGATTGCGAGGTGGAGTCAGGAGCGACGAGGGTAGGAGATCGTGCCGTTTGAATTGTCGGGTTTTGTTGGGTTTTTCTAGAGTTGGTTGGACTTTGGGAGAATTGAACGTGACTCGTGCTTTTTCTATTTGGGCAGGTGGTGGAGAATGGGCAAAGGAAGAGGGAGGCTGAAGAGATGGGCGATGTCATGAAGTCTAGGACGTATGATTTAAATAGAGAAATTGATATTCTCCCAGCTCTTGATGATATGAATTCCATGAAGGTAAGTCATTTGATTTTTGTTGCTGTTTGAGTATGGATTTGTTGCAGTCCCTGGATGGGATATTATGCTGATTGATTTATGCCAAGTTCTCAATATAACATTGTTTCCAAGGACATGAATTGATTTCCTTCCTTCTGTTTCTTAGAAAATTTCGTATCCTTGTGATAACTGTGTGTGTGATAATTGTGAGTCTAGATGCAATGCTAGAGGCATCTGCTGCAAAGGTTTGACTTGTTTGCCATTTAAATCAGCATTCTTCTTGCCGTATATAGGGGCACTTTCCTACTTATAATCCACATCACCATTCTTGACCTCTTTGGTCTGCTTGCCTCTACTTACGGTGTTAAGTTCGGTTGCGATCATGGTTGTGTTTATGACTTGTTGGTCAGACCTTTTATTCCATGAGCTCTGACTAAGAGAATCTTCTCCGTACTGTTGTCCAATTCCCATCCCTGACCGACAAAGAAATTGGTGGAAGAGGATGAAGTGCACATTAACTCATGAGTACTAGATCAAATCCTCAGTGCATATGCATCTGATGCAAAGGTTGAACCTGTTAAGTGCATTACATGCATGTATTTCCAACTCTTAATGGAAGCATCTGCCAAAATTTTCAGAAAGAGCACGGTTTACTGGTTTGCTGATTTTGTATACACTACTGATAAAACCGATAGTACCTGGATTGGATAAGAAGGAAAGGTGGGCGTGCTTTGTTGTTTAGATTGTCTTTCACGTGCTTTCTTGGGCCTTCTCAAAAGAATTAGTAGCGTTGTTTGAATCTCCCCTCTACCTAAGAATACATATTACCAAGTTGGTTTCTATTTCTTCATGTGATTTGTTAGGATAATTTCGCAGGCGTTTTAGATCCAATGCAAGCAGAAGTTGTTGATTTAATTGGAATTGTCTTTTGCTGTTGAGGCCTAGAGAAAAGCTTACTTGTATGGTGGTTTGATTTGAAATGCAGTAGAGAAAATTTCTGAGGAATTGTCGGACAAGCCAACAGATTTCTTGACAAAAGCTAGTACCTGTGACATCTTGAATAGCAGAGGTATTTCATGTTTTTCGAACATGTTTTCTTCAATTATGTTGGCTCTCCTTGGATAGGATTTATGGCATTAATGTCTGTCTGAATGATGGATGTGTGGAGATAGATAGGCTCAGCACTTCCCTTTTCCTGCAAGTGCTTTGGATTTTATTAAATGCAGTCTCCCTCTGTGGAAGTAGACTTGACTTTTAGAGAGTAACTTTTTCCATGGGACAGTGGTTGCTTCTGCGAGTTTTCTGGTTACGTTTCTGTGTCCTTTCATCATGTTTGTGGTGTTTCTGTTTTACGTTAGAAAGAGATATTGCTTGGTCGTTACATGAGGATCTATATTGTACGGAAAGCATCTAAGCGATTAGCAAGAATGGTGGTCTAAGCAGTGAGGACGGGGATTGAGTTGCAAATGATACCATCTGCTTTCTTGCTGTATCAGCAGAAAGCTTTTTGACTCTGTCTCCGCTGTAATTTCTGACTGAACCAGGGATTGATTATCAGATTAGCTTTTAATGAATCGTGCGTTGTGGGAGTTGACTGGGCGGGGTGATTAAAGACGCTGCTTCCATTAAAGGATGAGCGTATGGCTGGAGACTGCATCTTTGTGTTGGCTATGTAATCTGCTGATGGTGGTGTTGTTGCGATTCAGGGCCAGTCATCCTCGCAAATTAGATATATACTTTTAAGCACTAAGCGCACTTCAAGGGTGCGAGGAACGTACGACGGAGTACTGTCCAATTGCCGAAGTGGAAAGTAACACGACATGGATAGGAATGTGGAGGGAGACGTATAATGGGGTGACCAAAGATGTGTCTTTAACTTAATGTGAATTGTTGGAGAGCTTTGAAATATATATGTTGATTAGAGATGCATGACAGTCCCATGAACTATGAAATGAGGAACAGAACCGTTAGGCTTCTCGCTGCTGACAATTAGCCGATCAGTATCCAATTTTCCGGTAGCAGTATGTGGTTGAAATCCTGTTTTAAAGGGATTCCGCGGATCACGCTGAACATTGACCCCAGCCCCATTACGAACTTGATGACGCATGGCATTTGGTGAGTAGACTTTGTTGGTTCGATGCCCTTGCACAAGCAGGAAGCATTCAATTAAGCATTGACCCCAGCCCCATCACTGGGCACCTGACCAGCGTCCCGGAATTCCATTACTTAAGTCAACAGTACTTCATTAAAATTGTCCCAGATAACCCAGTTTTCATTTCATACGTCCAATGACCCGAAAGGTTACCACACGGACCGGTGATGAAAGTTGTGCCTTACTAAAAATGGGGAGTACGTGGCCTGGCCAGTAAATCAACATTTCATATGAACAAGACATTGAGTATGCTAGTGGAGCATTTCCTAGAACTATATAAGACTGTGAAAATATTATTTTTGATATGATGGAAAGACAAGGTAAATTAATAACTGCTGTTTTAGGAACAAGTTTTCTATAGTTAGTAGCTTTTACAGGGAGGGGGTCTAGCCTTGGTAGGGACGGACGAATGCTGTCTATTTTCACTGCTGAGGGCCTTAGGCCAGTGCTAGAAGGATTTCTTCAGCGTGAGAAAATCTGCAAAGGGGTTGGAATTCGGAATGAATGCAACAGGTAGTATAAAATTTGAGGAAGAAAAAAGGAAAGAAGAAATCATAGCTCACACTAGTAAGAGAAGAAATGATGGATGATGATCTATTCATCAAAGCAAGAAGTGAAACTGATGATCGGTTCTGCAGCATTGATTCTAGTCATCTCAAAAAATCATTCACTAGATTTTTATCTCATTTCAAGTGTTACCCAACTACATCGATTCATCGAAGACTAGAGTTTGTCATGCTTGTGGATAATGGGAAGAAAAGCTTCTACGACAAAAGACAAAGCCAAGACAACATCATCTAGAACATCGTTGTCTTATCATATGAAGAGTCGCATGACCTTATCCTAATTCCCATGCTCATGCAAGGAATTCTTAGTATCCCCAGGAGCACATTAACCATATGAGTGTTGATTCATGAAAAAGGTTCGAATATCATACTAATTTTAATGACACGTGTTATTTATCCAAGGATGGGGCCATATTAGTGTCTTTTCAGTATCAACAGAGAACCTAATAACAATGCCACATCGTTTAAAAACCTGGTTTTTTAAATTTTCGTTGGCTTAGTTTTTAATACATTCGCTTTATTTTGAAGGCAGCGCTATATCCACCTCTTATATGACCAAATTCGCTTTATTCAATCGCAATTCAAATTGGTGGTCCCAAATTTATGAACTTTCTCTTTTTTTTTTTTTTTTTTTTTTCAGTTTTTCTATATATACATAGAGTTTTCTTACCATAATTAAAAATTTCATGGCAAAAAAATATTTAGAGTATCAAAACTTGGCATGGAGGAAAAAAAAGTTATGAATGTGACACTTAAGCACCACTTTTTTTTTTTTTTTTTGAAAAATAGGATACTTGAGTATTAAATTCGATAAAGGTGACCGGAAATCCTATGTGTCAATTTTTTAATAATATAACTCGCCTACATGGCACATTGGAAAACCAAGTTAGTAATGAAGAACCAAAATGATGTTATTTTGTTTTTTTTTTACTTTTAATATATAATTATTAAATTAAAATACTTTTATTACTAAAAAAAGGAAGATGAGTAAGAAGGCGATGGCTCAGCCCTTCTTGTTGACTCTCCATCATTGCTGGGAAGGGCTGGTGATGGTGTGGGAAGGGTTAGCTGGAGTTGCCAGCTCCTGGCTAGGGTTCGACAACCTCGGTTGACCAATGGCAAGGGCTTGCAAGCCCTTGTCCAAATTTGGGACAAGGGTCCTCCCCTAGAGTTGGAGAGGTTCGCCATCCTTCACTTTGTCGGGCCAAGGGCCATCACTCATTGGGGCGACCCTTTAGCAAGCGGTGGCCCTTGGCCCAACCAAGCAAGGGCTTGCGGGTCCTTGCCACCAACCCTACCCCCATTGTCACTAGCTCTTCCCAATGATGGTGGTGAGGTGACGAGTGAGGCTTGCATAGCCCTCGCCATTCTGTGATTTTTTTTTTTTTTTTTAATTTTAGTTTTGAATTTAGTTTAATTAAGTAAGGGCGTGGGAAGGAGAACGTGGAGCCCAGGAGCCCAGTAGGAGTCCGAAATGGCAAATCGGGTGGGTGCGTCGACTTTCTGATCTCAATCACCCAAAACGTCGACGCATCACCGATTCCAGTGGCCAGTGGCCACTCCCCACCATCGTCAAGTGGATTGGGATCCTCTATATTCACTTTTCTATAGATAGGTAAAGTCATTCTCTCGGTAAAAAAATTTCTGTTCCCTTTTTGCGCTTGGTTCCACTTTGATCTCCTCATTGCGCACGACCGAACCCCCTCAGTCATTTTGCACAAATGCCAAGCCAACATCGACCGCCGGGCCACGACGGTGCCTCTGCCGCCGCTGATGCTGCCAGACCCCACTTGCCACGCGATGCAATTGCTGCTGCATCTGCAACTACAGCATTGGAATGAATAAAAACCATTAACTTAGGTAGAGATAAAACTAAAAGTTCCCTAATTACCGGGTTGCTGACCATGCTTCGCCTTAGATCTTTAGCGATGGGGACTATAGTTGCACCTCCTCGAAAGTAGTCGGACCATTTGACGTTGACCGGTTGGCTACGCCATCAACTTTCCTGATGACAAGATTTTTCAAAAAGTCCTAAATCTTTTTACATTTAATCTTTGTTTTTTTAAGGGTTTTGTCGGTCATGGGGGTGTTGGGGCCCTTGCCAAGTCTGGCCAGTCGAGGGCTTGGCAGCCCTCACTAGCCTTGAGCGAGGTCGCACCCCGAGTGAGGTCCCACTCCTCCCTTGGGGCAACCGATTTTAATAATTTTTGAATTTTTTAATGATTTTTTTTTTTTTTTTTAGGGTTTTGGAGAGCTTGCCAGCCACCCTTGCCAATCCTTTCTCCAAAACCCTAAAATAAAAAGAAAATTCAAAAGAAAAAAGAACAAAAAATTCAAAAATTACTAAAATATCACTAAAATATCATTTTAAGAGGTACCACGTCAGCTTCGGCAGTCCACATTTAGTAATTTCTGGTTAAATTTGGGTGGATTGACTCAATTGAAAAATGTGAGAATGTTTAAAATTCAATTGGTAAAATTGAAATGTTTATGACTCAATTGGTAAAAGTACAATAAGTTTAGGATTTTTTTAGTTAGTTTTCCTTTCTTCTGATTGGCTGCGCTACAGGCTGTGCATGTGAAGGGCAGTGCTCGCGGAGCCGAGCAGAAATAATTTCTTCTTCTTTTTGTGTAGCCTTGTCAATCGCGCATGCAGCACTAGTTAATAGGTTTCTGATGCTCTTTTTTTTTTTTGGTCGGAAGATGCTGAAATTTCATTACTAGCCCGTAAAAAGGGCACCATCGCCTGGTGAGTCTAGACATAATATGGACAATAAAGGTTGAGGAGGGAAATAGACCCAATTGCTAGAAAGTAAACTTTTTCGGTGAGATTTGGCCACCCAATCCGCAGCGGTATTGCATTCCCTTGATTCGTAAAGGATGGGCACACCACCCAGCTGGGCTTTGAGCTGTACGCAGTCAGCAATGAGGGAATGGGCCTGCCAAGGAGCTGCTTCTCGGCCCGATATGCTGTCCACGAGAGATAAGTTGTCAGAGAAAACGTGCCCCTGCAGATCTGTTCGGTCAACACCTTCGCTCCCGGACCACCCAATATTTTCTCTTCGCTTGGGAGTTCAGTTCGAGCTTTTTGATCTTCGACAGATTTCCAGTCGTATATTTTTCCCGAGACTTGTCAGAGGCAATTAAAGTTGGTTTGTGATTTGATGGGCATGTTCTGTGTTTATTCACGTAGATGTTCAGTTCTTTTTTCTTTTTTTGGACAAGACGTAGATGTTCAGTTCAAAGAGCAATTTCATGTAAGTGATTTTTATTAAGGAAAAAAATAAAGAAATATGCTCGGATGAATGGAATTTAAAAATGAGATAGTTCAACTTTTAAATTGTATATTTTAGCATAATATTAGAGCATGTGTCAAGAGCTCAAAACTCCATACTTCCCTCTCAACTCATTGCACGTCTTGGGTTCACGAAATTAGTTCACATTAAATTGGAGTCTCACCCATTACACAAATAACTTGGGCATACAAGTGTAACGGGTCGAGTTTCGTGCGAAGGGTGATAATTGGGATTTAACATCACTTAAATACGTCGTTATGATATCTTTACATGCATATCATATTTCTCTATCCATTGGGGTAAATTTTTTGATGGGATATTTTCAAGAATAAAAAATGACCGATGAATATTTTCCCTTGCAAGTGAAGCATGTAGTATGTGTATCACCTGAATATTTTTCATGTTTTACAAAAAATATAGCATTTTGACTTTGATAAAAATAAAATAATGAAAAGCCAAAAGAGGTTCTTGATTCTAACTATGCTGTGGAGTGTCCATGAAACAGCAATCTCGCAGGCTTTCAATTTGTCTCCTTGTACGTCGGGGAGTTGAAATAAATGGAGGAGCCTCTATATATAGAGAAGAGGAGAGGAGTCTTTAATTCTTGTATTGAACACAATAATTGTCTAATTCAAGATAGTTCACCAATAATTTTTATCTGACTTAGCTTAATTAAAAGATCCTATCAATCTTATTTTTCTTAATAAATTTCGAAATAAATGAACCTTTGATAAAATATTTTTTGGTTTCATTTTAAACCCATTTGTTGTAAATGCGATATGCTATACCCAAAATAAGTTGAACTCAAAAGGAAAAAATAAAAATAAATGAAAAGTTTATATGTATGATTCAAATGAATTATAGTTTTATTTTCTTAAATTTCTTTTGATTAAATGAATCATATCAATTATTTTATTCCTATATAATTTTGACTTAAATAATTTTTATAATTTATCTCATTTGGAGTCAAATTATTTCTGTTGCTTAAAGAGAATATATCATTTAGGGAGAAAAAAAAAGTGTATCATCTATGAATATAACTTCATCCTTAGTTTGGTAAATTTTGTTGGCTGAGATAGGTAATGACACTTAAATATCCTTAGTTTAATAGATTTGGCTAAATTTAATATGATAAATCATTTAAGATACTTTCTCTGTTTTTTCTTTTTAAATTTATTTTAAAAAGAGATAGAAATTTGGATCGACAAATTCATAAACCAATGCATATTGGTTGCACTTGACTTGCATGAAGGCCACGTGGCAAGCACAGAAGTGAGCATTGTGGTTTGACTTCAGCTATATATAGCGATATTTGACTACAGATAGAGATATACGTAGGATCTTGAGAGGTATAAGGAATAAACGGAATTATCAAAATCAAATGGAGATATACCTAAGATCTTGAAAGATATATGGAATCAACAGAATTATCATATATCTTTTTAACATTGGAAATTATCCTAGAAAAATCCTTAAATATCTCTAATAAAGATTACGTCTATGGGAAAAAAATTTAGGCATCATTAGAGATTTTTCGGCACAAGTGTAAGCAACACCGTCCCTTTGGATCAAGTCAGTCGGGTCGCGAGCCCATCTCCACCCGTTCCACGTTTTCCAGTCGGTTTCGTTCCCGTTCCCGCTCATAATTCTCCGATAATAACTCGGACTGTTGCCTATTTAATGGATTTCGCCTGTTCCGTCGGTTTTTCAAAACCTCAGCGACGTCGATAGAACCGACTTGAGAGAGAGGGAGGGAGGGATCGATCTTGAAGCGTTGATCGCTCGCGTTCGTCTTCTGAGTTTGGATTTGGAGAGAAGATGCTGCCGGAGCTACATTTCGAGTCTGCGTACCTGCCTAGGGTTCGGAGGAGGCCCATGGAACAGCCGGTTAAGGTTCGGATCATGCTGCCGATGAGCATCCGGTGCAACACCTGCGGGAATCACATCTGCCGGGGGTCAAAGTTCAATTCCAGGAAGGAGGAAGTCATCGGCGAGGTCAGTGCTGCACACCTTCGATTACGTGGTTTTCCATCTTCCTCCGAGTATCGACTTTGTGGAGTTGATCGCTTTGTGCTTTTCTTTTTTTGGCAGACGTATTTGGGGAACCAGAGATTCAGGTTTTACTTCACATGCACCGACTGCTCTGCGGTCCTCGCGATCAAAACCCAGCCGCAGCATCCCGATTGCGTGGTGGAGTCGGGGGCGACGAGGGTAGGAGATCGTGCCTTTTGAATTGTTGGGTTTTGTTGGGTTTCTTCGAGTTGGTTCGACTTTGGGAAGAATTGAACGTGACTTGCGCCTTTCTATTTGTGTTTGGGTTTGGGCAGGTGGTGGAGAAAGGGCAAAGGAAGAGGGAGGCGGAAGAGATGAGCGATGTCATGAAGTCCACGTCTGATTCCATGAGAGAGATTGCGCTTGATGATATGAATTCCATGAAGGTAGGTTATTGAATTTTTCGCATTATTTTCCATGTTGTTTGAGTATGGATTTGTGTAGTCCCTGGATGGATACTATGCTGATTGGTTTATAGCAAAGTTCTCAAAATAACATTATTTCCAAGGACATGAATTGATTTCCGTTGCTTAGAAAATTTCTGATAATCGTGTGTCAGACCTTTTATTCCATGAGCTATGACTGGGAGAATATTCTCCATACTGCGGTCCAAATTTCCTATCCCTGACCGACAAAGAAATTGGAGGAAGAGGATGAAGCGCTCATTAAATCATTAGCACTCCATGTTATATTAAACCACCCTTCTGTATTTGGTTTCGCGTCTATTTTGCATCTCTCTACATCTCATATAAATATCTTTCATCCATTTTATTTATATTCATTGCTTCCCTGGCACTTTCTTGCAGAATTCCAAAGATTTTGTCCATAAAGTCAAAGATAAAGATTCTGAGGATTAGGAAGACCTGACTCGACCTTGTGCTAGTAATGACGATTGACGAATCATTGAACAATGCTCTAAAGGTCATTAATGCTCTTATTGTCAGCATATTCGCTTCCTTGCCTGCTACAAGCATGGGAGTCTTATTAGAACAGTCTTGAACATGTTATGCATAGGTTCTTTCTGAATTGGTCATTTGCTTAATAAGGTTCCCATGTATCAGTTTACAGGATGTATATGGTACTTTAATCTACGTATAATCCATGGATATATCTAAAAGTTTGCCCTCATTTGAAGATACTCTATTGCAAATGCTCTGTTTTGTGACCATCAATCCCTGATTGAGTATGGATTAGTTTTACAATTGTCTTGCTTTACTTGGTGTATTTATGGTTAGGTCCTGAAAGTTCTCAAGTAATTTTTCATAACTCCTGACTCTTTGAAGTTAATGATTCTTCAAGAACATGCAAATGTCTGATGATACACATAACAAGGAATAAGCACATAAGGCGACATGGATTAAGCAAAGAAAAGCATGTGGACGTTAAATGTGGTTTAGATTGTCTTCCATGTGCTTTTTTGAGTCTTCTGAAAAGAGTTACTATTGTTGTTTGAATCTTCCCTCTACCTTAGAATACACATTACCAAGTTGGTTTCTTTTTTCTTCATGTGATTTGTTAGGATATTTTTGCAGGCGTTTTAGATCCAATGCGAGCATAAGTTGTTGATTCTATTGGAATGTCGTTTGCTGTGAAGGCGTAAGGAAAAGCTTACTTATATGCTGGTTTGATCTGTGGTATTTCACATGTTTCGAACGTGTTTTCTTCAATGCTCTCCTTCCAAATGATGGATGTGTGGAAATAGATAGGCTCGGCACTTCCCTTTTTTCCTGCAAGTGCTTTGGATAGTATCAAATGCGGTCTTCCTTCGTGGAAGTAGACAAGACTTTAAGAAACTAACTCTTTCCATGCAACGGTGGTTGTCTCTGTGAGTTTTCTGGTTACGTTCGTGTCTGTCCATCATGTTTGTGGTGTTTCTGTTTGTCGTTAGAAATAGATATTGCTTGGTGTTACATGAGGATCTATATTTTATGGAAAGCATCTAAGTGATTATTAATTTATTCTAGTCTGATGGAGTAACTCATGTCTTTGTTCCTTGTTCATTGACTCATATTTTTGTTATGTTGATGGATATTCTGTTGGATCACTGGACCGGAGTGAGTAAAAATGGTGGTCTAAGCAGTGATTAGAGATATATGATTTTTTTTTTTCGTAATTTTTCGTAACTTAAGGCACCTTTTCTCTACTTCTGATTCTATAGAGTTAAAAGGAGAACGTAACTCGGCCTGGTCCAGAGAGAGTTCATAATTCTACAGTGAGAGATGGTGTAAATCGATTCTCATACCGCAAAACTAATGTAGCCCACTGATATCTAACTTAAACGCTCCAAAGGCCTCCAAACATTGCGAAAGAAAAAGGCAACGACGTGTCAATTACGAAGAAGAGAGGACGGACGAAAGGGCGAACGAACTGACATCTTCCTGAAAAAATGCCTTTAACTAGTCAGCCTTTTGCTCTTTGACATTCCATATTTGTCTGTACAGAGCCAAGTCACAAGTAAGGCTCATGAAAACAAATTCCACATGTTCATTATGTGCGATTGTCTCTTTGACATTCCACGTGTCTGTAATGGGGGCTTTGTCGCGGCATTACCATTTCCGATCAGAGTCATAATCAGCGTGAAGTGGGCAATTGCGACCTTGCCCTATCTTGCCAAAGCAACCCAAAGTAAGGCGAACATCGAATTCTATTGGAAACATCAAGAGGTACGATGTGGCTATTGAAATGCTACAATTGACAGTTATAAACAAAGGTTACAAATGGTCATTGAAAAAAAAAATTATAGTTGTCACAAGAATTTACAAAAGGAGGTTACAAGCAAAGGGTACGAATGGTTCCATCTACGGGTACATAGATCACACCCTGTTGGACAGTTCCTTTGACTCCATTATGTTGGCAATTGCTTTATTCCACTTCATTGAGTAATTTTTTTTTATGGTTATATCCGAGGTTGTTGATTCCACTTATATTGATTCCATCATGTTGTCATTCTTTAATATCACGTGTCAATAATAACTAAAAATTGGATATTTTTTGTGCAAATAAATGCCCCATCTGAAAGAGTTGAATGATTAAGTAATTATTTGACTCTTATAAATTAGGAAACCAAGAGTCATTATGTGCCTCCTGTCATTGGTAAATATTATTATTTTTTTATTTTTTACTGAATTTTATCTTGGTCAAATTCATCATATGGCTCATATCTTCCCAAAAAAGGCACATTTTGTATAAAGTCTTCATGTGGCCCTCTATCTTTGTCGTTAAGCAGCCACTCATACTTAGATACCCTTATTGCCAATTGGATTAATCGGCAAAATTTTGGCCTTATTTTTCTCAAAATTGATTTTCAATACACTGAAAGCCAAGTTCATAAATTATTTCTTTAGGAGTGAAGTAAGGCATCTAGTGCTAGCCCTCTTGAATCTAGCCACAAATCAATCCATTGATTCATTGTTCTGCTACTTGATGCAAACCAAATCAACAATTGATACATTAGGGATGAACCTACATAATTGGGTATGAAAGTGTGTTTCCATTTGCTCCCAGCTATGAGCATAATTTGCCACCAAAGAAGTAAACCAAGTAAAAGCAATTTGGGATGGTGATAAAAGAAACAATCTTAACTTCCAGCAATTAGCTTGAGACTCATCTCCACATTGCGTAGCAAATCGACAAACATATTCAATTGTCGATTGATCGTCCTCCCTAGAAAATAGGTGAAGATCGAGTATCTTGAATCATCTGGGATAAGGAATAGCATCATCCAGTCTGAATATGACTTTCTGTATATAGGCTTGACGTTTCCGACATTGTCACCTAGGCATTGCATTGATTAATCCACTAACAACTGGACTTGTCGGGCCACGACGTGGCTGACCCTTGTCGATGGTGACACCACTACATGTGAGGCAAAGAGGGATGCCCTCAACCTTGCCATCGCCTAGATCAAGGCAGGGGCGACCCCAACAAGCAAGGTACAACGGCCCTTGCCCAAATGCAGGGTTGGCTGCAGTGTTGCTTCTCTCTCTCTCTCTAATTTTTTTTTTAAGTGATTGCGTTGTTTTGCTGATATGTCGCTCACTTGGCGTTACATTGATGCTATATTTCTTAAAAATATTTAAAAGTGACGATGCTATATTTCTTAAAAATATTTAAAAGTGACGATGTGCGGTTATTCTATTGGTCATATTGGACGAAACTAACTAAACCGTTTACTTGTACCTGTTGGATAAAATTGAGGATTGACTACATATTTGTTAAAAGTTTTCAAAGTTTTTGGTGCACTTATCTTTATTTATATAAAAGCATTCCATGTATAGATTCAAAAATCCTTCTTTTTCAGTTATAGACCATAAATTTGCGTGGACTCAAGAATTGTCAGTATATTTGTGCTGCCAAACTCTTGAGATGGATGGCATGTGATGGAAAAATATATAGTCCATTTTAGTTTACTGATTCTCCCAGGATGAGCCAAAGACACAAAAAACATCATTTAAGATTATATCATCAATCTTATGAATATAGCCACAGCTCGTGTGATCCCAAACGTAAATAGGTGGTTTAGTCCATAAATATTATTAGATTTTTTTTGGTATTATTTCATTTATTTGGACTTGCAAGTTAAATCTATCTCAATTTATGTGGAGTTAACACATACTTCATGGATGGGTTTCATTTTTATTGTCTAAGTACGTATAAACTTGAATATTATGATTTGTCCATATGAAAACGTATTGATGAGTGCAGCAAAGTAGGGAGGCAGACGGGCTGTTCAGTTGGGGCCCAGTTTATTTTTTTATTTTTTTTTTTTTTTTTTTTTTGGGTTAATTTTTTGGGGCCCAGTAGAATTTTTATTTTTATTATTAATTTTTCAAAAAAAAAAAAAAGAAAAAAAAATTCTAAAGTGGAGATTCTTGTCAAGGAAGAAGATTACTATTGGGACAATGATTTTGGTTACAAACCTGCGGATACAAGTGACAACGAGTTTGATAGTAGGCTTATTTCACGAGGTGTGCTTGTTAAATAACAGGGTGTACAAGGAGGCAAGGTAAAATGGAAAAAAGCTTAGGTAAAAGAATGCAAACAGTGAAGCTTCATTTTCGTTCCTTTTTCCAATTGAGAGAACCTTGATTTTGAAATAGGAATAAGGCTTGAATCTCCATCTCATTTTAAACAAGCTGCCCATGAATATGCAATTTTCAATGCGTACGGCATTAGATTGTAAGAGTTTTCCTAATGTGGACTACAATAATTGATATTGTAATTTACCGTAAAATAAAGTTGGTCTAAGGTGAGATAGGTTGCGTTTGGTTTAACATTTGCAAAGGGTTTTGAATCCAATGCAAATGCTGAAAATCCAAAGCTACTTGGGGAAATGCAATTGTGTTTGGTAATTTTTTTTTGCAAATAGATTTTGAGTTAAATGTGCGTTTAATAAAAAAAACTTTTGTGATGGGCTTTGATGGGTATAATATATGTATGTATATATTTTTTTTTTTTTTTTTTTTTTAAATTGAACTAAACCCTTCGCTGGACCGGCAAAAGCTACGGCTGCCGGCAAGCTAGATCTGGTGCCAATGGTCGTCGGCTGAGGTCGTTCGAGGTTGGGCAACCTCCGGCGAGGGCTACACAACCTAGTTGAAGGCTGCCAGAGGTCGCCCAACCTCGGGTGGCCCTCAACAAGGGTCGCTTGACACAAGGGCCACGCGACCCAAGCAATCGCGACCTCCGGCGACCCTCAGCAAGGGTCGCTTAACCTAAGGGCCATGCAACCCAAGTGACCGCCGCCTGGGTTGGGTGACCTCCAACAAGGGTCGCACGACCCAGCCAAGGGCCGCCGGAGGTCGCTCGACCTCGGGTGACCCTCGGCAAGGGTCGCTTGACCCAAGGGCTGCGCGACCCAGGCGACTGTCGCCTAGGTTGGGTGACCTCCGGCAAGGGTTGCGCAACCCAGCCGAGGGCTGCTGGAGGTCGCTCGACCTCGGGCGACCCTCGGCAAGGGTCACTTGACCTAAGGGCCGCGCGACCCAGGCGATCGTCGCTTGGGTTGGGCGACCTCCGGCAAGGGTCGCGCGACCCAACCGAGGGCTGCCAAAGGTCACTTGCGGCAAGGGTCGCTTAACCCAAGGGCCACGAGACCCAAGCGACCATTGCCCGGGTTGGGCGACCCAGCCGAAGGCCCCGGAGGTCGCCCAACCTCAAGCGACCCTCGGCAAGGGTCGCTTGACCCAAGGGCCGCGAGACCCAGGCGACCATCACCTAGGTTGGGCGACCTCCAACGAGGGTCACGCGACCTAGCCAAGGGTTGCCAAAGGTTTCTTGACCTCAGGTGACCCTTGGTAAGGGTCACTTGACCCCAAGGCCACGTGACCCAAGCGACCTTTGTGACATCTCGATTTTCCAATTCTATTTTCAATAAATTGAGACGGCCATTTCGTTGGCACGCATATGGTTCTTTTCCTTAAGTTGACCACTCATGTGAAAACTAGTCTATCAGGTGGAACCATTAAAAAATTCTAATGCATCAAACTCGAGAATTTGACTAGGAAGCGACCTTTTGACCGAGTTAATCTGCAAGGGTCATTACGGCACAATTAAAAATCGATTAGATAGGTCGCCTCGACAAAGGCATGTGATCAAGTGTTGGTGATTCCACAAGATCGCACAATTCTGTCGATCGGCACTAGACCGACTTTTCTATCAATTGAGTACCTTGTGTCCGTATTTGAAACATTGAGATTACCCTAACAACCATAAGTCGCCAATGTGTCCTAGATGTACGTTGTGGCTTGAATTTATCAACCATGGGTCAAATGCATGAAAATTTCTAAAAGCTACCCGATAGATCAAGACACGCTAATATTGTGCCAAAGTGAAATTGAACGTGAAATTGAGATCGAATTCAGAAATTGGAAGTCATGGTGTCTCATAATTCATTTTAGGAACGTTGATTCATCATCAGAAGATTTTTCTACAAACCGAGATTTTTTGCGGGAAAAGCAAAGTAAGGCCGTTTTTAATCGAATATTTGAGATGCAAGTTGGATCAGTTGATGGGGAAAAGTCATAAGAATGTTGAGGACACATGGATTAATTTAATTGAGCTTCAATTGGATGGAATTGATTAAAAAGTGATTGAATTAAGTGTATAAGATTTTATGCCACGGCGGAAAATGAAATTGCAACCATTAGACTAAGGTTGTGGGAGATTGGAAATAATGGAGTATGACATCATCAAGTGATGTCATGGTGGGCCATTTTTGTTGGATTAAAGGAAAAAAAAAAAGAAATGGTCCCATCTTCCTTTTCTCTCCTCTCTCTCTCTCTCTCTCTTCCGTCGCCTCTCTCCTCCCTCTCCCTACCGTGCATTCGGTTCTGCTGCTCTCCATCTTCTTCTGGTTTGGAAACCCAGTAGCTAAGAAGACCGGCCAATAGCTCCCTCTTTCGTCGTAGCCATCAGCTCGAATAGCAGCCAGCAGCGTCGCTTGTCGCCGCGTGCCACCGCGACGTCGTCGCCCTACCTGCGCGCACCTTCGCCTCTCTCCATCTCTAGTTCCTGCTCAAAGACCGAGCGGATCTGAGGATGCCGGAGCAGCTAGCTAGCTGCTAGACCGCCGTCTCGCGCCTCCGCCCTTTGCCGTTCGCCGCCGAGCTGCACGCCGTTGCCTCACCACTACTCCACTCGTCTCGACCTCCCTCTCACCCAGCTCGCCATTCCAGCGAGTTGTTTAGCTCATCCCAGCCACTATGGACCATCGTCAGAGCTCCTACCATCATCGCCTAGGTCCAGTTTAGTCTCCTCCGCCCATCTTGGCCCTTGCACACCTCAACTGACGCCAGATCCGCCCCTAATCAACAGCGATTAGTGAGCAAAAAAATGGGTATCTCAGCTCGATTTTGGCCCATTTTGGCTGGCTTCCCGACCTCGAATGCTTGGCCCACCTTGAGGAAAGTCGATCCCCACGACGTCCCCGTCGTTTTGGTCCACTTGGTTCGTTAATCGATAGTTTAGCTCACTAAACCTTGATTAGTGAGTTAATTATGCTTAGAGTGTTCTTAGTTTAAGCTAAGTAAGCTTAGCTGGTTAGTTTAATTTATTTAATTGTGAATTAGATTAAGATGTTAGTTTAATTTAAAGTATGTTTAGTTAAGGTTAAATTGAGG
Source organism: Eucalyptus sideroxylon (assembly GCA_014182405.2). NCBI lineage: Eukaryota > Viridiplantae > Streptophyta > Magnoliopsida > Myrtales > Myrtaceae > Eucalyptus > Eucalyptus sideroxylon. Next base: position 18,451,036 of record CM024551.2, on the reverse strand, counting down.
TTTATATTAGTATAATAGTGATTTGACATAAATGAATTACTTTTGGATTAAATAAATATTTCGAAATTGTTTAATAATTTAATAATATTTTATTATTCGAAATTATTAAAATATTATTATTTAATTAATTTCAGAATAAAATTAATTATTTAATAAATTCGAAAAATTATTTCGGGACCTTATTTTCTTAGAATTTCGTGCTGATTGCTGCTTTGTATTTAGATTTTGAATTTGATGAGTGAATATTGCAAATTGAGTGATGATTTGTGCAATTAATTGTTGAATTGTGAAACTGAGTGGTGATTGTGAAAAGTATATAATTTCTTTAAAAAATCTTGAATGTCGGGTTTGACACCGGAAATGGATTTTAAATATTATATCAAAATGTGAGGTTTGAAAAAGAATTGTGTTAGTTTTTCTAGTTTGAATTTGATTGTGTATCCACACACACAACTACTTTCTCTGATGTTTTTAATATGAAAAAAAAATGGCCGAGATCACTATTTTAAGTGGAATCATTAAGTGAAATGTAAAGTATTATGGGGCTGAGTATGATTTTGTCGTGTGATAATTAAGAAGAAGTTGTCTTGCGCTGTTGAGCCGGACTTGCCCCTATTTGGGATGCCCTTTACAATGGATGTGGGTCATAGTAGAGGCTAGGCCAACTAGACCCATGCTCTTTCGGAAATGCCATCGACATAGTAACAAAGTCACGCTCCAAGAGGGGAGGCGATGCTTGGTATTAATGTTAGTAGATAGCCAAACTGTGAGTAGGCTATGCCCTTGTGTGGTAGTGAATAACAATTTGGATCGGATGCTTAGTGTTATTGACGAGTCGGATTATGGGACGGAATCGTGTGACATGGTATGGGACGTGTTATAACGATTCGGTCTTATAATCCAAACTCTTGTGGTCGTTTGAAATAATATTGTTGGCGTTCCAGTGGTTTAAGTTCCTATTATTATCTATGATTGAGTGATTTGAATCGTGTTAACCTGCAGGAAGGAACTGAGGCGAGGTAAGTTCTTTATGTGGTGTGGCTAGGCCACTTTTGGGTATATTTTCTTTCTAATTGGGGTTTAGGGGGTTGAACTTGCTGAGACAATGTCTCACTTCGTTGTGGGCCAAAATTTCAGGATCGTAGATGGTGGAACCCCTAGAGGCTAATCAATCAGAAGTGGGATCGAAGAACGAGTCCGACTAGTGGTCATAGGACTGATCCCTTTTGTAGCTGTCCCTTTTTGGTATACGTGTAAACCCTAGTGTGGTTACCTTAGAAAGTATGTTTGTTTATGAATGAGTTGGTTTCTTGCTTTCCTATCTCGTGAGTTTTTGTCAAGAGTTTTATAATACGTTATGTTTGCACAATAATAAATTAATGGGGTCGATGTCACATTTGCATAACCATGGCAAGATGTTGGTGCACTCGAGGTTTGGGGTGTGATAGCTAGGGGTGTAAACGGTTCGGTTCGGTTTGGTTTTTTTGAAAAACCGAACCGAACCGAACCGAACCGTTAAAAAAATCTTCTGAACCGAACCAAAACCAAACCGAACCGAATACGAACCGAAATCGAAATTTCGGTTCGGTTCGGTTTTTCGGTTTTCGGTTTTTAGCCTTTGGTTTTCATTTTTTTTTTTTTTTTTTTTTTCCTGTTAAACTTAGATTTCTCCACTTTTATTTCTCATTTTTATTTGTTGGTTTGGTTTAGTTCGGTTAACCGATAAAAACCGAACCGAACCAAAATTTTCAGTTTTTAATGAAAACCGAATCGAAAAAACCGAATTTTTCGATTCGGTTCGGTTCGGGAACTGACACCCCTAGTGATAGCCCTCGCTTGGGTTGTGTGGCCTCGGGGTCGAGTGACCCTCGCCGACCTCGGGTGACCTCTGGCGACCCTCGGCTAGGTCACACGACCCTCGTCGGAGGTTGCCCGACCTCGGGCGACTTCAGCCGATAGCCACTGAGACTAGATCTAGTTCGTCGGCGGTTGTAGCCCTTCACTAGTTCGGTGAAAGGCTGCCTCTTTTTTAATTAAAAAAATAATAATCAGGGGCAAAATCGAAAATATCAAGAATTAGTGAGGGTAGTTTTGGAAGGAAGAAAATAATTTCAGCATTTGATAGAATGCTAAAAGTCCAAAGCTAGTAGGGACTAATTTTGGGTTTTTAGCATTTTGAAGGCAAGTTGAAAGCTGAAAGTCGGCTTCAAAGTTGAATCAAATGTCCGGCATTTCCCTGAGCCCCTTGGAAATGTTGAACCAAACTTAGAGAAGGTTTCTTAATTAGTTTAATATAAGATTGGTTAGTGTGGACCAAGTTGAGCCTGGCCTGTAATGAGGATGTCTAGTTGAAAACTCTATAAATAGTACTAAAGTCTCTCCTCTAACCCTAATTCTCACATGTATCCTCATATAAGGAGCGTTAATTTAGCACTAAAGGGTGAGGAAGCCGATCTCATTAAGCCAGTGATATGGAGGGTGATAGAGGATAATGATTTGCGTGTGAACATCAGTTTTTGCTTCCACTTTAAGAACAATGGATCTTAAAACATGTGCGTTAATCTTTTTATTCAATTATGCGTGTTCTTGTTCTGGTTATGGAGATTTTGAGATTGCACGTTTTGTATCCAATATAGATGGCCCAGGAGTGCGGTGACTATGGAGGCAAGCATTTGAAGGGATGCCCACAGAGAGTTTATGGTGGCTAGCTCCAAAAGGAGAAGATGTCTATTGTTAAGCATGTTGAGCTAGAAAATAAGTGTTTTTAGGGTGTTGAAAAGACAAACAAGCGACAACAAAATGGATTGCCAAAGATTACCTACTGATGTTTAGATTGAATCCTAATTTTTTTGCAAATGAGGAAGATTTGAAGTTGAAGTATTGTCGACTGTGATAAGGATTAAATGCTACCGAGCAAGGGCATTGCCCTCGATATGATCAAAGTTACGTTCTGAGGATAGTTGCAAAAAGTTGAGGTCTTATATTGGTGCCTTGCCGGGTGAAATTAAGCCCATTGCAAATGGTCAAGGTGAGAACGATTATGGGTTAATTGCTAAAACTATTTGAATGAATTCAGAAACTAATAAACAGAGAGTGTTGCATGGATTAGTTGTGAATTTTGAGAATCTTGTTTGTGACGGTGCATTTACAAAATTATCATAGTTCATGAATAGATTGAAAAGACACATGTATGTGTCTGCACTCAATATAGGAATGCTGTTACTTTGATTTAGAATAGTATTAGTTTCGCCAGAATTTAATTGACAACGAAATATCTTTTCTCAAAAGTCATTCTTCAACTTTTGATGAGAGAAGATGAGTTCTATGGAAATTCCGAACAAGAAATATTCAAGTGGATGTTGACACATAAATTTCGTCATTTTATTTAAGACTTAATTGCTAAAAAATTAGGGATTAATTTTCAAACCCTAAAAAATAAATCATATAAAAAATAATTTTTTTATTAAATTGCATCCCGTTTTAGCATTAGAAATATTTGCATCACTAATGATAATTTTTATTTTTATTTTTTTCCAAAATTTTTGCTATCAAAAGGAAAAGAAAAAAAGGAGAATAAGGAAAATATTATTATTATTGAAAATTATGATCATAAAAAAAGAAAAAAAAAAAAAAAAAGAAAATTGAATGAGGCCGAGTAGAGGGCTTTTCTTCATCCGTGGGCTTGCCCACCTATCTCTTTTCCTTTTCTCTCCTTTGCACTTGGGCCGGCCCATCTCCTTTTATTTCAGCCCAGCCCATGCATGAGTCTTCTTCCTCCCCTCACACCAACCATGTTTTTGCGAAGGGAGGAGAAAAGAGAAACGTACAAGCGAGGGGCGAGGCAGAGGATCGCAAGGTCAGAGGATCGCGAAGGCAGAGGACGGCGTGATCCCAGGGTCGGGGATCAAGCGGCCGCGACAGGCTGGTGGTGGCAGAAGCCATGCGCAAAGAGAAGAGTGGGGTTCGAAGGGCTGGTTTTTTGGTCGAGAGAAAGCAAGAGAGAAGAAGAGGACAAGCCGAAGGGAGAGAGGGAGCTCGAAGGAAAGCTTTGCCGTCGTCAGTCCGCTCGAGAGCTGCCGTCCACCACAATACTTTCCCATTAAGCTAGGTAGGAGCACCCCTCTCGTTGGAAATTGCTTGAACCGTTAGAACTTTTTGACCAAAATCTCAACAAGACGAAACGAGTTTAGGACGATTCATGATGTTTTGAGGCTAATGCATCATGCTTAGGTTGAGGAATGCTTCCGGTTTGAACCCAGAACTCGAGTTCATGAATGCATACCAACTGCTTGACTTTTTGCTCGAACGAAGCGTGAAACATTTAGGAACACCGAACTTGAGTACGGGATTTTTAAGTGAATCGTCGCAAAATAAGACAGATCCAGCATGAAACACGTCTATTTAAGCTTGTATGCATCATCTCTGGCTTGAAGGTTGCAATAAATCTCGCTCTAGAACATGTTTGTTAAATCGCATACTGACTATTTGATAGAATGCCTGAGAGAAGGCCGAAATATCTATGCATGTTAGAGCTCAAGATCAATTCACATTTTGTCCTGTATTGGTTGGATTTGGTTTAATATTAGCATTTTCTTTGTGTTTCTACGCAACTTGATGGAAAAATCCCACTCGAGTCGGTCGCATATGTATTTTTCGCGCTGGAAAGCTCCTTGTCGGAAACCCATCCCTCACGGCATTCCAGCGGTTCGAGGCCATGTTAGTTAGGCTGCTCTTGACCTATTGATATGTATTCTTGCTTGTTGTTCACTGGGTTACTTTTTTTTTTCTTTAAAAAAAATGTCATTTCAGTATGGGTTGTCGTGAAATTTTGGGGGGCCACCAGGATAGGTGGCCGGCGGGGGTTGGTGATGGTTGAAATGGGCGACCAGCGGGTGGATGTGTTTCTGTGGCAGCGATGGACGACGGTCAGAGAGACGTTGCGTCGAGTTTCTCTTGTTCTGGAAAAAGTTACAGGCGTGGCTTCGGAGGGAAGAGCATCGCGAGGAAGGAGAAGACAACCTTCGAGAAAGAGAAAGAGGGAGCTAGGAGGAGAGAGAACAAAATAAAAAGAAATGAAAAAGGCATAATGAAAAGAAATAAAATGGACAAAACGGAGGAAAAGATGTGGGAGTGGGTGTTATGCGAAGAATGCGTTAAGCAGAAGATGGAGCAGCAGAAAAAGACAAATGGCAAAAAGACAAAAAGAGAAAAATATATATTAAAAAAAACTAAAACTAAGAAATATATTTTTTATTTTTATTTTTTTAATTCGACGTGGGTCGGACCTGGGTTCGGATCAGATCAGCGGGTCGGATCGGTCCTACCCGGTCCGAACCCTTTTTCCGAATATAATAATATTAAATATTAAAAATACATTAAAAATTCAAAAATTTTAAAAAAATATTCAAAATTTCGAAAAATAATAAAAATTCAAAAAAATTTTCCGAAAATTCAAAAACTCAGAAAACGTTAAAAAATTCGACCTTTTAAAAAAATTAAAAAAAAAAATTAAACAATGAAAAAATTGCAAAAATCCATTTTTTTGGAAAATTCGAAAATTCCTTTTTAAAAAAAATCTATAAAAATCTTTAAAAAAAAATCTTTAAAAAATTAAATTTGCTCAAAAAATTTGAAATTAATCTTTGGAGTAATTTTCTCCTAAAAATAGGAAACCTTTCAATTTGGAATTATGTTTAAATTTGATTAAGCCTTTAGGGCTTTACTTTAAGGTTTCAATTGTCCTTAGGGACAAATGCCTTTGAATGCACAATATTGATATGTTGATTTTGGCTTCTCTTTAATCTAGTTAGGATTAGTATTTATCTTTTCTTTGATGTTAAATTTTTGCTCTTTCATGCAATTTATTTAATCGATTTCCTTGGTTACTAATTGTTATTTTAATGATTGTGCACCGGTATGATCACCTCGCATGTTAGTAGATAGGTATAAAATCAATCCTAATTGCCTGATCAAAACATCATTTTTTGTTAAATGAACAAGATTAGGTACCGAAAGGGCACCAATTGGTTAATTAGTGTAATCAAGCCCAAAATCTAAATTCTTTGGTTGTGTAGAAAGTGAGGTATACTCCCATGCCTCACTTGGTTTCTAACCGACCCTAATAGGTTAGTGGCAATTCCTTAATACAAAATTCTTACGAGCACCCCAATGTCGTGCGAGGTATGGGCTTGGGAGAGCCCATGCCTAATCATGGGCCTTAGGCCCATCCCTTAGGCAATACCCATAAATCTACTTCCTTCCCTCGAAGGGTAGGTCGTGATAGTGGACAAGAAATAATTGAACCTTTATTTCTAAATTCAAATCAAATCATACGCAAACACGGTGTTGGAATTCAATTAACGACAAAGCTTGAAAATACAACCACTTCCGTATACAAATTGTGTCGGAATTTTATTGACGACAAAACTTGTAATGCTGAATTTAATCTATGATGTGACACTCATGATAAAGACGTCGTCACAATTTAATCGATGACGCAAATTCGAAAGCTATAGCTAAGGAAATATACTGTGCAAGGAAGTAAAGATAATGAAAAATTACATTTTAATTGTCAAGGGTGCTTTCCAATTGATGAGAACTTGGTATTATAGGCTTCTATCATAACCGTTTGGGAGGAATTCCTGTGTGTTTGTAACCGTGCTTCCACACCTTCAAAAATTCAATCCCATATATCCCACGATTGCGAGTTTTTTCTTCAAAGTAGTTGCTTCTTTGAAATAGCATCTCAATCTCTCCATGTTGGTATAACTATTATCCACGATCTCCCTTAGTGGGTCTTCACGTGCATGAGCCTTGGCGCAATCCTTTGAATCGATCATCTTGCTACTCATTTATACCCAAGTCATCAAATAGCATGTAATATCAACCAATCTTCAATCCATTCAATTATGGTCCGTTTGGTAACATTCTTGTTCTAGGGAGCAATTTCTTTTCAAAATTAATCTTTTTCTATTTCTATTCCTCGAAATAATTTTTTGAATAAAAAACCCATTTGTTAACTATACAAAATTTTTATTTTCGAAATTGAAAAAAAAAAACAAGAATGCATTTGGTACGAATCATAATTTTTTTTTTATAACATAGTATTTCTTTTAATTTTTAATAATTTTAAGAGCTTTTTTTTTTTTCTTCGTCTCTACCGCCACGGATTGCAACCCGCTAGTGGGTGGCGGTTGGTAGTAGGTAGGCGGCGAGGCGGTGATCAATGAGTGACAAGCGGGTGGCGAGCAACAATGGATAGCAGTAGGCCTCCACGAGTAGCAAGGAAGAAGAATAAAAAAAAAAAGAAAAAAATAGACTTATTTTTAAAAATTATTTTTGGGAACAAGAAGTTATTTTTTTCTACTTCTTATTTTTATTCGAAATCTATTCTCCAGCTATTTTTCTATTTCGGGGAATAGAAAAATTAATCGACGTTATCAAATGAATTTTTGTCCTTTTATTATTTAGGGAGTATAAGAACCAAAAAAAAAGAATAAAGAATTAGAACCATTGCCAAACGGACCCTTAGCTTCCTCCACAAATGACCCAACATGCCTGGATAATATAATTTCCGTTGTTTTCCCTTTTTCATCACTATCCTTTGATTGTTACATATGGGGTTGTCGACTCTACATTCGCGATTCCTTCATGCTAATGATTACATATCAATAACTAAAAATCAGATATTTTTGGGTTCACATGGTATCCTTAGTTTATTTATTTATCCTCCCTTCGACAGCTACATTTCCTATCACACGATTCGTACTTCAAAGTTTATAGATGAATAGGGTGACATTGGAGATGGTCAAGATGTCCCAATGAGGATCGACTCGAAATGGCTCATAGGACACATATTTGGATCTGTAGATGCTGAAAATTCTTTGATTGTTACATATGGGGTTGTCAACTCTACATTCGCGATTCCTTCATGTTAATGATTACATATCAATAACTAAAAATCGGCGTAAAAATAAAATAAAATCCTAAACTTATTACAACAGTGCTAATTTAGTTCTAAATTTATAATTTAATTTTAAACATTTTGATCTAATGCTAATTCAGTTATTTTTACTAATTTTGGCCGGATTTTGTTTACATGAATGCTAGTCGGCCTAAGTGGCAATATTGGCATTGTTGTAGGAGTAACCCATTACCTTCTGGGTGGAATTGCCACAACATGGGCGTTCTTCTTAGCAAGAATTATTGCAGTAGGATAATGGCTAGGAGGATTTGAAAGGCATTATGGCATTAAGATTTCCAAGGTCATTGACATGAACAAATTTTTTAAGAATTTTTCAATTTTTTTTCCAATTTTTAAATATATATTTTTTTAGCCTTTCTTCTTCCTTCGGCCAATGACTAGCCATCGGCCATCGTGGGGTGAGCTAATTGAGCTTAGGTGAGGGTTGTCGTCACTCGCCACGGGCGAGGCCCGGTCGTGCAAGGGCAAGCCCTAGCGAGGCTCCCCTTGCTAGATCTGGCAAGGGGAGCCCTTGTCGGGCCTTGCCTTCGCCTAGCTGACACCCGATGAGACCGCCCTAGCTCGGGCAAGGGATGAGTGTCTAAAGGAAGGCCCATGGAAAGTTTAAAAATTTCAATGCGTTCAAGGCACATCTGAGCATTGACTTGGCAATGGAAATGAATTTAAGAAGTTCTACGTGGGCTTCGAGGAATTAAGAAAGGGTTTTCTAAAAGCAGCTTCGGGAGGAGCACAACTCGCGACGGTAGGTAGGATGGTAACAGTCAAATGTATTTCTTTGTTTGGGCGACTGTAGAAGCGAGAACGAGGCATCTTGGGGATAGATTTTGGAAATATCGTTCAACGATTTGGGCATCAATGATGGCCTTGGCTGGACATTTATTGGTGATCGACGAAAGGTATGCAAACGTCAAATTGATTCATGATTCATTCATGTTAATAGCTGTATATAGTGTGTAGTTATTGCTCGGATCGGTTCAAGCTATTGCACGTCTAGCACCTTTAGCAGAGCACGGAAACCGTGATTGGCATATTTATGCAAATAGGAACAAGCTCCACAAGGGTCGAGCATTGAAGCTGTGACTTCAGCCGGAATTTCATGAACGAATTTGAACTTTAGGTGAATTTGCAAAGGAGTCAACCCATGAAATTTTATCAATCAGCTGAAGTTGTTGCAGGGTCACCTACAGAATGTTTCAATTTGTTTTTATTCTGCTTAAGTTACTGGTAAATGGGTGGCTTACTGTGCTCATTGATACATACTTAGTAAAGGGAGAAAGGGGTAGAGCTAAGAAGGTTGATGGCTATTGCAGGACCATCTAATGTGTGTTTCAGTATCTTTTTACATTGCCTAAGCTTCTGGTGAATGAGCAGCTTGCTGTTCTCATGGATACTTGCTTGGTATAGGTGAAAAGTAATCGAGCGAGTGGTTGTGAGGCTGGTACTTTTAGAGGTGCTGCAGGTGTCGAGAACAATTTGAGGACAAGGGCAATAATGATGCGCAATTTAGTTAGAAGATCAAATAATAGCTTTAACTTTTCAGTTTTTATCAACATTTCCCGCATCTTCGTTGCTGCTTGGAGTGTTATCCAAGGTGCTGCAAGTAACGTGACCCGGAATACGGCAACTCATTTGATGGATTAGCACAGCACCGTTGTCAACACAAGAATCTAAAGTACGAAACACTTTGCCTGTTTTTCATGGCAATGGTTCTGGACACATGGTGAAACAAGAGTTGACAGCTAATGAATGTTCCATTTTTATCCATTTTCCTAGAAGTACACTCCGTATACTTTCGTCTGTGAAGTTGAGGAATGATTGATGAAACAGGACAGTAATGAGAATCGATAGTTTAGTAAAAGCGTCGAATTTTCATTACTATTTCTTTCCAGTCAACTGAGCTTCACTCTCTGGGACTCATGTTTCTTTTCACAGTTCAAGCATCGTGACCTGCTCATGCAATCGCATTTGCCATTGCAACTATATCCGTGACCTGAAAGGATTGATGCCATTGGTAAAATAGATACTCGTAGTCCAAACGTTCAATTAAAAACATTCGATAGTGTTTTGCCAGAATTTCTCCCATGACAAAATAGCTTTCACGGAAAGTAGTTCTTCGGTTTTTTTTATTAAAGAAGACAGGATCTGCGCCAATTCGAAACAGGAAATATCCAGGAAAATGGAAAAATCAACAACCTCACTTCAGATAGAACTACGCAAACACAAACCATGCCGGAATTTATTCGATGACAGGATTTGGCAAGTACAGTTACAACAAACGAACCAGACGTGGACATTTTCTACTACAATTCCGATAGCATTGTGTCATATCAGAAAGCAAAAGCTATTGGAGAAACAGTCGCTTACGAAAAATGGGCACGTCTGGTTCAGCCCAAGACAAATACTTGTAGCTTACGAAAATGTAATGTGCTGAAGGACAAATACTTATTCAGCCCAAGACCGTCCAAAAGCACTCAAAAAGTCCAATGAAGAAGAGATGATGCAGATACTAACGGTTTATTGGTTTCGCGGAAAATGGGCCATTTCCGGAAAATATTTTCCCAAAAATCATTTTCAAGAAAATGATAATATTTTTTAGTGTTCGGCTAAAATTTGAAAATATTTCGGAAAATATTTTCTGGTATTCGGTAAGGAAAATATTTTCTAAAACTTCATCCACTTAGGCATGCATTACTTGTCGACTTATAAATTCATCAAATATGAACTTGCCTTTAAATTCAAGCAAACTTACTTCATATATTTGTTCCCTCACTGTCGCTAAATGCTCATCTACTTTAAAAAATGTTTGTATGGATTTTAAAAAGAAACAAAAGAGAAAAGAAGCAAAGCATGTACAGCCCTCATGAGAATCTTCCAATTGAGTGGCCTGTTCTCCCCCTGCGTCTTTTGTGTCCTAATAAACAAAAGAAAAAAGAAGCAAAGCATGTAGAGCTCTTTGCTTGAAAAATGTATAATTGGAGGGTAGAATAAATAAAGAAAATGATAAGCAAGAGTGCAGAGCACGAGCTTGAGATCGATGAGCTCGAGGTTCACCTAGCAATGACCAAGACTAGCTAAGAAAGAAGAAGATGGGAAACAAAAAAGAAAAAGAAAAATTTTAAAAAGAAAAGAAATAGAAAAGAAAAAGGAAATTAAAAATAATTCGAATTAAAAAAAAAAATTAAAAATAAAAAATAATTTGAACAAAAAAAGAAAAGAAGAAAAAGAAAGGGGAGGAGGAAGTGAGGATTTGTAGAGGTGTGAGATGAGAGAGATTAAGTAAGAAAAATGTTTTTCACTTTTCAAAAGTGGAAAACATTTTTCCTTAATTTAAAAGATTTTTTTCATTTCATGGAAGACATTTTCCCCAAGGAATTCATTTTTCGTGAAACGAATGTCGGAAAATCAGGAAAACATTTTCCCGGAACTTATTTTCCGCGAAACGAACGGAGCCTAAAATTCAAATTAAACTCATTTATTATTTTCTTTTTCTTTATTTTTGTATTTTTTTATTCTTGTTTCTCTCCGTTTTCCCCTTTTTTTTCCTTTCACAAATCTATAGTATGTCAAGCTTAAAAAACAAAAGACTAAAATTACCGACAAATCTCCACCCAAATCAAAACCGTTAATCGGGTGGGTCTAACATTAGGGCCCACATAACCAATAGTCTAAATGATGCTTAGCAGACCATGTAGTGTAAGCCCGATGACATCGAGAAGAAAATCAAGTCGAGTTATTGTGCATTACTCCAATAGAAAGTCTGGTCGATTAAACAGTTTGGGCTTTTCTTGTGTGCATAGGAATATCCTATGGGTATGCTCTTGACTTCCATATTCAATAGTGGGCAAAGAACAACCCAAGTGTCATAACTTGGCATGGGGACATATAAATGCCAAAACTTCCAAAATGTATATTTATGTATCACCTTTTTTAAAAATTGGACACTTATGTTTCAATTCCAGTGAGGCTTGCCAAAAATCCGATGTGCCGTTATTTGACTAATAAAACTAGTCTACGTGGCTTACCATTGGCACTTAAGTGTACATTTTAAAAGTTTTGGCACTTATATGTCCCCCGTGCCAAGTTGTGGCACTTAGTGTGTTCTCCTACCCCAAATTAGCAGAGTATATAGGTCCCTTAAGAAATCTCTATCTTGTGCATAGCTATATTTGTACGAATTTATCCCGCAATTCAGAATTTGTATATTCCAATAATGTTAGCCATGTGTTTGATTAAATTTAGATTACCATGAAAACAAGGCATCTAGAGACTCAAAACAAATGTTGATGCCAAACCACCCAAAAGTCCAGAAGAAAGTTTAAGAAGAGAGAAAAAATTAAACCGATCAAAACAAGCTTGGCCCATTGCCGTTTGCATACATAAGATTAATGATCATTGTTAGGTCCGTGCGCCTTTAATTTTCATCCATGCGTGTTATTAAGTGGAATCTTATATATTCATCATTGGCCCACTTCCAAAAATATTAACTGACTCGACATCTCACAGTATAGAATTACACACTCCTTATTTCTTCTCTTACTCTTTCTATTTGCTCGTTCCTCTTACGGGTTATTAGACGCTGGGCATGGTCCTATCTGTGCATCTCACATTTCACATGCAACGTCTTGCTTAGATGTCAGATGAAGTATAATCTAGCTCCAACGACGGAGTCAAGCCCCAAATGATATATCTAAAGTAACTGGACTAAACGACATCTATTTATAGTCATGGGTATCAATTCTTCTACGCCGTGTTACAACTTGTGTTGTGAGACGTGTGGATCACAATTCACAAGAAGTATCTTTCTTTGTTGATAAGCATTGGTTTACTAGTCAAGTCCCATCTACATCTTGCATTTTACATGGAAGGCCGTACTTAGACGAGAGATGGAGTATGGTCTAGCTCAATCCACGTGGCTCAAGGCCCAAATGAAATTTCTAAAGTCACCGGACAAAACCACGACTATTTATAGTCATGGGTATTATTTCTTCTACACCGTGTTTTGCGGAGTGGAGGATCTTCTTCAAAACCGCCATCCATTCAAGTGGGATGTGAACTCTTGGGTTGCTCTCTCTTCCATCACGTTAGATCTTGTATGAATTTTGAGAACTTTCCATAACCAATGTCTGGTTTTCAGTATTGTTTACTTGCATTCCGGTCCTTGCTCTAAAGAAGCCTAATGAGTCTTCGCAAATAGAGGGCCACACATATCAGATATACGGTGTTAAAACTTGTGATGTGAGACGTGTGGATCACAATTCACAAGAAGTATCTTTCTTTGTTGATAATCGTTGATTTATGAGTCAAGTCCCATATGCATCTCGCATTTCACATGTAATGCCTTACTCAGATGAGATGGAATATGATCTAGCTCGAGCCCAAGCAAACTATTCAAAGTAACTGGAAAAACTGGTGACTATTTATCGTCATCGATACCATTGATTCGAGTGGGACGTGAACTCTTGGGTCACTCTCTCTCGTCACATTGGATCTCCTACGATTTTTGAGGAGAACATTCTTTAACCAATTTAAAGTTTTTGGCATTGTTGACTTACATCTTGGTCCTTGCTTTAAAGAAGACAAATGAGTATTTGCAAATAAACGGCCACGCATATCATATGTACGGTGTTACTAGTTGTGATGTGAGATGTGTGGATCACAATTCACAAGAAGCATATCTTTCTTTATTGATAATTGTCAGTTTACTAATCAAGTCTCATTTGCATCTTGCATTTCACATGTAACGACCTGCTTAGACGAGATACGGAGTATGATCCAACTCGATCCATGCGGCTCCAGCCCCAAACGAAATATGTGAAGTAATCGGACAAATTGATGTGAACTCTTGGGTCACTCTCTCTTCCGTCACATCAGATCTCCTACGATCTTTGAGGGGAACTTTCTTTAACCAATGTTAAGTATTCAGCGTTGTTGACTTACATCCCGATCCTTGCTCTAGAAAAGACTAATGAGTCTTTGCAAATAGAGGGGCACGCATATTAGATGTACAATGTTACAAGTTGTGATGTGAGACGTGTGGATTGTAATTCACAAGAAGTTACCTAATGAGAGCAAGAGGACGGTAATCTAAATGAACGAAGCTTCCTAGTCCATTGATATATCTGATTTATAAAAGCGAAAGAAAAAGAAGTTTTAAATCAGAAACCAAAATGAAGCAAGACTATTCAACTTGTTCTGTGATTTCATGTTTTTACTTTTATTCCTCACATTAAGTTCAAAGCTTTGAGTGCAAATCCTGAACTTTCTATCCAGTATGAACTTCAATTCTTATGAATCTATCGAGCAATTTCGAATTCATGGATTTACAATAATGTCGTCTTTTTATCGAGCAAGTCATCATGGAATGATCCACAAGAAAGTGGGATCAATTAAAGGAATTAGGACCTTTCTTGTGTGCGCAGGCATAAGAAAAGTCCTTTAGCAATGGATGCTCTTGACTTCCACACCCAATATCTTGATTTGTCGAATATGCAGGTCCCAATGCTGAACTCTCCATCGAGTGTGAACTTATATTCATACGAATCTATCAAGCAATTTCAAATTCATGGATTTACAATAATGTCGTCCTTGTATATAATAAAGCTATGTTACAATTAAAGCCGTTAAACGGGTGGGTCGGGTCGGGTCATTAATGGTCCGACCCAAATTAACCATTAACCCATTTATGTGAATCAATGAATGAAAACAATGGATAAGAGACGCAAGACAAATGTGGATGCTAAAAGGCCCAAAAGTCGAAAAAAGAAAAAGGTAAATAATCAAAACAAAGCTCTTGATGCTTACTTGAGACCATATATGCGATAGAAGCCATTGCAGTTCACATAAATGTTCGATCATTATCGTGTCCATCCAGCTTTAATGTCTCTCCATGCTATATATTCATATCAGTCCAATTCCAAACAGTTTTGAGTCTTTGAGAAAAGAAAATTTGTCTAACCAAATATCACAACAAAGGTCACCATTATAGATTTGAAACTCCTTATTTAGCTCTTGCTTTTTCTGTTTCGCTTTTTTTCTTTCCGTCGATACCTATTTGACACGGTTACGTGAGACGCTACTTTCATGGGAGACCAAGGAAGATGGAGTAGATGGTTTAGTCCTCCATTGATGTCGAAGTCTATCCACATTGGCAGTCCGTCTAGTCTTGTCCTATGCCGTTTTTCACGGCACGGAGAAATCTTCTCCAAAATCGCTAATGCTTCAAGGGGAATGTAAACTATTGCGTCACTTTCTCTTTCATCCCATCTTCCGTACTGCTAATGGCATATTAAGATAGATTCTCAACTATACTTTCACATTGGTCCGTTTCCAAACAGTTCAAGTTTTTGAGAGAAGATAACTTATCTAAGCTGATACCGCATATCATGTTTTACACGTAACACGCTACTTCCATGCGGACCGATGAAAATGGAGTAGATGGTTAAGTCCT
Organism: Eucalyptus sideroxylon; assembly: GCA_014182405.2. NCBI lineage: Eukaryota > Viridiplantae > Streptophyta > Magnoliopsida > Myrtales > Myrtaceae > Eucalyptus > Eucalyptus sideroxylon. The sequence continues at coordinate 18,435,605 of CM024551.2, read as the reverse complement.
CCATTGATGTCAAAGTCTATCCACATTGGCAATTTGTCCAATCTTCTCCTTTGCCGTGTTTCACCGTGTGGAAAAATCTTCTCCAAAATCGCTATCGGTTCAAGTGGAATTTGTCCACTTACAAGAATTCTGGTGTTCAGATTTTGATCCGATTGGCCGTCCAATGCCTAAGTAACGGAAGAGGAGAGTGTGTGGCGGGAAGTACTATGTGAGGAAGGAGAAGCTTACCTAAGTTGCTTTCTTAGTATTTTAAAGTGTGAATTATTTTTGTTATTAAATGTTGATCTACATGTGGTAGTCTAATTATTGCTGGTGGCTGCATGTCATGACTAGTAGCTAGTTCATGACATGTCATGTTGTCACGCCCCGAACCCCGAGCACGCGCGCATCCCTTAGCGATCAACTAAAAACGCGACGTCCCATGACACGTCGCCGACCCATTCTTTTTATCTTTCAATTAAGCACATGCAGAAGCAAATTAAATAAACCCCTAGTCAACAAAGAAACATAGGGATAGTAAAAACATGCTAGCGATTTTTTACAAACTACTATTTATATATATATACTAAGTTAACCCTATGAGTTCATATACACAAGTCTGTCTCAAAAAGACCTCCTAGGCGACCTACACCCCGGATCCCTCCGACTCGGGCTCTATTCCACCATGACATCGTCCGGGATGTCGATATCCATGGGGTGATCTACCTCCCCATCCTCCGTTCCAACGGGCGGTCCATCAAAACCCTGCAAGGGACCCTCCCGACCACTGTTACGCTCATTAATGAACCACACCTTGAAGTGACGAGGTACCACATTAAAGAAGCCCTCATCAACCCAAATCGTAGTCAAACTCGCGAGTCCAGGTGGTCCAGGGAATAGGGAAGAAGGTAGACTCCACCTCCATATCCCATGAAACCCCAAATTGGACTGGACATATCTCCATACTAAGGACTTGAAAAAGGTTAACCACAACGGGATGAGATAAAATCTCAGCGAATTAAACCCTAAACCCCGATTAAGATGCAAATTCGCCCAAAGGTAGCCTAAACAGGCACCACAAATAAACTCACCTCGCCTTAGCACGTCCCTACATGTCAGTATGTCACATATGCCATTATAAATGCAACAAGCATAATTAATAACCGGAACACAAAGTTCTTACTCTTCAAACATTCACACGGGTCCCAATTATATGTGGTTAAAGCCAACCGAACACGACTTTAGTACTACCTAATCAACCGGGTAGCTTTTAGGGATTTTAGCGCATTTGACCCATGGACGATAATTTTCGATCCACGTTTGTGCATCTCTAAATCATGGACAACCCTCGATTGTCACATAATCGTGAGGTTTCAATTACGTGTCATGCATATAATATCGTTAGAAAATCAATTTATTGCCGTTCGACGCGAATTTCGCAATCGTGCGGAGTCACCCACAATTCGACTACCTACTTCCGTCGAATCGACTTATATCTGTTTGCAATTTGATTTATAACGGTGTCGTATTGACTCTTGCCGATTATTATGGTCGAACGGTCGGTTTCCGATCGAATTCTCTAGTCTATCGCATTTATATCCTTTAACGGCCTCATCTAATAGATTAGTTAACTCGTGAGTGGCCAGCTCCGAGTAAAATAACCAAAAGCGCGTCGACGAAACAAGCATTTCATATATCCGAATTAGGGGCCAAATTTCAGGATGTCACACATGTCAAACCGCCCTTACTAGCCAATAAGCTCTCGACCTTAGTGGTTCCAGTATCGTCTCTTTCAATGGAATAGCTTTTACATGGCATGCATCCTTTTGTCGAATTTACCCGACTCTACTTATCATCTCCATATCGTCTTGACTTAGTCATTTTGTCAGGAAGCACACATGATCAATAGTCCAGACGAGCTTGGTATACCATGCAATGCATCTAGAAGAGAATGAAGTCAAGTCATTATGGAATCCTCCATGAGATGGAGGAATCAATTAAAGCAATAAGGACTTTTCTTATGCCTGAAGGTGCAAGGAAAGTCCTTTAGTAGTGAACACTCTTGACTTCCACGTCCAACGACTCAATTTGCAGAATACCAAAGTCCGAATACTGAACTTTCTATTCAGTGTGAACTTAATTCATACAAATCTATCGAGCAATTTAAATTCATAGATTTACAATAATGCCGTCCTTCTATCAAGCAAGTCATTATGGAATGGTCCACAAGAAGATGGGATCAATTAAAGCAACCGGGACCTTTCTTGTGTGCACAGGTGTAAGAAAAGTCCTTTAGCAATGGATGCTCTTGACTTCCACATCCAACAGCTCGATTTGTCAAATATGCGGGTCCCAATGATGAACTTTCCATCGAGTGTGAACTTATATTCATACTAATCTATCGAGCAATTTCGAATTCATAGATTTACAATAATTTCGTCCTTGTATGTAATAAAGCTACGTTACTGTGAATCGATAAATGAAAACAAGGTATAAGAGACGCGAGACGTATGTGGATCCTAAAAGGCCCAAAAGTCGTAAAAAAGAAAAAAAAGAAAAAGCTAAACTAATTAAAACAAAGCTCTCGATGCTTACTTGAGACCATATATGTGAGAGAAGCCATTGCAGTTCGCATAAATGTTCGATCATTATCGTGTCCATCCGGCTTTAATGTTTCTCCATGCTACCTATTCATATTGGTCCGATTCCAAGCAGTTTTGTGTCTTTGAGAAAGGATAATTTGTCTAACCCGATATCCCAAGAAAGTTTATCATTACAGATTTGAAACTCCTTATTTTAGCTCTTTCTATTTCTATTTCGCTTGTTTTCTTTCCGTCGATATCTGTTTGACACGGTTACGTAACCCGCTACTCACGTGAGAGACCAAGGAAAATGGAGTAGATGGTTAATTTCTCCATTGACGTCGTCGGTCCATTCTTGAGAATTTGTCCAGTCTTCTTCAATACCGCGTTTCTTTTCTTTTGGTCCGAAATGCGCTCGCAGTGCGTGGAGGATTCTCCTCCAAAATCACCATTACTTCTGGTGGGATGTGAACTTTTTTGTCACTTTCGATTACATCACATCTTTCTTGCCGACAGAAATTTTCTTGACCATGTTAATTACATTTTTCAACCAAAACATGTAATGGTGATCATCTTATGATCAGTTAAGATTTACCCAATTGAGCCTATAACACACCACGCCAAAAAATATTTTTCTTGATGATAGTCGCGACCAAAATTTTGGCAAACCACCTAAAATTTGGCTAATTGATTACTAAGCTTAAACTTAGCTCGGGCTTTTCCAAGCCCATTCCAATTCGCGACTTAGGTTCAAATTCTTAACATGCCATCAAATTTTCAATGAAGAGTCGCCACTAATCTATTTTTTAGTGGGTCGATTAGAAACCCAAGTAAAATAATGGGAGAATTATTTTACTCCTACGAATCATAGACTTTGGGTATAGGGACTTGATTACGCTAGATTTCTCTAATGCTTTTTTTGTACATTTCTCTTTTATTTTGAGAAAATGTTTTGCAGTAAGCTTGAGTTGATTTTAATTTACTTCCTAACATGTGTTCATGCGGGTGCGCAAACCACTGATTTAACACCCAAGTAAAGTAATAAATAAATTGCAGGACTTACCTCATAGCAACAAAGCATCTGCGTTGTTAGATCAAAATTCACATCAACAGTCATAAATATAATTTTTAATTAACATGCAATTTCTTTTTGTTTTCACTTATTTGATAAAGATCATCCTTTATGCAATGCGATCTGACCTAATGATAGACAACTTCTAGCTAATTGGACCTAATCACAATCACTATATATCATGCATTCATGAACCTAATTCTATGCACATGACATTTTTTTTTTCTTAAAAAGCATGCAATCTATCCTAGAAATTGAAACTAATTTATCCTAAGACATTTTTTTTTTTTGTATTTTTCATGAAATTCGAAATTAGAAAAATGTGAAAATTATCTAGCTAGATTAAGATTCTATTCAATTTATATTAGGAATTAGGTTAAGCCAAATCCTAATTTAAACTAGAACATTATGTTAACCAAGTAATCCTAAAATGCAATCTATCTAGAAGAAATTATCTAAACCTATAATTAATTAAAAACTGCAATCTTATCCTAATATGCAATGACATGCAAAAAATGCCCAAATTCTTATTTTTTTCTTTTTCTTTTTATGGAATTCGAAATTAAAAATTGACACATAATTAAATGTGCAATTTATATTTAAAATAACTAACATCCTAAATGAATGCATTTTTTTGGATTTTTACTTTTTTTTTCAAAAATTCGAAATAAATAAATTCCCTATCCAAAATAACCCTAAAACAATAAACCTAATCTAACTCAATTTTTTTGGATTTTTCGTTTACGAAAACGAAGTCGACTCAAACCACACGACGGCAAATCAGAGAAAGATTGGTTGATATCCAAAAAATTGATGAGCCATATCTCGCGCATGAAATTGGGTTGGCCAATTTTAAATAAATCGCGAATCGAATCTTGAGCGCAAGATCGAATTGGCAATTTTTCAAACGATTGCGAGTCGGATTTCGGGCATGAGAATCAGACTATCAATCTCAAATTTCAAAGGCAATTTCATGTCGGGAATTTCAGTCATACATTAAAGAATAATTCAAAGGCAAAAGAATCGTGACACGCTCGAACGTCCGATTCCCAAAATTGAATTTAATTTCGTGGTTAAAGCCAACTGAATGCGACTTTAGTACTACCTAATCTACCGGGTAGCTTTTAGGGATTTTAGCGCGTTTGACCCATGGTCGATAATTTTCGATCCACGTTTGTGCATCTCTGAATCATAGACAACCCTCGGTTGTCACATAATAGCGAGGTTTCAATTACATGTCCTGAATATAATATCGATAGAAAATCAGTTTATTGATGTTCGACACGAATATCCCAATCTTGCGGAATCACCCACAATTCGACTACCTACTTCCGTCGAATCGACTTATATCTGTTGGCAATTTGATTTATAACGGTGTCGTATTGACTCTTGCCGATTATTATGGTCGAACGGTAGGTTTCCGATCGAATTCTCTAGTCTATCGCATTTATATCCCTTAACGACCTCATCTAATAGATTAGTTAACTCGTGAGTGGCCAGCTCCGAGTAAAATAACCAAAAGCGCATCGACGAAACAAGCATTTCATATATCCGAATTAGGGGCCAAATTTCGGGATGTCACACATGTCAAATCGCCCTTACTAGCCAATAAGCTCTCAACCTTAGTGGTTCCAATATCGTCTCTTTCAATGGAATAGCTTTTACATGGCATGCATCCTTTTGTCGAATTTACCCGACTCTACTTATCATCTCCATATCGTCTCGACTTAGTCATTTTGTCAGGAAGCACACATGATCAATAGTCCAGACAAGCTTGGTATACCATGCAATGCATCTAGAAGAGAATGAAGTCAAGTCATTATGGAATCCTCCATGAGATGGAGGAATCAATTAAAGCAATAAGGACTTTTCTTATGCCTGCATGTGCAAGGAAAGTCCTTTAGTAGTGAACACTCTTGACTTCCACGTCCAACGACTCAATTTGCAGAATACCAAAGTCCGAATACTGAACTTTCTATTCAGTGTGAACTTAATTCATACAAATCTATCGAGCAATTTTAAATTCATAGATTTACAATAATGCCGTCCTTCTATCAAGCAAGTCATTATGGAATAGTCCACAAGAAGATGGGATCAATTAAAGCAACCGGGACCTTTCTTGTGTGCACAGGTGTAAGAAAAGTCCTTTAGCAATGGATGCTCTTGACTTCCACATCCAACAGCTCGATTTGTCAAATATGCGGGTCCCAATGATGAACTTTCCATCGAGTGTGAACTTATATTCATACTAATCTATCGAGCAATTTCGAATTCATAGATTTACAATAATTTCGTCCTTGTATGTAATAAAGCTACGTTACTGTGAATCGATAAATGAAAACAAGGTATAAGAGACGCGAGACGTATGTGGATCCTAAAAGGCCCAAAAGTCGTAAAAAGAAAGAAAAAAGAAAAAGCTAAACTAATTAAAACAAAGCTCTCGATGCTTACTTGAGACCATATATGTGAGAGAAGCCATTGCAGTTCGCATAAATGTTCGATCATTATCGTGTCCATCCGGCTTTAATGTTTCTCCATGCTACATATTCATATTGGTCCGATTCTAAGCAGTTTTGTGTCTTTGAGAAAGGATAATTTGTCTAACCCGATATCCCAACCATGGTTACCATTACAGATTTGAAACTCCTTATTTTAGCTCTTTCTATTTCTATTTCGCTTGTTTTCTTTCCGTCGATATCTATTTGACACGGTTACGTAACCCGCTACTCACGTGAGAGACCAAGGAAAATGGAGTAGATGGTTAATTCCTCCATTGACGTCGTCGGTCCATGCTTGGGAATTTGTCCAGTCTTCTTCAATACCGCGTTTCTTTTCTTTTGGTCCGAAATGCTCTCTCAGTGCGTGGAGGATTCTCCTCCAAAATCACCATCACTTCTAGTGGGATGTGAACTTTTTTGTCACTTTCTATTACATCACATCTTTCTTGCCGACAGAAATTTTCTTGACCATGTTAATTACATTTTTCAACAAAAAACATGTAATGGTGATCATCTTATGATCAGTTAAGATTTACCCAATTGAGCCTATAACACACCACGCCAAAATATATTTTTCTTGATGCTGGTCGCGACCAAAATTTTGGCGAACCACTTAAAATTTGGCTAATGGATTACTAAGCTTAAACTTAGCTCGGACTTTTCCAAGCCCATACAAATTCGCAACTTAGATTCAAATTCTTAACATGCCATCAAATTTTCAATTAGGAGTCGCCACTAATCTATTTTTTTGTGGGTCGATTAGAAACCCAAGTAAAATAATGGGAGAATTTTTTTACTCCTACGAACCACAGACTTTGGGTACGGGAACTTGATTACGCTAGATTTTTCTAATGCTCTTTTGGTACATTTCTCTTTTATTTTGAGAAAATGTTTTGCAGGTAGCTTGAGTTGATTTTAATTTACTTCCTAACATGTGAGGTGTTCATGCGGGTGCGCAAACCACCGATTTAACACTCAAGTAAAGCAATAAATAAATTGCAAGACTTACCTCAACAACAAAGCATCTGCATTGTTAGATCAAAATTCACATTAACAGTCCTAGATATGATTTCTAATTAACACGCAATTTCTTTTTATTTTCACTTATTTGATAAAGATCATGCTTTATGCAATGCAATCTGACCTAATGATAGACAATTTCTAGCTAAATGGACCTAATCACAACCACTAAATAACATGCATTTCATGAACCTAATTCTATGCACATGACATTTTTTTGCTTGAAAAGCATGCAATCTATCCTAGAAAATTGAAACTAATTTATCCTAAGACATTTTTTTTTTTTTGTATTTTTCAAAATTCGAAATTAGAAAAAAAGTGAAAATTATCTAACTAAATTAAGATTCTATTCAAATTATATTAGGAATTAGGTTAAGCCAAATCCTAATTTAAACTAGAACATTATCTTGACCAAGTAATCCTAAAATGCAATCTATCTAGAAGAAATTATCTAAACCTATAATTAATTAAAAATTGCAACCTTATCCTAATATGCAATGACATGCAAAAAATGCCCAAATTCTTATTTTTTTCTTTTTCTTTTTATGGAATTCGAAATTAAAAATTGACACATAATTAAATGTGCAATTTATATTTAAAAAAAAAAACTAACATCCTAAATGAATGCATTTTTTTGGATTTTTACTTTTTTTTTCGAAAATTCGAAATAAATAAATTCCCTATCCAAAATAACCCTAAAACAATAAACCTAATCTAACTCAATTTTTTTGGATTTTTCGTTTATGGAAACAAAGTCAACTCAAACCACACAACAGCAAATCAAAGCAAGATAAGATTGATATCCAAAAAATTGACGAACCATATCTCGCGCATAAGATTGGGTTGGCCAATTTTAAATGAATCGCGAATTGAATCTTGAGCGCAAGATCAGATTGGCAATTTTCCAAATGATTGCGAGTCAGATTTCGAGCACGAAAATCAGAATGTCAATCCCAAATTTCAAAGGCAATTTCATGTCGGGAATTTCAAGCATACATTAAAGAATAATTCTACTAAAAAGCAACCACCCGTGGTGGTGACCTCGCTTGTTGGGCATTGATTCCTTTCACGAGAGGTCCAGCATTTGATTCACGATGTTGTCAAGTGACTTACTCGGGGCAACAAGGGTGGTGGTGACTCTACCCTCCTCTAGGGTTTACTCCTTACAAGGCTTCCGTGGGTTACCAAAAAAAAAAAAATTCTACTAAAAAGCAAACTATAAAAAAATAATAAAAATACAATAAATAAAAAACTACTTAATGTATTTTTTTTTTTTTTGCTTTTCTTTCCAAAGAATGTTGGCAGCTATTATGGGTCACCGAGGGTTGGGTCGTCGGCATTCCGGTGAGGGGGCGGCATCGGCTCCATTAAGGGTGGATCGGTGGCATTAGCAACCCAAGGGCAAGGGCCTTGGCTGTTGAGGAGCTATGTCAGACTATGGTAGAGGATCGGCATCAGGCTGTGGGTGGAGGTCACCAACGAGGGGTTTTGGCAGCGCTACGGGCGAGCAACGAGGCTACGGTCGCAAAGGGGACCGAGTCTAGCAAGGGCAACTTCACTCGGAGGAGGCTCAAAACGAATTTGCTAGGGCGTTGGAGGAACGGTGAAGGGTGAATCAAATGCTGGTACTCAGGCGGAGGCGTTGCAGGTCATGGCAAAACCGGCGGCTCCGGCATAGACTGCAGCGGCTTCGCGGCTCAAGTGGAGAGGCAGGCGCTCGAGCTACTATAGGAGCGGTAGAGACCGATGAAGGCTCGAGCCCGACTCTGGCGGTTGGCAACCACAGCGAACGGTGGCGTCACGGGTCTCTGCAGGGGCAGAAACAGAGGTGGCGACGGCACTTGGGCGAACTATTGGCATTGCGGGCTGCAACAGCAGGTCGTGGGCGAGGGTAGGCTCCGGTGGCAGGCGAAAGGCCAGTGGCGCTCAGGCGGAGGGAAGCGTGTGCGAATGACGATAGCAGCAAATCGTGGGTCGTCAACGGCGAGGCAACAGCAGCTTCGCGGGGGCGACGAAGTTGGGCTGCGGATCGCGGGCGGAACGGCAGTGGTCAGCGGCTCGGCTGTCGACGTTGGGTGGCACTGGCACGATGGCTGTCGGCTCGCAGGCAGTAGGGGACACCGGTGGAAAGCCTTACGAAGAAACCAAATCCCCTTTTTTCCCCTGTTTTTTTCTTTTTCCTTTTGTTTTTCTCTCTCCCCTGTCTTCTCACCTAGGTAGCACGGACACGGCGACACGGACACCCGACACGACACGTTATTTTTCAAAAAGTAGAGAATTTTGACACGTTATATATTAAATGAATATTTTTATTTTTAATTAATTTAATTCAAATTCAATATTTTTATTTTTCGAAATTATATTTTAATCTCATTTATTTATTTTTCCATTAAAAAAAAACAAATCTCCACTAAGGTTCACCCCACCCTCTTCTAGTTCTTTCCCTCGTCCATTTCCCCCTCCCCCAAAATTTATTTTTCTTCGTTTCCCCCCCCCAAATTTATTTTTCTTTCCCTCCCCTTCACTGAGGGACAGGCTGTCCCTGTCTCTTCCCCTCCCCCAATACGTAATGGCCCATCAAAAACCTCCCTGTCTCTTCCCCTTGCCCAATACGCGATGGCCCATCAAAAACCCTAGCTCTGCACGACCCTTCCTCTTCTCATTCGTTCCTCGCCACTTCCTGCTCGCCACACAAACCCCTTTCCTTGCCACTCGCCTCTCGCCACTTGTCGCCGCCGACCGCCTTCCTCTCCTCTTCCTCTCGCCTTTGGCCCTTTCTCCCTCGCAGCTGCAACCTCGTCGGATTCGTCGTAGCATCACAGTGGCGGCCGTCTCCCGCCATCGCGGCCTCGTCTCTACTCCCTCGCCATCGCTTCCACCCTCCACCATCTTCCAGACACACGTGTCGAAACGTGTTGGGCACGCGTTGACCATATGTCGGATTTCAGACACGTGTTGACCGCGTGTCCGAGCGTGTCCGAGCATGTTGACGTGTCCGACACGCTCTGACACGTGTCGGACACGACACGGAAGCATGGACAATGTGTCCGTGCTACCTAGCTTCTCACGCGTCCCTCTCTCTGCTGTGCAGTCTCTGTTGCTGCTGTCCCTCTTCAGTAGAAGCCAAATCCCCTTTGTTGACTTTTGCTTCCTTCCAACGAAGGAACAACAATAGGAAAAAGGTTTTCTCCCTTGTGCGTGAACTTTTGACCTCCAAAGAACAAGAGAAAAGGCCCTCTCGACGGAAGAGGCCCCCCCTTTTTTTTTTTTTTTTTGTCCGTTTTTTTTTACCCCCTCCCTCGTGAAAAAAAAAAAAAAAATCCTCAACGTGACCGTGTATTTCTATTGCGTGGCCTCCCCCCTTCTTTCCTTGACCAAGCGGCATTTTATAGTATGATATCATCAGGGAAAGAATTTCCACATGAAATCTCTAAAGACCATGCAATCTCTCTCATTTTGAGGCAAAAAAAATATATCGTTCAATATATCCTCCAAATGCAATATTTCTATTTGATTATTTTGATATTTCCTCTGAAATCTTCCAATTTGCTGGGAAATATATCACTCAATGTATGTATTGCATAAATATATAAAATGTTTACCAAATATTGGAAGGATATTAAGAATCTTTTCCAGAAATATCAAATAAGTCAATTGTCTGTTATTAGAGAATAACGTGTTTGGGCCAATTTGCTCTATGAGCTTGCCCAACTCAAACCAAACCCATTCGCCATCAATCCAATGTAAATGCAAATTAAAAATAAATGTACCTAAAATTATATGCTATGCAATTAATTAATCAATAATTTTTTTTTTTGTAGGGGTTAAAATTAACCCCTAATTTTTAATGCGATAAATGGCTAAACAAATCGCAAAAATTTAGGTGTCAACAATGATGTCTGATAACGATGAGAAAATATAGCTCAAAACACTCATTAGTATTTCTGGAAAAGAAAAAGAAAACCGAAAATAAGACTTCATTGTGCATTTGTTGAATTTCATGCTTTTTTGGCAACGGATTCATTATTTATTAAAGCAGGTTGGGATTATATTTCTGCAGTATTAAGTTCTCGCTTTGTGGACTTACATCCCAATCCTTGCTCTACAAAAGACTTATAACTCTTTGCAAATAAAGGGACATACATATTAAATATATGATGTGCATTGCGTATATTACCGAAAAATATAAAGGAAATAGCGACCGTAACAAATGGGAATTCAAAAAGTAATTGCATAATATTGATAATTTAGGGAAAATGTATATTACCTCTCAAATTTCAAGAGAGTTTTGTGTAATATCTCCCAGAAAAGAAATTTGATATTTTCTCTCATTCACTGAGAAGCAGTGACCATTGACTTGTTTGTTGACTTGATGGTACCGATTCTTTTATAAATACGTGGGTTATAGTTAGTCCATTATAACACATGCGCACCTAGAAACGAAGAAAAGCCCACCCCAAAAAACCTCAAACCTCTCATGGCCTCGTCTCAGAAACAACTCTCAATGTTGTTCCTCGCTTACCTTCTTCTCATATTCCCGCAACAAATGTCTTGTCTTGCTTCATCTCGAAGCTCTTCTCTAGTGACCCTTGCTGATGCTAGTAACCATACGGTAAATGAGGAAGTGGAGGCACTCCTAACATGGAAGTCTAAGTTAGACAGCGGGAGTCGCTATAATTTGTCTTCATGGAATGGAAGCAGCCCTTGCTCATGGCGCGGAATCGATTGTGATCCTCTGGGGAGCGTTGTGAGCTTGAACCTTTCATTTTCTGCCATACATGGTACGCTTCACTCTCTCAATTTCTCCCATTTGCCCAACTTGGTCACTCTTAGCCTTCCCTACAATAATCTCTTCGGGAACATCCCTCTGAGCATTGGCCATCTTTCCAAGCTTATTCATCTGGAGTTAATTGGAAATAACCTTTCGGGAAACATTCCAATTGAACTTGGGTCATTGCGATCTTTACAATATCTCGATCTTAGTCGTAATGATTTGATTGGCCCAATTCCCATTGAGATACTTGGCTTGAGCAACTTGACAGTACTAAACCTTTCATTTAATAAGCTTTATGGTTTCATTCCTAAAGAAATAGGAATGCCACCTTTACAACATATCGATCTTAGAGATAATGATTTGACTGGCCCAATTCCCATTGAGATACTTGGCTTGAGCAACTTGACATTTCTAGACCTTGGATTTAATAAGCTTTCCAGTTCCATTCCTAAAGAAATAGGAATGCCACCTTTACAACATCTCGATCTTTCTGGTAATTATTTGACCGGCCCAATTCCTGATGAGATAGTTAGCTTGAGCAACTTGACTGGTTTGTTCCTTGGGAATAATAAACTTTCTGGTTTCATCCCTAAAGAAATAGGGAGGCTGAAGTCTCTCAATGTTTCTCCACATAGAAGAGACCAACATTGCCGGTCCTATTCCTTCTTCCATCGGAAACATGAGTAGCTTGGTGGAGTTAATGCTTCAAGGTAATCAACTTGTCAGATCCATTCCAAAAGAAATAGGAAGGTTGGGGTCTCTCTATCAACTTGACTTATCTTCCAACTATCTCAATGGATCCATCCCTTCAGCTTTAGGAAATTTGAGTAATATGGTATATCTTTACCTCTATGGCAACCAGCTTTCTGGCTCCATACCTTCAGAAGTTGGAGGAATGAGATATCTCTTCCATTTTCAACTGCTAAATAATGACTTAACAGGTCCCATCCCATCCTCCATAGGAAATCTTAGCAATCTGAATATTCTTCAACTTTCCCAAAATAAGTTGTCTGGTCCTATTCCCAAAGAACTAGGATTGCTCGGATCTCTCTCTGATCTCGTGCTTCTAGATAACAACCTCTCTAGCTCAATTCCAATTACCATAAGTAATTTAAGCAAGCTTGCAAACCTACAGCTGGCCAACAACAATTTTGTTGGCGAATTGCCACAAGATATTTGCAACGGTCGAGTTCTTCAAAGATTTTCCGCGAATGACAATCACTTCACCGGTCCAATTCCGCGAGGGCTCAAAAACTGCACAAGTTTGTATAGAGTTAGGCTCCAAAACAACCGGCTCAATGGAGATATATCTGAGGGTCTCGGCATATACCCTTACTTATATTATCTTGAGTTGAGCAACAATGAACTCTTTGGTGAGCTACCACCTAGATTGGGTGAATATAGCAATTTGACAACCCTAAAAATCTCCAACACTCTAATCTCAGGCGTGATACCCTTTGAGCTTGGCAACATGACCCAATTGCATGTGCTTGACCTCTCTTCAAATAGTCTTATTGGGAAAATTCCAGAAGACCTGGGAAAGCTGAAGTTTCTTCTAGAGCTTTCACTCAATGACAATCATCTCATAGGCTACATACCTCGAGAACTCGGAACATTGTCTGATCTGACAAGAATTAACGTGGCTGGAAATAACCTAGGTGGCTCAATTCCTGGACAACTTGGGAAGTGTTGGAAGCTTATAGATTTGAATTTAAGTAGAAATAGTCTTGAAAGAAGCATTCCCACCGAGTTTAGCAATCTTCAATCTCTTCAATTTCTCGATCTGAGCCAAAATTTGCTCACAGGAGAAATACCTAGACAACTTGGGCTATTGCACAAATTGGAAACACTCAATCTCTCACACAATCAGCTTTCAGGTTCCATTGCATCGAGCTTTGATGGTATGGCAAGCTTGACATCCGTTGACATATCGTACAATGAACTAGAGGGTGCCTTACCAAACATTCCAGCATTTCATAATGCTACAACTGAAGTTGTGAGAGGAAACAAAGGCTTGTGTGGGGTTATTGCTAGTTTCAATCCCTGTACGGCAACAAGTTCGAAAGGCAAAAACAAAAGCAAAAAGTTCTTGCTGATTTTGATTCCCACTTTCAGTTGCTTGCTCTCTTTGCTTCTTATTGTGGGAGCTTCAAGTATCGTATGCCGAAGAGTAAGGAAAACAGAGGCTAGTTTGACTAATGGAAGCAATGAAAATCCATGGGCAATATTGAGCTTTGATGGAAAGATGGCCTATGAGAACATTCTTGAAGCTACGGAGGAGTTTGATGCCAAATATTGCATCGGTGTGGGAGGACATGGGAGTGTTTACAAGGCCCAATTGCAAACAGGTGAGACTGTTGCTGTAAAGAAACTTAAGGAAGCAGTGGACATTGAAATTGCCAATCGAAAAGCATTTGAAAGGGAGATTCATGCTTTGACTGAAACTCGGCACCGCAATATTGTCAAGCTCTATGGCTTTTGCTTGAGTTCTCAATATTCATTTTTGATATATGAGTTCTTGGAATGTGGTAGCTTGAAGGATGTATTGAATAATGAAGACAGGATAACAACATTTGACTGGAACAAGAGAGTGAATGTGGTTAAAGGTGTGGCTAATGCTTTGTGCTACATGCACCATGAATGCTCTCCTCCTATAATTCATCGAGACATATCAAGCAAGAACATTTTACTGGATGAAGAATACGAAGCTCATATCTCTGATTTTGGCACGGCTAAGGTTCTAAAACCTTATTCATCCAATTGGACTTCCTTTGCAGGCACCTTTGGATATGCAGCTCCAGGTAAGTTGGTTTTTCCGAGATCTAACCCACTTCATTTTATAGACATGAAAATGCTATTCAAGATCATCATACTTACCTGCCTTGCTTTAAAAGTCTAATTACCTAACGCAAAATTCAAAATTATTCACACGGTTTGAAGGTCAACGAGATCTAGGCCCATCATTGAATAAACTGAAACTCTTCCCTAAACAAATGAAAATTTTAAAAACCCAATGGGATCTAGAGTATGCATTGATTTATAGTAGTTTTGATTTATACAAAATCAGCTTAGACTGATGGAGCATGGATACTGTATAAAAGCTAGAAAATTTCTGGTCTTTTCTCTATGTAGAACTTGCATACACTATGGAAGTGAACGAAAAATGCGATGTTTATAGCTTTGGAGTGGTGACATTGGAAGTAATCATGGGAAGACATCCTGGAGATCTCATATCGTCTCTTATGTCCTCATCTTCATCATCCTCGCGCCATTCAACAGATTCTTGGCCACTGAAAGAAGTTTTAGATCAAAGAATTCCGTACCCGAAAGGTGATGTGCTAGGGGAAGTGGCATTTGTGACAAAGATGGCGTTTTCATGCTTAAGTCCCAAACCAGAGTATCGTCTGAGCATGCAACAAGTTTCTCAAGGGATATCCACACATAGCTCAATCGTGTTGACCACACCGGAGGACATCAAATTGGAAGAACTAGTTGGTCCTACATGCTTCGCTTATTGACATATTTTGGTCTTTTTGTTGCAACCCCTGTGGCAAGCTATCTCTTGTATTTTATTTACCTTAGTCAACTTCACTATAAATTGTTGCAATGTTTCATTAATACTCCAAAACACTTAGGAATCACTGCCATTTGCATTCCAACCCGAAAGAGATGAACTAAACTTCCAATCCTTAGATGACTTAAAAGAAGATGCTGACAATTCTTGAAGCTATTACATTTTCTTGTTACAATACTTCTTTCTTGTCATGTATAATCGCAAAGAAAAGGCGATACACTCAAAAGTTGCTAGAGCACAATTGGTATAAGCTGGCATCAGGCTTTATGAATGTCTACCAACGTCATAAATAAAAGAAAAACTCAAATGCAGATTAGAGTATGATTTGCTTAGATCAAATTAGGTAGGTAATTTTACATTCTTCAAATAGAGACTTATTATGATCCTGAAATGTAACATAACCATTGAACTAGAACAAGCACATCACAATACAAAAGTAATATAAAAGATTTATAACAAATTTAAAAGAACGAGTTATAGATAAAATGTAGTAAAAGAACCTGATATGAGTTAATCAGAAAATAATTTATAACGAGCCCTGGGACAGCAATCCCCATTAGTTAAATCCAAATCGAATTCTATTTCTTTTTTGAGAGGTTAATCTACCTAAACCTGTATTAAACGAAAGATATCCATTAAAATCCCTAAACTATATCTATACTAAATGAAACTAAACTAAATCAAATAGAAAGATCTAACAACCTAATCAAGACTTATTTTTCTAACTATTTTGCAACTATTTTCCAATTTATTTTATTTATTATTATACATTATGATAAAAGAGGACACGAGCCGGGCCCTTGGACCCGGTCCGAATGTGGATCATACTTGGACATCGCGTGTTCTCGGCCGTGAGAACAGTTGGGCTCGTTTACCCGGCCCTCTGAATCGAGTTAAACCCAACCCACTAAAAATCAAACTCAGCCCAAACTCTTCTAAACTAAATCAAGCCCAAACTCCCTAAGACCAAATCAAACCCAAATTTACTAAAATTCAACTTAAGCCCATTTTATTATAATGTTTTTCTCCATTTTTATATTATTATTATTATTATTATTATTTCTCGGCTCTCCTTTTTTTTTTTTTTTTTTTTCCCTTCTGCTAAGTTCATCGTTCGCAGATCTTATCTCATGTCAAGCTTAAGAAGCAAAACACTAAAATAACCAACAAATCTTCAACTAAATCAATACATTCAAAGATCAAGTTGAACTCCACCGTCGGCCAGCTACCACCAGCAACTCAACAGCTATGGAAATAGACAATACCTAGTTTAGAGAGAAAAACCAACACGAATAACTCAAGGGATCAATACTTCGACCCAAAAGGAAAAAAAAAAAAAAAACTCAAGGGATCAACCCAAGCCATCGAAGCAAATCCATTTCCTCACCAAGGATTCCACCATCCTTTACCACCGTGACAAGCAGACCCGGAAATAGAACAAAAATATTTGTGTCACTCCCGGTTGGCCGGTGAAATTCCTTAGAATCATATTTGATGACTGACGGATCGGTCAGTAACAACTAACAAACAAACTGCACTAGGCTGTCCCCGAATTAAACCAAAGCAGGTATTATCTCACGTACACCTCTCAGAGACATTTTATCGAACATATTGTGAGTGTGTAAGATGAGGGTCCTATACGCAACGCTACAGCAATGTTTCGATTCAACAGTATCAAATAAGCGAAATTCAGACCGAATCATCAACACTGGCTCTAATTTTCTCTCTTTTGTCGAGTGCAGGATAAAGGAGTAAAAAATGTCCTGAGCTTTGAACGGGCCTCGATTGAAACTAATTTGCGGAAGTTCTTCCCTCTTTTTATCACCTTTCATAACTGCAATTTTTCATTATTATTTGCACTTTTACAAAAAATGAACCCTTGAATTGTAAATTAAAAATCGGATATCAACAGCTTTTATCACTTTGTAATCTACGTTTCGTTTAAGACTAGGATGAAAACAGCATTGTTGTGGTCCTTATTGCTCTCTTCATTAACATAATGACCACGAGGAAAGAGAAAGCAGTAAAAAAGATGATATCGCCACTTTTTATTTGCCAAAGACGGATGTAAGAGTGACTTAATTGTATTAATTGGACAAATTTTAGGTCTTGATTGCATTTTTTAAAATATTTAAAACTCAATTTCATTTTTCATTATAAATTTTAGATTTTTAATACAGTTATTTCTTATTTTTATGTCTATTGCCAATGCAACAAGCCCGCCCAAGAGTAAAACATGGGTGGGGCGTGTCCTCCATTAGCCCACATTTATACATTTTGGTTTATAAATTTCAACTTCGAAAATGAATATATATATATACATATAGTTAAGATTAGGCATTTGTATTATTTTATTTTGCTATTTTACCTACGAATTTTATACTATTTCCCATCTTGTATTACAAATTTAGTTGTACTTTATTTTTTTATTTTTTTAAACTTAAGTATAAGTTTGAACTTATTACTGAAATGTTAAATTTATCTATTCGAAATATATTAAATAAAATAAAAACGGCGGGCCAAACTTCAAACCCTCCCTTGCCCAGCCCGGCCCTTAAAGGGCTAATTGGTTCAATCCTTTTTGGGCCAATAGAAGAGGAGCCCATGAAAATCAAAACCGCTAATCGTGTGGGCCCCACAGGAGGGCCTACATGATCAACTATCCATACGAGGTTCAGTAGACCATATAATGCTTTTTCGCCCAATGACATCGAGAAGATTTTTAACACTTTTCCCCAACTTTTGTTTAGGGATCGGGTCGATTTCTAAAATATTTATAAGACAAGCAATGGACATGGTATAGCCAAAATTTAAGTGTTGATAAAATGTTGCTGTAACTTATTCACTAAGTGAGATGATTAGTACTTTAATTGATTGGTGAGTGAGAATAGCGTATTGATTAGTTATCTTGTTCATCCAATATGCAATGGCTACATCATCTAGTAGCAGCTTTAATCATTCGGCGCACAAATGGCCTAATGCTTTTCTTTCTTTCTTTTTTTCTTTCTTTCTTTCTTCGAATGGATAAATATGTACAGTTTATATGCACAAGCTAAGCAAACGGTATTTGCAATACAAACTTCTAAAGTTCACTCAAAATCCAATCTATTTTCATTGGATTGGTATTGATCATATCAATGTGCAAAAGTTTAACGGAACAGCCTCCTTCGACATCGTTTTACTATGATTATTCTGGCAAAACCAACCGTATGAGTTTTATTTAATTTTAGCCAGAAATAAAACTTATGTTTGATCTCTCTGCTGATAGAACAACTGAAGATCAAGAACAATTAGTTGTTTAAATCACAACTTTCAGTATGGAATGACCGCATTATCGACGGATCAGGCAACATCTCCCATTGTTGGGTTAATCATTTTTTGGTCTTTTTCCCATCGAAGAGCAAAAAGATAATGTCTTTAAAAAAAACATTTAGGCGTCATTTGAGATCTCTTGACACATGCAGAAGAATGAATAAATTCTCATCATGTCCATCTGCAATCTAATTTGGTGATATTTCTGAAATTACCTGATAATCTGGTCACATAGGGGTGCATGACAACCTAAAATTTCTATTCTAGAAATAGTTTTTCTTTCTAAACCTGTTTCGGAAGAGAAATCCATTTGATAAACCTATTCAGTTTTTCTATTTCTAGAATAGATTTCTATTCTAGAAATAGGTTTGGAAGAGAAATCAGAAATAATTTCTCTCACTAAACCCTAATTTCGGTAAGTCCTTCCTCATCTCCTCTAGTCTCTGCCTCCTCCTCCTCTTCCACCTCTCCTCATTTTATTATAAATAAATAAATAAAAATAAATATATTCATTTTATTCATTTAAAAATAAAAATAAATTTATTAAAGTAAATAAATTATTTTTATTTATCATTTTATTTTTATTTTATTAAAAATAAATTTATTAAATTTATTAAAAATAAATTATTTTTATTTGCCTTGAGTGTTTTGCCAAAATAAAATTATTTTTATTTTTATTTTTATTCATTTTAAAATAAATTTATTCTTAAAATAAAATAAAATAGAATAAATAAAATAAATTTATTTTTAAGGATATTTTAATTTTAAAATAAAATGATATTTTTATTTTATTTTTTATGATTTATTTTATTTTATTTTATTTTATTTTATTCATTATTTTTTTTTGTTACTAAATCATTTTTATTTTTATTTTTTATATTAAAGGTCATTGGTCACCGCCGCCGCCATCCGAAAGGAAGAAATTTTGTGTCATTATCAAACGAATTTCTATTTTTAGAGTAGAAATTTTGTATCGTTATCAAACTTTATTTTTTGCTTAAAAATTCTTTTAGAAATAGAAATAGAAAAATAATATTTTGTTTGAAAACTATTTCAAACAGAATGGTTATCATCTTGCGCGCCCATATTTTCCTCATCCAAGTACGGCAACTGAGTTATGATCAACAAACGAGGGAAGTAGCCACCTGCTGGTACCCGGCATAGCAACCATGAACTCGAGCTAACCCATTGGCATGATTTTGCTCATTATCAGGAAAAGTGTTAAAAAAAAAAAAGTCATAAACCTTTTGTAATTGTGCCAATTTAGTTCTAAACTTCTTCTTTTTTGTCAATTTAGTCCTGAACTTTTTTTTTTGTTAATTCAATCATTTCCAGCCAATTTTGCCAGATTTTACTAATTGGACGTCAACCGACTTACGTAGTCTAAGCAATGCTAACGTGAACAACTTTCAATAATATTTTAATATTTTAATATTTTTGAATTTTTATTTTTATTTTTATTTTCTTTTTCTTTTTTTCCTTCTACTTCTCCTTTTCCTTCTCCTTCCTCCGGTTGGTCGTTGAACGTCAACGACCTCGGCCCGGCGGCGACCTACAGGTCGAGGTCCACCTCACCAGCCACCTCGCTAGTGGCCGTGAGGGCGCCTCTTGCCGCCCAACGTGAGGCCAACTCGAGGCTACCTAGGCCTTGAGGGCGACCTCGCGCCGGGCTAGCGAGGTGGTCGGTGAGGTTGACCTTGACCTCGTTGACCGTTGCCTTTGGCCAGTCATTGAGGTCCAGCCACCGATCGAAGGAAGGAGGAGAGAAGAAAAAAAGAAAAAAGAAAAAGAAAAAAAAATCAAAAACATTAAAAATATTATTAAAAGTTATCCATATCAATATCGATTGCACCACGTCAACCAGGCTAGTATTTATTCAACAAAATCCGACCAAAATTAGTCAAAATGATTGAATTAGCATCAAATAAAAATATTTATGACTAAGTTGGCACCAAAAAAATGTTTATAACTAAATTGATACAAATATAAAAGGTTTATGACTTTTTTTAACACTTTCCCTGCTCATTATCCGCCCATCAAATTAGTAAGAGCCTGAATCAAGGACTATGGGTCATAGTCAACACCATCCTTTGGATCATGTATCAATGCATCAGCACTTAGCCTATTAGATCCCTGCTCGCCTCTTTGGTTATACTTTGTCCTCAACATGACAAACACAAATGAGAAGAGGGGATCACGTGAGGCAACCCTCAATGGCTAACATAGGATAATGCATGGATTTGGCAAATCCGCTTAAGCAATCGATATTATGAGACTTACAAAAAATGTGCTTCGAGATATTATTCCTGGCCAGATGGTATAGTCATGGGTGAAAGAAGGCAATTAGACTGTTTTGCCATATTGAAGTGGTAGCTTTATGAAACCAAGTCACCGGTATCTCACCCTACAATTGACAGTCAAGATAAAATTCAGAATATGATAATTTTATGCCATGTATGGTGCCTGCTTAGGATTGGATAAAATCGAACATAAAAAGAATATAGCCCGAATAAAATTATCTTATGGGGAGACTGAATAAATGTGGGTAGAATTTCCAATATCCATAATTTAAATTTATTTTTCTAAAGTAACAAACTTCTTAAATTAATAAAATATAGATAATATTTGAATTCTTATATTAAAAATCCAAAAAAAAAAAGTATTTATTTTTTATAATTATAATATATTTAAGGTATATTAGTATAGCTTACTATTTAACAAAATTGATTAGAGAATTATGGCGGAGGAAAATTAATAAAAGAGAAGGAAAAAAAAATTAAAACTAAGTAAGTAAAATTGAAGTAAACAATAATGTCAAGAGATACTCTTACCGTCTTCATTTGTGCAATTTTTGAGTTCATTTATATTGATATGCTATTGGTAACAAACAATGGACATGATAGGATATAAATATATCCAATTTTATTATTATGATTCACCAAACAATAAATAAGACATAATAAAATCCCTGAATTTTATATTTAGTTCTATTCTAGTTAGCAATCCAGACTACCAAATATAACATAAATCGTTGTATTGTCAAATAAACGTCAACAAAGAAAAAATTAGACAAAAGACATAGTTAAACTCCCTGAAGGTACATTCCCTGGTAAGACGGGAAGCTGACATCACGACAACTTACAATCGACAGATTAAGAATATTACACTTGAAGGTGCATTCCTTGATATCAATGTGAAATTATGTGGTTTGTCTGTGCAACAAAGAGCATGGGATCAGACAAGGTGCCAGAAATATTGACAGTTAAAGTTCAACGCAAAAACCAGATAAAGCAAGCCGAGGAGGATTGTTGTTATCTTCAACTTCAAAACTGTGGGGGTCTCTCCAGAAAAAAAGATTAAATATGCTATCCGATACTGCATATCGCGTCAAGATGCCAGAGTTGTATCATCACATCCATAATTGTCAAATTAACAAGCACAATTAAACAAGCACACTAATATATAATGCTATGAGTTGACGGCCGAGATTCTGTTGCACTTGTGAATAAAGGTCACAAAAAGATCAATAAGTTAATTGACCACTTCTCGATTTATTATGCAGAGGCCATGCTAATTTTATTTGTATCATTCCAATTTTATCAAATGTCTCCCAAGGGACTAGCTCTGTCGTCTCTTTCTACGCATAAAAACTGATGCTTTACAATAGCAAGGGCTCGCATGGGACTTGTTACAGATGATTCTAAGTTCCAAAGCCTACGTTCGGTGTTGGGCCGGGCCTTTCCTGTCAATCACGGCCCTTATCAATTTTCAATCTTCAATGATTCCATCCGTGAGACTGGTCATGTATGTTTCCAACGATGGATTTGAATGCGTGAGAAGGGACGAAAAGGAAGAGTAGCTTTGAAGCGTGTGTGGGTTTTCGGGTCGGGAATGATTATGACGTTGATAGGAAGATTCCTTAAATGTAATATGGGTTTTATTTATAATAACTTATTATTTCAAAATAAAGTTTGTACATCTTGTAACTTTCCTATTATAAATCTTTCAAAAATTGCCTAATCAGATCAACAGATCAGTTAAGTGTTGATCAGTTAACCACTATACAATTCTTATGTATATGAAAATTCATTGACCAAATGTATTTTTAATGTGACCAAGGTTGTTAACTTAATCTATATTTTAAGTACATTTACCATTTCTCTCAAAAACAAAGAAAGAGAGAAGGAGAAGGAGAAGGAAAAGAAGAAGAGGAGAAGAAGGAGAAGGAGAAGGAGGAAGGAGGAGCAGCATAAGGAGAAGGAGAAGGAGAGAAGGAGGAGGGGACGAGGAGGAGGAAAGCAGATCAATGCATAAAGCTTTCTAATTTCTCTTTGGAATTATATATATATATATGTAAAAGTTGATTTCCTCGTAAGAACTCTGGAAGACTAGCTGACTTGCAAATCTTAATGCATTGAAATTGGTAGATAGATAAAGCATTGACCGCACATGAGGGAGTAGCATTTTCATATTAGTCTCGCCATCACCTACTCCCACTTGCTAGCGTCTTTATCCACCTCTAACAATATCTGCCACAATTTGGATTGCATTCTGTGTCATGTCAGAAAGAGAAAGCCATTGAAGAAACAGTGGCATGTAATTGTAGCTTACAATAATGTTATGTGCTGAAGAAGCAATACGTGTTCAGCACAAGAGCGTCAATAAGCACCTAAAAAATCCAATGAAGACATGATGCAGATACTTAGTAGACGATGCATCCACAAAAGAAAATATTCAAGCGATCACTAGGATTTCTGCCATGGCATGGATGGCCCTCCCCAGATTTAGCTAAGAGGAAAACCGAAAGACAAGGTTCATAAGCACAACTTTTGCATGTGTTTTTTGCTAATTTAGCAAAAAAGTAATCAGCAGAGGACCATCCATAAGCACAACTTTTGCATGCAGTATCTTCCCGAATAAGTAGAACACTTAAGAAAAGACGCATAGATAACATAAGCACATATCCAGTTTTATAATGAAACACGCAATTTCGATCAAAGACATGAAATTCTGGGGTGAAGCTCTGCATTCTCGGGCTTTATCCCAAGACTCAACAATAGACATCCCAAATGCTCAACCTGATGTTTTCTATCCACTGCCTCAAAACCTACAACAAATTAGATGTACAAGGCTTGTATTGAATAATACCCAGAAGTAAATCCATAATATCCAATTAACTAACTTGCAGATAAGTACTGCATCATTAGCCATAAACTCAAAGTATGAAGTACTTGTTTCATAAAACAACGTACCGATTGTGAGGATGCCCAGAAAACAGTAGTTTCAATCTAGAGCGTAGCTCAAAGAGAGACAAGAGGACATCGGACTCACCGGACGTTTGAAGCTTGCTTCGCTTCAATGTCCTTAAGCCTAAGGCTTAAAGAGAGACAAGAGGATGCCCAGAAAACAATAGTTTCCATCTAGAGCGTAGCTCAAAGAGAGACAAGAGGACATCGGACTCAACGGACATTTGAAGCTTGCTTCACTTCAATGTCCTTAAGCCTAAGGGTAACAGCTCTCTTGTGGGCTTCCAACCCCTTGACTGAGGATGCCCAGAAAACAATAGTTTCCATCTAGAGCGTAGCTCAAAGAGAGATAGGACATTGGACTCACCGGACATTTGAAGCTTGCTTCGCTTCAATGTCCTTAAGCCTAAGGGTAACAGCTCTCTTGTGGGCTTCCAATCCCTCGACTTCAGCCATAACGGCCACATATGGGCCAAGGTTTCTCAACCCTTCCTCTGTCAGAGACTGAACTGTCATGTATTTCTGAAAGGAGTCGAGGGACAATCCGCCATACATTCGTGCATACCCATAAGTCGGAAGGACGTGATTTGTCCCGCTGGCATAGTCTCCAACACTCTCCGGTGTCCACTGGCCTAAAAATACAGAGCCTGCATGATAAAGAAAGAACTGTTCATCGCAAAAGAGCTAGCACATGCTGGCAGTGAAATATGATGATGTTGATTCAGCCCACTCATTCTCGAACACAAATATCCTCTATCTCTAGCACTAGCGCGAGAGAGGATTGAAGATTTGATCCCCTGACCCCCCTTTCCAAATACCTGAACAATTTTCGGGATCTGATTATAAGTGGTAAACATTGGATGGCCAGTTCATAAGCAATTGCAAGACAGAAATAAAGAACAACTTTTCTCCAAAAATGAAATAACTCAATCTTCATAGTTTTTCTTTTCTAGCGATAGCTACATACTGTAGTTATTGAGCTCCATCCATAGTGCTGACTACTCTCTCAATCAGTTTGCTCTTAGTCTCCCTATCCGCTTAGTCACAATTGGTTCCATACCTTGACAGACTAAAAGACAAAACTGGATATGTGTAGATATTTTTCATAACTATTGTCAAAACAAACCAGCAGCAAAAAATTTGTACACTTTTTTCAAGATATTATGCATAGAAATGTGTCCATAAAGTTATATAAAAATTCTTGATCCCGTGAGTAGAGAACAGCAAGCTCTTCATTACCAAAGACTTAAGATAATGAAACGTGTTATATTCATGAATAAGCACAAACTGTGTAAAACGATTATTAGGAACTTGCCATTAACATATCTACTTCAAAGAAGTCTAAAGAAGCTTACAACGGATTTTAGAAAGTCATCATAGGAGGAAAGCTCAAGGGACTCAAATGACGTGAGACTGGACTTGGAAGGAACTTGCCATGTAGATCTCAAAGTACAACCAACTCATGGACGTTAAAGTCCAAAGACTTTATGGGGGTTCCAGCCAAACTTGGGTGAGCTCGAAGCCATATTAAAAATATCATTTAGTTTTTATCAAGGAAAGATGACTTTATACCAGTGATTCATAAAACACAATTAGGAGCAACACATTACAAGACATGATATTAAGGGAATGATAGATGAAGGAAAAAGCGACAAACACAGCGATGTTGCAATCTACAAGTTATACCTGCATTCTCAATGGAGCTCTCCCACTTCTCAGCATCTTTTACATTGATGATCAGATGCTCAGGGGCATACAAATTTGAGAAGTAACATGCCTGCAGATATACGTAGTTCTGTTAATATCAATAGCAAGTCAATGCATGAATTGGTGCATATATAAAAACATGAAAATAGAAGCAATGCGCATTTGAGATTGATAATGACTCCAACTAAACTCCCATAAAAATGAAGTTGCGAGGCAACATGTGAGAATCTTTTGCAGAAAGGAAGTGAAAACTCCTTAAGATAAGCCAAATGCTATCTGTTTTGGACTTTAAAGAACTATTAATAGGTCTAGCCATCGCACCAGATGTGTATATTGCATGCAACCTTATGAAGCACCCAAATGTTCTTACTTTATTTCCTCAGGTATTAGGGGATACAAATGGACTATTCTCATATTTGGGAAAATATCCAAATTAGGGCATGGACATCAGAGAATCCCAAAGTTCAGATCTCAAATTCTTCTGTGCAAATATAAAACATAAGACATTCTCAACTGCAAGAAGAAAGTGGCATAACCTCGACCATATCACGAGCAAACACAATGAAGCTGTGGCTTAAAGCCTTTGAAGCAAATTCTCCCCTAGGAAGACTCCCACACTGCTTGATTATTTCTTCCTCAATAGCCTTTATATCCACTCCATCCCCAGCTATGACAAGAACAACTTGACTGTCAGGACCATGTTCAGCCTGACAATGATGAATAATGTGTCAACAAATGAGACAATATGAACAGGGAACATAAGAGATAAAACCACGTGTCATGTGTGGGCAATGATCTGGGGACTATAATGTGAGCAGATGATGGCTGAGAGTAATTGACACAGTGATTTTGGAAAGATCAAGCATCAAGTCAATTAATGAAAAAAAAAAAAAAAGAATACTTCATCCGCCATTGATCGCAAGAACTTGAATTTACAGCACAAAGTTCCAGAAAATTGCAAATAACTCACTAACAAAAATATATCCGACTAATTAAGGAATTAACAGACACTTTCAAGTTGATTTTTGGATATGCCTTGCTTCCTTTCTGATGTAAAAAGACCAGACCAGAAGTAAATCAACAGTGGAAGTACCATTTCAGGACTGTGATAAGTGCCCATGAAGACTAACATAGAATTAAAGGCTGGAATTTTGGTGGATCAATTCTAAAAGTTAATGAATGTTTATAAAAAAGGATCTAATTGAAGTATTTGAGTAGAATAAAAGAGTTTTGGAAAGGAACAGTAAAAATTCTCAAGCATCATATCCAAAGCTTCCTACCACGTGTGAAATCTTGAACTATTGCTGCAAAGAACTAAGTTTTACCACGTCGTAGCAATTCAGTCCAGTCTCTAAGTTAGACAGCTGTATTTATCTCGGGAAACAAGTAGAGACAAATACTTAAACCAAAGGAAAATTGCAGAGCCAGAATACTTATCCATAATGCAGTTTGTACCACAACTCTACACATTTTTATGCACATCAAAGAAAGCAATGAAACTCTCCAGTATCTTAGGACACCCAGCACTAGGAAGAGGACATAAAGGCCATTAAAACACTAGGTACAGTGCTTCTCTGTTCTCCCATTATAAGGTTTGGGAGAAAATAATGGACTGAATGATAAGACTAAGGGAAAGCAACCTCTATCCTCGCACTCCAGTAAGTCCAAACTTGTAATTGCCATAGAGATGAAACAGGAAATGTAAGCACTTTATAAGAAAAAAGTGGAAACGTGACTGAAACATGTTTGATGCCATTACAAGATGTCCACTAGCCAGAAGGGTAGTCCTTTTTCTTTTTTCTTTTTTTGGGGACGAAGGGCAGCATGGGACTAAAGAAAAACTATAGTATCACATTGTGTTACCACTAAAAAAACTCCCCACCATAAATGGATTGTGGAGGCAACCTTCTCATACCCCACACAATGCTCAAGTTTCCAAATTAAAATGCTCACAGTGATAAAGAAAGCTGAAGGTAAACTTCAAAACTTTTGACCTATAAGAAACAACTACTAAGTCCCCAAAAGAATTTCATTGCACAAACCCTGGCGCCTGACATTGTGCTAAACATTGTATTTGAAGCCCATTGCTCAGCCTACATCTAGAATAGAGCCATCACATTCTTCCCAGATTTGACATCTTAAAAACAACAGAATAAAAAATTTTTATTTAAACAATGCACCTCACTTCATAGAGATCAAATTATCAAGATAATGCATTGTAAGAAAGCCACAAGGAAGAAGCAAGGAAACAAGCCAATCACCTAAACACAATCGTGCCACAGGCAAGACAGATGAAAATCAAGGAAGGGCAGATGGCCATAGAAAGTTTCCACCAAACAAAAAGCATGGGCAAAGACATTTCCTCCTTCTGTCCTCTGTATTATCATTTTGATCTTTTTCCTCCTTTTCTGGATAGATCCTGCCAAGGCAAGCCATTGGAACCACTTTGCTGTATCTGTCCTAATACAAGATGTGTTTTAAATTCCATGAGGTCTTAACTCCTCCCTTTGAGAACATATACTAACTCTCCTTCTCTTGAGGAAATTTTCCATAGCAGATCATTTTCTTCCAAGATGCAATATGAAACTCACTAGCCTTCTTAGTTACTACCCTCTTGTGAACATCTTAAGCTACGTGCAATGAGATCATCTACAACATCTGTCACATCTAAAAAAATGATCAAAAGTGAGACAACAATATACTCAATTATTTTCATTTTGTTTATTTGCTCTTCTATAAGTAGCAAATCTATAGAGAAATAAATGCAAACCTATTTGAGTTCCTAATAAGGATTAGAAGACTTTTTTCCCTGCCCATATCTAAATAAGAAGGCAAGGCAAACCGATTGTACCAACACAGATGACTACATAGTATATCCCAGCAGATGTCTACAAAATATATCCCAAGACAATGTTTTAGAATCTGTGGAATACAAATCAAACGCATAACCATTTGTAGGAGTTGTTTTATTCATTAGACATCAAATCACTTCACAAAGTAAAAGCACCTGGGATAACAGATCAGCTGCTATGTGAACTGGACTAGCATACTTGTCTGCAATGACAAGAACTTCCGAAGGACCCGCAGGCATGTCAATGGAAACCATTGCTTCACTGTTCTGTTAAGGAGATGAGATTACACAAGAGTTGTTAATTGGTGATAATAAATCAGCAAATGGTATCAGGCTCCAGCCATTTATTTGTGGAAAGGACTGAGAATAGTGCTCATCTATACTTG
The DNA here is from genome assembly GCA_014182405.2 of Eucalyptus sideroxylon. NCBI lineage: Eukaryota > Viridiplantae > Streptophyta > Magnoliopsida > Myrtales > Myrtaceae > Eucalyptus > Eucalyptus sideroxylon. The sequence continues at coordinate 18,406,604 of CM024551.2, read as the reverse complement.
GAGAATCATTTTTGCAGCAGTGACATACTGATTTCCTGGACCAAATATCTTCTCAACCTACCAAAAATAAAAGCACACCAATATGATAATCATTAGATGACCAGATGACATTTATTTTCATGATGACTCAGGGAACAAGTTCTATCACTTTCTATGCAATTTAAGTATGGAGCATAATTTTAATTGATACTGTTCAACCCCCCTTTTTCCCCTTCTTGTCATTTTTCCTTATCTGAATACTCAAGTGCACAGATTTCTTTAAAAAAATTATATCAAGGCCATAAACTCATTGATAGCAATGGTCAAGAAATCCATTTAAATGCATCCACATTTATGTGTAACCAGAACATTCAACCAACTATTCACATAGCTATTATTAGATCCCTTAGGAAGCCTGGTTATACCTCTTCCAAGCAACTGAAGAAATAACCAATCTGATAATATTCTCATATTCACATATGTGAGAGAACACTTTGAACCAAAAACTTCTGTCTTCAATTTTGACAGTTCAATAAATCTTGTCCCACCCTATTATTAATCTTTGACATGCTTTTTGCTCAAGTAGGGCAAGAAATGGGTGAACCATGTCACTGCCCATAGACCTCATAGGTACAACACTAATCAGGATTTTCACTGAATAACTATGTGGCTGCACTTTGCAATCCTAAGCATTTGTTGGAGAAAAGATTCAGGCGTTTCTCTAAAAAGTCCTGATGACAAAGGATTTCATTGATACCAATTAAAAGTACCTTTGGGCAGGATTCAGTTCCCCATGCCATGGCAGCTATGGCCTGCATAGCAGAAAATTCCACAAACTAAGAAAACCTAACCATGTGAAAGAAACGGATAAAAAAATTAGTAGTCCATGTCACGTTTCAAACCTGTGCTCCTCCAGCTTTAAGGATGTGAGTCACACCAGCTTTCTTGGCACAGTATAGTACTTCCTTTAGGCAATAAAAAAATAAAAAGATGCAATTAGTTCATATTGCTTATCATCTAGAAAAAACATCTTTTTGGAGGGAAATTTACCTTGCAAATGCTGCCATCCTGACTTGGGGGAGTTGCAAGAACAACAGTCCTACACCCAGCAATCTGTGCAGGCTGAAGTGTGCAACAAACCAGATGTCAAGTAAATCCAATTTTCAATATATAAAATCAAATTATTTGTTTTAGTGGCAAAAATTAACAGGAGGCAACTTTCATTTACTTACAACTGCAAGCATAAGTGCTGTTGATGGTAGAACTGCAGTACCTCCAGGAACATAAAGGCCTACGGAGCCAATGCTCCTGGCCACCCTTTTACATCTGACACCCTAAAGGATCACAATATCTAAGAGCCAAAATGAGATTACTCAATTGAAAAGGAGAAATCTGACCACATTTTTCTTACTTTCATATTCTCGATGCTCTTTTCAGGGATTTTTGAGCCAAATGGAAGGCATATATATTATCATAGGCCACATCAAATGCTTCTCTTGCTGTTGCATCAAGCTGCAGAATTGCAGCTGTTAGGTCAGGATTTTATAATCCTAAAACTGATGACATCATAGAAAGGCACCGGCCAACAAAGACAAGTATTTGAAAAGCACGTGTTATCTTAAGGCACCTCTGGGTCTGGAAGATCAGACACGTTCTCAACTATCTTCTCCAGGTCAACTTTGTCAAATCTTGCAGTGTACCTATGGAAGCATACAAGCTGGACATTATCATCCAAGAAGCGTTGACATCATCACAAAGTACTCCTCTAACTTCATAATTCCTGCATTGTCGAGAGAATGCCAAATGGAATTCAAAGAACATTGTTTTAAACAAGAACACAAACTCTTTGACTGCAGCATCGCCTCTACTGTGGATGTCATCGACAATCGGATTGACCTAAAGGAGAAAATGCCGCAAAGCAATCAATGTAGATGTTAAAAGCAAATGGATGAACATAAATAAGGATAACTGACAATCAGTGTCATGTGAACTAAAGGAGTCTCAAGACTCACCACGCTGAAGATTTTCGAGAAATCAATACGCGGCCGGGCCTTCAGACTATTGATCTCGCAATGAGTAAGCTCCAACAGCTTGTAAGACTTCATGGAACAACTTATTCTTGATCCTATTAAAACATCAAATGCATCACATGCCTTTAAAGGCCGAAATTATGAGAATCCTGAATGAAAGGCCCTTTTTTTTTATTGGTCCTACTCTAACTTTCACTCACAGAGTTTTCCTCTGCCTCAAGGTGTGGGAGTCGAAACCCACAGCTGAGCTAAATCATCTCCACCCTAATCCCTGAGAAGGCGGGGATTCGAAACCCCCACCTCCCCTTCCCATATGAGAAGGGTGAAAACCAAGCAGTTTGGAGACTGTTCAAACAGTAGAAAATGAACAAAATAACAAATTGCTGAACACAGCACCAATTAACACAGAAGTATAAATAAACTCGAATTACTGATAAAAGTACCGGCTATGGAGCAATTTCGCCGACGACCCTTGATGACTGGCGAAGAGAATGCTCGAAGTCGAGGAGTGGGCAGTACTTCGGCTATGTAGCAATTTCGCCAACGTCCCTTGATGACTGGCGAAGAGAATGCTCGAAGTCGGGGAGCCGGCAGTAGTCGTTCGGCCAAAGCACCGCTCCGATTACAGTAGAGAAATTGTCTGTCCATCACCACCTTCAATCAGGAGCGTGACTAAGAACAATGAATTTAGTTCAGAGAGTAAATTGAGGATTAAGGGTTGTTTCAAAGGCCATACCTGACGGCAGCGGCGGAGATTGGGCGGCCGCTTGAGTGTGAAGGCGGCGGGGCTGAAGTCACAGTGGAGGCTGGAAAAGAGGGAAACGACCATAAATTTTCTTCAACATTTTTACCTTGACAATTTAGCCCTTGATAGTTTGAAATCAATTGCCATATATACCCTTGAAGTCAACACCCTTCCAATTTTATTCGGAGTTAAACATATCGATACTGAAAGAAAATAATTGGTCTTATAATTTTCGAATTAACTAATTAAAGAACCACAGCTTAGAGTGAAAATTGAGAATGAAAATAATTAATTTCAAATTTTCACTCAATATATATATATATATCGACTTTCACTTATGCTTTTTGTTTCTTCTCCTCCTTTCTGTTACTTTTCTTAATCAATTTTCTTCTACTTTATTCTTCCAGCTGTGTTTTATAATTCTCTCTCTTTCGTAAAATATTGGCACGATCATGATGCACATAATATATTGTGTGCTTAGAAGCAGGATTTGTGACCCCACACCCCAAGAATGAGGTGCATCCACTTAACAACATAGTTGGATACCTGTAAACAAGCTGGTATTACTGAGAACAGTTTACAGAGAAAGCGCAGGCAGAATAAGGGCTACTATAAGAGAACAGAACATATTTCTCACGATAGAATTATAGAACAACTTCATTGGTAAGAAATATAATCAATCAGGAAAAGTAATCTGTGTAGATGTCAGGAGATAAGTGCAAAACATCAGTATTCTACACAACATATCACTACTCTATGTGCAACATGACATTAATCGGCAAAAAGTAGCTACCCCAAGCAACTCCATCACAGTCAAAGCAGGGCACGAGAAATTTTCCAGGGGATTTGTCGAAAGTTTCTAGACATGAAATCTTTTCCACACCGTAAGATCGCACATCGAGAGCCAACTCCAAAGTCTTTAACAATTCCAACGACTAAAGCACTTCCACCCTCTCAACCATGATAATTAGCGGTGTTGGGTACAACTAGCAGACAGTGCGCTGAAAAGCATTGTCTTTTGAGCTCAAGCTGGAGCTAAAATACTAATCAACATACTTGAGCTGGTGCCCACATTTCCTGCCAATGACCTAAAAACGAATCCTTTGCCGGAACTCCAAAACTGAAACTTCCCAAGTCGCCATAGATTCAAAGAAAACTCGACCCATACAAATGCGAAGAATCAAAAGAACAACACAACGCATCACGAATACATCGGCATCTACGCCTTTTCCGCCACATACCTCAGTTACCCAGAAATGGCCAGCCGACGAAGGCTCAAGAAACTCAATCAGCGGTTCAACTTCGAAAACGCAAGAACTAATTCGAAAAACGCTTTAAAGAAAGCCCATCATCAAGGCTCAAACGAAGATAAACCCACACGAACACGAACGGCGCCGGTCGAAAGCGATTCTTCGGCGACATCGGAAGATACGGGAAATCGGGAAAAGAGGGAAAATCACCTTCGAGATTGCGAGACGACGAGCCCGCCACGATCAGGGAATTAGGGTTCTTCCAGCTTCCATCGCCCTCGTTCAGATAGCGCTGCGGACTGTGAACTGAAAAAGCTCATTATCATATCCGTACTCCTCTGCGAAGTGCACGCGCTCTCAGCCGTCGGATCATCGCGGCATCAACGGCCGAAAACCCTCCTCCCCCTTCCCTACCCCCGCGCCTGCGTTCGTTCTCTCTTCCGTTTCGTGTGATGAAATTACATAAAACCCCCCTCGACGGCGTAGTTTCATCCTTAATTGTCGGGTGACGACAATAATTTGCAAGGGTAAAAGTTAGATATTTGTCCGTTTTTCTACAAGAAATTATTGACTATACAAAATCCGTGAAAGTTCAAAAGTGGAATATATTGGTCCGTTTCTATTGGTAAAATTATATAAAACCCTCTGAACATTATAATTCTACTCTTGATTTTTTTGACTGTTACAACACCCCCTAAACTTATGTTTTGTCGTGATGGGTGACACCGTATCTATTTTATGTCTGAATGTGCAATGAGGACATGGTTTAAGGAAGGTGTAAAATGGCTGAACATAAACTTTTAAATCATTTTTTAATTTTTTTAAGTAAGTATACATAATATGCTCTCAACTTTGATATGAGTTTGGGAGTAATCAGATTTGAATTTAAGAACAATGTAAGAATGCGTTTGGTAACTCTCCTGTTCTCCCCCTCGAAACAGGAATAGAATAAAAATTATTTGCATACATTTTAATTATCATGAATAGATTTGGAATAGAATAAAAAAGTATTAAAAAAATTGCTTCATTATTCCTAGGAATAAATCAAGAATTAAGTCCAAACCATTTTCTTCTTTATCATTTTCTTTCTTTTTCTCTTCCTCCTCCTCTTCCCTAACAAGTTGCTAGCCTTGGTGATGGCCGAAGATTGGCCAAGCAAGGTCCGGCAACCTCGCCAGTCCCCAATGAGGTTGCCTTAAGCCTCACGCAACCACTCAGCAATCGGCGAGAGGAAGAAGAAGGAAGGAAAAAAGAAAAGAAAAATATAATAAAATTATTCAACCATATCACGAGCAAACACAACGAAGCTGTGGCTTAAAGCTTTTGAAGCAAACTCTCCCCTAGGAAGACTCCCACACTGCTTGTTTATTTCTTCCTCAGTAGCCTTTATATCCACTCCATCCCCAGCTATGACAAGAACAACTTGACTGTCAGGACCATGTTCAGCCTGACGATGAATAATGTGTCAACAAATTAGACAATATGACAGTAACACAATAGATAAAACCATGTGCCTCGTGTGGGCAATGATCTCAGGAGTATAATGTGACCAGATGATGACTGAGCAATTGACACAGCATGCAGTGATTTTGGAAAGATCAAGCATCAAGTCAATAAATTAATGCAAAAAAAAGAATACTTCATCCACTGTTGATCACAAAAACTTGAATTTACAGCACAAAGTTCCAAAAAATTGCACATGACTCCCTAATAAAAGTACATCCAACTAATCAAGGAAAAAACAGACACTTTCAAGTTGATTTTTGAGTATGCCTTGCTTCCTTTCTGATGTAAAACGACCAGACTAGACGTAAATCAAGAGTGGAAGTACTATTTCGGGACCGTGACAAATGCCATGAAGACTGAAATAGTATTGCGGGCTGGAATTTTGGTGGATCAATTCTGAAATTTGATGTAAGTTTATAAAAAAGGATCTAATTGAAGTATTTGAATAGAATAAAAGAGTTTTCGAAAGGAATGATAATAATTCTCAAGCATTATATCTAAGGCTTCTTAAGCATCACACTAATAATTCTCACTCTCACCTGGTATGAGTTGTCTTTCTATCTCTCTCATTCATGGCCTCGACTCTCAACCCCGACGTCCATCAACTCACGATGTCAACTCTTAACTTTCAATATGAGTCCAATCTTTGTACTGATCTTGCAATTAAGAATAGGAAAGTTGATTGTTTTTTTGCTTGATGGAACTGGTTCCATGGACCCGCCCGGAACCAGATCCATAAAAAAAAAAAAAAAAAAAGGGGTGAAACCCAGTACCAGTCCTAGTGAGCAATTCTCGGTTCCATTGGAACCGTCCACCCGGACTATGCTCGCTCCTATCGCTGAAGACAGCACTAATTAACACAGAAGTATAAATTAACTCGAATTACTGATAAATGTACCAGCTATGGAGCAATTTCGCCTACTACCCCTGACTGGCGAAGAGAATGCTCGAAGTCGAGGAGTGGGCAGTAGCTCGGCTATGGAGCAATTTTGCCGACGACCCTCGATGACTGGCGAAGAGAGTGCTCGAAATTGAGGAGCGGGCAACAGTTCGGCCAAAGCACCGCTCCGGTTACCGCAAAGAAATTGTCTGTCCATCACCACCTTCAATCAGGAGCGTGACTAAGAACGATGAATTTAGTTCACAGAGTAAACTGAGGGTTGAGGGTTGCTTCAAAGGCCGTACCTGACGAGGGCGGCAGCGGCGACGGCGGCGGCGGAGATTGGGCGCCCGCTGGAGTGTGAAGGCGGCGGGGCAGAAGTCGCAATGGAGGCTGGAAAAGAGGGTAACGACCATCAATTTTCTTCGACAGCCCTGATGGTTTGAAATCAATTGCCATATATACCCATAGTTTGAAATCAATTGCCATATATACCCTTGACGTCAACACCCTTCCAATTTTATTCGGAGTCAAACATATCGATACTGAAAGAAAATAATTGGTCTTATAATTTTCAGATTAATTAATTAAAGAACCACAGCTTAGAGTGAAGATTGAGAATGAAAATAATTAATTTCAAATTTTCACCAAATATATATATATATATCGACTTTCACTTTTGCTCTTTGTTTCTTCTCCTCCTTTTTATTACTTTTCTTAATCAATTTTCTTCTACTTTATTCTTCCAGCTGTGTTTTATAATTCTCTCTTTCATAAAATATTGGCAAGATCATGATGCACATAATATATTGTGTAGGTATGAATTATGACGTTAACAATTTATAAGTGTCAAAATATCTATTTAAGTTCCTAGGTGAAATAAGTTCACACTATTAATATACAAGTTCAAAATTTTAACGATAGTTGAACAAGAAACATGATTAATTAATTGACTTTTTTTACTAATTGAATCATTGAAATATTTACAGTTGACATGGATATCACTCAAAAGATTATCTTTTTAGTTTTATGGCGAAAAAACATGAATGGCCTAGAATTAATCATTTTAATAACTCTATCATATCTAAATTTGACATGTACAAGGTAACTCTTGAAGTTAATTTTTCATCATCCATAGAATCTTCTTCAAGCATAGAAATTTCTTCAAGTATCTAAATTTACGCATATAAAATTGTCTGAACATTCTTCAAAAATGCATTTACTTAAATTGAGATTTATTGAGAGTACCACAAATGTTGAAAATTACAAAATGACTGAACAAGTTATGATATCATATTTTTTACGAAAAATTGATAATTTTTGTTTATTGTTAAATCTTTTTAGTCCAGAGACCACATTGGGGTTATTATTCTAGTAAGTTTATTATTCTTGGTTACCAGCCCACAAGGCATATGTGGGCATATATTTCAAGTTTCGAATCATGTCAAAATTAAATTTTGGAGGGCATCAAAAGGCAAGAAAGTCCGCCGCAAGTTCCAAATTAGACGCCCTTATAGGAAACATTATGTAGCAGCAATTGGAGTGAGAATATTTTAGGTGATGTTGGTTAGGAGTGTTGACGATTCGCTTCGGGAACCGAACCGAACTGTTAGAAAAATCTTCTAAACCGAACCGAGTAAGACCCGAACCAATCAGTCCGGTTCAGTTCGGTTCGGTTTTTCGATTTTTGGTTTTTAATTTTTGATTTTCGGTTTTTTTTTTTTTTCGAAATTGAGGGAGAACAGGCTCTACAGAATAGAAGGGGAAATCGGGGGCTTCTCTTCGTTCTTCTAAAAAAACAAAAAAACGAAAGAGAAAAGAAAGCTTTAGAGGTAAAAGTCAAAAAGGAAAAGCTGTACAGGAGCAACTGCAGAGAAGAGACAGAGAGGTACCCCTGCAGCTCCCCCCTCCGAGCGACGGCACCACAGCAGCTTCCCCTCCGCCGCACCTGAGTGATCTGCAGCTGCTCGAACCTTCCTCGCCAAGCCCCCTACTGCCAGAGGAGGACTCAGAGCCAGAGGAGACGGGAGTAGGGAGAGATAAAAACGGTTTGTGGATTTTATCGGTTCGTGTTTCGGTTCGGTTAACCAATAAAAATCGAACCAATAAAAAAATATTGGTTTTTAATGAGAACCGAACCGAAAAAACTGAATTTTTCGACTCGGTTCGGTTCGGTTTTCAGTTCGGTTCTTGACACCCCTAATGTTGGTTAGAGAACAAAAATCAACATTTGAGTTCTCTTCCTGTAAACTGTTTTTTGTTTAAATTGTAGACATGATTTTCTTATGGACTTAACAAAATTCTACATTATTGACAAAACAAGACAGGAAAATGGATAAGGCGCAAAGAAAAAGGCCGATCTATTAAACTTCAAGCTAAATTGTTGTTGGTGAGCCAACACAGAGGAGAGAGCAGAGCAACATCAGCTCATCCACAGGCAGAGGAAGTGATTTCCGTACCAAGAGAAATTGGATATAAGATCAAAATCTTGGTCACTCAATCTGGTGTAGAACTCCTTTGAAACCACCTCATCTTGTGAATCGACATCCCTTAGTCATATGGAATCTGGATATATGCAGCATCGCACACAAAGGGGATGTCGGCATACATGCCCGCAAGGGCACATCTTATGGACTCCAACACGGTAAACAGGTAGGCGAATGCCACGGCTGTCCAGAAATGCATCCCCACTTTTCCCCAGTAGGCCGCGAGTGGCATCCAACGGCTCACCATCCCTACCACCTGCAGGGCTATCTCCAACAGCATGCCCATCACCACATGAAACCTGAAGAAGTGAGGCCACTCCTTCCGTCTCACTACCCCCAAGTAGGCGACGAAGAAGTAAGCCATTAGAAACCAACTTGGCAGCTTCCCAATGGCCCCGAGGAAGGGGTACGTCAAAAACTCAAAGTCTTCTAAGAAGGGGTGAAGATGATAAGCTGTCTCGGCATACATCCAGGTCTCGTGGAGAGGCATCAAGTAAGGGAGACACGCTAAGGTTCTCCACCACCACTTCGGCTTCTTGGTCATAGGAGGGAACCTAAAACTGTATGGTACGTCCTTGGATGCTCGAGGGGCCCTGCAAGGCCTTCGTCTGCTGGGGATAATTGGAAGTGAGAATGACAGGCCATCATTGTCTCCTCTTACAAGAGTGGTGGATGCTGAGGATATGTTCTGGTGCAGCAAACCTAAGTATAGGGAAAAAGGATCAAACTTCCATATCTTCAACGTATTTCAGCATGATTCGAAAAGCAAGATACTGCCATATGCATATTAAATGACAGCAGTATTCACATACATTTGTTGGACCATTGCTTAAACTCTATATGAGGTCTCCATGAACTCCGGATGCTCAACAAAGTGGCCTTGGTATGTATGGCATGACTACGAGCAATAACCGAGTTACTGGGCACTCTGGGCTTAGAAGCGGGATTTGTGACCCCACACCCCAAGAATGAGGTGCATCCACTTAACAACATAGTTGGATACCTGTAAACAAGCTGGTATTACTGAGAACAGTTTACAGAGAAAGCACAGGCAGAATAAGGGTTACTATAAGAGAACAGAACGTATTTCTCACGATAGAATTATAGAACAACTTCATTGGTAAGTAATACAATCAATCAGGAAAAGTAATCAGTGTACATGTCAGGAGATAAGTGCAAAACATCAGTATTCTACACAACATATCATACTCTATGTGCAACATGACATTAATCGGCAAAAAGTAGCTACCCCAAGCAACTCCATCACAGTCAAAGCAGGGGACGAGAAATTTTCCAGGGGATTTGTTGAAAGTTTCTAGACATGAAATCTTTTCCACACCATAAGATCACACATCGAGAGCCAACTCCAAAGTCTTTAAAAATTCCAACGACTAGCTAGCCTTCGAAATGCAAATGACAAGACAACTCCCCAAACAAACGCCTAAAGCACTTCCACCCTCTCAACCATGATAATTAGCAGAGTTGGGTACAACTAGCTGACAGCACGCTTGAGCTTGACTCAATTCACAAGCTCATTGCTCGAAACTCGATAAGAGATTGATCAAGCATTGTCTTTTGAGCTCAAGCTGGACCTAAAATACTAATCAAGATACTTGAGCTGGTGCCCACATTTCCTGCCAACGACCTAAAAGCGAATCCTCTGCCGGAACTCCAAAACTGAAACTTCCCAAGTCGCCATAGATTCAAAGAAAACTCGATCCATACAAATGCGGAGAATCAAAGAACAACACAACGCATCACAAACACATTGGCATCGACGCCTTTTCCGCCAAATACCTCAGTTACCCAGAAATGGTCATCCGACGAAGGCTCGAGAAACTCAATCAGCGGTTCAACTCCGAAAACCCCGAAACTAATTCGAAAAACGCTTTGAAGAAAAGCCCATCTTCAAGGCTCAAACGAAGATAAACCCACACGAACACGAACGGCACCGGTCGAAAGCGATTCTTCGGCGGCACCGGAAGATACGGAAATCGGGAAAAGAGGGGAAATTACCTTCGAGATTGCGAGACGACGAGCCCGCCACGATCAGGGAATTAGGGTTCTTCCAGCTTCCATCGCCCTCGTTCAGATAACGCTGCGGACTGTGAACTGAAAAAGCTCATTATCATATCCGTACTCCTCTGCGAAGTGCACGTGCTGTCGGCCGTCGGATCATCGCGGCATCGACGGCCGAAAGCCCTCCTCCCCCCTTCTCTTCCCCCCGCGCCTGCGTTCGTTCTCTCTCACCGTTTCGTTTGATGAAATTACAGAAAACCCCCCTCAACGGCGTAGTTTCATCCTTAATTGTCGAGTGACGACAATGATTTGCAAGGGTAAAAGTTAGATTTTTGTCCGTTTTTCTACATTAAATTATCGACTATACAAAATCCGTGAAAGTTTAAAAGTGGAATATATTGGTCCGTTTCTATTGATAAAATTACATAAAACCCTCTTAACATTATAATTCTACTCTTGATTTTTTAAATGTTACAACGTACCCTAAACTTATGTTTTCTCGTCATGGCTGACACTGTATCCATTTTCTGTCTGAATGTGCAATGGGGACATGGTTTAGGAAGGTGTAAAATGGCTGAACAGAAACCTTTAAATCCTTTTTAACTTTTTTAAGTAAGTATACATAATATATTCTCAACTTTGATATGAGTTCGGGAGTAACCAGATTTGAATTTAAGAACAATGTAAGGGGGCGTTTGAAAATGCTCATATTCCCCACTAGAAACATGAATAGAACAAAAACAATTTGTATACAATTTTACTCTCATGAATAGATTTGGAATAAAATAAAGAAGTATAAAAAAAATTGCTTCATTATTCCTAAGAATAAATCAAGAATTAAGTTTCTTCTTTTTTTCTCTCTTTTTTCTTTTTTTTTTCTCCTCCTCTTCCCCTAGCTAGTTGCCAGCCTTGGCGATGGCCAACGATCGGCTAGGCAAGGTTCGACAACCTCATCGGCCCCCGGTGAGGTTGCCTTGAGACTTGCCCAACCACTTGGCGATCAGTTAGAAGAAGAAGAAGAAGAAAGGAAAAAAGAAAAAGAAAAATGTAATAAAATTATTTTTAAAAATGCTAAGTCAAAAAAAAAAAAAATTGGGATTATACCAAATACATTTTTATTCTGAGAATATAAATTTTATATAATTATCAAACGTATTCTCCTACTAAGAAACTTGTCTAAAGAACAAAAATAAAAAAATTTGTTTCCGAATAGAAATTGTTCCTAAGAACATAAACATTATCATATACACCTTAAGTTATCTCAAATCAGTTCCAATGTCATCCTCCCTCTACCCATCCGCTAGCGTTCTTCAACTAAATAGGTACTTGTTAGCTTGATAGCTCTATCTCTCTCTCTCTCTCTCCATATTACTCCATATAAAAGAATTGAACTATACAATTTGGTGGATTGATGTATTCCATTTTCTAAATTTCTAAGGAATTTTCTGTCAAATTATCTTTTTTTATTAGAAAAAAAAAAAAAGCAGTTCTCTCCTTAGAAACTCATGCGCATTGCCCATGTGAAGGGTAAACAGCAATGAAAGTTCATCAAGGTGGTGCGCTATAACGATTGAAAATTCAAGATAAACATGTACTACCACAAAGTTCATTGATATTAATCTAATCTCTCGATTATAATTTAAGTAACTATCTTATTCAGCAATAAATAAATGTATTTCATTAGAAGTAAAAGAAACATACAAACTATTAATGTTTTAATAAGGTGTAAAATGGGTTAAGAAACTTATAAATTCCCTATTATTTTTATTTAAGTAATATACTTAATATGCTCCCAACTTTGAGATGAGTTTGACTTTCGTTTAAGACAATGTTGGCTATCTCAAATTAGTTCCAATGTCATTACCCTCCCACCAAAATCATCATCATGCCACTTAAAAAATCAACAATTCTTATGAAAGCAAAGTTTATACACTTGAAATCTTGGGAAAAAAAAAGGTGAGAACTCGATTGTTACCATAAAAAATTTTAAAATTCCCCCAATCTAATAATATTTTGTTTTTCGTTTTCTTTCTTCTTTTCTTCCTCCTTTTGCTTTTTTTCTCCATAGTAGCGAGGCTTGTCAACCTCTAGATATGGGCCACGAAGCCCTTGCCCAAATTTGGATGAGACCTAAGGGCCGCAGGCAAGGCCACCCTTGCTCATAGCCCCTAAGGCCATGGCGAGGCTGGCCTTGCGCAAATCTAGGCAAAGTTGTCTCACTGGCAATTGTGGGAGGAAAAAGCAAGGAGGGAAGAAAAAAAAGAAAGGAAAAAAATTAATTAGTCAAAAAATTCCAAGAAAATATAAATTTATTGAAAATTGTCCACATTAGCGCCGGTTGGCCAAAATTTGCTAAATGGACAGAATTGACACAATTGCAAAAAGTTTAACACTAAATTAGTAAAAAAGAAATGTTTAAGATTGAATTGGCATAATTATAATATATTTAGGATTTTCTTCATAATTCTTCCGTGAAATATGTAATATGCCCTTATTGAATGTGGGGATGGACAAACATCTTCTCTATAGTAGGTGAACGTACTCGTGAAGGAAATGATCTTTACAGGTAAGTGGAGTAGCTTTCTGGCCAAACTACCATCGATTCGTCAACATCAAGCACTTTCTTCGCTAGTAATCAAGGACCGCTGTCGAAATTGCTTCATAGCTGGTACTTTCTTTAGTAATTCAAGTTTTTATTTTATCCTTCTGTGTCAATTGGTTCGATTCTATGTGTTCTAGAGTTGGCTACTTTATTCATTTTCTGCTATTCGAAACATCAGTTGGTCCATTCACGGGTCTATGAACTTTAGGCTTTAGATGCATTGTGTATTGAGGCATTTATTTTGTAATAGGAATGAGAATAAGTTGTTCCATAAAGTCTTACAACCTGTCAAGCTTTCTCGTGCTGAGGGTCAATTGTCTAAAAGCTCGACTGCATATTGATTTCTCGAAGATGAGCACTCCTCATTTTGATGCACCTTCACGCTTGCGAACCAGCTCAAGTGAGGGAAATGCTACTTGGTAGGGAAGTTGCTATCAATCCCAAACGACATATTGGAAGGTATGAATTGGTGATGAAGAGAACCTGGCCAAGCAAGGTTAACCCTTTGAAATAGTCTCTCCAATGAACCAGTATGATATTTATCTAGAGAATATTCGTGCATTAAAAAACAATATAATGCAAGGTTGTTTATATGTCTTTCTATGTATATTCTACAATTTTAGATATTTATTGTCATTGGCAATTTTCGCATTCTATAAGATTTTCGTCTATAAGATTTTAAAAAACTCTCCCCTAAGTCAGCGTTACTCTTAATAATACAAAAAATTCTAGAGAGAAATTTGTCAAGAGAGAAGTTCTAAATTTGGGTTTGTATTGGTATTTATACTTTTGGGATTGAAAGGAACCATATTTATACAAAAACCTCTCTTATTACAACCATAGATCTACAACACTATCTAATGGTGGCCAATAACAACAGCGTCCCGTGTGCTATCTTTATGGCCGATCCTCCCATATGGCTCTAGGAATACTCAGGAAGACATATTGTTCATATTTCCCTCAAGAATATTTTAAAGTAATAAAGAAGTTTCAAGACTTGCTTGGTTATCTCAACCCACTTCCTCAGCTTATTGGGCCTTAAAACCACTGGTCCATGACGCTATTCTCTTGCTCGTAAAAGACCGGTGCCTTGAATAGATTCGGAAATTGACTTATTCAAACTTAATTGAAGTAATATAATAATCATATAATACAAAGCAAACGAAACTTTTGCGCAAATTCATACCAATTTTATATTAATCAACAATCAAAAATATTTATAATCAACTTAAACCGTTGCAATACTATTTCATCTTAAGATTTGTGATATACTTGAATGTTTTTTTTTTTTTGGTAAGATGATATACTTGAATGTTCATATTATATAACATTAATAAAATAATTAAATAAAAGTATTGAACTTTAATTCCACTAGACGAACAAAAGGATGGTTTTTTTTTTTAAGGGATCTCTTACCTGGATAATACCTTAATAATTACTAAACTTTATCCCAATGAGTGATGTTTTTCTTGAATTTTTACTTTGTTCAATGTGACATTTGCACTATTTCTAAATGTTCAATGCAATATCTAAATTTCAATTTGTTCAATTTAACTCTTCAACTTTCCAAGTATTCCTATTACATTGATATTTTTGCTATTATATGTTTAAGTCTTTTAATAAGGATATTTGGAAACGATATCCATTTATCTATAGATATATATATATATATATTAATGTAAGTCTTGTTCTATATTGTTGAGATTGATAAAATTTTAATGAGAGTTAATATTACGAAAAACCTCAAAATGGTATATTTATGACAAATTTATCTCAAACTAATGTTTTGACTATTAAAAATCCCAAATTGGTACATTTATGACAAATTTTTCTCCATTAGTTTTTGTCAAATTTCAATGTCAAATTGCTAGTTGGATGACATGTGGCAATTGAGTTGAATGACACGTGACAGTTGATAGATGTACCAATTTAGGATTTTACCCTATGTTTGTCAAATATGAACCAATTTGTGAAATTCCATGATAGTAATCCAATTTAACTTAGGGTTAATTAGTCACAAATATATTAGTTTGGAATTTTTGGTGGTCAAAAAACTAGTTTGGAGTAAATTTGTTACAAGTATACTAATTTGAGGTTTTTCGTAGTAAAAAAAATTAATTTAGATAAATTTGTTACAAGCGTACTTGTTTCAAATTTTTTTGGGGTCTACCCCTTATCTAAATCATGTTCCTAATTTATTAATTGATAAAATCTCAATCTTACACTTAGACTTAAAATAGCAAGAAAATAAACCCAATATAACTCTAAATGAGTTTCTGCTTTTATTATTCTAGTTTTACTCAAATAGAACTATCGTAATATTTATAAAGATAAAAAAGGTAGAGATAAAAAAAAATCCTATCTTTTTGTTTATTTAAGAAAATGATTGAAATGAAAAGATATTAAAAAATCTAAGTATTAGTGCAACTGTGAAAACTTGTGAATAGTACGGAAGGACTATAATTTGAGGATTCAATTGAATGAATTAAAAATTTAAGGATGATATTGTACATTAAGCCAAATCTTAAGGAAAATTAGCTTCAATGGGAAAGCTTGATGAACTTTCATTGTTGTTTGCACTTTACATGTGCAATGCCCATGAGTTTTCAAGGAGAGATTACTTTTTTTTTTCTTTTTCGTATTATAGAAAAAAGATAATTTAACAAAAAATTCCTTCGAAATTAAGAAATGGAATACATCAATCCACCAAATTGTATAGTTCAATTCTTTTATATGAAGTAATATGAAGAGAGAGAGAGAGAGAGAGAGAGCCGTGGAACTAATGAGTGCGTATTTAGTCAAAGTACGTTGGCCTATGGATAGAGGGGAGATCACATTGGAACCGGTTTGAGATGACTTACATTGTTATTAAACACAAACCCAAGTTACTTCAGAACTTGGGTTTGTGTTTTGGGATATTCATCGACGAAATCCAAATGTATTTCAACCCCATTATACAATTCAACATCTCGATTATAATTAGATGGCCTGAGTCAGAAATTCAATGTAACCTTACTCTTAACCATTTCTACGATAGAGATGATCATGAAATCTCTCTTTCTCAAATTGAAGTTTTTCCTTCTTATTTTATGAAAATGCAAAGAAAAAAGTGAGCTTAAGGAAGATCTGTAATATTAAAAAGATTATGAGATCAATGAGTACTTCCAAAC
This sequence comes from Eucalyptus sideroxylon, assembly GCA_014182405.2. Taxonomy (NCBI): domain Eukaryota; kingdom Viridiplantae; phylum Streptophyta; class Magnoliopsida; order Myrtales; family Myrtaceae; genus Eucalyptus; species Eucalyptus sideroxylon. The sequence continues at coordinate 18,389,937 of CM024551.2, read as the reverse complement.
TTTCGCAGATTCCTTTTGGTTTGGAGGTGGTGACGGGTGGGCTAGCGTAATTGAAAGGGTTCATGAGCCATTTCACTACTTTCCTCTTTGAGATTGTATACCACTCCAAACAATCGTTTGATGGAAAATGCACAAAGTTTTTAGCGATAAGAACATTGAAAGTTTTAAAATTTGTTATGAAAGTACAATTGAGTTCTAAATTGAAAAATGATTAAAATATGAAGAAAAAACTTTTAAAATTTTAAATTGAAAAATGATTAAAATATGGTAATGAAAAATGATTGGGCATAGCAAAGTGGGGGTATGTTGTTGGTGAAATGATAGGGGTAATTAGTTCCTAGTTCTGTCCTATCCAATAGAATCATCATTATTTTTTTTTTCCGCTACTTGATGCCTTCTATTAAAAAGAAATTAAAAAAAAAAAAGCCAATCACTTTTATTATTTTAAAGAAATTAAAAATATATATATATATCGGTCCAATCCCAGAAACCGGACTACCCTTACATTGATTCCACTTTTAAGAATCGGGAATCGAACCAAAACGGTTGGTTTTGTTAGGTTTGTGTGATTCTCTATTAGAGTGGTCTGTTTTGCACATCCCTATGAAATGATACTAAACCCTTTACAAGGAGAGGATGATGCATTACCTATTCACAACTCTTTTTTCATTACCCACTTCTGACTCATTTTTATTTGTTTTTAATTTTTTTTGGCCTTTTCTATTACCATTCGACAAAAAAAAAAAATACTAATACATCTTTTGGTGAAAAAAATCAGACATGCATCTATTTACCTATTTTGTAAACTAAAGTAGATTTTTAGAAGATGTCACCTATGTCACTTTTTCCCTTCTTTCTTCATTCCTGTTTTCCTTTTTAACTTTCATTTCACTAATTTTATATCAACCATAACAATACATCTTTTGGTGAAAAGAATAAATCTGAAATATGCATCTATTTACCTATTCTGTAAACTAAAGTAGATTTTTAGAAGATATCACTTATGTCACTTTCTCCCTTCTTACTTCTTTCCTTTTTTCCTTTTAACTTTCACTTCACTAATTTTATATCAACTTTCTATTTTGCATGACATTCTCTGGATAAACATGGTAACTCTCCAGGGATGATTCATCGGAGAGATGATCCTGGAAAGAGTTAACTGAATTGGTAACAAAGTAAACCCTAACTTACAAACACGCATTATATTATAACCATTAATCAGCACAAAGTAAATAGGAAACAAATAACGTAGGAATGCTGATTTGTAAGCCCAAACAATTCATAAAGACAAGAGCTAGATCCACTATTCCTCCAATGCACATGATGAGCATTAATCTTGTCAGGATCATGGCAACAACAAAAAAATAAAAAATAAAAAATAAATTTCCTAATAAAGCACTAAGAAAACTGAAGACCGTTGCATCTCCTCCACCTAAATAGATGCATAGAAGAGGTGCCTTGGTAGCATGGCTCCATTAGCTTTTCACCAGTTGAAAGAAGGCTTCTTTTCTGGAGGAGAGGCAGTGGCAATATCCAGCGAGTCTCCTCTACGTTTTTTGGATGGAGAACTTGGACTTCTTCTAAACACAGGAGCGTGAGGCCTTCAAATGAAGAACATCATGTTCTCCACATCAGGGTGTAGCTTGTAGAATCGCTCTTCACTTGAATCAACTGATGAGAGCGATGAGGACGCCGTTGAGGAGGATGAAGAGGCCATTGAATTAGGAGAGTGCTCCATCGCTGCTTCGTGATACAACCTTCCTCTATAGGCAGCAAGATCAGCATAGTACACAGGCGTGACCAGAGATACTGATTTGGTACATCGAGCAAAGGTAAAACATAAGCTGTAAATCAACTTCTGCAAGTGATCAGAGCTGAACTTGTGCTCGTCCCAGAGGACATGGTAATGGGTCGGCTTGCTCGTCCCGAGGCTGCCATAGTGGCTGCACAGATAGAAGTCGAATTCGAAAGGATGCACAACTATTGTGTCCACGACTGTCCCTGGTGGCACGTTGCCTGTGGGACTGCCATCAACATCTCTTTCCGGGAAAAGACGAGTTTGGTGGCGCTTCCGTGCCACAATGATCGTAATGGTTGGCTTGTAATCTTTCTCGGAGAAAGCCTTCTTCAGGTCTTGCAATTCTTCATTCAAAACCATATCGGATTGGCTTTCACTCACTCCATCGCGGAACAATTATGAGTTTCCTGGGCCTATCTCCATTCAGACGGGCATATGTCTCGACAAGCTCCAGACACATCTCCCCGATATTGGCAATTTTCTCTTGCCGGTGGAGCTGAGATCGCATCCTTGCAGCATAGCGATTGGCAGCAGGCCAGTTGATGGTACCAACGACTGCAGCAAATGATGGACTGATTGTGTCCCGTGATGCGGGATGGTTGACATCAGCACCGAGGAACATCACATGCCCCTCGTCGTTGATGTGTGGCAATGGATTGAATAGCTCCACGTTACTGCCTCCAAGCTTGGCATTGATCTTGAGGGCAAGATTTGCTAGATACTGATCGTTCTTATCCTCGTTCGCTTTATTGAAAAGACAACACTGAGTGATTAACCCAACTCGAGTTTCGGAAATCCATTTGAGGCGCCTGTAGCCGACGTCTTTCCAAGACATGACACAAAGAAGGAATTGAGGACGGCATCTCCCATCTCTGCAAGCGCGATTGTTGACATCCTCTAGCAGCTCAGTCAATCTAGTCATATTGGAGAAAACGCTCATTGTGGCATCTTGATAAAAGAGCGGTTCTTCCATCCAAATCCCCATGTTTCTGCATCGTCTGATAAGCTTTTGGATGAATTGCTTGTTGAGCCGATTCCGGTCTGACGCGCTAAAATCAACGACGACCCATCTTTCGATCGGCTTCCCATCCATGACCGATTTCCCATTAGATTCCAATGGCATTTGTCTTTATCAACCTTTATCTTGTTCACCTTGCCATTCGGTGTCTTCAGTTTCAACTCGGGAGGTTCAATGACACGTCCCATCACTTTCGTCATGTTCCTGTCGACTTCAATTCCAAAGTTCATGTTGACGTCTCTGCAGCAATGAAAGAGACATTTTAAATAAAGAGAACAAAATCAAAGACAAAAAAATATAGTGCTATTCCGGTGCTCACTGTGATATAAATTTGTACTTTCTTCATCGATCGAATGCCATTTTTGTTCTATAGTATATGCCGTTTTGCGCAACCATTTCACCCAAAGAATATAAAATCCAAGTATTTTGTCTATTTGAACATATTCATTTACGTAGTATAACTGTTACCGATTATCACTTACCCAACAGAACATGTGATATAAATAACTCAAAAGAAGAGCATATATAAAACAGATTATAAATTGACCACACTAAAACATGATGACAAAGCTTCATGTAACAAACACATTGATTTTTTGATCCGCACATCAAGTTCCAGCAAAACCAATGATAATGATATACAATTTTAGCAAAGAACAAGTGTTGCATACCCGCAAGGCCCGGTGTTCGACCTCATAATGTCGCAAATGGACTTCTTTCTGATATGTGGGGCAGGCAAGCAGAGTTTCTTCAGCGAGGTGGAGGCATGTCTCTCCAAATTCTCTTTTGGGTACCTTTGCCCCTCGACCAACATGCACAACTCCATCGGCACAAACTGCTTACTGTTGTTCTTGCTCAAATCTAAGCAGGGAATGTCCCTGTACCTTATCTCGATTTTGTACTTCTCTAAGAAATAGTTTGCTAGATTGATCGTATTCATCTTGCCCTCGGGGCTCTCGCAGCTGAAAGATATCGAACTTGTGGTCTTGTCGGTCAGTCCAACGATCGTATACTTTTGTTTGGTCTTTCGGTGGGTCACTGTGACCTTCACTCCCTTTAGGGCTTTCTCGACTTCCCTCCTATACCTTGCAAACTGACCAATGTTGAATCCACGTATGTTCTCTTTGAGGAAATCAATGACCGACATCCTCTTTCGGAAGGCCATGACCGAGCAATCGAGAGACAGCGCAAGGCCCTGGTAGGTCGGCTTCAAGCTGTGTTGGAACCCTCTAAATACTGCGACTCCGCACTTCAGGTCATCCGTCTCCTGATACTCGTGGGGATAGAAATGCCGCCCGACTGAGATCATGTTCCTCGCAGGGTTCTCCTTCATCACCAGATCCATGCTCTGCAATATATCCCGGGGGATCGACAGCAAGTTTCCAGCCAAGTAGTCTTTCAACTTAAGGAGGTTGAACTCGTTCACAAGCTTGATTGTGCATTGGAAAGAGGAGTCCTCACTGTCTTCGCCGCAAAATATCTTCAAATCGTACGTCCCACAAGGCAACTGAGTCACACTAAAAATGTTCCTCTCGCCATCATAAGCAGTCATGGATGATGGAAACTGTGTGTGGTTGTCAGAGAATAGCTTCTCCTTGATCTGATGAAGAGTGGCTTTTGATAGTCTCACAGGATGGCGGTGCCTCATCGGTGCAATGGGTTTGATGTCAACATCATAGTGGCTTATAATGGTTTCGGGATTGAAGGTGACGGGAAAGTGGTTGACGAGAAGCCTGACATGCCGAGCAAACAATGAGCCACCTTTGTCGGGGCGTCTAATGGGACAAATCTTATCCCCATTTCCTGAGGAAACCTGATTAAACTCCGGCGCGGAGTTAAACTCCGGCTGGACAGCAACAGTCTGGAGATCTGTCGAGAGAATATAAACCATATCAGTAAACATTCGCTTCAGTCAAGAAGATCTCTTGTCGCTCACTTTTCATTTGTTTGTACATTTTCTTTTCAGTAGTTATGGTTGTCAAACTAATGAAACGTGAAAATCAAATATCAGCAGCCATGCCACCATTGTGCATATTACTATCCAGAAAAATAACAATGAAACCAGTGACTTCTTTTTTTATCGCAATGACGTCTGTCCATTTAACCAATAGAACATGGCTGCAAATTAAATGCAGCAGTTATGCACTTGATCAGGAAAAAACAGTGAAATCAATATCGAATGTGTTGAAACATTATATTTATTATATATGCAAAGATCCTACTGGTAGAGCCAAATCGAAAGAAGAATGCAAAATGAAAGCGTTGCTAATGTTACTCTACAAATGCAACCGAAAGAACCTGAGTTTCAGGCCATTTATACCACTTTCTTATTCCAAAGCAAGTCTAGCAATATCCAATCAGTACCCGACAGTAGGGCAACGTCCAAGAGACCAGCTTATACGTACCAGCGATAGGCTCAGGCTCCGGATACGGTGAGGCATCATGACCAAAATGACGAGCGTCGGTCTTGGCAAGCCACCGACTCCCATCTCTACGGTGAGAATCTCGGAAAGCATTTCTCTCCTTTCCACGACCGCCTCTTGCACGCCGGTGGCCTCGTTCATAGCCGCGGTGGTGACAATCCCTATTGTGGTATCTCTCATCATCCTTCTCACTATACGTATCGCGTTCACTCCATCGGTTCCCACGTCGGTCCATGACGTCCCTCTTTTAAGGACGGAATTCTTTTACGACCAGAAAGCCGCACGACTGTATAAAGAGAGAGATGAAGAAAGGCAAGCAGATGCAGGACGAGAATGGTTAAACCAGAACGAAAGAGAGAGGTCTCGGATGCTTAGTATTATGGAGCAAGGGGTAAATGGAAGCACGGAGGATAAATTATTCAAGGACTTGTGTGGTACAAAAGGCTGGGTGGATCTCTCTTCGTATGATGTCTCGCCTATTTATAGGAGAGTTCCCGACTCAACATCACGGAAATTTCCACCGCCATAGCAATGAAACTTGTAGACATTAACAACCAAGAATCTAGACAATTCCTTTCTTGCCGACTTTACGCAGCTTCCACTTTACGCAGCTTCATCAGTAAGTAGGTGTCAATGGTTCGGTCGGATTTATAGGAAACCGAACTGAACCATTTTGACGTGTGCTTGCTCTGAACCAAAATGCGACACGATCGGACCGAACCCAACCGAACCGAACCGGGAAAATGCAACTCGGATCGGTTTGGTTTTCGATTTTCCTCTTCTTTTTTTTTTTTTTTTTTTTTTGCGCTTCTTCTTCCATTCGCACCGTCCCCTTCCCATTGGACAAAGGCAGAGTCTTTCACCCTGCGGATCCGCCATTTGCAAGACCTCCAAAACCCGTCAGCCTTATCAGACCTCTCCAGTTCCTCTCTCCCTCACTCATGGGCCCTAGATAACCATAGTCCCAAAATCAAGCACTCGGCAAAACGCGATGCTCGAGCCGGGAGAGTAGAAAGATGACGCGCTCAATGTGCCGAAGATGGAGAAATCGAGGGCTGGATTGGATGGATCGACAGAGGGAGAGGGGCAGAGAGAGAAGATCGGACGTTCGGAGGGCGACGAGAGAGAGAGAGAGGGGATCGATTTCTAGGGCTTTACAGAGGGGAAGATGGAGTGAAGTTATAACTGGTAATAATGAGATTGCGAAAGAGATGAAAATGTGTTGAAATTTATGTTGTCACTTTTTTGAGATGAAAATGCTGTGAGGGTGGAGGAAGAGAGAGAATAAAGCAAAAAAGGGAAAGCGAGAGAGAGTGAGGGAGATGAGAGCAGAATAGTTAAGACTGCGAAGACAGGGAGAGGGAGAATAAAGCTAAAAAGCTTGAAAAGAGATAGGTGAGCGGGAGGAGAGCAGTAATGAATTACTTCAGTGAGGGAAGGAAAAAAAAAAAAAAAAAAAACCAAAATTCGATTTGAATCGAACGATGAACTAACCAAAATCTTTTACTTGATTATCTGAACTGAAAATGCACAAATTTTTGGTTCGGTTTGATTCTGTTTCGATTTCGGTTCGGTTCTAAACACCTTTACCAACAAGTCTCCAACTTGAATGTGTTGACACTTTTCACCGCATGAACTGTCTTTTTCTTCTTCAATAAGTTATCGACTCTTTTCCCTTACAGCAGGAGTCTGATAAAGCAAAATGCTTGCGGACCAAGAAATCGTGTTTCCCACAAGTTGACTCCCCTAGATTATTCTAAGATTTTCACAAAGATGGATAAAAGTTTAACAATAAAAAAATTTCAAGAAAAGACATGGGCAATTTTTTGATAAAATCGTTCCGAGTGGTACGTATGGTAACATTTTTGTTCTTCGATCAATTTCTATCCAAAAATAATTTTTTATATTTCTATTCCCTGACGAGTTTCTAACAGAAAAACGCGTTTGATAACTATTTAAAATTTTTATATTTAAAATAAAAAAGAATATAAATGCGTTTAGTACGACCCTTAAAATTTTTATTTCCAATTTTTTCATTTAATTATAAAAGTGTCATTGGAGATTTAGCAATCAATTATCTGATAAAATTGGGCTCTTGTAAATATTTAACTAATTGAGATATTCTAATATGGCTTAAGAAAATCCGACATAATAGTTAGTCAAAGATAAATGGTTGGAAATGATAGCAGAGGTTCCCACTGGTTTATAACTCACAATATGAGAAGGTTGGCAGTAAATCTTTAGGCATTACAATAAATAGGTATATTAACCTTTTGAACTTTTCTATTTGCAAGAAGAAGAGCAAACGTCACTTGGTGGAATGGGGAAGGACGAAACAAGTAAGGATGGACACAATCCTAAAGTTGGTATGCTTATTTGCACAAACTCATAAAACCTTCAAGCAAATGCCATCAGAAATCCATGGAGCACAAGTTTATTCGAGTGCTATAAATATAAGATAAATGGTAATGCAAAAGACTTGTTTAAAGTCATCTAATATATCATTTAAACAAAATTATAAAAGGAATAAGATATCTTCTCTAATTGAAGTCACCAAGCTATCATGACCTAGCATTATCTTTAAAAGAAAACGATATTCAAAAATCCATATAATAAAGCAAGCTTATTCAATTTTGATCCAATTTTTATCAAAAGTTTTTCACATTTTTATGCTAAACTTATTCTAAACTAGAAATAATACTAAAATTTAGTAAAACTACTCAAAATCTAAATTGTAAATCTTTTCCTAAATTTTCAATTTTTTTTTTTTTTTTTTTTTGGAAAAATGGGGATTCAAATCGGGTTAGGAGATCCCATATTTGGGTCTCATCCGGACCTTGCGTCGAATATGTAAAGGCAAGCATTAGGTTACACTGAGTTTGTTTCTCTAAAATGGTCTCGTTTCTCCTTTTGTTCTTGTGAACAAAAAATTAGATTTTTTTTTATTTCTTTTTTCTGTTCTAAATCTATTCTCTGATCACTATTCTATTTTAGGGAATAGAAAAATCAATAGACTTACACAAATAGATTTCTATTATTTTTGTTTCGAAAATAAATAAAAAATAAAAAAGTAGAGAAATAAAAACGCTACCAAATGCGTCCTTTTTTACTTTCTTTTTCTTCTCCGATAAGTTGTTGAGTCTTTTGCTTTACAGAGAGAGTTTGATGAAGCGAAATGCTTGCTAATGAAGGAATCGTGTTTACTTTCTTTTGAGAAAACCACCCACGTCTTCCCACTCTCTTCCACCAAGCCTTTGTTCATTCTCTTTTTCCGTTCCTTTTGATTAAATTATACAAAATCCCCTAAATAAGAATTTACACCTTAACTTTTACCGATCGCTGTCCCTCCATTCCGTCAGTGTGCAACGAACACGATTTTCAAGAGTAGAAAATGGATGTTTTATTCGTTTCTTCATGAGAAATAATTAATCACAAAGTCCCCTGAAATTTGTGTAGCACAAATTGGCTTCCTAATCTTTCCAATTTGGCACATCTTCCCAAACTTTTTTTTCCCATTGTTTCTAGAAAAGCAAGTTTGAAAAGTTCAATGGGCATATGGTTGTAATCGAGATTTCAAATTGTATGATGGGTCTGAAATTCATTTTTAGCAAATCAAATAGGCTTGATTTAGATTTCGTTGACAAATATCCTGAAACGCAACCCCAACTAGTTATATTACCGAAAAGAATCAATTTTCTTCTAAATCACACGATATCATTTAAGTAACTATCTTACTCATCTAGGAATTAATGTTTTTTGTCACTAAAAGTAAACAAAAACGTACAAAATTTATTATGTTTTAGGAAGGTGCACAACAGCTTAAACAGAAACATATAAATTCCTTATTATTTTATTAAAGTAAGAGCAGTTAATATGTTCTCAACTACTTTGAGGTGAGTTCGACTTTCATTCAGAAGTAATTAGAGTCGCGTTTAGACAATGTAGGCTATCTCAAACTAATTCCAATGTCATCTCCACTCCACCCATCCACCAAAGTCACCATCATGTTGCCTGAAGAGGCGACTGTCCTATTGAAAACAAAATTTATATACTCGAAAACTGAATAGATATATGGTTGTTACAATTGACAAATCTAAATATCCACTACTTTTGTAGATGTTTCTTTTTAGAATTTAATCTCCATACTTCGACTCAATAGTCACTAGTTGGCTCTGCAGCTCTAATTTCCATCTCTCTTTGTTTTTTTTTATCTTATATGACAAGAAATTGAAGAAACATGCATTTCTCTAAAATTTGGTTGAGTAATGAATACCACCTCTAAAGTTCAAAGGGATGTCGTGTCAATTTATCTTTTCCTAAAAAAATTAAAAAAAAAAAAAGTAGTTTTCTCCTGGAAAAATCACATGCGAATAGTAAAATGGGATAAAGCTCCCTTAAAAAATCACATGTCAATGGTAAAATTGGATAAAGGGTGAACGACCGTATAACAAAACAAAAGTTCAATTTCGTTTCACCCCGTATCTCACAATCTCGCTGAGGAACGGGCAAGGGCGGGGCGACGGATGGGGATCTTCGCCGAGCAAAGCAGGGTTAGTCAAATTTTGAATTTGTAATTCTTTTGTTCCTCGACAAATTCGTTAATCATTTTTTTTTATTTTCCGTCTTATTCTGTTAAATTATTGAGATGCTTTTGCAAGAGAAAAAATTGATTAGGGCCATTAATGTCGCTCATAGTTACGTACCAAATAGACACTGTGAAAGAGAGATGCTCATGCTTATTTAAAAAATAGTAAATAACACAAAAAACTCCAAATTAGTGCATCCATCATAAATTTATCTCAAACTAATTTTTTACCACAAAAAACTTAATTTGTTACATTTGTGACAAATTTACCTTAAACTATATTTTTACCACAAAAAATTCAAAATCAGTACACTCGTAATCAATTTATCGTCCGTTAATTTCCATTAAATTGATCGTTAAATTAGACACATGATAGTTGACGGGTATATTAGTTTGGGAGTTTACCCTTCGTCACAGGTTTGCTAGTTTATAATTTTCTTGTTTTTAATTAAATTAATGGAATGTAAATTTGTCACAAATGTATCAATTTATGGTTTTTGATATTCAAAAATTAATTTAAGATAAATTTATTATAAGTATACCGATTTTGGGTTTTTCATGAGTTAAAAAAATCTAAGTAAAATCATGAAATTTCTCTCCAATGGTGCCCATCCCCACCACAAAATGTGGGATTCATCATTGCGCCTCGTGACACTGTCGCTACTACCATCTAACCGGAGCAAGCATTGAGAGGTCGCTGCCAATGAGCTTCCTCTCTCTTAGGACTCGGCGAAGGTTGGCCATGGAGGTTGTGGTCTTTCTTAATTCACTTGCGCCGGAGGTCACTGGACTCGCTTGATCAGAGATCTAGAGTTGCGAGACACTAACGACCTTCACGCGAGCAAATCGACATGGGCGGCGACCTCTTGGCTCGGACGAGAGAGAGAGAGAGAGAGAGATTTTTGGGGGAAGGGGTGGGCGAGGAGGGGAGAGTTCACATAGGAGTCGAAGTCGCATTAATGAGCGTGACAATAACGATGAAAATTGAATTAGTACCTCAAAAAAGTATAAAGCGGTATACCTATGACAAGCGAAAGGTAAAACCCCAAATTAATACACTCATCTACTATCACGTGTCTTATCGCTCCACAACGTGATGGTAAAATTTAATGAAAACTAACATGAGTAAATTTATCACAGATATACCAATTTGAAGTTTTCCGTAGTATTAATCATTCTTTATAAATGTAAGGACATGTCTGATAATTCTACTAAGTGCCGAAAACTGAAAATGCATCACCGCACGTCGACTCATCATTGCTCTATCCTCTGGAAAAACCTCCTGGAACCATATTTCTATTTGCCGTGCATGTATGATGTATCCGATCAGGGCCCTGTCTTCCCCTGCGAGCACATTTATTTGTGAAATCTAAAATGTTATCAACAGGCTAGATCTGCTCATGGTTTTACTTTTGTCTAGATGGAACTGATGACTCCTCTTTAGCCATTCACTATCTATTCATCAGTACACTCTTAGATGATCAACAACAGGACCTTTCTGGCATCGCATAAACTGGTGCTGGATGTCTTGTCTTTGACTAAGTCTAAATGCTACATGAAGATATTGTCACTAGTATGCACAATCATGGATCTTATGCAATGTGTAGCTCACAATTATTCATATCTCAACAACTATTTCATTGAGTGACAGATCTTATTCCATGCAGAAGATCTTAGTACTTTCCTCGAGTAACAAAAGCAGCAATGCTCACATAGCTTTATCGGGTTACATCAGCTTGCATTTTCCATCGTATTATAATGCTTCTGGTTGAAACTTCAATATAACATCTTCCCTTCAAGTGTGCTTCACTTTCCTCTCCTCGTGAATCATCCTCCAGAGTGTACTCCTCGCTCTGCAACACAATCCATTTCAGAACAAGCGACCAATAATGAGTAGACAGGGGCTGTGACGTGTATCTTAATGCACTTTCTTCAACGAGAAAATCATTAACACGGTGAAGAAGGAAAATTTTATCTTCCATATCTCTTTTTTGTCCTATGTTCTGAGGTCATTATCTGCATCAGAGCATCCAGGTTAGAGACATCCTCATAGCATCCAGTTTTAGATTACATAGTCGATACTAATGTTTCCATTGCAAGGTTCTGTCTAACCAAGTGCAACCCCGTTATCAACTAAGAGGTACTCCATTCATATATGCTAATCTAAAATTTCTTCTCTTACTGGATTTTGGCACATGTACATGTCTTTAGCTTTTGATCTATTCGAGTTCCATATCGATCTTGGGAATTTATGCACTTTTAGTGATTGAATCTCTAGATCCTCTAAAAGCTATCCTAAGTTCTTGAAAGGCTGCCATTCTTCTGAAGAGTCTATCTAAGGAACACGGAGCATATACACCAAAAGTAAACAAAAAACCAAGAAAAAGAAAAGCCCTAACCAAGAGCAAGTAAAACTGCAAAATGAGAAACTAGTGATCCAGCTGAAATGCACCAAAGGACAATATGTAAGCATACAATACGAGAAGGACGCATGCACCGCTCTTCTAATGGATGATCGGTCATTGTTCGCGTTTGCTCTTCTCTTCTGGTTTAAGAGAAAAATCAAATTTGAACTGTGAGCAGCCGGACATTTCTTTAACTTGGCAAAGTTAAAAAATACTAGCAGGTCCTATCAATATGTTAGGCTCGACGGACATTAAGATTATTGAGCACTGCATCGATTGAAATCAAAAACAAACAAGTGCAGGATTTGAATCAGGAGATACCTTTCTCTGTCGGAACAAATCTTTGTCGGGAAAATAAACTGAACTCTGCATTTCGAAAGGTTTGGCGTCAAGTATGTGGCAATCGTGGAGCATGAAATTTAGAGGCTTTTGAAATTTTCTATAAATGAATGCATTTAATGATTAAAAGTAAACGAAACATATAAACTAGTAATATTTTAGGAAGGTGTAAAACAGGTTAAATAGAAACGTATAAATCACTTATTATTGTCATTCAAGTAAGTATACTCAATATGCTCTCAACTTTGAGAAGAGTTCCACTTTCATTTGGGAGTAATCGGGTTAGAATTTGTTTACACCAAAAAAGGACTAGCATCGATTAGTGATAGACTTAGTCGATGAGACCAAAGTTTGCTGAACAACAAAAGTAATCCATGAAAAGAACATTTGACAACCTGATGTAACTGTTTAGTAGCAATATTTTCGAATAAGAAAGCTCTTTTAGATAAGTGTCCACAACTTGAAGAGCATTTTTGATAACCAAGAAAGTTATTGATAGCAAATATCACTTATTTGGGATGAAGTCATTGATATTGACGTGTAACTGTTTGATAGCGATATTTTTAGATATTTAAGCTCTTTTAAATAATTAAGAAGTTTTTTTTTTCTTTTGAAGATATGATTGTGAAGTTATCTTTTTAAATTCAATGATCGTTTATACATGGATTGTATGCTTTATATAGACATGCTATGTAAAACGACCTTGATCATCCAACAAAAAACCTCTTATCTTTCAATTCTTGTACCTTTTAATTATCTTTCAATTTTAAATATTTCATTGTCGATTAAATTCCAATGTGTATCTTAGTTGTAGTTTTCAAATTGTCATCGTCGAATAACTTTCGGCATTCTATCTTTATGTCATCACGTTTTGCCATCGATTAAATTCTGGCAAAACTTTTTATGTCATCGGCTTCAGCATTGATTAAATTTCATTAAAGCATACATGTTCCTTGCATTCCATTGATACAATGTCCGTATCGCCACAAAACTCGTCTCCTCAAAATATAAACCTAAAAATCAATCGGTGAAAAGTATTTGGTTGGGGATCCAATTTCAGCGAAACAGAGTTTCAAGAACAATGTTCAAACGTGTTCCCATGTCATCTTCACTCCACCCGTCCACCTATATCACTATGATGTCGCCAAAAGAAGCGATAATTTTTATAAAAGCAAAGTCTTATAAAAAAAAGTTAAAGAAAAGCTCTGGTTGCTACAATCGACAAATTTAATGTCAACTGTTTTTGAAGATGCTTCTTTTTGGATATCTATCTTATACTTCGACAATGTAGGCAGCAATTAGGTCCCTAGGACCCTAAATCTATATCTCTCTCTTTTCATTTTATTCTATAAAAGAATTGAAGAAACATACACTTCTATAGAATTTGGGGGATTGATATATTCCATTCCTAAAGTTCAAAGGAATTTTACATAATTAATCCTCTTCAATAAAAGAAAAAAAAAGTAGTCTCCTCCTTCAGAAATCATGTGCATTGCACATGTCAATGAAGGATGACAAAGGGTAAACAACGGTAACAAAATGTAGGTTCATCAAGGCGGTGCTATAGCGATTGAAAATTTAATCATATACTACTACTAAAGTTTGAGAGGACTTTGTGCAATTCTTACCGTTTTCTTTAATTTTTGGAAGGCAAATTGACACTAATAGTACCTAAAATTTGATGCACTGTGCAATGTTGTTATTGGACTTGTAATTCATTCATTTTGGTCCTTAAATTATTTCTAAATGTTCGGTGTGGTTCCTAAACTTTTTATATGTTCAATCTAATTCCGTAACTTTTTATGACAAAGTCAAATTAATTTTTTAGTATTCTTCACAACTTTTCATAACTACACTAATGCCCAAATTTTAGAATATATTTTCATTTCAATTCTTTTCCTAAATAAAGAAAAAATAAGATATCTTTTTGTTACCTTTTTAACTTTTTGGTATTTATAAATATTATAATAGTTCAATTTTTAAGTAAATTTTAGATCATAAAACTCATCTAGAGTTGTAAGCGCCAACATTCCTACTATTTTAAGCCTAATTGTACAATTACAATTTTTATCAGTCTCAAATTTATTAATATGATTTAGATTATTGAACCTGAAAAATTAGGAACGTGAGTTAGATTAAAATATAGAACGGGATTTAAATTGATATGCATAAATATATCTAAAAATATATTAATATCATTTGTAAATATCCTTATGAAATCACTTAGTTACAAAATAGTATAAATATCAATTTAATAAGAGTAGTTGGAAATTTGAAGGATTAGATTGAACAAATTAAAAGGTTAGGGACGCAACTGAAAAATTAAAAATATGTTAGGGAGTAATTGAACGAATTAAAAGTTTAAGGACGGCATTACGCATTAAGCCAAATTTTAGGATTATTACTATCGTTTCCTCGCGAAGAGACCCTTAGGAACTCATTAATCCTTTTGAATAGTGTAGTCGAATGTGAATTTTAAAACTTTTAGTTGTTTATTCAATAAATATTTAATTGGTATTAACATTCAAATAAATACCAAAAATCTTAAGATTGATTTATATTACTAATAAAGCTTTTTGTTTGTTGATTAGTATAAATTTTGTACAAATTTAATCAAAAGTTTCATGCGATTATAATGTTTGATTATCATGTTACCTAAATTGAATTTGAATTAGCAAAGCGCCAGTCCTTAACTAGTAAGAGAATAGTCTCTTTGTAGGATTTAACAGATTTGGCAATTAGAAGAGTAGTTCAGAAAATACTATTAATAGCAGGAACACCTCTGCATCATAGCATTTCATATCAATTTTTTTGAAATGCATGAGTATTCACTAGATAACTATTCTAACTTTCCATGTTTAATTCATTGGAGAGATAATCCTTGAGTTAACTGAATTGTAAAAAAGTAATCTCTAGATTATAAACACTCACTGTATTGTAACCATTAACTAGCACAAAGTAAATTGGAGACAAAGTAACCTAGGAACGCAGATTTGTAACCAACAAACAATTCATAATGCACATGATGAGCATTAATCAATTCAGGATCACAAACATGAAAAAAAAAAAAACAAAACAAAATTCCTAATAAAGCACGACAAATAATGAATGCCGTTTCATCTCCTCCACCTAAATAGATGCATAAAAGAGGCGCCTGCGTAACATGGCTTCATTAGCTTTTCACAAGTTGAAAAAAGGCTTCTTTTCTGGAGGAGAGACAATGGCAGTATCCACCATGTCTCCTCTACGTTTTTTGGAGGGAGAATTCGAACTTCTTCTAAACACAGGAGCGTAACTTCAAATGAAGAACATCATGTTCTCCACATCAGCGTGCAGCTTGTAGAATCGCTCTTCATTTGAACCAACCGAGGAGAAAGATGAGGACGCCGTTGAGAAGGATGAAGAGGCCATCGAATTGGGACAGCGCTCCATCAGTGCTTCGTGATACAACCTTCCTCTATAGGCGGCAAGATCAGCATAGTACACAGGCGTGACCAGAGATACTGATTTGGTGCATCGAGCAAAGGTAAAACATAAGCTGTATATCAACTTCTGCAAGTGATCAGAGCTAAATTTGTGCTCGTCCCAGAGCACATGGTAATGGGTCAGCTTGCTTGTCCCGAGGCCGCCATAGTGGCTGCACAGATAGAAGTCGAATTCAAAAGGATGCACAACTATTGTGTCCAGGATTGTCCCTGGTGGCACGTTGCTTGTGGGATCCCCATCGACATCTCCCTCCATGAAAAGACGAGTTTGGTGGCGCTTCTGTGCCACAACGATCGTGATGGTTGGCCTGTAATCTTTCTCGGAGAAAGCCTTCTTCAAGTCCCACAATTCTTCATTCAAAACCATATCGAATTGGCTTTCGCTCACCCCATCGCGGAACAAAACAAGTTTCCCAGGCCTAACTCGATTCAGACGGGCATATGTCTCAACGAGCTCCAGACACATCTCCCCGATGTTGGCAATTTTCTCTTGCCGGTGGAGCTGAGGTCGCACCCTTGCAGCATAGCGATTGGCAGCAGGCCAGTTGATGGTACCAACGACTGCAGCAAATGATGGACTGATTGTGTTGCGGGAGGTAGGATGGTTGACGTCAGCACCAAGGAACATCACATGCCCCTCGTTGTTGATGTGTGGGAATGGATTGAATAGCTCCACGTTGCTGCCTCCAAGCTTGGCATTGATCTTGAGGGCAAGATATGCTAGATATTGATCGTTCTTATCCATGTTTGCTTTATTCGAAAGGCAACACTGAGTGATTAATCCAACTTTAATCTCGCAAATCCACTTGAGGTGCTTGTAGCCGATGTCTCTCCTAGACATGACGCAAAGAAGGAATTGAGGACGGCATCTCCCAACTTTACAAGCGCGATCATTGACATCCTCTAGCAGCTCTGTCAATCTAGCCACATTGGAGAAAACGCTCATTGCGGCATCTTGATAGAAAAGTGGTTCTTCCATCTGAATACCCAAGTTTCTGCATTGGCTGATAAGCTTTTGGATGAACGGCTTACAGTTGAGCCAATTCTGGTCCGACGCGCTGAAATCGACGATGACCCATCTTTGGATCGTCTTCCCCTTCACGACCGATTTTCCCCTTAGATTCCAATGACATTTGTCTTGATCAACCTTTATCCTGATCACCTTGCCATTTGGAATCGCCAGTTTCAACTCAGGAGGTCCAATGACACGTCCCACCACTTTCGTCATGTTC
This sequence comes from Eucalyptus sideroxylon, assembly GCA_014182405.2. Taxonomy (NCBI): domain Eukaryota; kingdom Viridiplantae; phylum Streptophyta; class Magnoliopsida; order Myrtales; family Myrtaceae; genus Eucalyptus; species Eucalyptus sideroxylon. Next base: position 18,372,652 of record CM024551.2, on the reverse strand, counting down.
GTGTCGACTTTTATTCCAAAGTTCCGGCTGACGTCTCTGCAGCAATGAAAGTAACATTTTAAAGAAAGTAACAACATCAAAAGACATAAAAAAAAAAAAAAAAACATAGTTATGTTAGTCTGGTTCTTACTATGATATGTATTTATACCTTTTTTGTCGGTCAAATGCCATTTTTGTCCTATAGTCTATGCCGTTTTGTGCAACCATTTCACCCAAAAGAATATAGAATCCAAGTAGTTTGTCTATTTGAACATATTCATTAACATAGTATAATTGTTAAGGATTATTACTTATCCAACAGTACGTGTAATATAAATAAGTAAGAAAGATGAGACTACACAAAACAAATTATAAATTGACCACACTACAAAAGGATGACAAAGTCTCATGTAATAACCACATTAATTTTTTTATCCGAACGTCAAGTTTTAACAAAATCAATGATAGTGATATATAATTTTAGCAAAGAACATGTATTGCATACCTGCACGGTCCAGAGTTCGACCTCATCATGTCGCAAATGGAACTTTTCCTGATATGTGGGGGAGGCAAAGAGAGGTTCTTCAGTAAGGTGGAGGCATGTCTCTCCAAATTCTCTTTTGGGTACCTCTGCCCCTCGACCAACATGCACAACTCCATCGGCACAAACTGCTTGTTGTTGTTCTTGCTCAAATCTAGGCAAGGAATGTCCCTATACCTTATCTCGATTTTGTACTTCTCTAAGAAATAGTTTGTTAGATTGATCGTATTCATCTTGCCCTCAGGGCTCTCGCGGCTGAAAGATATCGAACTTGTGGTCTCGTCAGTCAGTCCCATGATCGTATACTTTTGTTTGGTCTTGCGGTGGGTCACTGTGACCGTCAACCCCTTTAGCGCCTGCTCGACTTCCCTCCTGTACCTCGCAAACTGACCAATGTTGAATCCACGTATATTCTCCTCGAGGAAATCGATGACCGGCATCCTCTTTCGAAAGGCCATGGCTGAGCAATCGAGAGACAGTGCAAGGCCTTGGTAGGTCGGCTTCAAGCTGTGTTGGAACCCTTTAAATGCCGCGACGCCGCACTTCAGGTCGTCTGTCTCTTGATACTCGAGGGGATAGAAATGCCGTCCGACTGAGATCATGTGCCTAGTGGGGTTTTCCTTCATCACTAGATTCACGCTCCGCAATATGTCCTGCGGGAACGACAAGAAGTTTCCAGCCAAGTAGTCTTTCAACTTAAGGAGGTTGAACTCGTGCACAAGCTTGATGGTGCATTGGAATGATGAATCCTCCCTGTCTTCACCGGAAAATATCTTCACCTTATACGTTCCGCGAGGCAGTGGAATTGCACTAAAAATGTTCCTCTCGCCATCATTAGCAATCACCGATAATGGAAACTGCGTGTGGTTGATCTGATATAGAGTGGCTTTTGATAGCCTCACAGGATGGCGGTGCCTCATCGGTGCCTCGGGCTTAATGTCGACATTGTAGTGGCTTATGATGGTTTCGGGATTAAAGGTAACGGGAAAGTGGTTGACGAGAAGCCTGACATGCCGAGCAAGCAACGAGCCACCTTTGTCGGGGCATCTGATGGGGCAAATCTTATCCCTATTTCCCGAGGAAACCTGATTGTACTCCAGCACGGGGTTAAACTCCGGCCGGACAGCAATAGTCTGGATATCTGTCAAGAGGATATAAACCACATCGATAAACATTGGCTTCGGTCAAGAAGTTCCCTGTGTGCTCACTTAAAAGTTGTTTATACTTTTTCTTTTTCAAGTACTTACGGTTGTAAGACTGATGAAAAGTGAAAATGAAATATCAGTAGCCATGCCATCATTGTGCATATTAGTATCCAGAAAAAAAAACAATGAAAACAATGACATCTTTTTTTATTGCAAGATGACTGTCCATTTAACCGAGGGGTGTGCAAAACGGATTGCCCGAACCGGGAATCGCCTGAACTGGACCAAACTGGCCAATTGAGTTCGGTTCTCGAGAATGTCGGTCCAGTTCCCAATTCTTAAAAGTAGAACAGATGTCTAGATGGGTCCAGTTCTCGGTTCCGAGGAACCGGATCGGACCGACTACGTATACATTTTAATTATTTCTTTGAAAATATTAGTAAAATGTAAACTAAAACACTATCTTTGTCCGGTTCCAAGTAGTAAGAAAATAAAAAAAGTGACGTTGTTCGAGATATGATTAGTGCAATTGATTTATCAATTAGTGATTCAAAATGATTTCATATCTTTGTATTTTCCTTTTATTGTTTACACTTTGTAATAGGAAGGCATGTAAAGTATACAGATCAAATCAGAGTGAATACAAAGAAATTCTTCAAGCTCCTTTCTCTTTCACTTCGTGTTAGACCGGTTCCATTGGACCAGGTTCCCATTCCCAGGACCAACCGGTCCAGTCCACGGTCCCCAAAATCGACATGCCTTCATATTACAGGAACCAAAAAAAAAAAAAAAAAGTCCACGGTTCCCAAAAGTGGAAACCAGGAACCGATCACTGCTAATTTAACCAATAGAACACGGCTAAAAATTAAGTGCAGCAGTCATGCACTTGATCAGGAGAAAACAGTGAAATCAATATCGAATGTGTTGAAACAGTATAATTATATCTGTTAATAGAATGGAAAATCGACATGATTCACATGCAAAGATCCTACTGGTAGAACGAAATTGAAAGCAAAATGCGAAAAGGAAGCGTTGCTAATGACACTCTACAAATGCAACCGAAAGAACCTGAGTTTCAGGCCATTTAAACCACTTTCATTCCAAAGCAAGCCCATCGATATCCAATCACGCATCCGACAGTAGGGCAACGTCGAAGAGACGAGCTTGTACGTACCAGGACGACGTGCGTCGGTCTCGGTACACGACCAGCTCCCATCTCTAAGGTGAGATTCTCGGAGAGTGTTTCTCTCCTCTCTGTGACCACACCTTCCATGCCGGCGGCCTCGTCCATAGCCGCGGTGGCGATGATCTCTGTTGCGGTGTCTATCATCATCCTTCTCGCAATTCGTATCGCGTTCACTCCATCGGTTCCCACGTCTGTCCATGCCTTCTCTCTTTAAGGACAGAATGCTTTCACGACCGGAGAGGCGCACGACGGTATAAATAGAGGGATGGAGAAAGGCGAGCAGATGCAGGACGAGAATGGTTGAACCAGAACGAAAGAGAGAGGTCTCGGTTAGTATTTTCGAAAAATTTCGAGGAAAGACGGGGGCGGTTTTTTGATAAAATCAGGTTTTACTCTTTCTGAGAAAACCGCCCACGGCTTCCCACTCTCGCCCGCCACGCCTTTGTTCATTCTCTTTTCCCCTTTCTTTCGATTAAATTATATAAAATCCCCTAAATACGAATTTACACCTTAACTTTTACCGATCACTAGCCCTCCATTCTGTCAAAATGTGCAATGAACACGATTTTCAAGAGTAGAAAATCGATGTTTTATTCGTTTCTAAGAGAAATGATTGATCACAAAGTTCCCTGAAATTTGGAAGTAGCACAAATTGGCTCCCTAATCTTTCTAATATGAAACATCTTCCTAAAGCTTTTGTTTTATTTTTTTTTTTCATTTTTACGAAGGCAAGTAAAAATAAAACTTCAAATCAAGAAAGAGAGATTCCATTGATCATCTCCGCCATAGGAATTATAAAGATTGGGTTAAATTGGATTTCTAACCTGGGCATATAATTGTAATCTATATTTCAAATTGTATGATGGGTCTAAAATTCCTTTTGGAAGATCATATAGATTTGATTTAGATTTCATTCATAAATATCCCGAAACATGAACCCAATTAGTTTTATTACCAAAATGAATCAAATTTCTTCTAAAACACACAATTTCATATAAGCAACTATCTGACTCGTCTATTAATTAATGTATTTAGTCATTAAAAGTAAACAAAAACAAATGAGCTCGTTATGTTTTAAGCAAGTCTAAAATGGGTTATAAACAGAAACATATAAATTCCTAATTGTTCTTGTTCAGGTAATTGTGTTTAATATGCTCACAACTTTGAGATGAGTTGACTTTCATTCGTAACTAATCGAGTTTGAGTTTAGGACTATATGTCAGCTATATCTCAAACTAGTTCCAATGCCATCCTTACTCCATCCATCCACCAATATCACAATTTTCAGGAGAAACCAAAAAAATCTTAAAGCTATTATAATTGTGTCAATTCAATCTTAAACTTTTTTTTTGTCAATTCAATCATAACCTTTTGTAATGGTGTTAATTCAGTCTATCCAACCAATTTTGGTTTAACCGTCCGGTCGACGTTGACGTGAACAATTTTTAATAATATTTATTTTTTCGAATTTTTTTATTTTGCTGGAGCCTTGGCGTCCACTGTAGGAAAAAAAAGGAAATTGAAGGAAGAAGAGAAAGAGAAAGAGAAAGAGAAAGAGAAAAAGTAAAGAAAATAATACAAATAAAAAATTTGAAAAAATACATTATTAAAGATTATCTACGTTAGTGTCGGCTAACTAAAATTGGCCGAATAAACTAAATTGGCACAAATACAAGAGATTTATAACTGAATTAACAAAAAAAAAAGGTTTAAGATTGAATTGATACAATCGCACTAGGTTTAAGATTTTTTTGGTAATTTTTCCTACCATTTTCTTGAAAGTGAATCTTGTGCACTGGAAATTCATAAAAACACTCTTCCAAGTGTTAACTACTTCTGAAGATGCTTCATTTTGGATTTCTATCTCATACTTTGACTCAATAGTCCCTACTCAGCTCCGTGGCTCTAATATCTATCTCTTTCTTTTCACTATTTCCACATAAAAGAATTGAAGAAACGTAAAATTGGGTGGATTAGTTTATACCATTTTAAAGTGCAAGAAGAGTTCGCGAAGTTTATCCTTTTCCTATGAAAAAAATGAAAAAAAGTAGTTTTCCCTTTGACAAGTGGTGTGCATTTTCTTGCTTTTTTGTTGGTTTTTCATTTGGGGATCATGGCACCCCTACACTCCCATTAGACTTTTGTCTTCTTGAGTGTCTGTCTTTTGTTGGTGTCAGGCCTCCATCTTGTATTCTTTATAGGCAAAATCTATACATCTCTTATCTTCACCCAAAAAAAAAAGTGGTGTGCATTTTGCATATAAATAGGAAAATGGTCGATTGTAGCAAAATGAAAATTCATCAAGAGTGTGTGATTTATATCTACATAAATTCCCGCTTTCGTCCTCGGTAAGGATAGCCTGTAATAGCCTCTAGCTTCAACTTCCTTTCAAGGGTCCTAAATGACACTTAAAATTAAGGATAGGCGCAAGCAGCTAATTCCCCGTGCCTCATGATACTCCGCTGTATTCGACGCAAGTTCACGGCGGGAAAACGAGGAACGGGAAGGGAATGGGGCGACGGATTGTGGATATTCACTAGCGAGGCGAGGTCTGTACTAGCCTTGCCTTTCGACACCCCGCGTATCCGTCATTCGAAGGATATTGAAAGATGATGGCATGTGAAAGACTTGAGCTTGGCCTGCTAGTCCCTTCCTCTTTGCCCCTTTATTATTTAATTAAAGTTTCTGACAAAAAAAAAAAGTAAAAAAAAAAAAGAACAGGTTGAAATCCGGACGAAATCCGATTTGATTTGATGTGTCGTACGGATGCTCGAAAGTGGAAAAAAGGAAAGAAAAAGAGGGGCACATTAGATGAATGTGGATAAATTTTCTGCACATGGATTTATACGGATGTCTCCACGTTCATTTTTCTTCTGCCTCATTAATGCATGTACGGGAATGTGCATGCATCGCGCGCGCCTTAGGTCTCTTCTCTGCTTTTGGTCATATATTGTGGGCTTCGTTTGTCCTCTTTCACGGAAGCCTCGTTAATTTTACCGCAGAAGGAATTTTTTTTTTTGGTAAAAGTAAGATAACCGCAGAAGGAGTTGATAGAGACAGAGAAGAAAAAGAAGAGGAAAGAAGGTCCTACGTCCATTTACTTCCATCCTTTAATGCATGCTAGGGCATGCATGCCCATAAATTTTGGTGGGCTTCCTTCGTCTTTTCTATCATCTAAAGAAGATTCCCTCGTGCTGCAATAAATGATGGATACCCTCTTTTTTATTATTAAGGAGAGAGACGTCGAACGGAGAAAACGGGCGTGCCAAGTCCTTGGTAGCCGAGAGAAGAGAGAACTCTCAGGCTACATAGAGGAGTGTGCAAAGAGTTCTCGTGAGGGTTTGCTCGTTGTAATTACATCCGAATAAATTCTTTTAAAATTAATTCCTCGAGTGAGAATTTATTAGAAATTATGAAAAGCTAAATACTATATGAATTATTTTAAGGACTGAAAATATCAAGAGAGTGTTTAGTGCTTGAGTGATTGTAATTTTCATTGTATAGTTCATTTCTATAGTGAAATTCCGTGCTACTTTCTTCATAAACATAAATTTTGATATTTGGATCCGAATCACATAAATTTAGTGTTTGACTCTCTTTTCCTTCCTTCCGACTAATTTTATTGATTTGCTTGGACCTCCATATTCCACAACAAAACAAAATATGGGAAACCTAAGATTTGGCAAATGCCATCTCGCTCTTGTGGAATGGTGAGTGCTCTACCTCTGCTCCACACACAGTCGGTGTGGAGGCATTGAATCCTAAAGTTCGTGTTTAAGAAAGTTCTGGAGTGGAAAATTATCCAAAAAATTTTAAACCTATTGTATAATAGCCAATTCAATCGTAAACTCTTTAATAATATTAATTCAGTTCTAAATTTTTTAACGATTTGTTAAGTTAATCTTGCACCTTTCAATTGTGTCGATTAACCAACGTAGTCATTGCGGACAATTATTCAAATGATAGGTTTATGACTAAATTAATAAATTTTCAAAAGATTTATGATTAAATTGGCACAATTGAAAGGTTTGGGACTAAATTAATAAATCGTTAAAAGGTTTGATATTAAATTAGCATAATTGAAAAGTTTATAACTGAATTAGCCATTGTACGATAGGTTAAAGACTTTTTGAACAATTATCTCGGTTTGGAGAACTATCTAGACCATTATGATTTTCCCTACTTTCGTTTCTCCAATTTTTAGTCACATTTTGAATTTGGGACTCTTTTGTTCAGTGATGAATTCGTTTACCCTTTTGTTACTGACCGTCTTATTCGGGAAAAGAGAAATGCTCCTATTCTATGACAAATCTATATAACACCATGAGATCTCCATCTCTCCACCTTTCCGCCTCCAACTATGCACATCCCTTCCATCGCACGTTGACTGGTCATCGCACGTCCTTGCTCATTGCTTTCTCCCCACCACAATCGAACCATCATAAGTGTTAAAATATATCTCGAGTTTGAATTCGTGAACGAAACTCGACTGAAAAAGGAAGTCAAAATTTTGGATATTTTGCGGATGTCCGAAATTGAATAAAGCAAGATGCCGTATCTTCCTTTGGCAAGTTGAAGTTGGCGAAGAAAAGAATATACGTCCGAATTGGTTTCGAGATTGTCGCCCAAATAAAGAAAATAAAAGAGGAAATAACAGAAGAAGTTGCCAACTTCTGTTAGGATTCGGCAAAGGACTTGAAGACTTTGACTCGGTCAAAGAGGGTGCAAGAAAGAAATAAGAATGCAATCTTTCGAATGAAAGGACAAAATAGGAAAGTCCAAAATCTTGGATTTGTTGACCGAAACTCAATGGAATTTTATTTCTATCTCCAATACGTGGTGGCCGTTGTTGAAATTGCATGAAGCACTGCCTTTACGCGAGTGCTTAAAGAGTTGTAGATGAGCGTGGATAGTGGGTTTTCTCAATTGGTTTGGTTCATGCAATTACACCAAGAAGTTTCTAGTGTTCAAGTCAAATTAAATTAATCCCTCCATGATAAGATTTTAGTGAATTATGAGGCAAAATAATCCATCCATGAGATTGAGAGATTATTTAGCGATGAATTATGATTCATTTTCTTGTTCTGCTAAATCGGTCACTTTCCGCAACAATAGACATAAAGGTTGCTGCCAACGGGCCTCTCTCGAGATAAGTACACTAATGGTGCCATAAGTTGTGTAACTGAAAAGTTTCCGTCGGATCACTTAAATCGTCGTTTTGCCGTCCTACATGGATGGCCTCACAAAAACGACGCCGTTTTACTCATTGGGGAAGAAATTAGGGTTTCGACGGGGTCGAAGCCGTGGCCGTCATCGGGGTTGGGGTCGGAGTCGGGGTCGAAGCTGCGGCCGCCGAGTGGCCATCATCGAGGTCGGGGTCGGGGTCGAAGCTACCGTCAGTGGCCATCGTCGGGGTTAGGGTCGGGGTTTGAGCCGCGGCCATCAAGTGGCCATCGTCGCGGTCGGGGTCGAGGTCGACGTGGAGCTACTTTTCACCGAGTGGCCATCGTCGGGGTGATCGAATCACGTAAATTTTATATCTAATTTATTTTTTTGTTCTGTCTATTTTATTGTTCGATTGGTCACTTTCTGTAACAATAGGCATGGAGGTTGCTGCCAACGGGTCTCTTTCCCTCTCTCTCTAGGAGTTGAAGTCGCGTTATCGAGGGTAGTGGCGGTGGTGCTAGGGAGATGGAGCCGCGTTGGTGAGGGCTAATGACAGTTATGGGTGGCGGTGAGGACAGCAGCACGCGATCGTGCAAGGATGAAGAAGAGAGGAGAAAGAGGAAACATCTCACTCATTGAACATATGCTTATATGCCACTCATTGCAAAAACAAGGGCCTGTTTGATATCTTTATTTAAGTGCTCATATATGAAAATTCAGCATTTGTTCGATAATTAAGTAATATATATATATATATATATATATATATTTAATTATATAAATATAAATATATCCACATGTAAGTAAGGAAGGTGTTTGCATAATTCATCAATAGCAAAAGTTATTGATGACAACTAGAATCTTGCCAAATGCATTGTTAGAACGTATTAATAATTGTCATTGCTATGTATTCAGTGAAGAATTAACCAAATTTAGCTATTACTTTATCATCAAACGACTTTTTATTTCAGCACTTAATTTTTAGCTTTGTCAAACAAGTCCTAAGTTTGAATAAAGAAATCTTCCTTATTAAGTCTAAGAAAAAACTGAAAAATTTCCTCATTATTCACTTTAATACCATCTAATGTCCTTTACTTTTCAATATAGGAAGTTGAATTCTAAGAGAAAACCCCATGGCCAACGAGGAAAAAAAATATAGTCTACCCTAAAAAAAAAAAACGCTAATAAAATTTTCAAATCACTAAACTATTGCATGATCTCTTCTGTATAAAAGCTATATAGCTATTAAAAATATGGGGATATTACACTCATAATTAGCGGTTAAAGCGGTAATCACTAGGTATAATCGTTATTTGAGTATAATCACATGTTATACGCTTAAACTTATTGACGATAGATATAAAGTATTAAACCCATTAACCATGATTGACTATTAAAGTAATAACTAATATACTCCTTCTAATTTTGAGTTTAGGGATACTTTGAGAAATTCGATTCTATTCCCCCCGTTTATTACGCAGCATTATGAAACCGAAAAATGAAGTAGACATCACATCATTTATGCCAGATCACATAAAATAACACAATAGTTTATAACTCTACTAAATTACATTGTAATTGATGTTATATTGCCGCCATCTATTATAGCAATTAAACGGGATGTTAATCTCCATGCTCTAGATGATACCCACAAAGGTTAAAACTCCTCACCCACCACCATACGCCACCGTGAGACGCCACCTGACCGCCTTCAGCTGCCACACCACCTCCCTCCCTGCGCCCGGCGATCTCCACATCTAGAGGCTCGTTCTCCATGGCTCGTTGCCTCCAAATCTTGAATAACTCACACGGTAATTTGCTATTATGAAATTTTCTCTAGAATGGCACCAGGGGCGAGGGGTCCAAACATGTCTCATCACATAGTTGCTCCTAAATCTTGTCCAAGTGTTCATGATATCATATTCGATGTGGAAAAAAGCATTGCTTTGCATTTGAATCACAAGTGAAAGTCTGAAGTATTTGTTTTGTTGAAAATATGTAAATTAAAACTTGCATTTTCATTTAACAGCTTAACACTTAGCACTAGTCACATAAAATTTCAGATAATATTAAAACATAATGTTGTGATTAAAACTTTTCATGCTTCTATTTGTGCTTCAATCTTTAGATCGGTGTCTAATCTACACGTGAGATTCTCATGAACTGATGATTATAAACCTCAAAACCGCGACTCCAACTACAATGAACTGTCGCACGAGCGAAGCTTAACTCTCTCTCTCTCTCTCTCTCTCTCCCCATCGATTCTCAGATCTCTCTCGCATATAAGTCTAACCTCTAGTAGCATCGCAGCCACATTCACGCATATTCGGGCTTAGTACAGTTATACCAATGACTTACCAGCGTCAGCAGGCGGGCAAATCCGGTCGTTTCGCAAGTCTTGAGTGTTTTAGTACGAAGGCAAAACGCCAATCTGTAAGGCGTGAATTACGAATTCTAGTTTTTATTTACACGCAAAATTAACTGGTGACATTAGTGAAAAAAACATGGCCGTCGTTGCCCCCATTATTTCGAGCTTGGGTGATATGACATTTATTGGAAAGGTGAATATAACATGTGATTTCACTTTCCCAAGAATTCCAGATGTCCTTACCTATGAATGCTATGCAAATGATGCCTTTTTAATCATTCGGCATGCCAAGCAATCCCACCAGGAGATGACGAGCAAGTACCTGAGACTCCTTTAGGAGAACAGCAGAATGCCTCATGTCCAACCGAGGAGAACTACTATCCCTCCCTTCCTTTAGCAATTGTCCCTATGGAGAAAAAAGAAACTCAGAAAAGAGGGAACAGTTGCCTGGATGAAGAATCAGAAATGGTGATATTCGAGGAACAACAGAAGGCAGCAGAGGAGGAAATGCAAGAGAACCCAATAAGTGAAAAGGGTCTACTCAGAAAGAAATCAAAAAGTGCAAAGGCTTCATCATCAAAAAAAAAGGGAAGAGATTTTGTCCATATGGAGCAAATACATCAACTACGTCGCAATTGAACATACACAGCTGGTGGAAACTCCTATAACAAAGGGGCTGCGAAATCAGATCAATGGGCTTTGGTGGCTAGCCCTAATAAGCCACCAAATCAACCATGAAAATTCTGAGTTGGAACTGTCAAGGGTTGGGCACACCCTTGACAGTTCAAGCCTTGCGAGTCCTAGTGACTCAAGAGAGGCCTAGCGTTATGTTCATCATGGAAACAAAAAATCAAGCGCAGAAAGTGCTAAAAATAAGGAGAAAACTGAAATTTCAGAACAGTTTCATAGTTGATCCGACAGGGACAGCAGGGGGTCTGGCTATCTTCTGGGATGATCAGGTTAGTATATCTATTGATTCCTCCTCGGCAAATGCTATAAATGCCCAATGTCAAATTAAAGCTACACAACAGAGAATGCAGCTGACTTTTATTCATGCTCCAAATGAATTTAAAGAGAGAGTTTTGTTATGGGAAGCTATACACAGAGAAAGTCTCCACTATCAACAGCCTTGGCTCTGTCTAGGGGATTTTAATGAGATCCTATACAACTGGGAAAAGGTGGGCAAGCATCGACCTGAAACTTACCGACTCACAGCCTTCAGAGATTTCATCCAACGCTGTTCATTAATGGATTTGAGAGCAAAGGTTGTTCGTTCACCTGGACAAACAACAGAGAAGGGGATCAGTTAGTAAAAAAGCGTCTTGACAGAGCTCTTTGCACTGCTACTTGGAGAACAATATATCCTATAGCAGAGAGTATAGCATTACCACCTATAGGGTCTGATCACAGCCCTATCCTAATCACACTTAACCCGCAACGGAAGAAGCGGGCACAGAAATTCAAATACGAAGCATTCTGGGCTGAGGAAGAAGAATGTACACAAGTAGTTAAGGAAATTTGGGCTGATCCCAGTATCAAACAACTAACAGTGGTGGAAAAATTACAAATTACAGCAAACAAGCTGATGAAGTGGAGCAAAAATCATTTCTCAAATGCAAGAATGAGACTTGCATGGCTAACTAATGAGCTCGAAATGCTGATGAATAGAACAGTTGAACTACAAGAAAGTGCAGCAGCAAAAAAACTCACACAAGAAATAGAGCAACTGTGGAGACAAGAGGAGATGTATTGGGGCATGCGATCCAGAATTAAATGGCTCAAATGGGGCGATCGAAATTCCAAATTCTTTCATGCTACAGTAATACAGAGAAGAATCAGAAACAGAATATCCATGCTGAAGAATGAGGAAGACGTATGGGTAAGAGAGGAGCAACATCTACGGAAATGACTGGGCAATATTTTCAAAATTTATATCAAACAAAGAAGGCTACGATTTTCAGCCTTTACTCCAGAATATTCCTGTCTTGGTGGATGAGAACATGAATCATGGGTTAGTGGCGATGTCGGTATGGAGGAAATAACTGCTGCTATGCAACAATTAGGAGCAATGAAAGCTCTGGACCCGATGGGCTTCATGGACTATTCTACCGCAGACCTCGGGCAGATCTATGTCAGGGATATCCTCAAAGAAACACAGAATTTTTCAACACAGGATACTTAAACCCAAAACTGAACCAAACCCACATAACCCTCATCCCAAAAACACCAAACCCCGAAAAATTGAGCAAGTACGACCAATCAGCCTCTGCAACTTCATATACAAAATTATTTCCAAAGTAATGACAAACAGGCTCAAACCATTGCTGCCTAGTCTAATTGCTGAAGAACAAAGCGCTTTTGTGGGGGTAGGCAAATCCAAGATAATATATTGATTGTGCAAGAAGTTTTACACAGGCTGAGAACAAGGGAGAATAAACGCAAGTTTCAAGCTGTTCTAAAGCTGGACATGCAGAAGGCCTATGATAGGATTGAATGGGATTTCCTCAGGGCAAGTTTAATCAAAATGGGCTTCGGTGAGCAAAGTGGGTCCAAAGTGGGTTATGCAATGTGTTTCAACAGTCACTTTCAGCATAAACTTCAATGGGGAATCTCTACCCTACTTCAAACCTACACGTGGAATTAGACAAGGTGATCCACTCTCGCCCTACCTATTCATTTTAGTGGCAAATGTGCTCACACACATGATGAAACAAGCAATAGCTGATGGCACATTAAGAGGAATCAAGTTAAATAGCAACACCCCTACTCTATCACATTTATTATTCGCAGATGATTCCATTTTCTTCTTAAATGGAACAATATTGGAGTGTCAAAACCTAGCCACTATTATCCACCAATACTGTTTTGCATCCGGCCGGCTGTAAACCGCAACAAATCAGGCATATATTTTAGCAAAACCTGCCCGAATAACTTGAGGAGAAATATGGCTTCGAACTACGTGTGACAGAAATTGAAAAAACTGGGAAGTATTTAGGAATGCCATCGGATTGGGGGCTTCAAAGAAGGATATGTTTGGATGGATTCTTGCAAAGGTCCACATGAAATTGCAAAGCTGGAAGGAGAATTTATTGACAAAAGCGGGGAAGGAAATCCTAATAAAATCAGTTATACAAGCCATTCCTCAGTATGCCATGTCTATCTTCAAAATCCCAATTTCGATTTGCAAAGCTATAGAGACGAAAGTGGCGAATTTCTGGTGGAGAAACAGACCGGGAATGCTGGGATTCATTGGAAAAAATGGGAATATCTGAAAACCAGGGAAGGATGAAGGGGGTCTTGGTTTCAAGGATCTAATAGCTTTTAATAAGGCTATGTTGGGAAAGCAAGCATGGAGAATTTCTCAGCATCCTCAGTCCTTATTAAGCAGAGTAATGAAAGGGTTGTACTATCCACAGAATGAGTTCTGGAAGGCTGGCAAAGGATCAAGATCCTCATGGGGATGGCAGAGTATATTGATGGGAAGGGATTCTATTTCTCCGAACATAATGTTCTCGCTTGGGAATGGTAATGCTATATCGATTAGAGAGGACAAATGGCTTAAAAGCGGCAAGATTGGTGGTTCGGCTATGGATGGGGAACCAAGACAGGTAGCTGGCCTCATAGATCCACAAACTGGAAATTGGAAAGAACATTTAATAAAATCCTTTTTTGACGACCAAAAAGTCCAAGATATATTAGCAACACCGATCGGAATGCCTAATGAAGAGGATAGACTGGTATGGGAGAAGACAAAATCGGGGATGTACACAGTTCAAAGTGGATACTACGCCAACAGAGACAATCCACCAAACAACAAAGCACAAGCGAGACACTCCATCACATCAAACAGCCATAGCAACTTCTTCGCATCAGCCAAAACCAGCATTATGGAAGTTCATATGGCAATCAAATAGCCTACCCAAGGTCAAGCATTTTCTATGGAATGCATGCCACAACGCAATACCCACCATGGAGAATCTATACAAAGGAAAATAGTACCTGATCCGCTGTGTCCTCTTTGCAAACAGGAAGCCGAAACAGTCGAGCACACCTTGCTGCTATGTTCATGGACGACTAAGATTTGGAAAGCTGCCCCCCTGAACATCAAAGTGTCCAGAATAGGGTTAACCAGATTCGATGACTGGGCCGTACGGGGTAAAAAGAAAACCAAACCAGTGCAAAAAGGTTCGACCTTGTCACGGTTACCCTCTCGGAGCATTTGGAAAGATCGCACCGGTTCATATATGCCCATCGCCCTCTCGCATCCACAAAAACGATTTTTAAAGCCGAGGCTCTACACGAGAGCTTCTCCACTTGGAACAACAAAAAGCAAGGAGAGCAACACAGCGACACCATACCTCAACGATGGAAGCCCCCATCCCCTGAAGCGCTGAAAATCAACATCGACGCCTCTTTTCTTCCGAGCAACGGCGCCGAACCAGAATTAAGAGAAAACAGGGGAGGATGCGAGAACAGAGGAGCCATAGCCTGCTTGTGCCGCGACTCCAGCGGACGGGTTGTCGATGGATTTACGAAACTGGTGGCTGCGTCAACGGCGAACAAAGGAGGCCATCGCACTACTTGAAACCCTAATTTTTCTCTCTCCCGAACTCACCTTTCACCGGGAAGTGGTATCCGACTGTCTCCCCTCGTGCACGCTGCAACACTCTCGAAGACTTCAGTTGGGAAGCAAAGTCAACAGTGAGCCGGGCCAGAACAAAAATGAAGCTGTTCCGGGCCATTTCTCTGGCCCATTGCAAAAGAGAACTAAACCGGCCTGCGGACTGGCTGGCGAAAGCTTGCAGGAGCAACACTCTTCCACAAAATTGGCTCCAGAATCCCCCACCTGCCCTATTTGATTTACTATGTGCTGATGTTTTCAATGTATTTTCTCCACATATGACTTAGTTATTTCAATGAAATCGTTACTTATGACCAAAAAAAAAAATCATTCGGCATGCTCATGGAACCACATCTGCGCGGTTAGTGTTTGTACTTAAAATAGCATTCCATCCAGTAGTCGGCTTGTTCGTTCTCCACATTCTGCTGCCAACAGATCGACTTACTCCTACAGTAATCTAAAAATCAAAGTAAATCACCAGAATTCATTTCGTGACATCTCGAGCCTAAAGCTGAAGGACCCGACACATCGTCACTCGAATTTTACCACAATGCATGAAATGTCATCGGCACTTTTTCGGGACAATGCTTCTTTGATCAACGCCTTTGACGCTTCCCGAGCATCATCTATGTCCATTATGCAATCCGCCGCCTCTTGATTCGACATAACCTGCAGAGGCAAAAAGCTCCAATACATGAGATGGGAAATTTCAATCCCAGAAAGCGAACAAGTATGTGTAGTACTTGAGAGCTGACGTAAGTATGTCTAGTACTTGAGAGCTGACATAAGTAAATGGATTGTACAATTCTTTTTCTTCTTGCTTCGACTAATATAGAATGATGTCGAATTATCCTCAACGTCGTGGGGAGTTAGTACCTTCCAGAGGCCGTCGCTTGCCAAAAGAATGAACTCGGTGCCTTCGTTGATGTTCTCGATGAATATATCAGGTTCGGATGTGATATGATCCTTCACTTTCTCATCGCCGAAAGCCCTGGTCATCGCAAGTTGACCGTCCACCCGCGGAACGTTTCCTACAGCGCTCAGGAGCAATTAAAACCAAGAAAATTTGTTACACCGCACGTCGAGCAATTAGACTTTGAATAGAACTTCGAGATACAGAGTGAGAAACACTAGTAAAACTCTGAATCTCTCAAGTTTGAAGCACACACCTGGTCTCTGAGATACAAATCCTCCTCTGCTTTCTACGAGCTCCCTTTCCTTTTGCGGTTCATGATCAACCGTTATCTGTTTAGCTTTGCCGTTTTCACATATGATCGCACGAGAGTCACCTACATTAGCTACTATCAGCTTCTCCCTATTGATCAGTATAGCTGTGACTGCTGTCGAACCTCCTCTTGAGCTGACTACACCCTCTAAAACTTCATTATCCGTCTTTTTGTAGGCCCGCTTGATTGCGTGTGTCGGGTTTGTCCAGAAGTCTGGCTATTTTTATGGGAAAACAAAAGAAAAATTTCTCTCGGTTAGATTCACGACCATCCTTCTGTTCACTAAGCCACATATACACATACCTCGCTTAGTATATTGTCAAAAAGATGGTGCTGCAAGTACTCTGCAACTTTGCGGCCAGAGTGTCCTCAAAGATGGCATATAGACCTAATTCATCGCCGTCATGCTCTCTCTTTTCTGCGATGATGAAGTCTTCCATTCCGTGAGCCATCTTTCCCTCGACTAAATCAAAACCATGAGTAACTTTGCGACGTGATTCCTCCTGCTCATCCTCCTCGTCTGCCTCATCTTCCTCATCCCCATCATCATCATCATCATCATCATCATCATCATCATCCTCATCCTCATCCTCATCTTCATCATCCTCTTCTTCTTCTCTATTGTTGTTGCCGTGCACGTCTAATGTATGCGGGGCGTGCCCTTTCTTCCTCTGCGGGCACATTTAATTATGAAATCTAAAAAGTTATCAACAGGCTAGATCTGCTCATTGTTTTACTTTGGTCTAGATGGAACTGACAACCCCACTTTAGTCATTCACCTTCTATTCATCAGCACAATGATCAAGAGCAGGACTCTTCAGGCATCACGTAAACTTGTGCCCAATGTTTTGCCTTTGGTGAAGTCTAAATGCTACTATAAACATTTCATGGACAGAACTTACTTGATCTTATGCAAAGTGTAGCTCACAATCATTCATAGCTCAACAACTATTTTACTGAGTAACGGATCTATTCCATTTAGAAGATCAAGAGTAATTTCCTCGAGTGACAAAAGCAGCAATGATCACATATCTGGTTACATCAGCTTGCATTTTGCATCATATTATAATGCTTCTGGTTGGAGCTTTAGTTTAACATTTTACCTTCAAGTGGCCTTCATTTTCTTCTCCTTGGGAATCGTCCTCAAAAGTGTACTCCTCTCTCTGCAACACAATTCAATCCAGAACAAGTGGACAATAATGAGTAGACAGGAGTTCTGACGTGTCTTAATGCACTATCTTCATATCTCTTTTCTGACATGTTTTGAGGTCATCATCTGCATCAGAGCATTGAGACGAGAGGCACCCTCATAGCATCCAGCTTTAGGTTACATATTCCTGGCTAATGTTTCCATTGCAAGGTTCTGTCTAACCAAGTTTCTACACATAAAATATTGTACTATCAACTAAGGCTCCGTTCGTAAACGGAAAATGACTTCTAGGAAAATATTTTCCAGATTTTCCAGTACATGTTTCACGGAAAATGAATTAGTCAAGAAAAATATTTTCCATCATTAGAAAAATTAACCTTTAAAAGTGAGGAAAATGTCTTATACATTTCAAAAGTAGAAAACATTTTTCATAACTTATTCCACCTTACTTCTTTTCACCAACGCTTTTTTGTTTTATTTTTATGCTTTCTTTTTCTTTTTCTTTTTTTTTTTCCTTTTGACCTTCTTCCTTGGCCTTGGCCGGTCGCCAGCCACATCGGCGGTCGGCGACCGGCCGCGAGCCAGCTCGAGCCTCACCCCAAGCTAGCGAGACTCGCCTAGCCCGATCTGGGGAAGCCAGGCCCGAGCCCAACAAGCTCGGGCCTCGCTAGATCGAGCGAGGCGGAGCATCGCCGGCCTAAGTCAGAGCTCGGGCCTTGCTAGATTTGGCAAGTTGGGTGGGGCTTGGGCCTCGCTCGAGCTTACCAGAGGTTCGCCGGGCTCGCGAGCTCTCGCCAACCTCGCCGAATCTAGCCACTGCGTCTTGGTCGGCCACTAGGCAGCCGACCATCATTAGGCCTATGACGGCGGAGGAAGGATGAGGAAAAAGGAGGAGGAAGGAGGAAGGAAAAGAAAAAGGAAAAAGAAAGAAAAAATAATAAAATAATAAAAATTTCTATTTTTTAAAAATCAAATAATTAAAAATTCATTTATATATTTATATATTATATATATATATAATAAAACTAATTTTTTGGTCAATTAAAAATATCAAAATTCAATTTTTTGATATTTTTCACAAACAAGTAAATTAGCTAACGAACGGTGAAAAATATTTTCCACTCAAAGTTCATCATTTTCCAAGAAATTAACTTCCAAAAAAATATTTTCCAAAAATGTGATATTTTCCGCGAAACGAACGGACCCTAAGAGGTGCTCCATTCATATATGCTAATCTCTATTTCTTCTCTTACTGGATTTTTGCACATCTACTTGTCTTTAGCATTTGATCCACTGGAGTTCCATATCATTCTCAGAACATTTGGAACTTTTATCTAATTCTCTCACTAGATCCTCTAAAAGCAATTTTAAGTTCTTGAAAAGCTTCCACTCTTCTGAAGAGTCTAAGTATCACATACACCAAAATTTTAAAAAAGAACCCAGAAAAAGAAAAACCCTAACCAAGACCAAGTAAAATTGCAAAATGAGAAAATAGTGATCTAGCTAAAATGCACCAAAGGACAACATGTAAGCATACAATAGAAGAAGGACGCACGCACCGCTCTTCCAATGGACGATTGGTCATTGGTCGCGTTTGCTCTTCTCTTCTGGTTCAAGGAGAAAAATAAAACTCGAACCGTGGGCAGCCGGACATTTCTTTTGGTTGGCAAAGTTAAAAAATCCTAGCAGGTCCTATCTATATGTTAGGCTCAAGCGGGTCTAGCTGCACGGCACGTTAAGATTATTGATTGATCTCAACAGCACTCTAGTCACTGCATCAATCGAAACAAACTAAGTGCAGGATTTGTATCAGGAGATACCTTGCTCTGTCGGAACAATTCTCTGTCAGGAAAGTACACAGAACTCTGCAATTTGAAAGGCTTCGTGTCATGTATATGGATATCATGGAGCATGAAATCCAGAGGCTTTTGAAATTTTCTGAAGACCAAGCTTATCATCATCATAAGAAGTTGAAATCCCGGATGTAAGGGTGCTTTTGGTCTGATAACCGGGGAAATTTATCTACCAGCACCTTCATTCAAACTCCCCACCTCAGCCGCCAGGAGCTCCCCCCTCCTTTATTTATATACTTGGATTGGCTAAGTATATACACAAAGTAAAAACAGAGAAAAACACCGATAACCAAGAATTCGAGAGGCTATGAGAAGGTGAAAAGACCATATACCACCAATACACGCAAAGGCTGGTACAGCTAAGACAGCCCGAGGTGGAGCATAATCCAAGGCATAATGTAAATAAGGCTTGTAAGGAAGGGTATTCATAGATAGGTGAAAGAGGGTGCAAGAAATTGAACTTGAAACCCTCTTACTCTGATATCACGATATAGCTTCGATCATGTGAGCGTCTGTTCTAGAATTTTTAACTATGATTGCATGAGTCATTAGAGAACGAGGCAGAGTACACAAAATGCAGTTTGAATTTTGAGGTTCCAACATCACGCGAACTTGAAGTAATAGTGGGAATGTGAGAGAAGCGAGTTTATGGTATACCTTCATTGTTTGCAGACAGCGAGAAGCTTGAGATTGGCCTTCACTTCACCGTTGCAGTGTCAACACCGCTGGGAAAGAACGGGGAAGTTAAAACAGTGGCTCTGGAACTTCTTGGCTGCTCGCGCAGCGACACAAGTCACCGAACACAGAGAGAGAGAGAGAGAGAGAGAGAGAGAGAGAGAGAGAGTGAGAGACACGTGCTGATTGGTGGCACTTTGGAAGGAGTGCGAACGTCGCACCGCTCACTTGGGGAGGAGCAAGTGTCGACGGTTGCATGATGTAAGAGCCCAGGGAAGGAGCAAGGAGGCGAAGCAGCAACTGTAAACGCTGTCGTTTAAGGACTAGCTAGGAGATTGTATCATGCATAGATTATCAAGCTATTAACATTATTGACTCCCCCAAAAAAAAAAAAAAAAAAAAGATAGGAAACTTTTGGACATGGAAGAGTGCGCTTGCGGAGGTGGACTAGTTGAGGTGTACAAAAGCTAGTCGTGACACCACCTAACTGCTTAAATTAAAAAAAGAAAAAGAAAAAAAGATCATTGACCGTTTGTCAATATTACTAGTAGAGATCAAAAAGTTCATGTTATAACTTTGCTAGGTAAACCATATAAGAAAATGATACTATCATAACTTTTGTATAATACTTACTTTAGTACTATAACTATTCTATGTGAGTGCTACTTTTAAAAATTGGTTCCTTAAAGATGCATGCGCTTTTCTCTATCAGAAAATCTCACATGATGTTGATCTAATATTGAATAATAGGATGTGGCTCATTGGAAATTAATACTACGTTGAATTTTCTGGCAATAAAATTGCTGATTTGTCTTCTTCTTTTGAAAAAATTACTATCACCTAAGTGAACATTTAAAGGATTATAGAGCGCTGAAAGTTACGGCAGTGTTATGTCCTCATGCCAATAATTACCGAGCATACGGAGAGATTAGTCCTACTTAGATGGTCCAACTTGCGTTATTTATGAAAAGCTAGTGTTAAGGCTAAGACTTAGCCTATACAAGAATTTCCAGTTATTAAAATAGTTACAAATCTTTTCTCTTCCAAATGAATACCCAAGAGTTTTTTCAAGAAAAAATGAGAGTTGGGACAACTTTGACTGAAATATAAAACACTATAGCGAGTAAAATAACTTTGACTAACTTTGACCTTATCTCATGCAACATTTACCGAAATACAGTTTTAGAAGTTCATGATCATTGTCTCTGCTATAAATCTAAAATATACTATTTTCAGAATAGTTTGATGTGCAAGAGTAAGGAAGCAGTTTTCATAAATATTATTTTTCAAAGAAAAGATTGCATAAAAACCGTGCGAAGCATGGAAAATATACTAGTAATTTTCAAAAGTTACCGGTCACAATGAAAAAGTAATTCCGCATTTTTATCACCTTCTTACTTTTAACTATGTTGAAATTTACCCGTCATGTAGAAAACTTACCAGCCGCATGGAAGAATTAACAATTCCCCAGTGTTGATAGTCACTCACTTAACATCACTAATTTTTTTTTTTTTGTTGGGTCTAAAACATCAACTTAGTAGTCAACCATGAATACATACTATATTGAAAATAGTACTTTTTCGTTGCATATATGGAAAAAGTTTCTATAGGTTGCAAATTAGGGTGCGTTTGGTAACGTTTCTATTTTAAAATTGTTTTAGGGAACATAAATAGAAAAAACTATTTCTGTTTCGGGGAACAATCTTTGAATAAAAGAATGCATTTGGTAACTGTACAAAATTTCTATTTTTGGAATAGAAAAAAGAACAGAAACACGTTTGGTAAACTTGAATAATTTTTTTGTTTCTTTTAATTTTTAATATTTTTATTTTATTTTTTATATTTCTTTTTCTCTTCGTTCGTGGCTGGTAACCAGCTGGGCGACGTCTGGCAAGGCTTGGCCTCACCCAGGCGGTGCAAGGTTGGCCTCGTCTTGGCTTGGCGAGGCCTGGCCTCGCATCGGCTGGGGAGGCTAGCCTTGCCGTGGCTACACGAGTCTCGGCCTCGCTTGGGCTGGGCAAGGCTAACCTTGCCCAACCATTGGCGAGGCTCGGCCTCACCGGGCCACCACTAGGCGACGCGCACCTGGCGATGGCTTGGCAAGCTTGGCCTCGCCGGATCTGGGCGAGCTCGAGCTTGCCTAGCCAAGGCGGGGCTAGCCTCGTCGGGGTCGGCGATGCTCCGGTGAGGTCGCCGGCCCTTGACTGCCATGGTTGAGGCGGTGACCAGCCAAAGAAAAAAGAAAAGAAAAATGAGAAAAAAATAAGTTTTGTGTTTTTGTTCTTTTGTTTCTTCAAAAAGTATTCCTAGGAATAAGAAACAAATTTTCTTATTGTTGTTTCTTTCCAAATTTGTTCCTAAGAACAAAAAAATAGAATTTTGTTCTCGGGAACAAAAGCATAAACAAACACATTTTTGTTCTTTTTTTGTTCCCTGGAACAAAGGAACAGAAATTGTGTTCCGGGTAACAAAAAAAGAATACAAACAAACAGACCCTTACATTTCCTCTTTGAAACTAAGTAATTAATTATTTAAAAGTTGATAACTTGATATATTGATAAGTCAAGCAAGTAAATATTGGTAATTTACAAAACTTGTAATAATTGAAAAGAATCAACACAATAATCGGTATTTGCAAAAAAAAATTAGCAAGTTACCAGCACGTTACACGTTAATTAACCATTGAAAGCTTCATAAGATTATTCGTAATTTACTATTATATTACATGCTAAATAAATTGCCAGTCAAAATTTAATTGTCAATCTATTTTAAAATTTGCTATTTTTTTTTTTGGTCGGTCAATTTACCAAATTACAAGCATGAAAACATTGGGTAATTTCACTCACTTAAGCTGCCGGAAATTTTGACCCAAAAAAATAAAAATAAATAAGCTGTTGGAAATCTATCGAGCGGTAGCAGACAAAAACCCCTATTGACAGTCGCTGCGAACAGATGCGCTTGGGGTCTTATCATTCTCGCCTTCTACTTGCGCTCTGCACTCGCCAAGAAAGGCGGTCGCAGCTTGTTCGAGCTCTCAAGTCTTGATTTCCACTCACCACCCATTCGTTCCGAGGTAATGCGCCAAGAAATTAGACACGAAGGCTAAGTGGCACCGATATTGATATGCGACACGCGACACGACACGACACGATATACTGACACATCGTTTCTAAAAACATAAAGAATTTCAACACGTTGTGACATGTTGGATATTAAATATATATTTTTATATATACATAACAATTATCATTTTTATGTTTATTTGAATCAAATTAATTTGATTCAAATTCATAAATAAATAAATAAATAAATAAGCTTAGAATAAATTTATATTAAAAACATTAATCCACCATTTATTAATATCATTCATTGTTTCAATTTGATAAATTCAACTTTATTCCAATAATTCACAAAACTTGAAGAAAAAACAAGTAATCTACATTCTAAACTCGCATGTTAGATATGTCTGAAGAGGAAAAAAAAAACTTAAGGAATGAATTGTGTATCATAGGAAGTTAGAGTTAAAAGAGGAGAAGACTAGGTTTTTCTCATTTCTTCATTTATTGTATTTTATTTTTTCATATATCTACATTTTTCTTTTTCTTTTTTGGTGTTGGAAGAACCGCTTTGGCCGACAGTTGCCACATAAACCCTCAGGTGACGCTAGCGGGGAAACCATCACCTCGGCGCCACACGTGAATCACTTAATAGCCCATTAGCCTCCTTGTAACTTAGGTTGCAAGTGCTTCAAACTCTTGACCTTCCCTCAAAGGACTTAAGCTTACCCAGCGGAGCCACCATGGCCGATAGTTCATATATCTACATTTTTTTTTAGTGACCTAGGGAAACTCGTAAGTCGACAGTCGGTGGACAAACCCTGGAGCTAACGCAAGTTAGCCACCACACTTACGCGCAGCGGGTAAGTCACCCTGCGACGCGCTGGGGATTCAAACCCCTCCCCTTCATGAGGGGGAGGAGGCCCAAAGCCAGCAACACCGCCCCAGGTGGGTGGTCATATATCTACATTTTGATATCTCATTTATTGAAAATTTTTAAAATGGACATTGATATCCGAATTACGTGTCGAAAACTCGTACGTCGGAATTCCAACTCGAGTGTCAGGAAATGTTGATTAGGTGTCAGATTTTTTGACACGTGCTGACTAAGTGTCTGGGAGTGTTCGAGAGTCGAAGAGTGTTTGACACGTGTCGAAATTTCTGACACGTGTCGAAATTTCTGACACGATACGAAGATTCTTGGAGAGTGTCGGAGCTTCATAGCCAAAAGTTCCATCTTTTTCGCCTGTGGTGTTGCTTTAATCCGTCGTTTCGTGCCGTTTCGGGGCGCGTTCTGTTTCCCATCGAGGTCGGCGGTGGAAAGTGGTATCGGGTCGTCTCCAATTTCGTTTCTTGTGAATTGTAGGACTAGGACTAGTGGTGTCGAGGAATGGTGGAATTGAATGCTGTGCTCCAGAGTGGGTATTGGGTCGTCCCCAATGCCCGACTCCTGTGTTGGGTCCGGCCCGAGCCCATCCGCTGATCAGGTGCGATTTCAAGGATTTCAGGGAGCGAAGCGAAAACTACATAAAGCAGACCAAGAAAGGACATAAAAAAAAAAAAAAAAAAAAAGGAGACGAAACACGAGCTCACGCCGCTTCTCTCTCTCTCTCCACTTTGCTCCGTCGCTTAGTCGCCACCCACCTCGCCGTCGCCACCTCGCCCATCGCCGCCTCGCCGTCTCGCCGCCGCCGTCTCCTGAAGGTTGCTCCTCCCTCTCTCTTTCTCTCTCTCTCTCTCTCGCATGCAGCCAGGCAGTGGCTAGATAATACACAGATTCTGGATTGTTTCCGTGTGGGTGTGATTCTTCTTTGTTTCATGCTTTTCCCAAATGGGTTTTCTTTTTCGGGCTGAAAGTTGCTGACTTTAGGCTGTGTCTGTGGTCATAATTTATGTGTGATGATTCCGCGGCTGGCTATTTTCTTTCTTGTTTTCCCGTGGGATTTTGTTGTCGATATGCAGTTTTCAGCCTTTTAAGTTGAATTGAAACTGGACCTCATGTTGTCCTGGAGATACTGATTCAGGGGCTAGTGATCATTTTTTATGCTTAGAAATCACATGAGCAGGGCCAATTGACCGACTCTGGTTAGCTCGATTTAGTATAATTTCGGCGGGTTTTGCTTCCCCTCTCTTGTTTTCTCCCCTAGCTCACTTTATTGCACTGAATGTGTGAAGTTGTGATTCTATGCTCTTGTCGAGATTTCTGGGTGCGTCCTGCGGAATATGAAGTTAGTCAAGAAGCCGATATTCCTGAGTGTATGTATCTTTAGTGTTGATGGTAGGTATGCTAGGACCAATCTAGGACCGGTCTATTAAATTGTCTTGCTAGTGATGTGGTAGATTATTACTGGGCCTTTGAATAAGTGGGTCATTTTCCACACTGAATATAACTTTTTTGCATCACTTACGAAACCAATATATTAGACCTGTTTTAGTTAGTATTTCTAGCATTCATCATCTTCATGGGATAAGTTGGACTGCATCATTGCTAGTTGTTATGATGGCGCCGTTGTCTTCTTTGATTGATTCTTAAAAAAGGCATTGTGAACTATTGTCATTTCAACAAATGGACACTTTGTTGGTCTGCTGTGACATGTGATTTCGACAAGCTTTTTCATGTGGTTTCACAATATATCTTTATCTTTAAGATTGTGATAATACATGGAGTTTTTAGCCATGATATACTTACAGCAACATAATGTTTTGAGAAGTTTTTTTTGAGAAGTTTTTACCTTCAAGACTCCATGTGTACCAATATGTGTGTATGATTGTCTATTAACTTACATGGGACAACCAATATAAGTATTTGCATTACTCAGAGGTGTTTAATCCACACACATTTTTCTTATTGACATTAAATATGGTGTTGTGCGTTTGTATTTTGCTGATTTGGTGCAGTTATTAAAATGCCAATGGAGATTGGTGATAAAGATGATTCAGTGGAGATGCTGAAGAATATTCATATCTCTTCCTACGATGACAACAGGGATGATGATGCAGCTCCAGAAGAAGTGGAGGATCTGATGAATGATGATGATGATGATGATGATGATGATGACGATGACGATGACAATGAAGTGCAAAAACCGGTAACTCTAGGATTTGTAGAGAAGCCAAAAAATGAATGGTCCCTTCTTCGTCAACTCTTCCCCAGCAAAGCTGGTGGGGCACCGGTGCGTTTTATTTTTGCGAAATTCTCTGTCCTTTAGTTATCTATTCTTTTTGCCTAAATACTTTTACATTCTTGCACAAGCATCCAATTTGCATTTTTATTCCAAGAGTAAGATATGAAATTAAAGACTATATTTTAATGGACAAGTTGTTGGATATTCACTGAAAGTACATAGAAAAGTCAAAATGTTGAATTTTACTTGACATCATTGCTGTTTATAGTATTTTTGCCTGAATGCAGGCTTGGTTGGATCCAGATAATCTACCATCTGGTAGGTCTCGTTTTTGCGATATATGTGAACAACCCTTGCAATTTTTGCTTCAGGTATATTATTCTTTTGCTTTAAATGAGTTTCTGGATGGCATGTGTCCTGCATTGAATTTCCTAAACTCCTAACTGGAGTGGGAATCTTTTTCTTTTTTGTATATTGTTGATTGGAATTCTATTTTTGTTCGTTGTTAACAGATACGGGACTATATATGTTCTTGACTTGCATATTCTTTCCCAGACAGTGTATTTACTTGTACTTTAATTATTTGAATGCGTGTGGAGAATATGCATGTCTAGATGGAGGGTTTTGGTATTCTCTTATCAGTGTCGTGTCCTTCTCTTAATAAATTGTCCTATTTTCTGTTTATCTATTTCCTTTGTGATCATGTAAGCAATGAAAGAAGTTTCGCTTCTATCATTTGCCGCATCTATGAACTCTCTATAGTAGGGTATTTATTTGGTTGGTAGTGTTGTCTCAGTACACGTGTCCCTTTTTTTAATTGTCTTTTTGGTTGAAAACCCTTTTTATTGTTGTTTAGTAGATGTTTATACTTTTTCTCATTGTTCATGACGTCTTTAGGTATATGCACCGACCTCTGATAGAGAATCCACGTTTCATCGTACATTGTATTTGTTCACATGTCCATCGATGTCTTGTCTTCTTCGTGATCAACATGAACAATGGAAGCGACCTGCAGTAAATGCATCTCGAAGGTACTTTTAATTGTCTTAATTCAGCAAGTCCTGTTTCAATTTATTATTTGTGCACTTGTCTTAGTCTAATTTGTCTCATTCTTTTGGTCCTCTGGTGGTGTTCAAGTGTGAAAGTTTTTCGTTGCCAATTGCCTCGTGACAATCCCTTCTACTTAAGTGAACCCCCGCGACATGATGGGAGTGACAAACCTTTAGGGAGTGGAGGTAGCTTTTTATGTCTTTTCCCAGTCACTTATGTTCTGATTTTTGTCTTTGGAAGTGGATGGAATACTTTATGACAGTGCACATACATATGAGCAGATGAATATGCTATCCTCTGTTTTTTTATCAGTTTATACTATATCACAGTGCAAATAAAATGACTTGGTTCTGTTGTTGTCTCCAAGGGCCTAATTTCAAAGACTGAACTCATAGATGGGCTTTTGACTACTTGTTTTGTTGTGTTAGTCTCTCAGTAATTATGGTATTAATCCTTCTCTTTTTGGCCAAAACGTATTGTTGTTAAGCAGCCCCACTTTGTAACTGGTGTGGAACATGGAAAGGAGATAAAATTTGTGGTAGCTGCAGAGAAGCACGATACTGCTCTGAAAAACATCAGGTTCTAGGTTATTCATCTCCTTATACACATTCCCCGTCAGTCTGGTCTTTTCCGTGACACTTTTTGTTTTTCACCTGCAGGCCATGCATTGGCGCTCAGGTCATAAAGTTATGTGCCAAAATAGTAGTAGAAATGCAGGAAACTCATCAGCAGAAGACCACAAACGTGAGCAACTATTTTAGACTTCCTTGGATAAATTATACCAGTAATGCAGGGGAGGTGCTGGTATATGTGCCTCTTAGGTCTCATGAATTTTCCTTTTTCACATGCACAGCTCTGTTCTTTCTGTCATGTTGGCATAGTAGAGGTCCTATAGGAGTATTTTGAACATGCCTTAGTAAGTACACTGCCAGAGATATATGTAGTCATTTAGCTGTGATGATTTCAGTCTGTGGTCTTATGCTTGAAGTTGCAGCTCTGTCCTTTCTGTCATGTTGGTATAGTAGAGGTCCTTTCAGAGTAATTTAAACATGCCGTAGTACGTAGACTGCCAGAGATATATGTAGTCAATTAGCTCAGTCGATTTCGGTCTGTAGTCTTATGCTTGAAGTTGAAATTGAACTTGGCATCATGTTTTAACTTCCGGTTTTTTTTTCTGTACTTTTAAAATGTTAACTTCTCTATGTTGTAATTCTGCAAACAGCTGCAAGCAGGAGTCTATGGCCTGAACACGAGATCATCAATGAGGATGAGGCTGAACATGATGTTGATGTGTCTGCTGATTTGGATAATACCAATTGTCTGGTATCCAGAAACCAGATGGATGACTCAATAAATTCACTTGTTGAGAGTTTTCAGGTATAATCGCACCATCGTTATTGAAAATTAGTTCTGCTAAATATTTCACATGCTTTATCGTTTGCCTTTTTCTGTGAGTAGGGTGACAGTGACAGGAGGAGTTGGGGCAACTTCCAAGTACGCATTGCCAGAGCGCCTGAGCAAGTTTTAAGGTTATATAATTCAAACTGCAATGTATGGTTTTGAAATCCATGAATTCTTGAATGAGGATGTGCATATCCAGTATGCTTATTGGGTATTTTTATTGGATGGAATGTGCTTTCTGTGACATCCGAGAAGAGCCTGCCCAGGTTTCTGGAGTCATGATGTCTTGGCAAAATTTAGAACTTTACTGGGGGTGTCCTGCTGGGACATGAGTTGTCATGAGATGTGTTGCCATTCAATTGGAAGTTAAATTGTTTGAAAAAGTTATGACAGGTTATACATTAATCAACCTACTGTCTGAATGTGGCCTGGGCATCGTTTGTAGTAAATGTAACCAAGTCTAGGTCTGTCATATTATTGTTTTGACACTTTGAAACCACTTTTCAGTAATTTCTCATTGTACATCGTAGAACCATATCTGTTGTTTCTCTTTCCTCTCCCTCAGTCTGAAACAAGAATGGTTTTAATTTGTTTGGAAAATCAGAAAATCGCAACGCTTATTTGTTTATTCTACTTGTAATGAACAGGTACTGTCGAAATGTATGCTCTAAGCCCTTGTGGCCAATTTCAAGTGGTCAGCCATCAACAGCTGATATTCCCAATTGCAGCTATTGTGGAAAGCCCCGGTGTTTCGAATTTCAGGTTATCTTTTTGCATCCTTTTCTTCTGAAAGACCTTGATGTTTCAAAGATTTTATGTCAACGTGCAGTCGCCGAAACCCCTCTCTGTTTGATATGCATCTCATTTAGAGCTCTTATTTGTATACCATCACGCAGTGAATGACATTTTGATTACTGCCCTCTATTTTTCAGGTCTTGCCTCAGCTACTTTACTTTTTCGGCGTGAAGAATGATGTGGATTCGCTCGACTGGGCTACTATAGCTGTTTATTCCTGTGAAGCGTCTTGCGATGGGGCTGCGAGTTACAAGGAAGAATTTGCTTGGGTGCAAGTGTCATCCCCATCTCAAGTGGTACCTTGAAAATTCGTGGTACTTTATTCAGCTCCTCTGACCAAAGGGTTTCTATATTTCTCCCCGTCCTCCTGCCTCCTTTTTATGATCGTTTCCGGTAGAGTTGTGTTGTAACTTTTAGAAGTTACTAAAAATTTTGGGGTCTTAGGTCAATAGGATATGTAGTCTTTTGCATTTGCTTGTTACTTTTATATATTTTGTTATTTAATTATATTATTTTAAGGTTTTAAAATTTGATTGGACTTCCAGTTACAAATTTTTAGACTTATGATGAGTTTATTCTCTCTGTTTTGCTTTACTCGATTAATTTCACTAATTCATGAGTATATAGAATCAAATAGAGAATTTGATTGGATGTCAAGTTATAAATTTTTGTGTGAAATTTTAATGTAGCTTTTTTGACTAATTGCTGTTGGAAATTACTGACATGACATCCACACCCAATCATTGCTAGCTCCTTACTTCCTTACTGTGGTAGGCCGATATGGATAACTTGTGGATTGTCATGTTAGTGATTTCTAGCGGCAATTAATCGGAAGAATTATATTGATAAATTACGACAACAGCAATTACAAGAGCCGCGAGATCCAGGAAGAGAGCAAGAGTTGCATAGAAAGAAATGTATTGAGGACACAAGGATAAGGGTTCTGAAAAAAAGTAGAACCTCGTATGCAGAATAAGAAAAAAAGGGAAGATTGGTCAGTGCTTGATGTTGCCGGGAAGTTATAGAGCCATTCTTGTCTAGATTTATTATTTAATTGTGATGATGGGTGCATGAGTACTGATTAAATAAGATGCAAGTCTGGTCGATGTAAGATCTAAATAAACTCATTTGAAATTTTCGTAAGTGACCTGGAAAAAAAGAAGGAAATTTTACGTAAATATACAATAGGCTCCAAAATTCAAGAAAGGGGTGATACTTGACTCTACACCGTCGACAAAATGAAAACCCCATTTATCTACTAGTGAAAAAAATTCACAAAAAAAAGAAGAAAAAAGGCAATTTTAGGGAAAATTACTAAAAAAATTCTAAATCTTTTGTAATTGTATCAATTCGTAATGCAAAAAGCTTGCATAAGCAAAGAAGAGTTTAGTTTTAGGAACACAAACAATGCTTTAATTGTCGTGATTCTACAGAAAGAATAATGACGCAAGATTGAATAAATAATGGGCAACAAATAAATAGTTCTAAATGTCCAAACACACGAGGAAATCCCTAGTAGGCCATTGAATCTCGAATAGCGGTTTTTAGAACTTGGACTGGATCTGGTCAACCATGCTCTTGTTGGCGTGGAATGCCTTGGCAAGAATGTCCGTGACAGATATCGGGCTGGATTTGAAAACCGCATTTGCGATCATGATGACGCTGGGGTTCTGGCTGCCAAGAGCCGCGACAGCGACGGCATTGCCGTATCCGACGTTCCTGTGGTAACGGATGAGTCCCACTGGGAAAACGAGCACGTCGCCCTTGGAAAGGATCTTCGTGATGAGACAATTGTCAAGGTTGGAGGTGATGAACCCGACCTTGATGTGCCCGCG
The DNA here is from genome assembly GCA_014182405.2 of Eucalyptus sideroxylon. Classification (NCBI taxonomy): domain Eukaryota; kingdom Viridiplantae; phylum Streptophyta; class Magnoliopsida; order Myrtales; family Myrtaceae; genus Eucalyptus; species Eucalyptus sideroxylon. Next base: position 18,341,480 of record CM024551.2, on the reverse strand, counting down.
ACGACCGTAAAGATCTCACTGGCGCGGAGATGCGTGTGAGGCGGGTTGATGCCCTGCAGCTCATAGTCGATGCGAGCTAGTGAAATGCCGAGTGTGTTGAGCTCCGGCAACTGAGCCACGGTCACAGGAGTCCCTTTTGATCCGACTGGGTTCGATCCGTCGCCGGCCAAGTGAAGCCTCCCGAAGTAGAATTCATTGGCTTGGACCATTTTGGGGTCTTTGCATGCGAACCCATACGTAAAAACTACAGGAGACGACGAATTTGTCGTTGTACCCTGCATGCCTTCAAGTATTTTCTATCTCCTATCATATCTTTTAAATATTACTTAAGATGTTTACCTCCATTGGAAGGGTCCACTACACAAAAATCATAAAGGGGACTCTGATCCGCAGTGGCGCTAATAATTACCAGAGCTGTGAGCCCAAGAAAGAGAAAGTCGGTTGCCATGAAGAAATGCGTACATGATACAAAAAGAGGACTCTGCAAAAGAATGTCAAGATCAATCGAAAATGCTTGCTGTTGATATGAAGCTATAGAATCATGGAAGTCTTATTTATATATAATCATGTAGAAGGAGCATTTTCTTTTTCATTTGCATGATAATAATAGATATTTAGAATTTCTTATGTACTTAACTATGTCGCATTTTTTTTTTCTGGAAAGCATCTTTCAAAACATCATGCAATGATAGCATGAAAATAATAAAAATTTGAATTTATAGAATATATAAAGACTACAACTAGACCCATCAAAATGGGTCATTGATTCATTTCTTAATCCATATAAGTATTAAATTAAGTTAATGGGTTATATTAAGTAAAACTGGGTTCTATCATTTCATCTTTATTCTTTCTCGTCTTCATTGGAAGTATTAAATGTGTTTATAAATAATTGGGTTAAATATGAAAATATTTTAATAATATAGATTTGTCTATTTAAATTTACATTACATAAAAATGGTCAAAATGGGTTAAATAGGTCTATTTGAGTCGGATCATTTTTGACTTGATCTAACCTACCCAATTGACAAGTGTAGCTACAATATAATGGCACATATTAAAGTTATAATTAAACGAAATGCATACTAAAACTTGATAAGTGGTTCTTTTACTCCTAATTGTGCTTATGTTACTTTTCAAAAAATAGTTTCCTAGCACAAAAAGAAAAAGGAAAAAAGAAATTTTCAAGAAAGAGGGACACCAATTTTGTTCCAAGGAAAGGAAAAATCTGCAAAAGAAGAAAAGAAGGCAAGAAAATTGAAATCAAGAGTGGGCTCCAAGTTTAACCTTAATAGGTGTTATATAAAACAATAGAGAGTAATTTCGTTTTCAGAAATAATTGAAATAAGAAAAAGAAAAAAAGGCAAGAATTCATCTTAAATTAAGAGTGGGATTCTCAAATGATAATATAGTCAAGTCAATGTGATAAGAGGTGTCATGAAAAAAGGTAGAAATAGCCCAAGCCTTTTTCTCTCTTTTAGATAAAATTCCTTGTATTTTCTTTTTTTTTTTGTTAGTTTTATTTTAACTCTCAATTCACTATCAAACTTTTGCTTGACCTCTTTGTAGAGTGGTGAGTGGAAATTCACACTTGAAACTAATGGTCCCCATCCTAACCTCAGAGAAGTTGGGGATTCAATTTCCTTGTATTGAACTGGTAGCTTTCAAGCATAAAATTCAGTTTGTGCACGTCTTAAATTGAATTTTTATTCTCTAAGTCGATGCGTCTTAAATTAAATGAAGCCGTCCAAACCGCACTTATCAATGTTTCCCGGATCAGTTCAGTTCCGATTCGTAATTATCAGAACTTAACTCGGACTATGCTTCTTTCATCAATTTCCCTGCCGTTTTCTACAAAACCTCAGCGACATCGCTCGCTCTGATAGAGAGAGCGAGGCAGAGATCTAGTGGCATCTTCATCACCCGCGGTGGTCGTCTGTCCTGGTTCGGAGTCAGGAGGAGGAGGAGATGGGAGAACGAAAGGTGATAAACATTTCCCGCCAGATTTCGACCCGAAGAAGCTGCCGAGGCTTTGCAGGCCCAAGGATCATCAGATTAAGGTTCGGATGACGCTTCTGATGAGTATTCGATGCAACACAACACCTGCGGGAATTACATTTCCAGGGAGACCAAGTTCAATTCCGGGAAGGAGGACCTCATCGGCGAGGTCAGTTCCTGTTTTTGATTTTCCAAGTTGTGAAGCGTTGGCGGGTATCTATGGAGTTGACCTTGTTCTTTTCTGGATGTCCTCTTGTTTTGGCATGGCAGGCGTATTTGGGAATCCAAATATTCAAGGTTACTTCAAATGCACCAGGTGCTCTGCTGAGCTCACGTTCAAAACGGATCCACAGAATTTGGATTACGTCGTGGGGTCTGGGGCGATGATAAATTTTGAGCCCCGGCCTAAGCATGATGAGATAGGAGATCGCGCCTTTCAAATTGTTGGGTTCCTTAGAGTTTGTTGGGCTTTGGAAAGAATTGAACGCGAGTTGTGCTTTTCTATTTGGGTTCGAGCAGGTGTTGGAGATTGAGAAAAGGAGGAGGGAGGCTGAAGAGATGGGCGATGTCATGAGTCATTGGAGAATCGGACGTTGGATTCCAAGAGAGAGATGGATATTCTTGCCAAACTTGATGAAATGAAATCAATAAGGGTAAGTTGTTTCAACTTTCGGCATTATTTTTTGTTGTTGTTTGAGTATGGAATGCTACGGTCCCTGAACGGGATAATGTATGTATGGCGATTGATTTGTCGTCTAAGTGAGCAAATAACGTTATAACCATGGACATGAATTGATTTCGTTTATTCTGTTACTTAGAAAATTAAATATTCTTACGGTGCTAACTGGCGAGGGATTGTCTTTTCAGTCTAGACATGCGAGTGTGAGCGTAGATGCAATGCTAGAGGACTTACAACATAGATCTGCTGCAAATGTATGAGATGTTTCCCATCTTCTTTAAACCAGCGTTCGTCTTGCCGAATGCATGAAGAATTTAGGGGGCACTGTTACGACTTGTAATTCACATCTTCATTCTTCACTTCTTTGGTATTCTTGCCTCTACTTCTGGTATTAAGTCCGGTTGCTTTCATGATTGCGTTGATGACTTGGATTGTATGTTGGAATCAAACAGACAGAATTTGAGAACAGCATTATATTTATGAGCATACTTAGACCAGGATTCTGTCATACACGAGCTTGTGCACTGAGGATTGAGGTAATATCAGAACATGGGATTTTCTAGTTTTCATGATTCATCATCACTAATCAGTTGCTCATGTTGACAGCTAAGCTATCAAGGCTTTATTGTTCAATTTTCTCGAAACCATCAGTTGAAAATTTGTATGTATCCGACACACTATATACTCTAGAGTCTTGATTTACCGAGTCAAGTACGAGGAATCTGAACTTGCAGATGATGAACATTAGATGTATCCCAATGGATCAAAGCTGCACCTTACAAACAAAACAAATGATCTTGACAGATGTCAAAACTCCAAAACAAATTGAGCAGTGTCATGCTAGTTTAGATTTAGTTTTGATATTAGAGATATACACGCAAACGGTTTGTCACTCATCCCAGCGGAAGAGTACGGAAAGCACCAGCACATTGAAACCTAGAAGACTCACAGGCACCCATTATCCTCTTCAGTGTTATGGGACGTCCTCCGGATTCAGCAAATTTGGATGCGTCCGGATATAATGCAGGATAAAAAATTCGGGAGAGGGATGGGATGAAACCAGATTGATTAAGGAAAACTTTTCTTGAATGGTAAAAAAGAAAACGAAAGGAGAAGCGAACGTAGGCATTTACATCATGTCAAATGCATCCAATTGGTCTTCTAGGAAGTCATAGGCACCTGCATCCTTCGGTCCTTGGGATGCCCTCTGTTGTTCCAAAGAAAGTTCTCTTGCTCATGTTCGCCTTTTGAACTAATCAAACCTATGCTTGCACCACCTCGGACATTGGTAGCCGGAACTTTGGCTCCGCTTTCTATGACAAAGTCAAATCAATATTTCAATATTATTCACAACTTTTCATAACCACGCTAATGTGCAAATTTTAGAATATCTTTTTATTTCAATTTTTATCCTAGATAAACAAAAAATAAGATATCTTCCTGTTACTTCTTTACCTTTTTGGTCCTTGTCAGCCTAAAAAAGCCATTGTCAATCGCTCAGTCATGCTTAAAGGCTCCATTAACCTTTCGCCCGTTGAAAGAAGGCTTCTTTTCTGGTGGAGTCTACTCTACGTTTTCTGGATGGAGAATTCGGACTTCTTCCAAACCCAGAGCGCAAGGCCATCGAATGAAGAACATCATATTCTCCCCATTAGTGTGCAGCTTGTAGAATCACTCTTCATTTGAATTGGGAGAATGGTCTATCAACACTTCATGATACGACCTTCCTCTGTAGGCGGCAAGATACAGCATAGTACACCGGCGTGACCAGAGATGCTGATTTGGTGCATCGAGCAAAGGTAAAACATAAGCTGAAAATCAACTCTTGCAAGTGGTCAGAGCTAAACCCTGCTCGTCCCAGGGGACATGGTAACGGGTCAGCTTGCTCATCCCGCGATCACCACAGTGGCTGCACAGATAGAAGTTGAATTCAAAAGGATGAACAACTGTTGTGTCCGCTACCATCCCTGGTGGCACGTTGCCTTCAGGACCCTTATCGACATCTCTCTCCGGGAAAGACGACTTTGGTGGCGCTTGGCTTGTAATCTTTCTCGGAGGAAGCCTTTTTTCAGATCCTGCAAAATTCTTCATTCAGAACCATATCGATTTGGCTTTTGCTAACCCCATCGCAAAACGATATGAGTTTCCCAGGCCTAACTCGGTTCAAACGGGCGTATTTCTCCACGAGCTCTAGAAACATCTCCCCGATGTACATGAATAGATAAAATCCTTTATACAAAGAAAGGTAAAATGAGTTCGTTAATTTTGGTAACTCTTGTTGCCCTTGCCAAGAGGATAAGAATTGTTCAACTGATCCTGATATGATTGAGTGCAATTTTTGGAATTGCTATACCATTAAGAGATATTATTTCCAATACAAAGGACACTAATGCTACCACAGCCAACAAACGTATCATACAATTATGCGATGAGCTGTCACAACTAAGTAAAAAAGTGTTGTAGCACTACCCTAAATTATTTTACGACATCATGACATCTTTTTGTACACAAGTGTAGAAGTATATTTAAAAAATGTAATTATGAACACACTAGTGTACCTATAGAAATTTTCGGATAGGATATGCTATCCCAACAAAATGGGAGTCATAGGTACATGCACAAAGCACAAATAAGTAGAATATAGAATTCTTCCATAGAATTGATTGCTTTGCCCCATAAACTGGAGTCATAGGATAATTAGTCCCCTATAGATAATTTCATGGGTTGTGATTAGAGTCAGCAATGACAAATTGACATATCTTTACGGTATATCGTCATGCGAGGAATTCCTAAAGGGGACCAATCTGCTACAACCAGGGTAATCAATTTAACAATTTGAGCTGATATTTTAACAATTTAAGCTTTTAGAGTAAACTGGTAGTGGTCGACTTCAAGATATACGGCTTTAGGTAATTTCGTGGGTGTATGTTTACGCGCAGTCGCCATTGGAGCAATTCCTAAAGGATGATATGCTATAACTAGGGTAATCCATCAAGCCGCAATTCCAATGTCGAAAAGCACGAATTGAAATTCCTAAACTCTTTCGAAAGAAGGGAGGCTGGTAACACTAAAAGCTTGCACATGAAGAAAAATTCAGCTTTAGGAACACAAACAGTGCTTTAATGATCGATGGGTCTGTGATTCTGGGCAAAGAATAATGACGCAAGATTGAATAAATAGTGGACAGAAACAATGAACAGATAATTGGTCACAAATTTCTAAACACACATGGGAATCCTTAAGTGGCAATTGAATCTCGAATTTTCAGTTTCTAGAATTTGGACTGGATCTGAACAGTGATGCTTTTCTCCACTTGGAATGTCTTGGCGAGAATGTCCGGTGTGATGTCCGGATTAGATCCGAAAACCGCATTCAAAATCGTGATGACGCGGGGTTTCTGGCTGTTGAGAGCCGCAAGGGCGATGATGTTGCCATATCCGACGTTCCTTTGGTACTGGATGAGTCCCACGGGGAAAATGAACACATCACACTTGGAGAGGACCTGCGTGACGAGACGGTTGTCGGGGTTGGAGGTGATGAACCCGACCTCGAGAGTACCTTTGATTACCGTCAAGATCTCGGTGGCACGAGGATGCGTATGGGGCAGGTTGATGCCCCACGGCGCGTAGTCGATCTGGGCGAGTGAGATGCTGAGCGTGTTGGGTCCTGGCAACTGAGCCACGTTCACGGGAGTCACTTTCGATCCGACCTGGTTCGATACGTTGCCGGCTAAGCGAAGCCCTCCGAAGTAGAAGTCATTGGCTCGGACCGTTCACGGGTCTTTGCATGCAAACCATTCAACAAAACTGTAGGAGACAGCAAATTTATTGTTACAACTTGCATGCCCAGAGAACTTTCACAATGTGTCTTCCATATTATCATTTAAGCTACTAGAATTTCACGTTTTTGAAGCAGCCAAAAGGAGAGAATTCTATAGATGTATATAGACATATATCGTGATTGATTGCAACATTATCCACGTCGGTTGTGTCGAAACTCATCCGCCTAAAATGTTTAACTCCATTGGGATGCGACACAGAAATCATGAAGGGGACTCTGATTCGCTATGGTGATGGTGATTACGAGGGCCACGAGCCCAAGGAAGAGAACGCAGGTCGCCATGAAAAAAAATGTGATGATGATATAAAATGAGAATTTTGCAAAAGAATGTCAACATTGATTGATATGGGTTAATGTTGCTAGGAGGCTATAGAGTCGCGGATGTCGTATTTATACATAACCGTGTAGAAGGAGAATATGTATTGCTTCGTTATTTCTCAGCCAACAAAGAATGGATTTTGGAATGCCGTCTCTTGCCATGAAAAGACCAAGTCCATGACACGACATCATGAAGTTTTAGGTTCATTTACCGGAAAGAAAACATAGTAGGTGATTATATAAAGCCAAAAAGAAAAGAACAAGTATTTGAATGTAGATGACAAATGGGGCTTCTACGTGTCAGAGGCCAACTAATTCCACGTTGTTTGGATGGGATCTTGCCACTTGGCGATCTGTCATCTTGACTTGGCAGACGATATTGCCCCATGTGTCATTAGAACACAGGATAAGGGTAAGTGGCTTATGTCACGAGGACATGGGCCGAGATCAAGCACGCCATAAAAGAAGTTAGAGGGTAGACTAGATTTAATGAGCCTCATTTTGAACACATCATGCTAGAACTCTCTAGAACATCTCAATCATATCAAGATGACTCGAGATTATTATTATTATTATTAATTTATAAGAGATAATGACACAAATAATCCTTTAATTTACCACCTACGCGATGGTTCCATGGTTAATTCTTCCCCACCGTGGGAGACTCACTGACCCATTTTAGGATGGAGAGGGTTCGACTCTCTGCGAAGACGCTTGGCATCTTACTCGTTCCACGGGGGTGGTGGGTCCTCTCGTGGGGCCCGAGGGTTTACCCCCTGTCACCCCGGGTCTATCGAAGCTGTCCGTGTTGGTACAGTGCGTGGGTTCCCTAGGTCATCAAAAAAAAATCCTTTAATTTTGGTTGAATGTGTAATGTAATTTCTAAACTTTTAATATGTTCAATGCAGTTGTTGAACTTTAGCTTAATATTCAATGCGATTTATGAACTTTTAATTTATTCAATATAATCAATGGATTTTTTTTTATACATGTCAATATACTCAACAAATTACATGAAAATGTTCAACGTAGTCCCTTCATTAATTTAAGATCAAGGATAATATAAAAAGGTTCAATATAGTCCTTCAATTAATTTAAGGTCAAGAACAATATTGAACGTCTCCATATATTTCATGGACTAAATTAGATATGTACAAAAAGTTCATACACTACATCGAACAAATCAAAAGTTCAAGAATTACGTTGCATATTAGGTTAAAATTTAGGGATTCCATTGAACAAATTAAAAGTCTAGGGACCATATTATATATTCAACCAAAGTTCAAAAGCAAATATGTGTTATTGTCCCAACCCATAATCAACCTTATCTTAATCGCACTCGGATCGCGCATTGCATAAGCCTTTCCATTCGTACTATGCGACAAATCTTTTGGACATAAGCCTTTGTAAGTAAATTTGAGAAAACTAAAGTAATCTACTGGGCACACACGACCTGGCAATTCCATCGCCAATGGGCGTGCCATGTCAGCGCCACACCGGCAGTCTGCAGAATGTAGGCCGTGCCGGGCTGCGCTTGCTTCAGCCAGCGCAGGCCCAACAATCTTTTCCTTCGGGCCCAGCGTGCTTCCCGTTATGGTCCAACTTCCTTTTCCCAGCATTTTACGGCCCTTGCTCAAAATAGATGCTGATAGAACTCGGGGAGTGTGCAAACATTTCCCACATTTTAGGGCCCTCGAGAAGTATTTCTCTTTCACTTTCAACTTAGTAGAGAACTAGAACCCATCCGAACCGATTTGAATTTTCATGCATTTTTGTTTCGGTCATATGATGAAAAATAACTATTTTTTATTCTGATTTGGATAGTTTCAGTTCGGTTAGGTTAATTGAACTAAAAATCGTCAATCTTCTAAATATTACAATTCACACAATTTTTATCATTTTCCGCTAAACCCTTTTTATTTCATAAAAGAAAAATGAAACACCGAAAAACCAAGTTATATTCGGTTCATGCCGCAATTCGGTTCAAAGTTAATGTACACCTAAAATATCCAAATCCGAATCAAACTATTGACACTCCTAATAAATTGGGCCACCGATCTTCATTTGCTCTTAAGGTAACCAACTCTAATGCTCTTTACTTCTTGTTAGGCTCTTAAATCCTCGTTACTAATCCTCTTGATCTTTCTGCAACCCGGTGAAATCGAGAGCAGATTTACCGCGAATCTCAAGCATGTACGAGTCGGAGAACAATGGAGGCGACATCAGGTAAGGAATCTAAACACCGCTTTAATAAGTGTCTTTACGATGCTAAAATTAGGTTGAAAAAGTAGATATTTAGCCGTTATTGAAATGACTGTCAATTTCAAAACTAAGCATGCATCGCTAATAAATATGTCATTCAGTCAATTGCACGCGATGCACTCGCAGAGTAGGACTAAAGCATTTTTTGCATGTCATTAATCATATTTCTATAACACAAATTTACATGGCACATGAAGTCATGCAAGGGCGTAAACGAAAAAAGGATTTCACATGATTACGTCCACGGAAAAATCAATATTGTATTATAATTTTAGGAAACTATTTTGATAAGTGCATTTAAGGACTTTATTTTAAAAAATGTGGTATTGAAAAGGCGTTTTGCGGACGCTAAGCCTCTCCACATGTAATTGAAACAAGTGACAAATATGCAGTGATGTAATGCTTTTTGGAAGACAAACTATTCATGCAAATATAATATAATTAATATATGACCCAATTATATATTTCATATAAAATTAAATACTACAAAGAACTTATTAAACTGTCCTAGAATACTTTAGCAAGTGTGATATAATAAGTACTGAGTAGGTAGATTATTAAACTGTCCTAGAATACTTTAGCAAGATGTGATATAATAAGTACTGACTAGGTAAATTCTATCTAAAACACAATACAGTTCCACCTAATTGAGTTTCTGCGGCCCCATGCTTTTAAGTTTTCAAAAAAAAAAAAAGAAAAAAGAAAACAGTGTTAAGATTGGGTACACAATCACAAGAAGATAGAGAATAAAAGTGATAAAGAGAATTTGAGATATAGGATTTATCTTGATTCACTCTTAAACTAAGGTTACATTTTGTAAAAGATTTAACTATAATTAGCATATCGTACCTTTATGTTACATCCCTTAAGTACAAAAAAAAGAAAAAGATATTATATATATCCAAAAGTTATTTATGGGCCAAAGTTCAAATTATCAATAAAATATAGGCTATAAGATCCCTTTGGTAGCTCGAGGGCTCTACTCCAAAGATCTTCATACCTTCCTGTCGATAGGAAATATAAACCAGACCTTAACAAGAGGCATCGCAATCATTTTACATATTGACTTTATTATATTGGCAATGGTATAAACTAGTTGATGCGACGGTTGTTCTGGCTATTTTTGGTTTGTCGTTGATTGCTCACCTAACAAATAAAGGTGGTTTAACTGTTGGTGCCGTGAGTTTGGGAAATGAAATGAATCTACCACATTAGTTTCTCACTTGTTTTAGAGATTTGATTTGAGTGTAGCGACGCCATGTCAAACAAATTAAAATACTAGAAGATTAAATGTAATAAACCAGATGAAATATAAACTCTTAAAGAACTTGAAAGCAGCCATCCACAAACGACATAACTGGCAATAGATGACAACACGAACAGACAAAAGGACACGCTCTCAAATATAACGACAAGCAGCAACAGCTTCAAGAGGCAGTTCAGTTCTAGAGTGATTCAGTCTCATCTCTGGAACTTTGACTGGATTTGACTAATCAAATTGTTATCCACTTGGAATGCCTTGGCAAGAATGTCGGTTGCAATATCGGGCATCGACCCGAAAACAGCGTTGCCAATCGTGATTGCGCCGGGGTTTTGGCTGCCGAAAGCGGAGATGGCGATGACATTCATCCTCCCGGCATTCCTCTGGAAGTGGATGAGTCCCTCGGGGAAGACGAACACGTCGCCCTTGGAGAGGACCTTCGAGATGAAGCGGTTGTCGGGGTTGGAGGTGACGAACCCGACCTCAAGGCTCCCCTCAATGACCGTCAGGAGCTCGATGGCACGAGGGTGGTGTGGGGCGGATTGATGCCCCCCGACCGCGTAGTCGATGCGGGTCAGCGCGACACCGAGTGTGTTGAGCCCCGGCAACTGAGCTGCGGTCACTGGAGTTACTTTCGACCCGACTGGATTGGACGTGTTGCCAGCCAAGTGAAGCCCGCTAAAGAAGAAGTCATCGACTCCGACCATCTTAGGGTCCTTGCATGCGAAGCCATTCGACTGTACTGCAAGAATGAACAATGCAATTTCATCAAATTAGATACTGTATTTAGCAGAAAGTTGTGTGTGCACTTAAAAGTGCAGATTGATGTCCATAGTGTATCTATCATTAGTGGAAGGCTAACAAGGAAGAGGTGGCACAGCTAGAGTTGACTAAGGATGTGGACTCCACTGTATTAAGGGGAAAAGTATAAAAAAAATAAACCTATTATATTAGTATCAATTAAGTCATAAAATTTTCAATTGGACCAATTCAGTTTTAAACCTTTTTACATCGGTACCAATTCAGTCCATCCAGCCAATTTTGGCTTGACAGCGCTCACATGGACATCGGCCGGTGATTGGACGCTGACGTGATAATTTTTTTAATTATTTTTTTGAATTTATTCCTTTTTCTTTTCTTTTTCTTTTCTTTCTTCCTCCTTGGACTGTTACGGTGGTGGCCGAAAAGGGCCTCGAAGCCCTCGCTTGCCGCTGGCCTTGCCTAGATTCGGGCGAAGCCGCCTTGCTGACGGCCCTGGGAGAGGCTGGGTGAGGGCCGGCCCTTGTTAGTGGTAGGGGAGGGCTTTGAGGCTCTTGCCTAGTGGCCGGCGAGCCTCACTAGAGGCTCATTGGCCATCGTTGGAACAGTCCAAGGAGGAAGAAAAAAAAGAAAAAAGAAAAGAAAAACGAAAAAATTTTAAAAAATTATTTAAAAATTGTCACGTTAGTGTCCGGTCACTGGCAGATGTCCACGGTAGCGTCGACAAGCCAAAATTGGCTAGATGTACTAAATTGGTACTGATGTAAAAATGTTTAGCATTGAATTGGTCCATTTGAAAAGTTTAAGACTGAATTAGTACTAATGCAATAGGTTTAAGATTTTTTTAGTACTTTTCCCTTGTATTAACCTAGGCACGTTGAAAATACAATTTAGGAAATTACTTGACTACTTGACACTCCTCTACTCTTGGCTTAATGCTGAGACATTCAAAGGTCATATTCGGACATACCATCCACTCAACTAATCATCAAACGTTTATGACGATAAATCGACACCCTCTTTGCGTCTAAATTAAGAGATCGCAATCCTAATATCCATAGTTCGATGTGTTGCCAGTCAAACATTTCCTTGGCCTTTTTACCTGTATTACTCCGGTCAGCAACACAAAAATCCTGAAGGGGACTCTGTTCGGCTGCAACAACCGTGGCGATCAAAAAGAGCGCAAGTCCAGCGATAAAAATGCGAGCCGCTATCCCGAAACAATGCGACTATAAAAGAGAAGATGCTTCTAAAATCTTGCAAGAAGAAACGCTAGGTATCCGAATGCTTAATTAAATGCCGGTGTGAAGATTTAGGGTTTCGGATTGCCACTTTATAGAGAGCTCGATCAAGTGCCTTCACTATGCCAAACTTGAGAATGATGAATAAGAAATCCTTTTCAGAATGCCGTCTCCCGCAAACCGTAAAGCGTTGAAGTCCAAAAGCGCGGGACAGAGAGTTTTAGGCAAGAAGAACATAATAAATAAAAAGCAAGATTTGCTTAAAAGTAAAGGACCTAGGAATGACTCAAGAGGTCGGCAAGAATCTGGATATTATTTTGACCAGGTGACCCAGTACGTGGAAATGGGAAAACGGTATGGCATGACAAATGTGTCAGGACAATTCGATGTTAAATCACGATTCTATCCGAAAGAGATTAAGTTTTGGATATAGTTGATTCGTCATCATTGGAAGATGCTCACACAGTTGTTGCTCCCACATTTTTATGGAATAAACTTTTCTTTTCTTTTTCAGTGGCTTAAAGTTTGGATGAGTTGATGTTGGCCTCAAACTTTCGGAATGGGTTCGATGGGAGTACGCATTCTATTTTAACCAATTGCATCCTAAATCTTCTTAGATAATTACTGAGAAAAATACTTAAGTAGCTATCACTCACCGTGACATTTGGACATCAAAAACACTATTTCATTTCCTTTTTTGGCAAATCAAACATAATCTTGACCTTGTTAACACATAAAAGTGCTTCCTCCAAAATTCGCCATGGATGTTGGCCCCCTTAAGGAAGATTCCCAAAGCTGAGCAAATATGAAAATTGTTGTTATTATTAAATCCAATGCCAATATAATTTTTTTTTACATATTTATCATCGAATGAGTAATATATGAATATCGAGTTAGTTTTGTAACAAATTGTTTCTTATGTCAATCATCCAACGGCAAATGTATTTTTTACATCAGCAATAGACCTAACAAAAATCTATATGAAAAACACATAGTCCTTATAATATTGGTCATGTAATTACACCTAAGAAAGGAACATAAACTGAGCTTATGGGTGACTTAGAGCTAAAAGCCAAACGGCACAAGCTTAAAACAAGCTGAAAAGAGGAACAGTCTGGCAAAGTAAAGAATAAGTCGTATAGTGCGGTTTGGTTGAGTGGGCATGCTATTCTTGTTGTCTTATTCTGGCTTTTATGCATTTTATTCCTTGCCACCACGCCACTAGCGATTTCTAAGTGCCTTTTTGCTCATCGACCGTGCTTGTGTTCCCCTTTCCTCGTTCCCTATTCTTCAGAGTTGACACTGAAATCTTTCATGATCAATGGGTCGGCATCGTGGGACATTTCAATACTGTTCTACAATTAAGTTCGATTTTCTCAAGTTGACACTATAATAATCTGATATCTTAATTAGCTTGATATTTTGAAGATTGTTATTCATATTTGATTTTTTCAAGCCGCTATCATTGTGATTTGGTATTGCACACCTACTTTTTCAAGATTCAAGCGATTTCTTTTTATAACTTCTTCTTATTTTGAATTTTATCTTTTTAAATCCAACAACGCTTTGTCGCTAACCCTTATTTTTCCTCATTGATGCTAGAGGTCTTTCTTGTGCTGGCCGTGTCAAATTTTGGTGCCAACATAAACACGAGGATTTTGTCGAAAGAGTTGGGCTTTTGACCCTCTTTACGTAAACTCATGCTTTTATCTTTCTAATTAATTGTCATACTCAATCCGTCATTGAATGACAAACAAAACCTATGCTTTCAGTCCTTGATTATGGTCAACATCATACTTAATTTCACAATAAAACTGGCTAGTGCACTTCTCCTACATCGAACGTGACAGAGCTGGAGATCAAGCCTTGATTGCACATATCTCATAAGGTTCACAATTCAATTAACCAAAAAGAACTTCCAAAGCTCAGTCGACCAACTATCAAAATGTAGAGGTGGCAAAATGAGTCTAGAATCCATAATTAAACTCAAATTTAATGATATGGGTCATAAATGAGTTGTCTTAAATTATAAAAATGGGTCATAAAGGGGTTGACTTAAATACTTTCTCTTCTACCAAATCCGGCAAGGTTGGCTGCCCTTGGTCGACACCAAGTGAGGGTCGTGAAGCCATTGTCGATAGTAGACAAGGGATCTCTGGGCAAGGGCTGAGACCCTTGCGCACTGCCAGTGAGGGCTTCACAGCCCTCGTTTGTGGCCGGTGAGGGTGCCGGTGACCCCTATTGATTTTAGAAGGAAAAAAAGAAAATATAAAAAATTCAATTTAATTTATATTTTTTAAATTATACAATTGTCCATGAGATTTGTATTGCATGGAAGTGTTTAAGTCATATATAGTTTTCCTAAATTTGGTTAAATATAGAAGTGCTTTAACAATATAGGTCGAGTCAAGTATGAGTCAAGCAGTTGATTGGTTTAAGTTGGGTATGGGTCATTAGATTTGTATTAAATGGAAATTGATCAAAATAGGTCAACTATGTCAAATATGATTTAACCATTTTCAACTTGACCCAAACTCAACCCTAACTCTTATCACTATCTGAAATTCTTAGAGAACCTATCCAGCTTTATTGGTCACAATGAGTGATTAATCAGCAATCAACTTGATGAACGTTAAGGGTATTCTTCAAGAGCTTAAATTAATTTGAAACCTCCTTTTGATAACAAAAATTCTAAAACAAAATGGTCTCACGTAAACAAGGTGGCTGGGGGGCCTGCGATAGAGTCAGGAAAAGATGTTGTCTCTCATCAAATTATGATAGGACCCAATGAGAAACATTCTTGCGGTCGAAGTCGAACCAAGTTCATCAAATTCACCGAAACTCAGTATGTACATCCGCATAACCCATACATATGAGCGTGTATAGAAGATCATAAAATGCATCCTATTCTTGGTGTGGCATAAATCCTATGTTTGCCATGGATAAGATCCATCATCGAAATCATGCGGCCATTTATCTTGAGAAAGAATTTTGTTGTTGGATTACAGCCTCCAATGAATTGAAAGTCTATATTATAATATGATGCTACAGCCATCTACCGGGTGGCTAAAAGGTCACGAAGACCCTACGATTTTTGTCACTGAATCCAGCATCCTCCCGAGTCCCTCCAGGTTTACAGACGACCATTATATCTGAATGCACGTGTGCTGTCTGGGCAAGAATTGGCCACATGCTAGACAAGAGATATAGCTTTTGTTCTGTGGTTCTATGAGAGAATCTTGCAGACTCCAGGGAAGCATTTGAATATGCTTTTCTTACTGTGAGACATTTTGAATTCACGTTGGCAGGAACCAGTTTTCTCATGTGCAAGTCATCTTGGATAATGCGTCCTGAGAACCTTTTTAAAGCTGGTGATGTTCATGCGAGGAATGTTATCGATGTGTTATGCACCTCCTGCTTTGTGCACATGTACGGGTATACTTATGCAGGCCAAGAGCCCATAAATTTCAAGATTCTTGGTATCCTCGGGTACTGATAATTTCCCCTAAATCATGTGTTCCTTTCAATTACAACGTACCAAGGTTCTGTGCGACTAAATTCTGGAACGATCGAGTGATAAAACAAAGAGACACTGATGGCCCGGGGCATCTGAGGACGAGCGTTCTGTGATTCAGTGTTGAACCCAGGTTCACCAATCTCGTCAAAAGAAAGATAAGAGCGATTTTGTGCTTTATTTGTTCCTAATTGCTTCTCCCCAAAACGGTCATGAATCATGTCTTAGAAACTTCATCCGTTCTTTGAGAACTACAATGATAAAGAAAAGTAGCTACCAGCCAGATGCTGATCGCTAGTTTGGCTGGCAAGCAATTGATGCTTCAATGATAATTGAACTCAACAGTTCTAAAAGAGCACTAAGACTATGAGTTAATGCTCGGCGGAGGTATGCATTCCTTTCTCACGTGCCTTACACAACTGAAATTCGAAATCTTGGCTTCAAATGTTCGATGGCAGTAGGCTTCTCTTGTGACTTCACTGTGCTATCGACTTTCCAAACAGCTAAAAGGGAAGACTATCTAGAGATGCAGCGATATTACCGACGGTTTGATGCAAGAAACTTCTCGGCAATCTTAGTTCCATCCTCACTCAAGCCACATTTCCAAAGGAAATTACCGAACAAAGCCGAGGCATCACATGACAGTCCATCCTATGGGGGTAAATCGAGTACAAGACGCCCTATGGGGTACATTGAAGATAACCCTTCCATGAGAATCAAGTGTAACCTCATCAGACAATCACCTGGCTAGCATCGACCAGCAAATGTCGGGAGCCGAACTCATCGTGCCAGAAATCAGATATACTTTACTGTCTATCTATGCTCAACTCCATGATACTTGGGGGATGTTCGATCCTCCCTGCAAAATGCTTCTCTCTCTCTCTCTCTCTCTTTCACATTTATCACTATGAGTACCTATTGACTTAAGCATCGAAGAGTCTATAAGGGCAAAAGTGCATGGGACTTCTTTCCTTTATGATGTGCATATTACAGTCCATGGAGCACGTGAATCAGCCATACAAAATTTGTGCATCATCAGTCTTCCACTGTTTTCTATTTTGATTCCATTCTAACTAGAGTCGTTTCTCTATTAGAGAAGCCAATCAAGCTGCTGATTGGATCGCAAAAGCCCATCACAACAAAACCCTTCCCCTCAATTGGTTATCTTTACCCTTACAACCCTTTTTGAATATCTTATGTTCAGAAACTCACTTGTCTAGCTCTTGTAGAGCTCTTTTTATGAATGTATGAACGAAAGTACTACTCCGAACACAAAATAAAAAAACCTAGAGTCGCTCCTAAGATTTAAGAAACTACCAACTTTCATTTATCTTCTCCTCAGTGAAAATATTCATGGTCTTGTTTTGTTCCCAAGACCAGATAAATTTCCACGAAAGTTCTAAAGTTTTCTTTCCAAGCACCAAATCTCGCTGGCCAAAGAAAGCGGAAAGAAATTGCAATTCGGTTCTTGCCAAATTTAATACAATCTAGGTAGTGACCTCGGACTAGACCTGGCAATTGGGCAGGCTTGGGCGGTCTCACGTGGGCCTGCTTGGGCTTAAACCTCTAGAGCCATGCCCAGGTCCGAACTTTACCTATGGCTTTCACACTATTCTTCACTCATATATTGGAACTCCGCCTTGTTTATTCCTATTAGCATTTGCACATTTCAGAAACTAAGTTAGAACTATTAATAGAAAATAATTTAATAAAGTCTTAGCGAAATATACGGGCGGGGTTGGAATTTCCGCCTGAGCTCGTCCAGCGAACTTAACATTTTCATTTTACACACGCCCGTTTAATTGGTAGTTTACAGGCTATCCATTGATCAATAAATGAGAAATCATATAAAAGAGTATCTAATGTAACAGGACAAAAATCTCCTTCGGATCTGTCAACTATTATACAATTCCGGTCAAAGTTGGAGGTTGCTGTTGCAATGCCAAGAAGCTTTTCTTTTGTCCTGTCGAAAGATGTCCCTTGACGGAACCGGGACAAAAAAAAATCGATCATTGAGCAAGTATTCAAATCAATTGGGCCACTGGATTGAGTCAAATACAAGTACGGTTTGAGCCCTCGGGGAGTCAGCCCAATTTTATAAACAAATAGCCGTACGGAAACTCCAGAATTGGTCCCCTGAAAATTCTAGATTTGCTAAATCAGGATCCAGTTGATCCCATTCGAATCGGGCGTAGCATTTGTCGGGTTCACCGGTTCGAGGTTTCTTTTGGCCACTATCAACCCGGATTCAAACCAATGATGAATCACGACTTAGAAATTAAAAGTGTGAGAACTAATGAATGGAAACATTCACAGTTAATCAATTTTTGAGTCTTTTTTTGACCAAGAGGTTGTTTAGTTATATATCTAGATTTTGCCATCGACTATAGTGAGTGTTTCTAAACAAATCAAACGATGGAGGCTATGAGATTAAGTGGGACGGAAAGGGTAACTTTTGAGTAGTTGAATGACTATGGTGTGCCTTGAGAATCATGGTCCAGGGTTCCATGGTCATAGAACAAAACCAAATTTTGATAAGGAAGTTGGTTGATTTTTTAACCGATGGTCGCGGGCTAAAAAACTGCAAACATTCAGCTTGATTTGGTAGCGATGCGGACTCGAGGACATAATACTGGGAGTGCTGTGCAATTCCTCTGAGTAGGGTCAGCGTTTGATGCGACGGTAAATGGACGTCGTACGAGGGTTGGTGTCTCGTCGAGGACGCGACAACCTCGATACAATGTATGCAACTTTTGATCTGAAAAGCATGCCAAATTTCAGAAAAAAAAAAAGAGCAACAGCGATCTCGAACCCTAATTTAATGCACAGAGCTAAAGTGGGGGCAGTCGAGAGGATAGGTGGGAAGACCAGAGAGAAAAGCAGAGAACGTTAGGAATCTCTAAAGCTAAACACAAGGTATTAAAAAATTACTCGAAGGCTAGGCCGATACGAAAAGAACCGGCATTAGAAAATCCAAGCAAATCAGGAAGTAAAACCCAGCAAGAAACGTCTCGGAACGACAGCTTGCAAACACTACTAAACACATGTCCTAATGAAATCAAGGCTCTCCGGCCCGCACGACTTAGTCGTGCCTCTTTATGGACTCTCCATCGAAAGATATTTTGAAAGGAGATCAACAGTAAAACTTTTGATGGGGGGGCCAACCCATCCTTTAGAAACGGAGTTAGAAACATCGCATCTCCGGCAAAGGCAATTAGGTTATAAGGCAGTAGAAACCCACGCGTGTAATTGCCAGTAAAAGTCTCAAATTGACATATGGCGGTACATTTATTATTTTTAATTTTTTCCTAATGAAGAAACTCACTTTTAACCCATCTCGATTCTTGCCTGGCAGCCAAAATTATCGGTGATTGGTTCCCTAGTCAAGTACCTTTTTTTTTTTTTTTGGGTAAAAAGTACTCTTTTTTTTCCCACTACTTGACATAACAAAAACTACTTACCATTATGTTTTCTGAAGAGATGACATAAAATAAAAAGTACATGTAGATGGTTTGGTTCAATTTTCCATTGGAATTGAGTATCGAACCATTTGAACATCGGTTTCAATTTTATGAATTGAAAATTGAATCACTTAGACATTGATTTCACTTTTAGAAACTTGGAATCAAACCGATATTCTTGATAATGATTTAGTCTAATCCAATCGATTTCTTATCTAAGCAATCCGTTCTGCACGCCTTTAGCAAGGATGAATCTGACATGGAGAACGAGAAACATGAAAAATCCACATCCACATTTCAATGGGGGCACCGGGGGGCATGTGAGGGGAAGATTTTTTGAACAAAATTTGCGATTTTTTTTCGTCGAATCGAACTGAATTTCGAAATCCGTTAGGAAAAACCCTGAAGCCGATCGAAAACCCCTGTCAAAACGGAGCGGAACTGAAAGGCGTAGATGAATGGAAACCCAAGAGATGCGTGAAACAGAAGAAACTGTTGCGAAAAAACAACTGTGCAGAAACGCGTCAGTTGAACACTCCCTCCGTTCCCATCGGCCCCCACTCGCCCGCGCACGCACGCGCGCCTCCCACCCCTCCATCATTTCCTCCCACTTTCCTCATTCCCCCTCTCGCGTCCTTTGTCCCGCCGGTAGCGCCAATTTCGGAGCAAAATACTTCCGCGGACAGGACGCACGTGAGCCCAACGAGTATCCACCGTCGGATCAGCGAGTCCCGCACGCGGCCGCGCAAATCGACGGGCGAGATCGAGAGGGGCTCGCGTGGGCGCGGAGCACGGAGCGATTTTCTTCCCACTTTCCCCTGTTCGAGTCACGTGAAAAACATCCTCTGAGAGAGAGAGAGAGAGAGAGAGGAGAAAACAGCGAGGAAAATAAGAAGGGGAGAAAACGAACGTCCGAATCGCACCGTGGAAATTTCATTTCCTCCTCCACTTCACCGAACCATTTCATCGATCTTTCCTTCTTTGTCCTTCTTCTTATTCTTCTTCTTCATCATCATCATTCCCCTTCAACCTCCTTCCTCCACCATCACGACCATCTCTCTCTCTCTCTCTCTCTCTCTCTCTCCTTTTTCGATCTCGCTCTGCGCGTGGGTGTAGGGGATCATGCCCCTGCCATGGAAGAAGTCGAGGGTCACCCGCATCTCCCGCCTCGTCGCCGACCTCCAGTCCTCCCCGCGCCGCGGCGGCTCCCTCGTCGTCGAGACCGGCTTCCCCACCTCCCTCATCGACCTCTTCGTCAAGAACCGCGACCGCCTCCGCAAGCCCTCCCGCCGGAAGGCGGCGGAGGCGGAGGCGGAGGAGGAGGAGGAGGAGGAGCCGCCCGAGCTCCAGATCTCCGACCCCGTCCTCACCTCCCCCCCCGCCCACCTGGTCGTCCGCGGCCCCGACCCCCTCCACGATCCCCCGGCTCCCGCGGCTCCCGCGGCGGCGGCGGCGGCGGTGGGGGCGGGGAGCCGGGTGGTCGATGACGGTGCGGACGGGGACTGTGTCGGCGGCGGGTCGGGTAAGAGCAACAGTGTTTTCTCGGCGGTCTTCAAGGTGTTTGTTGTGGTGGTGCTGGCGCTGAGCACCAAGGGGCTCGTGATCGGCGTCATGATGAGCGCTTTCTTGCTTCTGTTTCTTGAGTTCGTGGGCAGGCGCGTCGTTGGTTTCTTGAGACCCTGTCCCGATGCGCGGATGGGTTTCGAGGGCTCGATCGGAAGGGCTTGTGCGATCTTGTCATCTGTTTGGCCCCAAAGGGGGTTGTTGGTTCGACCGGCGGGTGCCAATTCTGATCCTGCGGAGCCGAGTCGAGATTCCGGCGGAGGACCGGGCACCCGGGTGGTGGAGTATAAGTTTGAGAGGGTAGCGGTGCCTGTTGAGAACGATTCGAGTTTCGTTCCGGACGGCGATGAAGGGCTTAGCCGAGACCCGAGATGGAGGTGTGTGTATGCTGAGGGAGAGGTGAGGGTCGTGGAGGAGGTCGAGGAGGATGGGCGTGCGGGTCTGGGGGCCGATGCTCGCAAGCAGAACCGGAAGAT
Source organism: Eucalyptus sideroxylon (assembly GCA_014182405.2). NCBI lineage: Eukaryota > Viridiplantae > Streptophyta > Magnoliopsida > Myrtales > Myrtaceae > Eucalyptus > Eucalyptus sideroxylon. Next base: position 18,320,108 of record CM024551.2, on the reverse strand, counting down.
CAAATCGAAGATCATCAAGAGGATGGTGCCGAAGAAGCTGAGGACCTCGAAGAAAGGCAAGAAGAAAGAGTGCGAGCCTAACCCCGATGCGTCGAACACGTTGGCTGTCTACTTGGGAGACTTTGGTAGTGCGGCAGCTCGGGAGGGAGAGGCAGAGGAAGAGAATGGCGAGCAGGGCGGAAATGCTGATAAATCTTGCTCGTCGAAGGCTGGAGTTGAAGAATTTCAACAACGGGCACGGTGTAGTAACAAAGGAGCCGACCGGCTGTTGGCAGCCGAAACGAATTTGACGGTGGCTGCAATTTCGCAGGCTCGCCCTGAATTAGAAACCGGTGCTGAAAATGCGAGGAGCGAAAAGAAGCGGAAATTGGGATTAGTCGTTGTCCTGCTGGTTGTGCTTGCCGGACTTATCGGCGGACGGTTTCTGGCCTTTGTGCTTACATTTGGATGCGCTATCGCGATATCCATTTGGGCTAGGAGACGAAGCTTTCGTTCAGCAAAGGATCGATCTTAACATTCTGATCTCATCTTTGAACTTTGACGAGTTTGAAGGAATTCTTCTGGCTCGTTCTTCGTCTTGAAGATCATATGCATTGGAGATTTCAGGGGTTCGAGAAGCTTAAATTGTATTTAGAGAGCTCAAAAGTTATCGGCCAATCGGTTGCGTCATCTGTAATTCCAAGTGTAAATTTTATACAGATACAGACTGAGTGAGTATACCCTGAGGTTGCTGTCTGTTCATGTATGATGCAGCAAGCTTTCTATCAGATTTACGTGTGATTGATGCTGTTTGCGATTTTGAAACAACAGAGAACATGGGTCTCTACTACTACAGTCACTCGAGGCTTCAACATGACAATTTCGCTAAAAGAACCACTAAAAATCCGATTTACTGGCTTATTTACTGCAGACTACGTGCGCTCAGATTGATAGCACCTAGTTGAAATCGAGTTGAGTGACCGCAGATTCTGAAAACAGAGCAGACCGATGAATGAGCTCCTCTCTCTTCCTTTCTCTCTTCAGAAAGCATAGTGACACCATTTGGTGGAGAATTAAATTAAGAGTTTGTAAGTTCATACAACAAAAGTAAACGACGTGTATATCATATGGGCGTCTAGCTGACGGGAGAGTCTTCCTATCGAGCTTTAGCTGACTGGAGTAAACCCCCAACCTGGTCCGAGCGTCAGCATCCCTGGCAAGACCCTACAAAGTGACGGAAATCGACAATTAGAACTTGGAAAGTCATGAGTCTAAATGCTACTCGACGCCGGAGGATCCACTGCAACAAAAGGTAAAGAGTCAGAAACTGAGTTTTCAAGGCAAGATGGGATTGGAGAGGCCGTGGAGATACCTTTGTTAAAACGAGGAGAGAAAGGACCGAGATCGGTACCGACGGCCTCTAGCACCAGCTCTTTCTTTCGTGCTCTAAGTACTAGGCGGAATGCTTGTAATGGTCTTTATTTACAACGATACACTTCGTCAGGACATTGCGTTGTCCCGTCGGTGATTCCCAGTAAAATCATTGTCTCCTCCAACGAAGGGCTTCAGGAGAGAGAATTGGCACAAACCTGCCTAGTCGGCTACTAGAGTCGGCCTATTGATGTTGAAAAAGATAGCCGGGACTATACTTTCTCACCCGCGGAAGGCAAGAATAGACCTTATTGTTTTCCTGATGGCATTAGGGATAAGTTCACCGAGTGGGACCCTGATGCCGCGAAGCACGCCACCTAGATGTTAAGGAATGGAAAGTCCTTGTCCAGCAACTAAATGCTCTTCGTCAATGATGCCTAAGTGTTGACACCAAACTTTTCTTTTCCTCAAATGCAAAATTTATAAAATATAAAAAATTAATTAAAAAAAAAATTGAAATTGAGAGAGGCTGGGTCGGGCCAGATCAAACCTTGGCCCGACCCCCCTCTTTTCTTTTTGTCCCTACACGGCCCAAGCCTTCTCCCTTTAGCCCAGTTCACGCCCAGCTGTCTTCCTCATCTGCGCGCGACTTGCAGCAGAAAGAAAAGCATAACAAAAGCAAAAGGCGAGGAGGAGGATAAACAAGATTAAATATTGAAATGGCACTAATTGGTCAATCGGTGTAATCAAGTCCCCGACTCTAGATTCTCTAGTTGTATAGGAAGTGAAGTATACTCCCATACCTTACTTGATTTCTAGCCAACTCCAATAGGTTAGTGGCGACTCATTTTTACAAAATTCTTTAAATACCCCAATGTCACGCAAGATATGAGTTTGGGAGAGTTCGTACCTAATCATGAGCCTTAGATCCATCATTTAGGCAATATCCCTAAACTTGTTCCTTGCCCCGGGGGGTAGGTCACAACATTGAGCAATCGAATCTAGACGTGCAAGCCCACTCCCAAAAGCCCGGGCGAAGAAGGGTCTGAATTCCTAGCTAAGTCACCGCAAGTAAACTTGAGTAACCATGTACGCAAAATCTAAGGTTGCTCAAGATCCTGTGTGGAGGGTCCTCGCTACCCGACGCTCCATAGGTCGTTGGGACCTTTGGGTTGGAGGTCACGAGTGGTGCGGCGAGTTTAGATCGCGAAGAAGACTGGCTTGTAGGAACCACAATGTTGGGTTGAGAGCTTAACCCAACCATTTGACCGTAGTATAAGTAGCTCTGAAGAAGAGGAAAAAGGGGAATTTGGTTTTGAAGAGAGGAGTTATTTGTAAATTTTACAAAAAAAAAAAAAAAGAGTTTGAAAGATGAATGGTGATGAAGGAAGATAGAGAAAATACAGACCTTAAATACATGAGAAATGGACCCTGCAGATCAGGCTATTTGAAAAATTAGCCTAAGAAATCGGTCATGGGGATTGGAGAAGTCAAAGGGTCACAATGTTTGTGAGTTTCTCAACCATCGATGGGCTAGAGCGCACTAGTAAATCCAACATTTAATAGCAAATGTCGATACAACTTCCTCTGCACACCTTCTACAAATCTCGGTGTAGAAATAGAAGTTAATGCGATTTGCTACCTCATAGAGAAAATAACATAGTAAGGTGGAATACTATATACATACATATATTTTAGAGTTACTTCGCCGAGGCATTTGTACACATAAAAATAATCCATGGAAAGTCAATCGTGGAGTTGACCGTTTGACAGATCAATGTAGCCCGTACAATCGGAGATTTGGTTGCCCGTACAATCGGATCTTCTAGCAATCTTGCCATTTCTGTAAATAGAACCCGAGTTAGGAAACAATGATTGTCCGGCGGCGTGATAGATTTGATTCTCTTCAAAGCAATTACATGTAATTCAAGACTTGTGATTGACTATAATATTTCTTTGAATTTGCAACAGCAATCAAGGAATTTCTGGGTCTTCATTATATCACTCATGTAAGAGAATTCTTCTAAGTTTGGTATGAGCCATAGCTTCTATCAGCTTTCCTTAGTTTTGCCCAGTGATCCAAGTCACAATTCTTGTGTCTATCAACCTCCATCAATTTTTCTCGAGTACGCATGTTGATTAGACTTCCACAGATCTATTCAGCTATGGATATCCCCAGTCCTCATGAAATTCTCGTTCTCATTGACTTCTTCATCCTTAAGATTTTTCGAGTCTTTCAAGCTCTTTCACATATTGTCAAAGATGTTGGGAAACCCCATATGTTGTTTTGACGATAGTAAAGACAATCAAAGGTTACTAATGTGAATATCGATTGAGTATTACTAGATGCTACATACACAAGCCACAAAAGCATATGGTATCATAATTAATGAGGTGTGATACTAAGAGCTCCATCACACTTGGAAATGCTTTATCACACTCGCATTTGGTGTTGAAATGTTTACAAGCTGGAAAGATCTTTACAAAAGTGAACAAAATGGAAAGACCTTGATTAAGAGAGAACAAGTTGAAAAGAACATGGATGTTCGTGATGGCTTAAAAGGACCATGATAAGGTGAATAGTTGGATGGGCCTCGGTGATGGTGAACAAACCTTGTTGAAGCTTGGACATTTGTGAACAAGTCTAGAACAGGGATGTTCAATAGAGCTTGGAAGTACAATTCAAATAAACAACTTGGTAGAGTCATGATCACCAATATTCTTAGAAGGACTAGAAGATAGAAGATTAGAGCATCATTGAGACAACAAATTGTTGGTTGGAGTAATTATTTTAATATGACGTGGGAAGATAGTGACAATGCCGATGATCCAGTGAACTAAGTGAATACAAGGAACTAATGGGAAGATGAGGAATTGGTGAAGATGCTAATGTCCTTGGAAGTTTTTGGAAGTTGATAAATCCAAGAGGATCATTGGATGATTGATCGAAAGTCATTCTACAAGAGTTTGTCTGTGGAAAGCATCAATAGACTGATAATAATTAGTAGTCTTTATTATGGGTAAGGGATCATGCTGATGTCAAGTCTTGGAAGGCTGGTCATCTACTCATTCGGTTGAAACATAGATCAAGATGAGCCATTACAAAGGCTTGGAGTTTGCATCAAGAGCACTAGAGATGAATCAGAGTACTTACGACAATGCTGACAAAAGACAAACACTAACAGAAGCAATTTGACTGGCTTAGGAAAACTGCCACAGTTAGTGGTTGTTTTGATGCTGATGATGGTAGAACTACAGCTACTTCATGGGGTTTAGTTGCAAACAGTCATCTAAAGTTGGATTGCTATATATATGCAACCCAAGAGAAGTAGTGAGGTTGGGTGGAAACGCACAGATTAAGAGTACATTTGGCAATATTTCTGTTTTGGAAAATAATTTATTTTCAAAAATTGTCTTTTTCTATTTTTATTTCTTAGAACAATTGTTGAGTAAAATAAGACATTTGGTAACTACATAAAATTTCCATTTTTGAAATAGAAAAAGAATTGAAATATGTTTGGTATAACCCATACAATTTTTTTTTTTGGTAACCTATAATTTCTTTTTATTTTTTATATATTTTTTTTAGATTTTTTTTCTCTCTCTTGTTCTTCTTGCTCCTCCTCTAGCTAGCGATTGGCAACGAGCGGTGGTGGGCGGCAAGGGGCGGCGGATGGTAGGGGGCGACGAGCGGCAAGAAAGAAGAAGAAAAGCAAAAAAAAAAAAAAAGAAAGAAAATGATTTATTTCTAGAAATTGTTTCCATGAATAAGAAGTTATTTTTTTCTACTTTTTATTTCTATTCAAAATCTATTCTCCAGCTATTTTTCTATTTCGGAGAATAGAAAAATTAGTTAATTTTATAAAATAGATTTCTTTTTTTTTAGGGAACAAAAGAACAAAAGAATAGATAAATTGACAAGTTATCATGCGCACCATAATCTATAGTTTTGAGTGTTCTTTTTTTGTTGTTGTTGTTGTTTGTAGATGTGTTGCTAATAATGTCTTTTTGTGGTACTACTACGTTGTAATCATTGTAGAGTCAATTGTACGAGTGGAAGAGAATTAATTGTATCCTAGTAGTGTGATTTATTGTTTGAAAGGAACAACTTTTGTCGATTGTATGATATCTCGAAATTTGGCTCTATTTCGAAACAATTAAAGTTGTTATTTCATTGACACACTTATTGTTATTTCATCGACATACTTATGGTTATTTTATTAGGAACTAATCACTCATGAGTTAATTAATTTACCAGGTGAGGCAGTAAATGATTAAATTGTGAAAGACCAAAGAATTCGATCAGGGATTGACTATTCGATTATAAGGATCAACAATGATTAATACTACACTATAATTCCACACGATTATGATATTCATGTCAAACGATAATAAACCAATTTTCTATTGATATTATTTTAAAGTACGTAATTGAACTCTTGCGATTATATGACAACTAGGGGTTGTTTGCGATTTGGAAATGCGCAAACATGAATTGAAAATTGTCAATCATGGGTTAACCATGCGAGGACTCCTAAAAGCCACCGGATAGTTTAGTTCGTATCAAAGTCATGTTTAATCAATTTTTAATCATGAAATTTAATTCAATTTCGGATACCGAACTTTTGAGGGCCGCAAGACTAATTTATTTGACGTCACCTCATTGTCCGTCGAATTATCGACAAGTTTGAAATTTTCGGAAAAATGAATTATTGGATGAAAAATGGAAACCGAAAAGAAAATTGGACCTAGTGGCAAAGTTGCGATTTGGCCAAAGCTTGGCTTTTAAAGAAAAAAAAAGGGAAGTAAATGATTGGAAGAGACGGAATTAAGGAAGATATTTTTGGGAAAAAAATTTTTATTCTCTCTCTCACTTTTCCTTCCCCTTCACGCCACCGCTTCTGCCCACATTAGGGGTGAGCACGGTTCCCGGGTAGAACCGGGAACCGGAGAACCGAACCGCAGGGTCCGGTTCGGTTCCCGGTTCTAAAGGAACCGGTTCCGGTTCCGGTTCCGGTTCCGGTTCCCATAGAAATCGGAACCGGAACCGGAACCAGAACCGGTCAAAATTATAAAATTAAAAAAAAAACCTAACCCCTCACTTCCCCCAACGGATTTCCCCCCTTTCCGCCGATTCTTCCCCCTTCCCTTTTCTTTTTCTCTCTCTCCCTTTCTTTTCTCCCCTTTTTCCTCCTCACATCACCTCCTGCCCCCCAACTTTTTCTTTTCTTCTCTCTCTCTCTCTTTCCCCCTCTCTCGGCCGAAACCCCCTTCTTCTTCTTCTTCTTCTTCCTTCCTCCCTCTTGCTGGTTGCTGCTTCACCCACCACCACACCGCCGCCCCACGCCCTACTCACCACCACCTCTTGGCCACCGAACCACCACCACCCACCGCTCGTCCGACGAGCCGTCTCGCCGTTGAGCCCGACAAGCTGTCGCGCAGCCCCTCGCCGCCTCTCGGCCCCTTGACGCTGCTCGACGCACGCTCGGCCCCCTCGACGCCGCTCGACGCCCGCTCGGCCCCCTCGACGCCCTCGACGACCGCTCGGCCCTCGACGACCTCGACGACCGCTCGGCCCCCTCGACGCCCTTGATGCTCGCTCGACGCCCTTGACGCTCGCTCGACACCTCTTGGCCCCTCGACGCCGCTCGACGCCCTCGACGCTCGCTCGGCCCCCTCGACGCCCTCGACGATCGCTCGGCCCCCTCGACGCCCTTGATGCTCGCTCAACGCCCTTGATGCTCGCTCGACACCTCTTGGCCCCTCGACGCTACTCGACGCCCTCAACGCCCGCTCGGTCCCCTTGATGTCCTCGACGCCCGCTCGGCCCTCTCGACGCCCATGACGCTCGCTCGACACCTCTCGGCCCCTCGACGCCGCCCGACGCCCTCGACACCGAAGAAACTCGCCTCCTCCAGCTTCAATCGCAGGTCTAATCTCTTGTTGTTTTTGCTCTTAACTGTTAGATCTAATCTAACATTTTAGCTGTTTTATTTGGTCGATTTCTGAGATATGAGTGTCATGCTTGTGTGATCCAAGTACATACATAGTGAGGGAAGGGAATTTGTGGGTTGTGTCACGTAGGTTCTTCCGTATGCCAAAATAAGACCAAGATGGCTGTTTGGGATCTTCATCTTGCTGTTCAGTGGCTATTGTTGGGGCTGTTCTTGTTCTGGTTTTTAATGAGGCTGATTTGTGCAATGGAGGGAAGACTAGCACTTTTGTCCGTAAAATAGAGAAAACTGTGAGGTGAGATACATGGGGAAGGTTTGTCGAAAGAAGTGTAGGTTGTCTCCATTTGCTGCACTTGTTGACGGTTACATTCGATAATGATTTGCGAAGGTGGGAGACAACCATTAGACTGGGCATCGCGGGTGAAGATTTCTCTAGGAGTGGCTAAAGGCATTGCTCACATCCATTGGGCCGAGGCGGGAGGTTTATCCATGGCAGCATACCTTGAAGGTTGCATTTCGAGTTTGGCTCGACTCCTCGATCCGCACTCCTATAGTGCCTCCTTGAACTAGAAGTGCGGGTTATCGGGCTCCCGAAGTCATGAAAACTCGGAAACCCACACAAAAATTAGACATCTACAGTTTTAGAGTATTGCTCCTTGAAGGATTGTCAAGGTGTTGGACCATTATGATGAGTTCAAGCTATTTTTCTGTGTTAATCATGATTTGAAGGATAAGCTCAAAAAAAGAGTGAGGATTAAGAGGTATAGGATTGTTTATTATTGCCGTGTTCATTTTTTTTAAACTAAAAATGAAAAAAAAAAAAAAAAAAAAAACTCCGTTGGAACTGGAACCGACCCCGGAACCCGTGATAGGGTAGGTTCCGGGTTCTTGGTTCTCAAGCGGGTAGGTTCCGGGTTCCAAAAATGAGGAACTCCGTACCCGAGGGTAGGTTCCGGGTTCCGGGCGGAACCGAACCGGAACCTGGAACCGCTCACCCCTAGCCCACATCCCTTCTCTTTTATTTTATTTTATTTTTCTCTCTTTCTCTCATCTTCCTCTCCCCTACGCCACTTTCTCTTCCCCTGCCCCTCCCTTTTTTTCCTTTCTTTTCTCCCTCTCTTTTCTCTCTCTTCTTCCCTCACGCTTTTCTCTTCCCCCACCAGCAAAACAGCCCCTCTCCATTTTCTTTCTTCCTCCTTTTTTTTTTTACTTTCTTTGCGCCATCTCCTCCTTCCATTTCCTTGTTGAGCTGCCCATCCCATCCTCACCATTATCCTCCATTTCCACTACTACCACGCCGCCATCATCATCACCACCTCTTTGGCCGCCGAACCACCACCACTCACTGCTCGTCCGTCAAGTCGCCGCGCCGTCGCTAGCTCGATGCCGCTCTTGGCCATCCGTCACCTCCACTGCGGCCACCACCAAGCCAAACCACCCTTGTAGGCCATGAGGTTGAGGAGCCGCTGCCACCGTCGAGTTTCCATTTGAATCGCAAGCCTCGTATTTTTGTTGCCATCAAACCACGGTTGCCGCAAGCTCACCATTGCTGGAAACCTTTGAACTAACTTCTTAATAGTGGATTATGGTGTTAATTATGTTTATGGATAGATTAGTTTAATATTAATGACGGTTAATATTAGTTAATTTTAGTTTAGCCTTAATTGCGATTAAGGATGTTTTGGATTAAATTTAATTACAATTAGTTTAAGTAATTACAATTAGATTAATAATTGTAATTATATTAATTAATTGAGTTTATTTTAATTAATCGTGATTTATTTAATTAATCGTAATTATTTTAGTTAACATCGATTAATTTTTAATTAATTATAGTTAGGCTAATTAACCGAATTTAGTTTAATTAATTTTAATTACCATAATTAATCCCCATTAACGTAATTAATCATGATTAGTGTAATTAATGATAGATTAACCGTTAAGTAGAATTTTATGCTCATTTTCCTAGAAAGTTTGTGTATAATTTCGACTGTTTGCACATGTGATGCCATGTTATTGATTGCCCAATTATAGATTTTTTTTTTTTAAATTTTCAAAAAGGGTTTTATGGGCAAGAAAATAAAGAATTTTGAGGTGTCGGGTTTGGACGTCAAATTTTATGTGCTAAATAAAATAATAGGCTTTTAAAATAGAAGCGTGCAAAGTTTGATAGGTTGATTTCAAATATGTGACCACATATGAATATTTTATTGGGACTCTTAACTATGAAAAATTGTCAAAGTTGATTATTTGAAACGAACTCTTTTGTTCTTGGCTAATTAATGGCAATAAGAATTGGCTTGATTGATGATGTGCTTGAGTGATCATTTAATTGAACCCGTCATCTAACAGGAGTTTGGGGGCGATGCTCGATTTTTATTGGATACCTGGCAGGGGTTTGGATGCCAAGTAGTGGTTAAGGCCGGACCGATATTCCTTTATGAAATGCTGTCTAGGTGGGGGTTCTAAATGATGCCGTGCCCAATGGGGCAAGACGATACCCGGTCATGCCGAAAGACCGCCAACTCTTGTGTTGACCATGGTTCGAAAGGTCATAATAATTGGAACACGTATTGGCAATGAGTTTGAAATATTTCGAATGTGTTCTGATTATTAACTATGTGCATTACACTAATATTGCTATGTGAGATGTACTAATATGTAGGCGTGTGCTAAGATGAGGTAAGATTGTATGCCATTGCATGTTTAGGCTGCCTCCGAAGCGAATTAGCTTCCTAGGCTGCCTCCGAAGCGAATTAGCTTCCTAATCGAGGTTTAGAAAGTTGACTTGCTAAGATTTATATTTCACCTCATTGTTGTTAATTATTTTCAAAGCCATAGTATGGAGAACTGCTAGGTACGGTTGTGGTGAGTGCGAGATGTGACACTTTTTGGCTGTCTTTGTTGTTAGTGAAGTTTAGGTTAACCTTGACCCCAGCAAGTTTTTGAGATGATTGGTAGGAAGTTGCCCTTTTGAATGGGCTTATAATTGTTAAACTTCTTAGGGTTAACGAGTAATTAATAAATGGTGTGCCTTTGGAAACATTCAATGTGTTTTACTATCCTTGCTATGATGATTAAGTAGGTATTGTTTATTTGAGTTGTTTTCGCATGTGTTTAATCGAAAGATAAAAAGAATGGGTTGGCAACGCATCCTAGGATGTCACAATTTAATTGATCATCGAGAGATGTTCACGCGCTCGGGGTTTGGGGCATGATAGGTTGTAACTTGCAATGCCGATTATTAGTGGATTTCAGTTAGTTGTGGCTATTAGTCTTAAGAATAGTTGTAGGATGGGGATAAAGCCGAACTATTATAAATATCGATTTACTATTTTCTATCTCTTTATTATGAAATTTCCTATTATTTGTTTATTAGCACCACTCCTGAGTATGTATTTGTTCATCAGCAAAACTCCCAATTATATTAAACTATTTCCACTCTTGCTTAATTTTTAACTTGTTAAATTTTGCGAAAAATCTTCATATTTTTTTGTTTAACCTATTCACCCTGTTTAAGTTGTATTGTTAGCTCGAACAAAGGATGGATTTAATGGTATCAAGTCATCAATAAATACTTGGATAGAAAAAATACTCGCATCAATAAAATAATAATTTGTATGAGATAATAAAATCTTAATGGCCTTCTCAATAATTTGGATGTCAAATCATAAGACCTATTAGGATTTATGATTTTTACCTAGATTGAGGTTTCCTTCATAGACTTGAACTCCAAACATATATATAATAATATGCATTGTGACATGATGTTCAAGCCAACCCATTGTGCTCATCATCCATTATGGCTCTTTGATTGCCTTAGTAGATGCTCAACCATCACAAACGTTCATCTAACCTCAGCTAAGCTCGAACTTGTGTAGAGGAATGAACTTGGTCAAAATGTTTGCAAGATTTTTTGCCACACCAAACTTTTTTATGATCACATCCTCTCTTGGCATGCTATTTTTGCTATAGAAATATCATTCACCAATAAAGTTGATTCTCCAATGATATTTCTAGTTTCCATTGAACGCTGCATCAACCTAATGTCCTACACCAACATCATTAACTAAGTTATTAGACCACATCGCCTCTTCAGCTCTTTATGATGTCACCATGTTTTGGCCTCATCCGTCGATGAAATCATCATGTCTCTCAATGACGTATTCAAACTCACTACACAACCAATAGAAACAAAGGCACAACTGTTTAGATTTCCACTATCCTTCAATTCCCTACATTATTCGAGTTCAAAATCTAGTTACTATCACATTACTTGACCAGCATTCTCGAAAACATTCCCAACATTTGTCGTCCCTAATAAAACTAGGAGGATCCACCTCACAACAATATAATGTACACATAAATTAATCATATATGTTCTCTTGATTGTACTTGATAGATCGAGCCTAGAATGATCCACAATATAACTCAATAACCAAGAGTACAAGCATGGACAAGCGCTTCACCTCTATTCCAGTACACAATGAAAATCTAGACAATTTGTGATGTGAAACATGTGGAGTACTTACAAAATTTTTTAGCTACATGTTGAAGGATCTCAATGCTTTCCAAACGTGGCTTCTCTAAGCAACTTGCAAAGTTCTAAAAGTCTCCGCTCATAGCATCCCCATACCCGAAGTTATCTCTTCTACACTCAAATAATTTATTTCAATTCACTCTATCTCATCCACCATTGTTGATCACCTCATTCATGACCTTAGAATATAGGTAATCTCCTATGATATCTAGCAACTTTACAAACATTGTCACTTGTACTACACTTTGAACATTTCTAGTCTCTCCCTGAAGGGCTAGATGATTTTGTATACCGTCCATACCTTTTACTACAATAGAGCATATTTATCAAATGTAACATCTCTACTAAATACAAAACCCAGGTGAATCTTTTTAATGCACCCCAACCAATGTCCTTTCACTCCTGTGCATATTTTAAGAATATGCATTTCTTCACCCCGCCTCCAACGTACCTTCAAAGTAAGCACACCTCAAAGATCTTTAAAACTTCATTTCCAAAGGAGATCCAACATTCAAACTCATCAAGGGCACTAAGTGAGACAATCCATCAACGATCTCACCACTCCATCGTGCATCTTACTTGAATTGTTTCAATCCTTACCACTACACAAGCAACACTATAACTACTGTCTATTGTAGTAACAACATTAGGATCCCCTATAGACTCTTCCTTTAACTCCTTTACCCCTTCATTTTGAACAATCTCTCATGTAGTGCCCTACCCATCATAGTGATAACATCAATGGTTCCGAATGTTGAATGTCGATTGACAACGGCTCTTCTATTTGCTACCTATAAATCCTCCATGTTCCTCTCTCTAACTCGAATAACCAAACTTTGCGCCATATCCTATGCTAAGTTATCTTCTCGTAACTTCCTTTGCCACCTTTTAGAAAATAAAGTGGACTCTACCTCTTTAAGGGTAATCATAGTATGCCATCGTAAAAATTAATCAATAAAATATTCAAAAGAATCATGTAAAGACCCTAATAGCATTATGCTTATTTCCCATTAGGTAAGGCCTCGTTGACATTCTTCAAGTCCATCGTGAATTTGTTATATTCATCTAAATGGGCCCTAGTAGGTGTATCTTGAACTACCACGATTCAAAATATCCTTAAAAGGATCTTCAAGAGATTATTCAAACTCTTCGCCATAAAAATAACTTAAGTTTTGCCCACAATGTAGTTGCCTCATTCTCCTTGGCTGCTTCCATCAACACCTCATTTATCAACCTCTTTCATCATTTCTGGTAATTTATCATTACCATCCATTGCCTTTGCCAAACCTTGGGTTGTTAGTAGGACACGCATCTTAATGCCTTACAACCCAAACTTGATTCTCCTATTGAATTTCTCATTCTCAACTCTCGCTCCAGACATAATTGCAAGTTACAACATTTTCAGAAAGTAGACAAATGAGCAAAAGCTCCAAAGTAACCCTAGAAACCCTAACCTTGGCTCTAACAGTTCAAATCTAATGCGAAAACAAAAAATTATTGGAGAAATCAAATGAGGAATGTTAAAGACACCATAAATTTACATAATTTGATCCAAGAGTTGGTACCTAATCCGCAAGAAGAGCCAATTGCAAACTCCACTTTGAATCCAAAGAATTGCTGAATTACAATTGATCAAGTTTTCCTTAATCCTAGATTACACCTAAAGCAAATCCAGAATTGTTATGGCACAATCTATCACAGAACCCACTTAGGAAACTCACAGAGCAAAAACCTTAAGACTCATCTTGTTTTCTGTAGTGTTCAATAACCAAGTAGAATTTCGTTTTATATGTTTTATATCACTTGCTGACTCAAACTAGAAAATCTACTCAAATTAGGAATTGAACTCCAATATGCGAAGTAATTCAATAATTTCTTTCCTGTTCAAACGTTAAACCATAAGTCCTATTTGGATTTAGAATTTCTATTTCAATCAAGTTTCCTCCATGTTTTTAAATTCAATACATATTCTCAACGCTATAAATCATAGTAGGAAGTCTTGGCATTCCTAACATGCCTCTTAATATATTCATGTATTCATGTATCACATGTCTACATTGACGCTGTACAGTATGGGCACAGCATCAGAATCACATAAAACCAACTAAGACAAACCACTTAAACCAATGATACGCATTGATATGGACACTGCAAAGCATTTGATTTGACACAAGCATGTGTTTTTATTTAGCAATAGACACACCATATAAATATTAACCCAACAATTTCTGTCACATTTTTTCCAAGCAAACTAAACACAAGAACATGAATCGTTCCCTAGAATTTTGCTTCAATCTGGTCAACTATGGCCTTATCCACCTGGAAAGCCTTGGTGAGAACATCAGTGGCGATGTGCGGAGATGACCCGAAGACCGTATCTGGAACCAGAACCACACCCGGGTTCTGGCTGCTTAGGCCAGAGAAGGAGAAGGCGTTCCCTTAGCCCACATTTTGTTGGAAGTGAATGAGTCCCTCGGGGAACACGAACACATCACCCTTCTGGAGAACCTTGGTGATCAGCTTGTTGTCGGGGTTGGACGTGATGAAGCCGACGAGCAGAGTCCCTTCAATGACCACCAAAATCTCGGTGGCACGGGGGTGGGTGTGGGGGGAGACGACACCCCACGGGGCATAGTCAATCCTTACCAAGGAGATGCCTAGAGTGTTGGGCCCTGGTATCTGTTCGACTGTGGCCGGGGTGATCACTGAGCCCTTTTCTATTGTTATAAGTCTAAAATATGCCATTAAAGTTTGACGGAGTCCTTAATAAACCGGTTTTGGTAAGTCAATCGTAAGAAAATAAGCAGATTCAGAACGAGAATATGGTAAAGATGGTGCTAACCTTGGCTATTGAAATCTGCAACACAGAAATCTTGCAAGGGTGCAGGATCAGAGGCCACTGCAAGGGTGCATGTGATGGCGAGGATGCAACAAAGGAGAATGCTCTTCGCCATATCTTAAAATTCCTTTTCGTGCTGCTATATGAGCAAATAGAGTCAGCAAGATAATGAAAAACTCTGCTTAAGTGAGGACTTTGCAGGAGTTGGATGTGAAGCAAAATGATATTCGACTTCCCTATTTATAATCTCACGTACCGTTGGTGAAAAACCGAGGATTTTGGAAGAAGAGAACAAGTCTTGTCTTTAACCGTCCGTGTTTTAGAGGAACAAGACAGTCAAAAACACATTTTTTGAGTATCAGTTTCGGACATAGTTATCTGGTGAAAGCTTGTACTGTAAATTAACAAAGAAATGAAATATTACTTTCATGCAAGATTTAGTAAAAAACGTCTCCGGCTTCCTCGAGTAATGATTCCTTGAATGCTGCTTCGGAATATGAACGGAATTAAGTTAATGAATGTAATAAGGTTGATCGCCTTGAATCGTTGAGTATAGAATGCATTATATGAACATGGGAGTAGTGTAGTTTTAAGCCGGAGTAGGTTTGATGTGTAGAGCGGGTTTTGAGGCATCGCTATTCGGCATAAATTGTATGTTAGTTTGTTGACCGAATTGATAGAAAGAAAGAACAAAAAAAAAAAAAAAAATCTCTCAGATTATATCCTTGGGCTGGCTGATGTTTCCTTTGTGAAGGAGATATATCCATAGACGACATTGTCAAATTAGAAGGTTTTTTTTTTCTTTTAATTTCCTATGAAAGGTTTGAGAATGAGTAGGAATTAATCAATGCAAAAGTTTAAAATCGTTTTATTTTCTCCCAGAAACAATCTTACCACAATAGTCACTCTATATTTATATTGTGTTCCCTAGCAATTACTGTGAAAAAATCACTTTCATATCTTTGGGAGAAGAAACTAGTCAATTTAACCCGTTGTCTTATACAAGTCAAAGAAGCAATCGATTGATTGATCGAATGAAAGTTGAGCGTGATTGGAAAGTGATTTTGCGCAAATGTATTTCACAGTGAATATATAGTCTAGTGGCTTAGCACGAGCCACTTATGTCCGCTATGCTGTTCTTCTATGCTCACAAAATTTGAAGATTGTGACCGAATTAAGCACTAGATGATTATGTACCCGCTATGCAAATCATTATACGAATATATAACTCTACACACACAACATGAAATTATCGTAAAAGGTGCACGTAATGATTCACAAACATAATAGAAGCATTTCATATTGCAAATATTATACTATATCTTAAATGCATGTGAATCATAGAAGCTTTTGTCTACTAAATAATATTTTAAAAACTTTGAGTTACCATGTTAAAAGAAAAAATATTTCTGAGATATAAATGAGTTACAATTAGACAGTAAAATAATAAAGAGGGGGAAGAATGATGTAAGGGGCGATAAATTCCAGCAATTCCAACCTGGTAATGCATATCCACAAGTTGGATAATGCAAGCACGCACGCCCCTGGTGGTCATGAACCGTTGATGAGAAACAAAAGTGAATGGATTATGTAAGCTGATCTCAGACACAGCTGATTTAAAACTTGTTTATCATATTTTATTTCTATTTTATATTAGTCATTGATAAGAACGGTAGAGACCGAGTGAGTATGACAAGAGGACTGTCATACAAAGCATATTTTCAATCTTTTTCGTTGATATAGTGAATTATTCTTGAAATATAAATGTATTGTTGTTTCGAAAGTAATACATTTTTATTTTTGAAACAAGGTGGTAATATAACGTGAATGATAAAAAGTTGTTACATGAATTTGTATATACAATTTAACAGCACAAAATTTACCCCCCTTTTAGCAAAAATAAGAAAAAGAATGTTCTATGTCCATCCTTGAGGTGATACGGCAAAGGTGAATATACCGCAAAAGTTTCATTAAAAGTCGATTTTGTTTTGTAAGATGTAGCGTGTTAGATGTAAGTTTAATTAATGTAGTTAATCAATTGATAACTTACTCCAAAGTATATTAATTTTCAAAATAAAGCTCAACTCTCTCATCTTACAAATATTAAAATCTCATGTTAAACTAATTCACATTTTTAAACTTTTCCTCTAATCAATTTTTTTATTTTTATTTTTTTACAGCTATACGTGTATCTAGATATATTTAGACTTAAGATATATTACGATAGAAATTTTTTTACATTTACAATCACAAAAATTAAAATAAAAAAATGCTCACAAGTCGCTGTTTGATAAATAGGAGCGCTTTTGTAAAGCCAAAAATAATCTGTAGAGACATTATACCTGGGGGCAAGTGCGGGCTAATTTGAAAATTAATGCAGGAGATAAGTATTCAAGTCCTAGCCATTACGATTCAACGGCTGATCCAAGAAGGCGAAAAAGGAAAGTATTTGAAACTTACAAGCGTGTTCCTCAGACGCAATTAAGGCGGTTGCTACTTTGATTTATGAAAATCTTCTTGACATAATCCTAAATCCATGGTAGATCATATATATAATTCACTTGTTCGCCAAAACATTCACCATCTACTTCAATATCATTCAAGAAACTATTTGCTGAAAATCTCTCCCTCCTTGTCTCTTTCATCATCATACAATTTTGTCTACTCAAATCCTACCCCGCTCATGGCTCATCGAGTTATGTTATGCGCCAACGTATTTGCAACTGCCAAAGACACGCATGATGCGTCGTATGATGATCAAGAGTTAGTTCAAAGTGACGATGGCTATCTGAAGTTCACTCGGATGTGTTTCTTCGTGGTCGAGCGAGGCAACCACCGGCGTTACGTCGAGGATCTCCTCTCGCTGAAGCATAGGTTGTGTCGCCACGGCTCATATCTGGTCGCGGACCGCGATACTGATTGCTATGTCTCGCTCGATCGGCTCCAGATTGAGAACGTCATCCGAACCATAGCCGCGCGCGTAGAGAGGATGATGATGCAAAACTCGCACCGCGAGAAGATATCATTCGTCGCGACTTGCGAGGTGATTTTGGTGAGGCACGGACAGCCGTGGCAAAGGGAGGCGACACCGGGATCCGCGGTTTTCTCAGACTTCGGGATTGTTCCCCTGAGCGAAGTGGCTGTTGATGTGATCAAGAAGAGGAAACGCGACGAGGGTTTCGACGACGACGACGACTTGAAATCGAAGATGGAGCTCGACTGATTCGTGAGTGGATGCTAGAGATCAAGGGAATGCTAAAAGGAGCAATTAGAGACAAAATCGAGTCAACATGTAAAACCAAGTCGATTAGCACTCTTCTTTAGATGCATGCGATATAGAACGGATGTAAATAATTTCCTTTACATTCTCAATTTGAAGTTTCTGAATTATTTTTCATATGTGCTGCTTCGTTATAGAATTGCTGCCTCCGCTGCCGAATTTTATTATTTAATAAACCACGACAACTTGTTAAAGGGTAAAATAAGCTTTCACTTGTTTCAAACTAGAGTCAGCAAATAAAACTGTCATTTATTGAAAATTCCTTTTAATCGTACTTGGGACGAAAGAAAAAATATGAAAAAACAATAGGTTTAGCAAAAAGAATCGATGCAAAAGTTTGAATTTGTTTTATTTTCTCCTGGAAACAATCATACCACAATAGTCCCTCAATATATATAATGTGTCCCTTAGCAATTACTATAAAAATCACTGTTATATCTTTGAGAAAAGAAACTAACTATGCAAGTCCAAGAAGTGATCGATCGATCGAAGATTTTGCATGAACATTTATCATAGTGATTGTGTCGTCGAGTGGCTAAGCATGACCCACTTGCATCCGCTATGTTGTCTTTCTATGCTCACAAAATTTGAAGATTGTGATCGAATTAAGCACCGCACGATTACTTGCCCATTATGCAAATTATATATATATATATATATATAACTCCAACTGTAGCATGAAATTATTGTAAAAGGCGCACATAATGATTAGTAAAAAATTAGAAGCCACAAACATTATAGGAAGCATGTCATATCGCACATATTATTCTATATCTGAATGTATTATGGGACATATAAAATAAAAAAGAAAGGTATAACTAACATTTACAATTGACACCAAATACCATTTTCAACTAAGAAATGTTTAAGTAAGCTAAAACAAACCAATTCTTTTTCTTTTCTTTTTTGGAATTTAAGATGAAATCAATAACAGTAAACCCGAAGGACATCCTACTACAAAACAACCTTAGTCATAGAGCTTCAAAAAAAAAAAAAAAAAAAAAACTCACACAAATCACCATATAATAATTTAAACTTCTAAAAAAAAAAAAACTCACGGATATCGCCATTAATAATTTTTTTTAATGGTTAGGCGGATGAAAATAATTTTTTTTATTTAAAGCTGAAATAATCAATGTTATCCCCTTTTTTTTTGGCCAGTAGACAATTTGGATTGGTTTGAAACACAAGATACTTATGGTGCTTTTAGTAATCACTATGTTCTTGAGAGTAATTTTTTGTCAAAAATGATTTTTTTTTTTATTCTGTTCCTGAAAATAATTTCTGAGTTTTTTAAGGTACTTGGTAACCTGAATAGAAATGCGTTTGATAGGATTCTTAATTTTTTTTGTTTTTTGTTTTAATTTTTTAATACTTTTACAATTAATCAGACTATATCCGTTGGCTGACTGATTATAGACGGCATCATCAAAGGAGAAAGTTCCTCCCTGTTTCCTATGAACGGGTTGACGGTTGGTGAGAATATGTCTTGAATTTGAATCGATAAAAGAGAACCTGATCCAAATAGTTTTTCTAGTTTAGGTGGGTTTTCAAGTTGAGTAGATTTCTTAAGATGGGTTTTCTTTTTTGGATACCAACATGAATTCTACTCTGTTATCGCACTAGAGCAAAATAAGGGGAGCGATAGGAGTTTCTTTGAGTTAATGAGTACAATGTGAAAAATTGTGAGGTAACACATGTGAGGTTCCTTTGAGAAAAATGAGTGTATCACAAAAACGAATGAACAAAAAATATTTTTATTATTTACAAAAATGTTTTAATATAACTCATTGTCCATAACGAAAATATTTTTCATTGACTAATTAATTTATTATCGCGAAACAAAAGGAGCCTAAGAATTTAAAACTTTCGGATTCATAATGGATTTCTTGATAGTCAATTTTTTCCATGAAGTAAGTACCAACACTAGAATCGAATCATGTAAATCTCTAGTGTCCTTATTATTTCTCTTTGATTTTTTTAGTCATTTTTCTTCTCACGTTAAAATTAAATTGTAAAATCCATTAGTTTCCAAAATACTCTCATAACGGGAATGAATAGCAAGTACATTCTGAGAACTGATGAAAGCTTTTATTGAATGAACTTGTAGACATCTCAATCTTATACTGAGTTTGATTGACACTGTTACTATTGAAAAACCGATTGAAAGGCCGTCATCAAGGTGGCAAATGTGCATGTGCATTGCATGTATACAAAGAATTGCCGTTCAAAAGATCAAGCAAAAAAAAAAGACCACCAAAAAGGGATTAATTATTTTATTACTAAATATTTGAATTATTAAATGACTGGAAAAAATTATTGACAAAAATGCTCAATTTACAAAGGAAACTTACAGTGATATGTAAAAAGATAGGAGTATTTCAAGATTTAAGATCTATGAGTGTCGTCATTAGATAGAAAGATTCAAATTTTAATATTAAAAATGCGATTGCGATCTCATAAAAGTAGGAGGTCATCTTTGCTTCATAGAATTATACAAATGAGGTTAGTCGAAGTTTCAATTCAGTTGATTTTCATACATAGGTACGTGATGCTATAGGTAGGTGGTGCTAGTGCTCATACATCGGGTGCGGTTTCATTGGGTGGGGAATTTTATGTCCAAGGAAATCATCTTGTTTGGGGGTGTTCATGAAATTGGGAGGAAGATAATCTTCATGTGTTTCGACTACTCATCCTAAAATATTTTTCCAAGTTTTCTAAAAAGCTGAAAAGTTCCAAAAAAAAAAAAAAATTCAAGAAAAATAAAATGATAACGAAAAAAAAGAGAAAAATCTAAAAAGTTAAAAAGGAAAAAATTCTTCCCCTATAATTAGGTCATCGCTCGTTGTTGCTGCTTTCACTAGTGGCCGAGGCTCTAGCCGTGATGGTAGCTATTGGCATCTAGTGGAAGTTTCATCTTTTAGGTGAAAACACTTTTTTGTGCAATCAATATGTTTTTACACTTGATTTGGCTCAATCTCATGCATACAAGCTTATGCTCTTATTCTTGTTGTTACCAAATCCATGACACCGGGACAACTAAAGTGCCAAAATTTGACACGGAGAGATACTTAAGTGTTAAAAGTTACGAAAGTGACACTTAAGTGCCGAAATTAGAGTAAAATAGATTAGTTAAGTGCCAACGGCAAGAAAATCCAATCAAATTATGTACGTGGCATTTTCTAGGGACATCTTTAACTGAGGTGGCAGATATTAAAAAAAAAAAAACAAAAATCACACGTTGATGATAAAAATGACATCATCCATCCACGCTATCTTGGCCGACCTAAACCACGTCGTTTTTCCTTGGTGCTAAACGACGTTGTTTAGGTTATTTGTTGGCTTAACCAAACCTAGCCATCACCGTTCCTATCCATTCACTCTTGTTTACACTAGATCTAAGGCTCTTCTCTCTGTCACCGTTCACACCCAAAGGTGGTCATTGCTTGTCGTCGTTAGTCGCTGTCGTCGGTCGTTGTCACCGCTCGCCATCGTCGCTCGTCCAGGTTTGGTCTCTTCTCCCCCTCCCCTGTGATGAAATTAAGGCTCCGATGGAAAATTTGGGGCTCGACGAGGAAATATGGAGGTCAACCGAAAATGTAGGGCTCATATGGTATTTTGATGTGCGATTTAGGGCTCGTAAGCGGTGCTTGTGACACAGTTTTATTTGATTTAAGAAAATCTTCTTGACACAATCCTAAATCCATCGTAGATCATATATATAATTCACTTGTTCGCCAAAACATTCACCATCTACTTCAATATCATTCAAAAAACTATTTGCTGAAAATCTCTCCCTCCTTGTCTCTTTCATCATCATACAACTTTGTCTACTCAAATCCTACCCCGCTCATGGCTCATCGAGTTATGTTATGCGCCAACGTATTTGCAACTGCCAAAGACACGCACGATGCGTCGTATGATGATCAAGAGTTAGTTCAAAGTGGCGATGGCTATCTGAAGTTCACTCGGATGTGTTTCTTCGTGGTCGAGCGAGGCAACCACCTGCGTTACGTCGAGGATCTCCTCTCGCTGAAGCATAGGTTGTGTCGCCACGGCTCATATCTGGTCGCGGACCGCGATACTGATTGCCATGTCTCGCTCGATCGGCTCCAGATTGAGAACGTCATCCGAACCATAGCCGTGCGCGTAGAGAGGATGATGATGCAAAACTCGCACCGCGAGAAGATATCATTCGTCGCGACTTGCGAGGTGATTTTGGTGAGGCACGGACAGCCGTGGCAAAGGGAGGCGACACCGGGATCCGCGGTTTTCTCAGACTTCGGGATTGTTCCCCTGATCGAAGTGGCTGTTGATGTGATCAAGAAGAGGAAACGCGACGAGGGTTTCGACGACGACGACGACGACTTGAAATCGAAGATGGAGCTCGACTGATTCGTGAGCGGATGCTAGAGATCAAGGGAATGCTAAAAGGAGCAATGAGAGACAAAATCGAGTCAACATGTAAAACCAAGTCGATTAGCACTCTTCTTTAGATGCATGCGATATAGTACGGATGTAAATAATTTCCTTTACATTCTCAATTTGAAGTTTCTGAATTATTTTTCATATGTGCTGCTTCGTTATAGAATTGCTGCCTCCGCTGCCGAATTTTATTAATTAATAAACCACGACAACTTGTTAAAGGGTATTAACAAGCGGCAAAATAAGCTTTCACTTGTTTCAAACTAGAGTCAGCAAATAAAACTGTCATTTATTGAAAATTCCTTTTTAATCGTACTTGGGACGAAAGAAAAAATATGAAAAAACAATAGGTTTAGCAAAAAGAATCGATGCAAAAGTTTGAATTTGTTTTATTTTCTCCTGGAAACAATCATACCACAATAGTCCCTCAATATATATAATGTGTCCCTTAGCAATTACTATAAAAAATCACTGTTATATCTTTGAGAAAAGAAACTAACTATACAAGTCCAAGAAGTGATCGATCGATCGAAGATTTTGCATGAACATTTATCATAGTGATTGTGTCGTCCAGTGGCTAAGCATGACCCACTTGCATCTGCTATGTTGTCTTTCTATGCTCACAAAATTTGAAGTTGTGATCGAATTAAGCACCGCACGATTACTTGCCCGTTATGCAAATTATCATATGTATATATAACTCCAACCATAGCATGAAATTATTGTAAAAGGCACACATAATGATTAGTAAAAAATTAGAAGCCACAAACATTATAGGAAGCATGTCATATTGCACATATTATTCTATATCTGAATGTATTATGGGGCATATAAAATAAAAAAGAAAGGTATAACTAACATTTACAATTGACACCAAATACCATTTTCAACTAAGAAATGTTTTTTCGACCAAAAAAAAAAAAAACTAAGAAATGTTTAAGTAAGCTAAAACAAACCAATTCTTTTTCTTTTCTTTTTTGGAATTTAAGATGAAATCAATAACAGTAAACCCGAAGGACATCCTACTTACAAAACAACCTTAGTGATAGAACTTCAAAAAAAAAAAAAAAAAAAAACTCACACATATCACCATATAATAATTTAAACTTCTAAAAAAAAAAACTCACGGATATCGCCATTAATAATTTTTTTTAATGGTTAGGCGGATGAAAATAATTTTTTTTTTATTTAAAGCCGAAATAATCAATGTTATCCCCTTTTTTTGGCCAGTAGACAATTTGGATTGGTTTGAAACACAAGATACTTATGGTGCTTTTAGTAATCACTCTGTTCTTGAGAGTAATTTTTTGTCAAAAATGATTTTTTTTTATTCTTTTCCTGGAAATAATTTCCTAGTTTTTAAAGGTATTTGGTAACTATCCTAAATTTCTATTCCCTGAATAGAAATGTGTTTAATAAGATTCTTAATTTTTTTTGTTTCTTTTTCAATTTTTTAATACTTTTATTATATTTTTCTCTTTTTTCCTTTTCCTTTTCTCCTCTTCTTCCTCCTTCTTTGTAGCTGGTCATTAGCCACGATGGTGGCTGGCAACCAACTTGGTGAGGTCCGATGAGTTCAATGGAGCCTTGCTAGGCTAGGGTGAGGTCTAATGAGGTTCAATGAGCTCGCCAAAGGCTTGCCTAGCCACCACAAGCCTTGGCCTCGCCCTAGCCTAGTGAGGCCAAGCCTCGTGCCAACTGTCGAGGCTGAGCCTCACCGTGACTTGGAGTCATTGGGGGCCAATGATATTCCTACAAGGTCGCCGACCCTTGTTTGATTCTATTACAAATCTATTCCCGAGAACAAAAAAATGAATTTTTGTTCCTGAGAATAAAAAAATTTACAAATAGATTTCTATTTTTTTTCGAAGAATAAAAGAACGGAATCGGTTATTCCAAGGAGTATAATCAAACCGGGCCTTAGCGGCCCATCAAGAAATTGGAAAAGGAAAGTAGTTAGAAAGTGTGGTCATCAAGTCTTAATTTTTCTTTTTAATTAGTGAAAAATAAAGAATTAAGGAAGAATCCTACTTGACCTCGAACAGGAAAGATATAACCGATTTATGTAACACTTTAAAAAATATAAGTTTGTGCATACAAGAATCAACTCCATCCTCGTAAAAGCCCTCCAAAATTCCAACACAACCCTAATCCTGGAACTCCTCCAGAGTCCCTAATCCTTCCATCATCAAGAGCAAGAAAATCTCTTGAAGTTTCCACTCCATTCACCGATGGCCATAGATATTCACGTCCATACCCAGATATGCCATCGGAAGGCAAACGGGGATGATTACTTGAAGAGCACGAGCTCATCGAGAGAGGCGACACCATCGACAAGTTCACTTAAGTTTATCATGTCACTCTCAATCGATTCATCTCTCGAATCAACCCAAATGTCATATGAAACAAAGATTTCTCTACTAAAGTTATCACATTACCATGGTATAGCACTTAAGTGTTGGAAATTTGACGTGGTATAGCACTTATGATAAACATTTTTAAAAAGTTATGGAACTCAAGTGATTGATAAAAAAAAAAGTTATATGGCACTCAAATAAATGGTGAAAAAAGAAGTTATGGTAGTCAAATTAGCACTATATATAAGTTTGTGTTAATATATAAAAAAAAATCTAAATTAATATACTTATGACAAATTTATCTCAAACTAATTTTTTGACCACCTGAAACCCCAAGCTATTACATTTATGACAAATTTATCATAAATTAATTTTTTTATCACAAAAAAATATAAACTAATACATTTGTGACAAATTTTTAAAAACACCCATCATATCTTTAAAAAAAAAAAATCAATTAAACTGGTGCATTTGTAATAAATTTATCACAAACTAAAATTTTCGACTACAAAAAATTTCAAACTGGTACATTTGTTATAAATTTACCATTCATTAATTTTCATTAAATTGAATAATATCACAAAAAGCTATAAGCTTGTACACTTGTGACAAACAGATAGTAAAACCCTAAAATAGTACATCCATCAATTGTCATGCATTAGGAGTGTGCATGGTTCGGGTGGGCAGTTCAACCACCTGCTAAAGACTGGTTCCAAAAATTTGGAATTGGGAACCACCCATTAGTTGCATGGATCCACTCGAGAACCAGACTGCCGGTCTGGTCCAGTTCTTGGGTGGATCCATGGAACCGGTCTCACCAATAATAATATTGTTTTCCAAATCCCATCGTGAGTACTTTTCATATCGAATAATATTTTTCTTTAAATTGAATCGGCTTAATTAAGGGTACCATTTTTCTTTATTTTATTGGAAAGCACTACTAAAGAAGAAAAATAAGTTGTTTTTCCTGTTTTTGAATCATTTCAGTTGAAACCTAAAATATTCTTTAAATTCAAAGTTTTGGACGATTGTCATATGTAGATCGTCTTTTCCTTTATCCCCTAACAATGCTCAATCTCTTACAACCTTTGTTTTACTGAATTCTTTTTGTAGAAACAATTCCACCGAAACTTCACATTTTCTTGAACACAGTGTCCTATGTGAGTCCCGAAAGTATCCTTTGAAGGAACCATTTGTTGAGTTGCTGAAAAGCAACTTACACACTATACTAAATTCTTATAAAAAAAATGGAAATCATGAGAGGAGATAAAGCCCTAAAATTTAGGTTTGCTAATTAGTAATTAAGAAATTTATTTTAATATTAAAAATTAATATATTATTATAATATAATTGGTTCGATTCAAGTGGGTTGATCCGCCCATGGAATTGGGAACCGGAACAGTACCCACTAGTTTCCATAAATGGAACCGGGAACCGGACCAGTTCCCTCGGTTTCGGGCGGTTCCAGTCTGGTTTCGGGCGGTCCACGCATATCTCGGTTCTTTTGCACACCCTACCATGCATCATTCAACTCAGCAATTTGATGGTAAAAATTAATAGAAACTAAAATAATGTAAATTTGTTATAGATACACTATTTAGGATTTGTAAAAATATTAGTTTGGGGTAAATTTGTCCCAAGTATATTAGTTGACTTTTCATGTTATTAACCGTATAAGTTATGGCAGTCAAGTGATTGAAAATAAAGTTGTATTAATCAAGTGAGCACCATACGAAATTGATGACACTTGTGAATAATTCTTAATTTTTTTTTCCCAAAAAGTGCAATGGAGTTCTTCTAGCAACCATTATTGAAAGCCGTCTCCACGTCAATTTAAGGGTATCCATATGGCAGCCTAAATTGCATCAGTTTATGACTTCGTTTTTTCTTGGTAAAGAAGTTTATGACTTCGTTGCACTTTTCAAAGGTTTAAAAACGAGATTTCACCAATTCAAAGATTTTTGGTTTTACTTTGCCTTATGTGGACGACATGCGGGAGGTCAAGGGTTAGCGCATAAAATGATGCGGTAGGGATATTATTGCCGTTGAAGCACATGCTCTTCGAGGTACCTGTTAAGCATTACCCTATAGTCCACTAGGGGAATAGCCTTAAAATTGTGGTTTAGGCACGTAGGTGAAAGGTTGGTCATTTTTCATCTGCTTAATTCTCTCTTTCACACACACATGCACGAACACTAACTTGAGCACCAGGGGCCGATCCAAATTTCTAGATGCGATGCCTTAACCCAATTTTCATGGTGTAAGTCAATTTTAGGTGAAAGCTTTGGCTAAGGTCGCACTTTGAGAACAATAGTTATTAATGACTCTATGCATGGATCTTTAATCATTATACCATGGCAAAGCACATATTACACTAATCTTAGGAGGAAGTCCTAGCATCCCTAACATGCCCTCTTCATATATTCAATTGTTCCATTTATGGGTGAGCATCGGTCTAGGGTCAATACTAGACCGACCCTAGACCAACCCAACTCGATCGATCTTAGTACGATTCTTAGGGAGATTTAGTCGGTCCTTGGTCCTTAGACCATTAGACCGTGCACTATGCATGTTGATCCTCAGTCCTAGCAGTTTGGGGTTGATCCAACTTGGACCAACCCTATACATAGTATATATTACATATCTAATTTATTATACATTACATGCTTTTGTCTACTCTAAATTCTAACACCTCCTTCTTTATTTTCTTCATAATTTAATTGTTTTAAATTAGAAAGCAGAAAGAAGCATAGTCCTAGTTCAACAAAAAAAGAAAAAAAAAAAAAAAAACCCTCTTCACTCACCTTGGCCTAGCTTGCCCATCATGGCCTTGCTCGCCTTGTCGATCACTGCTTGCCTCTATTCGCTCGCCTAGCGTGTTCGTTTTTAAGGTTTGTTGCTTTTAGCAAGTGTAAACTTCTATTGTTATTTTTTTATCTTACCAAAAAAAAAAAAAAACTTCTATTGTTACCATATTTTATATTTATGTTTGAAATGTATTGGTATTCATAGTTTAATTGCTCAATGTCGCATTGTTAATGGATATATAATTTGAAATAATATGTTTGTCCTTTTAAGGAGTACAAAAAATGAAACAGAAAAAAATAAAATAATTGATTGGTCATGAGTTAACTTTGGAACCGGACCAGACCATGTGGTCGGTCCGATCTTCTGTCCCAATCTCAATAGGGTTGGTTTTCGGTCTCAAAATTGGGGACCGACATTGTGCGAATTTAAACCAGACCATGCTCTTCTCTAGTCCCATGTTTAACCTAACATTCTACACTATAGCCACAACATCAGAACCATAGAAAACGAACTAGGACAAGCCACTCGAACCAATGACATGCATTGATACGGACATTGAAAAGCATACGAGTATATCTTCTTAATTTGCCATAGGCACACAATAAAAATAATATAACCCAACAATTTCTGTCACATCTTCTCCAAGCAAACTAAACACAAGAACATAAATCATTCACTAGAATTTTATTCCTATCTGGTCAACTATGGACTTGTCCACCTGGAAAGCCTTGGCGAGAACATCAGTGGGGATGTGCGGAGTCGACCCGAAGACCGTATCTGGAACCAGAACCACACCCGGGTTCTGGCTGCTTAGGCCGGAGAAGGAGAAGGCATTCCCGGAGCCCACATTCTGTTGGAAGTGAATGAGTCCCTCTGGGAACACAAACGCGTCACCCTTCTGGAGAACCTTGGTGATCAGCTTGTTGTCGGGGTTGGACGTGACGAAGCCGACGAGCAGCGTCCCTTCAATGACCACCAAAATCTCGGTGGCACGGGGGTGGGTGTGGGGGGAGACGATACCCCACGGGGCAAAGTCAATCCTTACCAAGGAGATACCCAGAGTGTTGAGCCCGGGTATCTGTCCAACTGTGGCCGGGGTGATCGCTGAGCCCTGCGGGTTCGACACATTGCCTGGCTTGTCGAGCCCGGACAAAGAGAAGTTGTCGGCGGTCACAAGCTTGGGGTCCAAGCAAGCAAAACCATTAACCAGTACTGCTCACAAACAAACAAAAATGAGCAGACGTCGGTAAACATGTCTACAAGATACCTAGAAATATTTAACATTTATTCGTAGCATTAGTTCAGACTTCCGTGCTTGAACATGATTCACTTTAATACTTCTTTTGTTATAAGTTATAATACACAGTTTATGTTTGCCGGATTCCTTAATAAACCAGTTTTCTTAAATCAATGGGACGAAAATAAGCAGATTCAGAACGAGAATATGGCAGAGATGGTGCTAACCTTGGCTTATTGAGATCTGCAACACAGAAATCTTGCAAGGGTGCAGGATCAGAGGCCACCGCTATGGCGCATGCGATGGCGAGGACGCAGCAAAGGAGAATATTCTTTGCCATATCTCAAACTTCCTTTTTGTACTGCTATATAAGCGAATGTCAGGAAGATGATGAAAACTCTGCTTAAGTTGGCACTTTGCAGGAGTTGGATGTGAAGCAAAATGATCCTCGGACTTCTCAATTTATAAGCCTCACGTACGGTTGGTGAAGAACCGAAGAGAAGGAAGAAGAGGACAAGTCGCGTCTTCAGCCGTCCGGGTTTTAAAAGAACAAGACACAGTCAAAAGCACATGTTTTGAGTTTCGATTTCGGACATAGTTATCTGGTGAAAGCTTTTTACTCTGCTTAAGTTAGCACTTTGCAGGAGTTGGGTGTGAAGCAAAATGATCCTCGGAAGCCTCACGTACGGTTGGTGAAGAACCGAAGAGAAGGAAGAAGAGGACAAGTCATGTCTTCAGCCGTCCGGGTTTTAAAAGAACAAGACACAGTCAAAAGCACGAGTTTTGAGTTTCGATTTCGGACATAGTTATCTGGTGAAAGCTTTTTACTGTAAATTAACAATGTCCTATATCACTTTCATGCGAGATTGAGCATAAAACGGACCGGTTTTCTCGGATAAAGATTCCAAATGGCTCTTCGGAATACAAACGGAATTAAGTTAATCAATGCCATTACGTCGATCGCGTTGAGTAATGGCATAAAGAATGCCCTGCACCAGATGAACTTGGTAATAACGCAGTTTCAACACGGCGCAAATTTGACATGTGGAGCGGGTATCAAGGCACCGCTATTCGACATTTCTCCAAAATCCCGAAGAGTTGACCTAATTGATGGAAGGGGAAAAAAAACAATTAATCAGACTATATCCGTTGGCTGACTGATTATAGACGGCATCATCAAAGGAGATAGTTCCTCCCTGTTTCCTATGAAAGGGGTGACAATCGGTGAGAATATGTCTT
The DNA here is from genome assembly GCA_014182405.2 of Eucalyptus sideroxylon. Classification (NCBI taxonomy): domain Eukaryota; kingdom Viridiplantae; phylum Streptophyta; class Magnoliopsida; order Myrtales; family Myrtaceae; genus Eucalyptus; species Eucalyptus sideroxylon. Next base: position 18,290,079 of record CM024551.2, on the reverse strand, counting down.
GAATTTGAATCGATAAAAGAGAACCTGATCCAAATAGGTTTTCTAGTTTAAGTGGGTTTTCATGTTGAGTAGGTTTCTTAAGATGAGTTTTCTCTTTTGGATACCAACATGAATTCTACTCAGTTATCGCACTAGAGCAAAATAAGGGGAGCGATAGGAATTTCTTTGAGTTAATGAGTACTATGTGAAAAATTGTGAGGTAACACGTGAGGTTCCTTTGAGTGCAATCTACGGTTACGAAAAATTTGAGAGACTAAAGCTTCGTGGTTTTTTTTTTTTTTTTTTTTGTTAAAAGGAATGATTTAAAAAATATTTTCATAAAAATAAGTGTATCAATCACGAAAATGAATGAACAAACAATATTTTTATTATTTACAAAAATGTTTATTGTTTACAAAAATGTTTAAATATAACTCATTGTCCATAATGAAAATATTTTTCATTAACTAATTATTTTATTATTGCGAAACAAATGATGCCTAAGAATTTAAAAACTTTCAGATTCATAATGGATTTCTTGACAGTCAGTTTTTTTCCATGAAGTGAGTACCAACACTAGAATCGAATCTCCTTTACCAAAAAAAAAAAAAAAAAAAAAAACTAGAATCGAATCATGTAAATCTCTAGTGCCCTTATTATTTCTCTTTGATATTTTTAGTAATTTTTCTTCTCATGTTAAAATTAAATTGTAAAATCCATTAGTTTCCACGATACTTTCTGAGAACTGATTCTGAGAACTGATGAAAGCTTTTGTTGAACGAACTTGTAGACATCTCAATCTTATACTAAGTTTGATTGACACTGTTACTATTGAAAAACCGATTTAAAGGCCGTCATCAAGGTGGCAAATGTGCATATGCGTTGCATGTATACAAAAAATTGCCGTTTAAAAGATCAAGCAAAAAAAAAAAAAAAAAAAAAAAAAACTACCAAAAAAGGATTAATTATTTTATTACTAAAATTGAATTACTTAATGACTGGAAAAATTATTGACAAAAATACTCAATTTACAAAGGAAACTTACAGTGATATATGGAAAGATAGGAGTATTTCAAGATTTAAGATCTATGAATGTTGTTATTAGAGAGAAAGATTCAAATTTTAATATTAAAAATGCGAGGGATTATATGAAATTATTAACTTATGCATTTGCACGTAGATTCCATATTTGTAAAATAAGCAATTAAGCATAGTATAGGAAGAAAAAAAGATTGCGATCTCATAAAAGTAGGAGGTCGTCTTTGCTTCATAGAATTATATAAATGAGGTTACTCAAAGTTTCAATTCAGTTGTTTTTCATACATAGGTACGTGATGCTATAGGTATGTGGTGCTAGTGCTCATACATCAGGTGCGGTTTCATCGGGTGGGGAATTTTATGTCCAAGGAAATCATCTTGTTTGGGGGTGTTCATGAAATTGGGAGGAGGGTAATCTTCATGTGTTTGGATTACTCATCCTAAAATTTTTCCAAGTTTTCTAAAAAGCTGAAAAGTTCTAAAAAAGAAAAAAAAATCAAGAAAAATAAAATGATAACGAAAAAAAGAGAAAAATCTAAAAAGTTAAAAAGGAAAAATTCTTTCACTATAATTAGGTCATCGCTCGTTGTTGCTGCTTTTGCTGGTGGCCAAGGCTCTAGCTGTGATGGTAGCCATTGGCATCTAGTGTAAGTTTCATCTTTAAGGTGAAAAACACTTTTTGTGCAATCAGTAAATTTTTACACTTGATTTGGCTCAATCTCATGCATACAAGATCATGCTCTTATTCTTGTTGTTACCAAATCCATGACATCGGGACACCTTAAGTGCCAAAACTTGATACGGAGGGATACTTAAATGTCAGAAGTTACGAAAGTGACACTTAAGTGTCGAAATTGGAGCAAAATTGATCAGTTAAGTGCCAATGGCAATAAAATCCAGTCAAATTGCATACGTGGCATTTTCTGGCAACATCTTTTACTAAGGTGGTAGATATTAAAAAAAAAAAAAAAAAAAGAGCACACATCGATGATAAAAATGACGTCATCCATCCACGTTGTCTTGGCTAACCTAAACGACATCGTTTTTCCTCGGTGCTAAACAACGTTGTTTAGGTTATTTGTTGGCTTAACTAGACTTAGTCGTCATCGTTCCTCTCCGTTCACTTGTGTTTACACTAGATCTAAGGCCCTTCTCTCCATCACCGTTCATGCCTAGAGGTGGTCATCGCTTGTTGTCATCAATCGCCGTCATTGGTCATTGTCACCGATTGTCGTCGTCACTCGTCCGGGTTTGGTCTCTTCTCGCCCTCCCCTATGATGAAATTAAGGCTCTGATGGGAAATTTGGGGCTTGACAAGGAAATATGGAGGCCGACCGAAAATGTAGGGCTCGAATGGTACTTTGATGTGCGATTTATGGTTTAGAAGCGGTGCTAGAATCCTAATAGGGGTTCGGATTGACAATTTGTAGGGCTCGACAAGAGGAAAATCTGGGCTTGTCCTCGAAGATGTGGTGTTATTGTGATGTGTGACTTAGAGCGGTATTATTGTGGTGTTTTTAGACCTTGGATGTAGTATTGTGATGTACGAGGTCAATTTTAGGAGTCAGATGTAAAATGTGATGTGTGACGGCGATTTTGACGGCTTGGAGTGGTTGTCGTGGGAACGCTTGGTCATTTTTTTTAAAATCAAAGTGTTGAAATAGGTGTCATGGGGACTTGTGCTTGTTGTGGGGACTTTGTTTTTTTGTTAATATTTAAGGGAATGCAAATAATCAAAGTGGCTATTATGTAAGGGCAAATTATTAATATGGGGACCTCTGTTTGTCGTGGAGGGTATCTTTCTAGGAAATGGCTTGAAATATGCATCTCTTCTCTCTTATAGATTAGAGTCTATCAAGAGGAATATACTTGTTCCATTAATTTTAAAAATAAAAGGGTAACAAGTGCATGGTTGTCCAAGCACTTCTTCTATCTGATCAAGTTGATGCCCCAAATGAAGAGTACTAAGTTTAGGATGCTAGTGAATGAGCGTATATGCATCAATGTATCTAGAAATCAATGCAAAAGATCAAAGCAAAAGGTGATGAAGATACTCATTGGTCAATATGGCAACAAATATGGACAATTGTGGGATTACGCTTGGGATTGTAGGCTACAAAAATTTTCAAGTAGAATGTATGTAGAGATCGTGGAGATGTCACTTTTTGATAGTGGGACCAAGTTTGATAAGTTCTATATGTGCTTCGATACATGTAGACAATGATTTTTATCTGGTTGTAGACGGATTATAAGATTGGACGACTATTTTTTGAAGGGCTTGTGCAAGGGAAAATTGCTAGTCACAATTGGAAGATATATGAATAACCAAATATTTTCATTGGCTTGGGCTATTGTGAGGGTAGAGAATAAGGACAATTGGTCCTAGTTCCTAAATAATCTTATGATTAACTATTAGATTACAAATGGGGAAAGGTGGACGTTCATGAGTGACCAACAAAGGGTAATGTTTGCTTTTTGGAAAATCTAGTAGATTGTTTGCTTTTCGATATCAACCCCTATTTGCTTACATTTCTTATTTTGAATTATTGTATGAATTGGTTCTAGCAATAGCCGAATTGTTGTCCTATGTTGAACATTAAGTGTGTGCGTGGCACATATACACAAATTGGGTAAAGATCTATAAATGGGATAAGCTGCAATCACAATTTTGGCAATTAGCAAAAAGCATGAATATGACTAACTTTAGGATGACCAAAGAAAACTGCTTTAGTTAACAAAATAAAGTTTTGATACACTATTCCAAATAGAACCGACGTATTGGTGTAGGATATTCTTCAATGAGGAATTCAAGTATGATAACATCGATAACAACATATGCGAAGCTTTCAATGTGAGGATAATAGATGTCATATGCAAACTAGTCATCTCGATGCTTGAAGATATATGGGTTATGGTCATGACTTGGTTGCACAAATAAAGAGATGAGGCTGCAAAGTGGACTAGACAATGTAGTCCTATGATTGCTAAGAAATTGGATGAGAACTTTGCTGCAAGTAGGTATTATCATCCCATTTGGAATGGGGATGAAGAATATGAGACAATGAAGGGTTATGATAAATATGTTATCCATTTAGGTACGAGGAAGTGTTTATGTAGAGCATGCCAACTAAGTTAGATTCTTTGTGCACATATGCCATTCAATTGAAGGCCCATAACGCAGAGATTACATTGATGATTGGTACAAGAAATCGAAATACTTTACTTTGTGAAGCACCTCAACCTTTGCCACTAAAGAAGAAAATGGGAAGGCCAAAGTGAAATGAAAAATGACGGAGGGGGAGGTCTCAAGTTAGTGTGGGATGAGTAGGACATTTGTAAAGATGACATGCTCTTATTGATACGTAATAGGGCACAATACTAAATGTTGTCAATTTAAAGAAGTAGCATAAACAGTTTAGGCCAGCCAAAGGGCTTAGTGAATGGACAATTGGAGAAGGGCAAATAGAAGGGCAAAATGAGTTGATTTTTTTTAGTTGATGACAAGAAACCTAGTAAGTCATGACATTTGTGTTTATGTTACTTTATGGTTTATTACAAATATGTATGTATATACAATTGGCCTTATATGTAATGTCTTTGTTTTTGTCAAGTCATGAGAATGACACGTGAAGGATTGGCTGAAGCCATTGCTATACCTGAAACTAAAGATCTTGTTCAAAGAAGGCAAGGTAGAAGATAGCCAGCTGTAGGATTGGCCAAAGCAACTGAAGTGCCAGTTAAGTCAACTGTACCTTAGCAGCAGAGAAAAAAAAAATCCAATAAATTCAACAATTTTTGTTTAGTTTTCCTTTATGTTATTATATGGTCCAATGTTATATTTATGATATCTTTTGCCTCTTTCTTAAATTTGAAAAAGGCAAGCTGGAGCTCAACTGTCGATAGAGGGCACAACTTAAGGGCCACACCAAGATCCATCACAAGGGTCATCATAAAGGCCACCAGAAGGGTCATCACAAGGGCCATCACAAAGGCCAATAGTAGGTGTCACTAAAACTGAATGGCTAAATAGAAAAACAACCATAAGAAGGCCAAGTCAAGGGCCAGCTATAAGAAGGCCATCTAGAAGACGTCTTATTGAAGAATTGGCTGAAAAAGCCCCTACTGTAGTTGAATGGCCAAAGCAAGGGCAAAAAAAAAAAAAAAAAAAAACAAAACAAAACATGAGCGAGAAGAAGGGCTAGCAAATCATAAGTACCTAAAAGTGACGCTCCTCTTTGAACAAGAGGGGCTCTTGGGAAAAAGCCTAAGACAATATGGTTATGGTCTTTATACAAATGAATGTACTAGAATAATCATTCTTAATGTAAGTTTTATTGGTTGCATTTAATTTAATTTATGGCGCAAACTTTTGCTGATAATTGAGTTTTTTTTTTTTTTGTAGCTAGAAGAAGTTTGGAAGTTCTTATCTCTCAAGGCCCAACTCAAGAATTAATAGTTGCACAAAAAAAAAAAAAAAAAGATATAAGCTGCGCCAATAAGAAAAAGGGATAAAACCCAATTATAGGTCCATCTGAATCAATTCAGCCTACAACAGTTGTAGCTCCTTCTGAATTAGTTTAGCTTAGGACAATTGAAGCTCCATCAAAATCAATGCATCCTGAGACGGTTGAAGAAAAAGTCACACATCTAGTTAGAAAAAGTATAAGGATTATGAATCAAGTGAAAGATCCATCACAAGGAGCATGAACAGGAGGCATTGTGCATATTGATTGATTAAATGAGACAGGATAGGGTTTATGGGGCTAATGAGTTAGTTATTTTGTTTATAATTTGTTATGGATGGTTATATATATATAGTTTATCATTGAATTTGTAAAACTTAATTTTAATATCAATGAAACAATCTTGTTGCTTGTAATTTTTGCCTTTTTTTTTCATTGTTTGCAATTCTACTTGCACCAACACCTTTGCAATAGACCCACCACTAGTGGTAAGTTTGTGGTAGTGGCTGGGGTGCTCATGTGGTTTTGATGGCGGCTTTCATGAAAAACCAAAAATTTTCGTGGTGGTGGGTTTGTTTTGAGGGTTGAACCTAACCGAACCAAACCAACAAATAAAAATGGAGAAATAAAAGTGGAGAAATCTAAGTTTAATAGAAAAAAAAAAAACAAAAACCGAAAACCAAAGGCTAAAAACCGCAATGTGGTTCGGTTTAGCTTGCACCAACACTTTTTTCCGTTTTCAAAAACCCACCACCCATCACCACCCATCACCAGCAGTGGTTGCTAATAATGGGTTTATAGTGGTGGTTGTGTACTAGTGTGGTGGATGGGGTGCTGGTGAAGCTGGTGGTGGTGGCTGCTGATGCCTAGTGGTGGTGAGTTTATTTTGGGCGTTAGGTTAGGGGCTTGTGTTACACCTAGTGCAAGGTGCGAGTGTGCAGTGTGCGAGTGTGCACATCTTGCACTAGCAACTTCTACAATAACACACCACCAGCACAATGGTGGCTAGTGGTGGCTCGAGCTAGTGCCTAGGGTGCCTATTGTGGTTGATGGTGATGGCTAAGGTTGATGGTGGCCAATGGTGGGCGGTGGCGGCGGCTGGTGGCCAATGCAATTTCTAGAGGAAACGTACAAAAAAATTGACACCTAACTAATTACTTTTAAAAGACTTGGCACCTAAGGGAGTGTTTGGTAACATTTCTGTTTAAAAATTGTTCTAGGAAACAAAATAAAAAAAAGTGTTTATGTTCCGGGGAACAATTTTTGAATAAAAAAACGCGTTTGGTAAAGTTGTTTCGGGAATAAAAAATGAACAGAAACATATTTGGTAAATTTGTACAAATTTTTTTATTTTTTAATTTTTTCATATTTTTATTTTATTTTTTCTATTTTCTTTCTTATTTTTCTTATTTATTTTTCCTTTTTTCTTTTTTCTTTTTTCTTTTTTCTTTTTTCTTTTTTCTTTTTTCTTTTTTCTTCTTTTGCCGGCCTCGGCCATGGCCAGCGACCAGGCCGACGAGGGCCGGGACGCTCCGGCGAGGTTGCCGGCCCTCGACGGCGTCGTCGACCCTCGATGGCCGGTCACCAACCATGGCCGAGGTCGGTGATCGGCCAAAGAAAAAAGAAAGAAAAAAGAAAAAAAGAAGAAGAAAAGAAGAAGAAAAAAGAGAGAAGTGTTTCTAAATTTTGTTCTAGAAACAAGAAACAACTTTTTTTTGTTTCTTATTTCTGTTTCAAATGTGTTTAAGGGAACAAAAAATAATTTTGGAACAAAAACACAAACAAACGCGTTTCTGTTCATTTTTTGTTCCTAGGAATAAAAAAACAAAAAAGTTGTTTAAAAACAGAAAAAAGAAATGAAAACAAATGCAGCCTAAGTGTTTACTTTTAGCCATAAGTGGTACTTAAGCGATCATTTTTAATAATACCTTGACACTTATGTGATTTTTTTTTATATCACGACTAGCACTTAAATGATCACTAAATACAACTTTTGGCACTCGAATAATCACTCGTGTCTATTATATATATATATATATTTGTATATATAAACGTAAAAAACGAAAGAAGCTGGTTTATATATTCATCTCAACTTATGGCAACTCAATTTAATTCAATGTTTGCTATCGGTTTATATTCAGTTTAAGTAAATAAGTCATCACAACACATTGATCTAATATACATCCATTCTTACCGATTTATATTCAAGAATAAACAAACAATATCTCATTCACTCATTCCATTTCCTTGACATCCCCACAAGCATAAAAAGTAATTCACAATACATATAACAACACAAACAAAAATAAAGCCAGAATGATATTGTGAACAACATAAAACTTCTTCTCATCTTTAAAAAAGAATAACCTATATTTGATCCAAAACAATTATATTTGTCCACTCATTTACAACTATGGCAGTCGGAGAAACTTCTTCTCATCTTTTAGTACTTTACATTCATCATATAGTAGGATAAAAAAAAAAAAAAAAACACAATAAACGCATGGTAATACTTCCGTTCAATTTTCATTATTGAAACTTCATTCTTCAAGTGGTTAGCCGAAGATATTTGAGCTTATATTGAGTCAACATCACCCAAGTCGTACACAAGCGTAGATGGAGGTTGATGTTGTCCAGCAAGTAGGTCAAATATCACTTTTGTGACTTGGTGAGAGAATTTTGCATCAACCCATTTGAAGTATTTGCATTTCATCCATTCTCTATATCGGGTGCATTCATAGAATCTTCTCCTGGGATTCATTTGAGTCCATGATGTTTTCTTGGACTTCAGTAACTCACCAAAACAAAAACACTCGTCTTCTCCTTCGCTTCAATGAGAGGAATTTGAGCCGCTACTAAAAGTCCTATTCTCCATTTCTAATATTCGGCTGTAGAATTTGGGGCAAATCGAATTAGGATTTGAGATTAGGGTTCGAGCACTTCAATGGAGATTTCGCTTGATTTAGGGTTTTAGATTTAGGGCAATTGAGGAGAAGATGTCATTTTGACCGATTAAAGGGCTTTATTTTGACCAACTATGGAAATGGCGTCGTTTTGGGTGAATCAAAGTTGAGTCAACTCTCCGACGAACCACGTGGGCGAGTAATAATGTAAGATTTCTGATGAGGTTCGCCAGAGGTGTTACTTAAGTGTCCTATTTTTAAAAAAAAAAAATATATAGCACTTAAGTGTCACTTTTGTAACTTTAGTACTTGAATGTCCTCTTGTCTCAAGTTTTGGAACTTGAGGGTGTTCTTTTGCACCAAATCCACATAGTGAACTTAGCTAATAAGATGTACATACCCTCTTCGCAATCGGTGAGTTTACACTTTAAGACCCTAGCTTTACTGGAGGCATGCTAGTATCTAAGGAAGAGCACTTCTTTGAACTCTAGTATGGAGTTAGACAACTTAAATGCGATAAGATAGTGATAGATCAAGAAAATGTGCCTTCTCACAGTAGGCAAACCTCTTGTTCAAGCCCTTTAGGGACAGCTTTTTAGCAGGAAAAAACATATGCCCTTTAGTTTAGAGCTTAGAAACACCTAGATAGAACCAAGATGGTAACATTTCCAACTATCCAAGCTACATTTCTCAGAGGATACTACTAGGCTGGAGAAGAAGATGGAGTTTAGAAAGCCATGAGAGAATTGCACAAAATACTCACTTTACTCAAGGGACTCTGCCCAACACATTACATCATTCTCGCCTTATATAGGCAATAAGATGTCACAAACAAACAAGGACCAAGCTCACGGGTCCGGGAACATACAAAGCTTCCGAAAATTCGGTAGGGAATTATTCGCACGGTATGAGCAGTGACAATGAATAGTAACTTCCTTAGCCTATTGCTTACAATAAAAGTGAACAGTAGCTTGCTACAGTGAACTTGTATGGATAAACAATCTTATTCAGTGGTCTCGTCCATCATGAGCATTGTAGTCATAGTCTGAGTCATTTGAGTTGTGGACCGTTGCTAGAATATGTTCATCATATTTCTATTCAAGGGCTTTAAGATCTTATGGTGTGAGAATCCGATTTAGTTGATGTGTTGTGGATGTGGATGCTTCTTCATGAGCCCAGAGGGATGCTTCTTCGTGAGCCCAATTTGTGTTATCATCATTTGTAGTGTTGGCAAGAATGCTTGGTTGTGACCAATTTGATGGCTATGCATAAAAAGATGTATCCATGTTTTGAGATAAATACAAGGGTTCTTAGCTGTAGGGGTCTTGGGAAAGAGGACCTCCCCATCTAGCATAGGGGTTTGAGAGGTATGTGCATGTTCCTCGGATGATGCAACTTGTTTGAATTCTTCGAGCACTTCATTGGCTTTTGATGCTAGGTCATAATGATCTCATGTAGTTGGTACATTATAATTCCATGCATCTAGAGAATGGTCTTGTTTTCCTAGCATAGGATTATCTGGAGTTCTCAATACTGGTGCTCACAGCAACTAACAAATCATGGATAAGATTTGTGAATTCAAGCCTCTACACTATGTGGAACAAGTTTATAAGATGAGGTTCCTATACTCAGGGGTGCTTTGATGATGTTACCATTGTTAGTGAAAAAGCTCATGGTCTTCGAAAAAATAGGATGGTATAGACTTCAGGGTTTGGCTGTATAGTTCTTAGTTCTTTCTCCAAGAGTCATTTCTAATGAGTTGGAGGATAAAACAAATTAAGAAAATTTTAAAAAAATTTTGTCACTCTCATTTTCAATCTTACTCTACCGAGTCCAAATATCCTAGTGAGATTGGCAATAAATCTTTTGGTTGGAATTTCAATAGCTATTAAGTACTTATTGGTTAAGTACCATAATAATCATCGAAGTTGATCAAGAAAATCATCTTTTCCCAAATCAAAGGATGTATAATTGGATAATCTGGATTTAATCCAAAAGGATAAATAATCGAACCTCCATTGAGTCTGAACAAGTCTGCATGGCATTGCCACATGAGTTTATCTAGATTTTTAGTAAGGCTGTCTTTTTGGATCTGTTCAACGATCTCCGGTGGATATTTCCAGCTTGGCTAGTCCTTAACCTTTTCAATCTTATACTTCTCATTATGATGAGTAGTACAAAAGACATGTCTCATGATATACATGTTGATTTCTATTAGAGCTTTTGGTTTGACAAAAAGTCAATAAGCACATTTTTCTTTCTAGCAATATGTTTGGTTTCAAAAGAATATTTTGAAAATCATTCAGCCTATTGAAGCAGCTGGGAATTTAGAATCTGCTTCTATTTGAATTTGGTCATCTGAGGGAAAGATGTCATATCCAATTCTACTAGGAAGTGATGGTTAATGAGATAAAACTCAAACTTTTTAATGTCATTTTTCACCGCCAATATTTTTTTGAAAGTGGCATGATAATGCATTTCAGCTTGAGAAAATTTTCCACTTTTGTAAGTATATAAATGCCACTTACCATCAATTTCTTTGAATAGGATAGTGGCCCAGTATTCATTACTGGCATTAGTCTGGAGAATTCTCTTCCCAGTTGACAAGATTTGTAACGGAGGAAGAGACTGCATAATCTCTTTAAGTTCAACAATTGCAGAAGTTTGAGATTTTTCCTAAGGTGGGGGATTCTTTTTCAGCATTATCTGCAATGAGATTAGCAGCTTTGCAAGATCTGGAACAAAATCTCTAAGATAATTAATTATCCCAAGAAATTGTTGAACTTGTTTTGTTGTGAAGTTTTCTTTAGGAAATTTCAACAATTCTTGGGCGATATGTGTCCCTGGATAGTATGTTCCTTTGTTAAGGTGCATACCAAGAAATTCAATTTTTGTTTGGGCAATATTCATCTTTTTTTTGTGAGAGCATAATTCCATGCTTTCTCACAATTTCAGCAAATTGCTTGAGAAGTTGGTAGTGTGACTACTCATTAGGACTATAGAGTAGGATATCATGCATATTGCTGCACTTGAGAGTATCGGTTGGAAGATCCGACACATTGCCTTTTGGAAAAGGGATGGTGCAACCTTTAAACCAAAAGGAAGAACTTTCCATTTGAAGTGTTGATTTGAAATATAGAACTTTCCATTGGAAGTCTTCTTCGGGGTGAATTCCCAATTGCTAAAATCTGGCTTTAAGATCAAATTTAGAATAAATTTGGGCCTTGAGTCCGGCAAAAAGAGAGTTTCTAGAAGGTAGGGAAATTTATCATCTTGGAGGAAAATGTTAAGGGGTTGGTAATTAATTACCAATCTCATTTTTCCTCGGTTTTGTTCTGCACGCTTGATAACATAAAAGGCTTCACATGCCCATTGAAAATGTGAGACCTCAATAAGGCCTTGTTGCAGTAGATCTGAGCATTCTCTTTGAGCCAAAATCAAATGTTCCGGATTCATTCCCATATGACTCGCCTTGGTTGGATTGATGTCTTCATTCTTTTTGAAAGGGAGGCGAACAAAGAATTCGGGCTTTTTCCATAAAGGATGGGAATACTTATGAGTGAACTCATAATGAGAATTCGAATGGGATTCTAACAACTTTTGCATGATTAGATTTAATAAACTCATTTAGATGGAAAAAAAGTCTCTGAATGTTAACAAATTCAGAAAATTGATCTTTAAACTTAAGACTTTTTCCAGGAATAATGCAAAGTTGAGAAATCTGAGTCATAATGTTCCAACTAATGATCAAATCTTTATTGGGAAGACTTGAGCCAAAGATCTTTGTGGTTATAGAACATTATGGAAAAAACTGGACAATGATCAGAGTGGTTCTGACATTTGTAGAGAATGTATCTCCTGAAGCAGAATTGAAGTATCGGACAGAGAAAGTCCGATATTGTTCAGGAAGAACTTTAGTGTCTAAAATGGAAGAGGCATCTCCAGTGTCTATAAGAGCAATGAAAGTAATTGTCTTAGCAAACTTTGAAGTGAATATTTTTATAGGAAAATGAGGACAATGAGTTTGGCTTGAAAAAATGTTAGTGCTTTTTTTCTGAAGGAGTCAAAGATATGTGGAAGATATCTTCGAGATCTGAATCCGAATCAGATTCACTAGGAGTTTGGTAACAAGGAATGACACAAAGAGTTTGTTTGCATGGTTCTTAATCCGTAGAAAATAAAGATTAAATATCATCATTTTGGAGAGAAATACCAGTTTCATTCTCTATATGATGTATCAAATGATTATGACCTTTTTTTTGCCTAAGGGCATTTCTTGGCAAAGTGTCCTTTTTGGTTACAAATGAAGCATCGTTTTGATTTCTTGTTGCTTGAGTGATCCTTCCTTTTGCGTAGATATCACAATTTTTTCTTTCTTCTGAAGTGTTTAGAGCCATGTCTGGATTTATTTATCTAGAGCTTCTTGAAGTGCTTCTTTTTTCTGGAAGATTTTCCACAAGAACCATCACAATCCTTCTTGGAGCATTTAATTTTCAAGTTCTAGTGAGAATAGGCCTTGTCAAGTTCTCTGTTGTCATTGACATAGGACTAGATCATTTGACGTATGATGCACAATTCTTCGAGGTGCAGATGAATTTCTTGTTGAAATTCTCTTAACTGAACATCTTGAATTCTTCTCTGTCTGGATAGAAAATTTTTTCCACTATCTAAGATAATTCTTTGGGGATGGATCTTAGGAAGACATGTTTCAAGTTTGCATTAGCTCCAATTTGATAAAAGAGCTTAAGCATTTCTCAATAATGCTTATCAAGATTTTTTTTTTTTGAAGAAAGCAGCATCTTCTTTAAAAAATTCTCTTCTTTTGAGTTCTATGAGATCAACGAGCTTTCCCACAAAGAAGTGATATAGAAGAGTAATGGCATGGCCAAAATCCAGAGAGAGCAAAAAATATAGTTGATCTTGTTCTACTAAAGATTGCCACCAAAGTTTAAGGCTACCTGTGAACCTTGTGACAAAGTTGAAAATGATGTCATACTTGTCATGATTAGTAATAGCTTGGGTATTCAGCCAAGTATGAAATTCTTCAAGTCTTTCTGGCTATTTATGGTATGCTAGGTCATCAATGGTGAAGAACTATTTTGATGAAGTAGACATACTCTGAGAGTGACCACTTGGTTGAACAACTTCTGGTTTAGAAGGATTTGATTCCATATCATGATCTGGGGCATCGGCCATGAATATGGATAAGGTAATTGGTGCTATAGGAAAGGAATCAATGGTAGGGATTGAAAAGGATGATGAAGATGAAAGAGATACCGAGTTTGATTCAGTGTCAAAAATATTTGGAAAATACGGTTCTATTGGAAACATTATTTGATCTGTTGGAATAACAGGATCAATTTGGGGTGGAGGTAGTGGAATAGCAGGATCAGGATCAGGTTGTGGCTCTTGATTCCCCAAATCTCTTAAAAAAGATTCCAACGGGTTTGACAACATCATTTGATCAGGTTCCCTTATGATAAGAGAGGATTTCTCAGGCATCTTTTCTTTTGCTTTTTCTTTCCTTATGCGATCAAGTTCTTTGAGGCGATTCCTCATCTCAACCACATATGTCCTGTCTTATCTAACAAGTGTGTCTGTAATAGCAGCAAAGACAAACTTCTAAGGTGGTGGAGGAGGGAGAGGATCTACTCGTAGAGTAGTTGGGAATGGATTGACCCTTCCTTCTTCAAGAATCTGGATTTGTCTTTTAAAGCTTTTTATTTATGCTCTAGGTCTTTCAAGATAATGATAGCCTAGATGTTGTCCAAATTCTAAGGCATGAAGCCTTTTTTGGAAATCTGAAAGCAACTTCTTGGTGGTTTCATCATATCTTCGCAAGTCTTGTTGCATATTTCCGATCTTGGAACAATTGCTTTGAAAGCATTGTTGTGTGCTAGGAGAGTCTCCGATTGCCAATTTAAGATAGTTTCAGCAACATGAGTTCTTTTTTATCTTCCATGCTCATCCACATCAGTTGTAGCAGGTATCTTAAGAACATGCCTATATTTGTCTTGTGGATCAATAAACTCTTTGGAAGCAGGAAAATAGAGTTTAGAACTTTCCTGAACAAGATAAGGAAAGTCTGTTTCTTGAAACATGGCAATGGAAGATTTAGGTGGTGTTTATGGTGGAACTTCGAGTGGTTTTGAATGTTTCTCAGCCCATTTTACAATTGGTTTATAAAACGGGGAGATGGCTGATTTTTTCTGAGGAGGAGTTGGAGGAGGTGATTGTGGAGGATCTAGTGATATTGAAGAGGAAGTAGTGAATTCTGGTGGTGGTGTTGGTGCATATGACACCATAAACTGATATTTATCACATTCACCAAGAGTATCAATAGAGGGGTCTCCATTTAGGTGCCTTTGATACACAGGGTTTTTTGGCTTCTTTCTTTGAGGCAAAGGTTTTTGAAATGGATCTACCTCATCAGGAGAATGTGTACAATGGGAATATTAACATAAATGATCCTAAAAACAATTACCATATTGGTCTTTGTAGTAATGGACAAGATGTCTATCACGGTTAAAGTGTCGAATAAGCTTTTTTGGATCTGGTTCGGAAATAGACTCGGGAACACATAGTTCAATCATAAAAAGAGTCTGGAAGATAGAAGGATTTTCTTCCTTTTCCTTGCCAAATTTGATGGAAACAATTCATCTCTCTTTCTACAAATTCAGAATCTGATGACTGAAAGACTTGTTGCTTTGGTGAAGTTTTTCATAGTTGGTAATCCACGTCTCTAGAAAGAGTGTGGCTAACTTTTCCTTGGGGATCTGTTTAGGGACATGAATGCATGATGCTTAATCATTTTGCATGGAGATGAGCAAGGCATCTTCATTCCCATTGTTGAAATTTATGTCAAGTGCATGGTTTCACACTCGATAAACCATATGGTAATGTAGAGTTGCTGCGACATAATCAACAGTCTGTGGTGCTCTAGTGAGCCGGATTTGGACTTTCAAAAAATGAAAGTAATTGTGGATTTGAAATGGCAATGTTGAAATTTGGATATAATGTCACAAAAACTGTTCAAGCATTTAAAGTGGTTTGAACAGTACCTATGCAAGCATGCTAGTATTCCAAAAACCTGGTATCTTACAATGTAATTTTGTCACAACTAGCAAACATTTTCGGCCATGAAAAGTAAGAGCAAGACAAACAACTCCATAATGAACATGAGAATATCCCTACTGGATCCATTGTCGAGGAAACTTTAGAGGAATCTGAAGAGTAACAAAGTACTCTTTTTCAGTAGCAGGAATGGGATGCTAGTCGAATTTGGAGGACTGAATATATTCCTTTACTTCCTTTGGAGTTTGGCGAATGAGTTGGCAAATAGAGCGGATGGATGAAAATGATGAAGTGGGTTTAGCTTGAATAAGGGTTCATCAAGGGAAGTTGGGTTTTAGAGATCTTAGTTTTGTCACTAAGAGAGACTTCATAGAGATAGTCTATCTTAGAAGCATTTGAAATATAGAAATCTGGAGGGGTTGAGGATGACGGGGTTGTAGTGAGAGAAACAGGTGCTTTGAGAATTTCTGGTTCTGTAGACATGGTGTACAAAGATCTTCTTCAGCACTGGATTCACCTATTAAGCGCATGGAACGAATATAATTAGAAACAAAACCTTGGCTTTGATACCATTCGAGAGGAGGCTGCTATTATAAACGCCTACAAATTAGAGACCCATCTTGAAAACCTAAGTCTAGCCCATTGCCTAAGAAAAGCAAATAAAGTAGCGAACTTGATAGCTAAAATCTATAAATATAATTGCCTTCTTAGAGATTGGCTTACTTTATGGGACCTCATTGTTTTCGAGGCTTGTGTTTTTGGTTTTGGAGAAACTACATGAAGTAATGAAACTTAGTAATATTTTCTGAACACAAAAAAAAAAAATAAAAAATCAGCTAATAAAGGGAGCATGACCCGCTACCAGAGTAGCACCTTTGAGAAAAAGAAATTAACTTTCATGGCTCTCTTCACGAAAGCCATGAAAGTTAGGGAATAATTCAGAAAAAAACATCACGAACTTTTTTTTTTGCTTAATAATTGGAGAAGTCCACTTTTCAGACATGAAAGAAGTTTTTATGGTTTTGATACCTGATTAAAAATATAAAATGACTTTGACCAACATATATATAATGACAGGTGTCAATATCCATCTCTATTATAGTCACTAGTAGAAAAATATAAATGCTTTAAATTACATACGTCAATGTAAGTCACTCAATAATAAGTGTTTTGCTCGAAAATCACTCCCTTCAAATCATCCTTTGATCCATTCAAATAAATGGGTTGGGCGGGTCAATTCTCGGGTTACATGAATTGGTCCCCAGCCAGAACCGTTTTTCAATTGTACCAAACGGGCATACACGATTATGACATGGTCACAATCAACATAACCTTAAAACAGCACATTTCATATCGTGTTCGTTTTGTTTGGTCATGCCTTGTCATTATCGTGAGTTGCCTTCCTAACTTGAGGCTGCATGTCTTGGATGCTTGATCAATTGAGCTTAGATGGGTGCATGGATGAAGTGAGAAATGAGTCAAGCATGAGAAAAGTAGGAGCGATCGGTTCCCGATCCAATCTAATGAAACTAATTATTTTTTGTCATGTTTTCATCTAGATATCTTATTACTCAAAGCACAAATGCAGAGTTCCAGATAAATCCTATACTTTCATCCGGATATGTTTTTGTCTAATTATATGTTTCTATTTTCTCGAAAATAATAAACAATATCCACTAATTTTTTTGAAAAAATAAAAAAATAAAAAAAGTGCATGTAGTTGGTTGGTCTAGTCCCCCTAGAATCAAAAGTAGGGCTGCCGAACCGACACTTTCGGGAACTGATCTGAGTGGTTCTTGGTTCAGGCAATCTGTTTTTCACACTCCCAAAGAAAAGTCTCTATCTTGTACTGAGGTTATCATTAAAAAAAGGGAGACCGGAGGAGCATACCGCGACAAATTCGATTTTCACGTGGCAAATTGGAGATATCTTAAAACCTGAGGGAGCCAACTGTAAATTTCTTTTTCTCCCTTCCCCCCGGAAAAAAAATCTACCACCAGAACAGAACCAGACAGCCTCCTCACTTCTCGGTGCTCAACTCACTAGGAATACTGTTGTTTACTCGTCTTGCTTCGTTTCCATGTCCTCTTCAATGTCTTCATGCCCGACGGTCACAGCATACCGTCACTGAGCGAGCGGTGAAAGCACTCGCCGACTTTTCGGTCGAATTCGACTCGACCCGGGACTGGGAAAATGCTTGCGAAGCTCGATGCCAAATGCTTCCACGGGCTCGGTGCTCCGACGACACCTCCTGACGTGATGATCTCAATCCCTGTCCCTCAGGGCAAAGCGAAACCGGTCGAGAAACAACGGGAATGCAGGGTTCCGGGAAAACCCACGACGAGGAAGAGGTTTATCTGGACTCGCGAGCATAGACACGACGGGGGAAGTTCGGTTCATGGTGAAATTGGAACGGAGAAGAGGAGTTTGAAGAAAAATGAGAACTGGGAACTGAGGAGGAACGGTGGGAGGGATGATGGAATAGTGAATGGAAGTGAGGTGGGGGTCCAAGGTTATCCGGGTAGTGGGAGTTCTATGGTAAGGAATGTGCAGACCAAGTGTTCGATGAAAGGGGTGGGTTATGGTGGATGTATACCCGCGATTCTGCGAGCTTTAGATGCTATTGAGAACCTGGATGAGGCTTTCAGGCCATGGGAAGAGCGGCTTGGCAATAAAGAGAGAAGCATAATTTTGAAGGAGCAAACTCGATGGGAGAGAGCTATGGAGATATTCGGATGGTTCAAGAAAAAGGGTTGCTTTGAACTGAATGTGATTCATTATAACATCATGCTCAGGATTCTGGGGAAGGCATATCAGTGGCACCATTTGGAGCGTTTGTGGGATGAGATGAATGACAAAGGGATCATCCCGATCAACTCGACATATGGCACACTTATTGATGTTTACAGCAAAGGTGGGCGGAGAGAAGTGGCACTCGTTTGGCTTGGAAGGATGAGCAAGCAAGGGATTGAACCAGACGAGGTGACAATGGGGATTGTCATCCAAATGTACAAGAAGGGTGGAGAATTTCACAAGGCTGAGGACTTCTTCAAAGATGGTCTCTAGGTGAATCACTAAAGCTGAGAGTCAATAGGACAAGGAGAGAGGGTAAAGTTCCATTGTCTTCTCAAGAAAATGTTTGTTTAAGCTCGCATACATATAACACATTGATTGATAATTATGGTAAATCTGGGCAACTTCAAGAAGCATCTGCAACATTCTTGCAGATGCTTAAAGAAGGCATAACACCTACTACAGTTACTTTTAACACAATGATCCACATTAATGGAAAAAATGGCCGGTTAAAAGAAGTAAATATGCTGATGCAGAAGATGGAGGAGCTCGGTTGTGCGCCAGATACAAGAACTTATAATATACTGATTTCAATTTATACTAAGCATGACAATGTTGGAGTGGCTGGAGCTTACTTTAGAATGATGAAAGATGCCTGCCTTAAACCAGACCTGGTGAGTTATCGCACTCTTCTGTATGCATATTCCATAAGGCGAATGGTTCATGAAGCTGAAAAACTTGTGTGTGAAATGGATAAAAGGGATCTGGTGATTGATGAATACACACAATCAGCACTTCTTAGAATGTACATAGAAGCTGGGATGCTCAAAAATCATGGGTATGGTTCAGGCGATTTCATCTTGAAGGGAATATGAGTTCTGAGTGTTATTCAGCCAATATTGATGCATATGGAGAGCGTGGTTATATTTCTGAGGCCGAGAGAGTTTTTCTATGCTGCCAAGAGCAGAGAAAGCAGACAGTTCTTGAGTACAATGTGATAATTAAAGCCTATGGGATAGCAAATAATTATGATAAAGCATGCCAAATTTTTGATAGCATGGAAGGCCAAGGGATATCTCCCGACAAATGTAGCTACAGTTCCATTATACAAATCTTAGCTGGTGCTGATTTTCCATACAGAGCATTACCCTATTTGAGGAAGATGCAGGAGATGGGTTTAGTAGAAGATTGCATCCCCTATTGTGCTTTGATCTCAAGTTTTGTGAAGATAGGGCAGTTAGAAATGGCAGAGGGACTTTACAGGGAGATGATTCAGTGTAATATACTACCTGATGTTATTGTGTATGGTGTACTAATAAACGCTTGTGCTGATGCTGGAAGTGTTCAGGAAGCTCATGGTTATGTCAACGCTATGAAAGAAGCAGGCTTGACTGGAAATAATGTAATATACAACTCCCTGATCAAACTCTATACCAAAGTTGGCTTATTGAGAGAAGCAGAAGAAACATACAGAATGCTTCAGTTGTCAGAGGTAGGTCCTGATGTTTTCTCATCAAATTGTATGATTGATCTGTACAGTGAGAGATCTATGGTTGAACAAGCCGAGCAGATCTTTGACAGAATGAAGCACAAGGGGGATGCCAATGAGTTCACATATGCAATGATGTTATGCATGTACAAGAGAATAGGAAGCTTAGATAAGGCCCTACAAATTGCAAATCAGATGAGAGAATTAGGACTCCTAACAGATCAGTTAAGTTATAATAATGTGCTTGGACTGTATGTGCTAGATGGAAGAGTTAAGGACATGGTAGGAACCTTTAGGGAAATGATGGAAGCTGCAATTCAGCCTGATGATTCTACATTTAAATCACTTGGACACATTCTAATGAAATATGGAGTTTCAAAGCATGCTGTTAGCAAATTGGAAGTGTTGGCAAAGAAGGATGCCCAAAGGGGGGTACAAGCATGGATGTCAGCTATATCAACTGTGGTAGACAGCAACTATGACGGCTGATGTGCAGAAGTCATTGTAAATCTTAGCAACCGAGGTTGTGCATAGGTCTCACTTTTATAATGACTTTACCCATGTTATGTCACAGCTATGGGTTTGACTTTGAGCAAAATCAATTTGCATATTGGAGATGACTGGTTGCAGAGGGAGAGGTGACTTAATGTTCCGCATAAGCCAACCTCATAATGGAAAATTCGATCTTTAGTATGAAGCCAGAACAATATGTTGAAATCCTTATTCAGCATGGTGAGTATCATAGAAATTGTTGAAATCCTTATTCAGCATGGTGAGTATCATAGACAATAGAAAAGTGCCATTAAAATGCAGATAGCTTTTGCAGCATAGAATCATCTTAGTAGGTTCTTGCATCCAAAACTATTAAAAATGCCTCTGGTTGGTGGATGTTGCCGATTGAATACTAGTGAAACTGTTGATGCAAACTATACTCTTAGCTTTTTCATTCATAAATTGAAGTCCTGGGTTTTGCAGCTGCAGACCTTTTCAGTTTATCGATTCTCTAAAGGCATTGTATTTTGATATGTTAAGTTTTTTGTGGTGGGGTATTTGAACTGCGTATCTTTCCTTGTAGATTAGTTTTTTGTGTATTGCTGTCCGTGATATAACTTTTCATCTGTTTCTTTTGATATCTGTGGTGTTCAAAAATTGTTGAAGAATGCAGCTGCAGAGCCTTTGTAGTTTACAAATTCTCCAAGGCAATGTATTTTGATATGTTAAGTTTTTTTGTGGCGGGTATTTGAACTGCATATCTTTCCTTGTGGATTAGTTCTTTGTGAATTGCTGTCCATTAAATAACTCTTCATTTGCTTCTTTCAATTTCCATGGTGTTCCAAAATTGTTGAAGAATGTAACTGATTTATACATTTGACTTATCTTCAGCATTTTTAAAGCTTGTCGGCATAATTAAAAAGCATTATGCCAGGAAATTGTAAATAAAAATTAAAAGCTTTTATGCGTTTGAATGCATGCTGTATGTAAACCGATCAAATGTATATTGAAAATTGTAGGATGTTGACTTCTTGAATGATGGGCTTGCTTTAAAAATGTTATAACTATTTATTTCCTTTTTTCTTTTGAGAAAGGATTTTTTATTTTAGAACTTGAAGAACTTCTTTTTTGATCTTCATGCCTTCAAAAACATCTTGCTCAAAAAGCATGATAATTTGCTATATTAGATTCTTGATTCTATGTTTTTAGCTTCCTCAATAGGCTTAAGCACACCGTAAAACTTGATATGGGTGTTACTTCTTTGCTAAATGAATTATTTGACATTACTTTGTTAATAAAGTAGTCTGCTGCCTCCTAATACTCAGTAGATAGATTGACCAACTGTCCCTATAACTTTATTGTGTGTGGCTCTTTCCTTGCATACTAAATGTACAGTCTCAGTTGTTTCCTGCTTCGGATGGGCATGCTGTTATAATATGAGCTGACACCACTTCTTTTTCTTTTTTTCTTTTTTTTTTCCCTTTGAAATTCACAGAGCTTATACTGCTTAGCACTTTGATTATTACCTGCTACGGGTCCTCTTGCGAAAATTTATTTGAACTGTTGAAAATGGTGACTATTGCATAGTGAGATTTTACATTGATTGCACCATAATGATTTTATATTGAATTAATGCCACTGGGATTTCATAGTGAGATTTTTAATATTGAAGAAGAGACAAGCATTGTTATTCTGTACTATTATCTTCAAGGAAGCTCACTTAGCTCCGGACTAAGTGCATAACAGACATGTAAACCAATGTGTTTGAGGCTGTGCTTACTAGAACAACATTGAATTAAATGGGAGGTAATATAGCTCTTTTGGAGGTGAATAACATGACCATGTAGGAAAATGTTAATGGATTCCAGTCTTACTTTGCTGCTAGAATTATTGTAAATAAGGACAATGTCTTGAAACTTAGTTGCATCTAGGTTTTGAACTTATAACTGACGCTATGTTCTTGCCTCAGGAGACGTGATTCTTTTGGCCAGGTTGTTATTTTGATTCTCAATCACTTTGACCTTGATTATTAACGTTCTTCTTCCTTAATAAACCATTAAATCATTGATTTATCCTTTCAAATTTTTTAAGTAATGGCTTATTCTTTATCTTGACATTAAATGTTGAAATTTTGCCAGGGAGTGATCTTTGGAAGTACGTCCACCTAATAGATAAAGGGGTAAATGGTAGCCAGAGGAATCTATCTCAAGCGTTACAATCATGGAAAGGTTTTTGGGCTGTAAGTAGTAGTGGTACCTTCTCCATGGTTCATTTTTTCTCTGCAAAATTACCATATAAGTTCGATATGTTGTATATCTGCATGAATTTCCTTGCGTAATTTTTCACAACTGGGCGGAAACTCTCCCGTCTGCCACTCTTGCATTGACCTAGGAACTCTGAATAACCAGCAATAGAGAAATATGTGGTCGAGTTTCTTGAGAACTACTTGTAGGTGGTGAATGTTGTGATATTGGCTTGTTTTACTCCAAAAATCGAGCCATTCCCTCAAACAACATGTTTTGAAGAATTTCAGGCTCTCATAAGTTTTTGGGTTGGCCATGTGTATTGGACATATGGTATACAATAAGAACTTATAATAGCGTCATTTTATGTGGGAGGCACTCCGGTGACGCCATCATCACTGCTATATTGATGGCATTTCACTCACACTCAGAAAGATAACAGTGCACAAAAGTCATCTCGGTTTAATTGGCAGAATTGGTGTTGTGCTGTAACTATACTATTGTCCAACTTCACTGCAATATATTTGATTAATTGTGCCCCCGTGCGGCTCCATAGCATGGTTGCTTGACGTGCTATCAAATGTTGTCCTGATAGGTAAGTTAGATTTTATCTTGGACTATCGATGTAGGTGAACCAACTATAAGCCTGTATG
This sequence comes from Eucalyptus sideroxylon, assembly GCA_014182405.2. Lineage (NCBI taxonomy): Eukaryota > Viridiplantae > Streptophyta > Magnoliopsida > Myrtales > Myrtaceae > Eucalyptus > Eucalyptus sideroxylon. The sequence goes on along the minus strand of CM024551.2, from coordinate 18,266,952 downwards.
ATTTAGTTTCAGATTGTGATATCCCGAGTGGAGCATAATCGAAAAATGCATGAGACAATTGCCCTTTTAATATGAGCACTCTTTCGCGATCTATCTTGAACAACAGTTTCCTGAAATCTGCACCTTTCAAGGTCAAGGTTACCCAGCAAAACCCTGGAGTCCTAACTCCAGGATCTCTTGATGAAACTTATTTGAGAACCCATCGGCACCAAGGAAAAGATGTCACATTCGAACAATTCTTTAGATTCGATCTTGTTAGTTGCAAGCGACGCCGGACCAGCGAATTTGAGACCTGTCTTCTGACACTATCTGATGTTTGAAGTCTATCGAAAATCAACAACCACGAGAGATGACCCAAAATTGAAGGAAATTTAAAGGTAAAGAAACCAAATAGATGACAATTCGCTTGTATACTCTGTTTTTCGAGCAATACAGGTTAAAGAGGCAAAGCGGAAAAAAAATTGTTGCTCGCTCTTCTTAGAAGCAGTGATACCCACCTCACAAACGAGCTAATTCATAATCAAATCCACTCCAGCTTTAAAGAGTTGAGATGCGAAGCAGAATCATAAACCCCTTTGTTTAGAAAAGTTCCCAAAAAATCGAGCATGCCTAGAAATTATTATACCCAATGAACATTCTAAATGTAATAGTTGCATTATCACTTTTAAATTGTCCAATCCAAAAACTTAAGACATTGAGTTGGATCTTCTAACATAGTATCGGAGGGGTATATGAAGTGGAAGCAAAAGACAGTGCGGCTCTCGTTACTCCAACAAATGTGGAGAAAGATGCAATGAGTGATTCCTTAGACAACAAGAGCTCTAACCCAGTTTATTTTGCGTTTGTGAGGCCCGTTCATCAAATTTCATTTGTTGTTCCTAATCCGGCTTGCACGTGAAACTCATGTTTTAAAGTATTTTATGCCATGTTAAAGTCTTTCACATTGCTTGTCTATGGAATTTATATGCTCACGCACCATGTTACATTGTCTAACTCTTAATTTGCAGAGTGGGTTATCTAGTAATCACCTAGGTGATGGAGAGGGAGGCATTAGAGTACCTGAGTCGGCGTCTCCTGAAGGCTTTCCGGTGCCTCTATCGACCACTGCAAATGAGGCTAACTCGAAGCAATTTCCTCTAGGCACATGCGCAATCGGAATCACATTGAACAGGAGGAGATGCTCACTGGTAGTTTTATACAGCTTGATAAAACGGCATTCGTGGTAATCTGACGCTATTGCTAGATCATTCCCATTTTCCCATTTGTAATTCTAGTGAATTAATAAAGACTTTAATCTAGAAATTAGCATTTCATTAAGCAAATCAAACCACAATATATCTACATCGTGCTGTTAGCACCGTGCTCTCTTGTCAAGAAACTTGATATGAGAAATTCAGGATGTATTGTGCAATGCCATACATGTATTGTGCAATATCAATTCACTAATAAACCTTTTAATTTGATCAATTTACTCCTAAATATTTTGATAATTTACCGATGTAGTTCTTTCAGCCAATTTTGACTCTGTCACAACCCTCCCAAAAATAATTGCAATTTGTTTATGGGGTAATGAGGTTTTAGCGGTATTGCCCAAAAGCAGGCCAATGACCCTTGATTAGGTGTGGACCGTCTAAAATCTATACCTTGCACAATGTTGGTTTTTTAAGTTTGAATTAACTGAAGGGATGCTAGGTGTCGCTACTAGCCCTTTTGGGGTCAATTAGAAACAAATGAGATACTGGAGTTTTGTTTTGTTTTTTACGCAACCAAAAAATTAACTATGTCCAAGAACTTGATTATATTAATATTCTAATTAGTGTCCTTTCAGTACCTCTAGCCTGGTAGGACATTAATCTAAGTGATCAAACGACTTTTGTCAATTATGCGTCCTAAAGATCTTGATGTCTCCACGTGTTCATGCAATGTTCTTTTTGGGGTTTATTATCATCCTAAAGATTGTCCTAACCATTCTAAAAGAAGAAGCAAGGTATTGAAATCGAGGGAATAAAAACCCAGCTATTTTAAAGTTCAAAGTAAAGTGCAGAAATGAAAATCCGACTCGCCGAGTAAGGAATATTACATGGTCATGTTATAAGTCTCAAGATATCTAAGTAGCATTGACATGCGACACCAGACACGCGACACGACACAACAAGACACGTCATTTATCAAAAATAGAGAATTCTGACACGTTATGACACATTATTTTTAATTAATTTGATTCAAATTCATAAATAAATAATTAATTAAAAAATGGCCTACAATGAATTTACATTAATAATATTAATAAATCAATTCATTGGAAATTCAAAAGAAATATTCATAGTTAATGCATATCCATGTTTGGAAACACATTTTTAACTTTAACAAAAGTTATTGATGAAACTCATGACTAACAATAAATTAGAATCAACTTATTTAAATAAATCCATGATCTTCTACAATGACCAAAATTTATCATAATTCAAAGTTCAGTACTTTTATTTTTCAAAATTATTTTTTAATCTCATTTATTTATTTTTCTGATTAAAAAAAAAAAGTCCCCTCAAGGGGTCCATCCCCAACCCCCACTCCCTTCTTTCCCTCGTCTATTTCCCCCACCCCCAAATTTATTTCATTTTTCTTTCCCTCCCCCACCACATGATAGGTTGTCACTTCTCCCTCCCTCTAAAATGAAAAATCACGCCATCAGAGTCCCCCTTTTTTTTTTTATTCTTTTTGAGTTTCCTTATTAAAAACCGTTCAAGTTTTTTTTTTGGACTAAGCACCCATCCTTCCATGACATTGTTACACAAGTATGGGAGGACTCTTGTGATGGGGTTCCTATGTATAGGTTGGTAAGGAAGATGAAGACCCTCAAAGGCTGTTTTAAGATTCTCAATAGAGAGTCATTCTTTAATATTTCTGATAGAGTTGCAGTGACGAGGAATGCTTTGAGGCAAGCCTAGGTTAGCCTTCAGCAGGACCCGACCAATGAGATTCCTGCGAACTTAGAGAAGACTCATCGTAGGACTTTTTTGGAGCTGAGGAATCAAGAAAAATCCTTTAGACAAAAATCTAGGATTAGGTGGCTCAAGGAAGGTGATCGGAATACAAAATACTTCCGCCATTCCGTTAATAGAAGACAACTGAGGAACAGGACTCTTTCTATTTTGGATAACTCTGGCAACTTGGTGTCGGACCTAAGCTTGGTGCGGCATATCTTCGTTTCCCATTTTCAGGAGCTCTTGGCGCCGTGCACCTTGTCTACAAGACCCTCCTTGCGGGACCTCCAAGAGGTCATCTAGTAACCTCTCAATGAGGAACAAGTTAGTTTTCTCTCTCGCCCCTTCTCTAATGCTGAGATTCACGATACCATGTTCTCCTTAACTTGTGGGAAGGCTCCAGGATTGGATGGATTTGGTGTTGAGTTTTCCAAGCTCAATTGGGAGAAGGTGGTTGTGTTGGTTATTGAAGAGGTGAGGGATTTCTTTGTCATGGGGAGACTTTTAAGGGAGATCAACAATACCATCTTAGTGTTGATTCCTAAAGTTCCCAATGCAACTTTGGTTAATGATTATAGACCTATTGCCTGTTGTAATACTATTTATAAATGTATTACCAAGGTTTTAGTTAACTGGGTGGCTATAGTTCTCTGTGATATTATCAGCCTGTCTTAGAATGCTTTCATCAAAGATTGGCGAATGGAAACAACATTCTTCTTACTTAGGAGTTGTTTGCTAGTTTTCATCTTGATTCTTACATTCCTAAGTGTGCTGTCAAGGTGGATTTTCAGAAGGCTTATGATACGGTAGACTGGGACTTTCTTAAGCTAGTTCTTCGCGCGTTTGGTTTTCCGGACCACCTGATTCGGCTTATCATGATATGTGTACGTACCCCTAAGTTTTATGTTTCTTTGAATGGGGAACTTCATGGATTTTTCCCTAGTGGCCATGGCCTATGTCAGAGGGATCCCATCTCTCCCTACTTATTCACTTTAGTTATGGAGGTTTTCTCTGGGATCCTTAGTACTCGTGCTAGCTAACCAGGATTTAAATTCTTCTGGAGGTGCAAGGCCTTGAGTTTATCTCCCCTTTTCTTCGCGGATGATGTTTTCCTCTTTTGTGAAATTGAGATGGGATCCATCTCTCTCCTCAAGGAAGGTTTGAATAGCTGCTCGGCTTGGAGTGGTTTGAAGCCTAACGCCAATAAAAGTGAGATCTATCTTGCTGGAGGGTCGGCTAAGTTGTGAAGGGAGATTCTGCTTGCCCTTGGTTTCATCGAAAGTCAGCTATGGACATGGCTAGTTTAAGAATAACAAAGTGGAATCTGTTAAAGTCTATTGTGGATTCAGACTTCAAATTGGAAATAGACCACCTTACTGGTATGCTTACTGCATTAAGGATTGAACCCAAAATTATTCAGAAAGTTAAGATCCTGTAAGAATCTGACTTAAAGATTATGAAAGTAAAAGATGCAGTGTCTTTAGAGAAAAGACCAGAATTTCAAGTCTCTGAAGATGGTGTGATAAGATGCCAATGACGCCTTTGTGTTCCCGACAATGAAGAAGTGAAGAGGGAAATTTTGTCGGAGGCACATAGTCAACTATAGTATTCATCCGGGAAGTACAAAGATGTATAGGAATTTGCGTCAGCAATTTTGGTGGAATGGCATGAAGAAGTATATAGCTAAGCATGTTTCTCAATGTTTAACGTGTCAGCAAGTGAAGGCAAAACACCACAAACCCGCAGGACTATTGAGACCATTGGATATACCAGAGTGGAAGTGGGAGCATGTAACGATGGACTTTGTGCAAGGACTGCCAATGACATCAAGTGGCCACGATTCTATTTGGGTGATAGTGGATCATTTGACGAAGTCTGGTCATTTCCTAACTGTTCGCGTAGACTACTCGATGAGTAAACTTGCTAAGATGTATGTAAGCCAGGTAATACGATCACCTCTAATCGAGACTCTAGGTTTACTTCAAATTTTTGGCAAAGTCTCCAAAATGCCTTAGGAACAAAGCTTCAATTTAGTACTGCTTTTCATCCTCAAACAGATGGACAAACATAAAGAGTGATTCAAACCCTAGAAGATATGCTGAGAGCATGTGTCATTGGCTTTAAAGGAAATTGGGATGAGAATTTACACCTGATAGAGTTCGCCTATAACAATAGTTTTCAGAAAAATATAGGCATGGCTCCGTATGAGGCATTATATGGAAGAAGATGTAGGACCCCTATCTATTGAATGAAGTAGGTGAAAGAAAACCGACAGGACCTGAGATAGTACAAGTTACTATAGAAGCGATCGAGATAATCAGGAAAAGACTTAAGACAGCCCAAAACCGACAAAGAGACTATGCGGATAGACATAGAAGGCCTTTAGAGTTTAATGTGGGAGATCATGTATTCCTTAAAGTATCTCTAATGAAAGGAATATCTCGATTTGGAATGAAGGGTAAGTTAAGCCCTAGATTTGTTGGACCTTTTGAGATACTTGAAAGAGTAGGGGATGTAGCGTATCATTTGGCGCTGCCTCCTAAATTGGGAAATTTACATGATGTGTTTCATGTGTCGATGCTGAGAAAGTACCAGCCGAATCCTGGTCGCATACTCAATTATGAAGCCATCAAAGTAGATGAGAAAGTGAGGTACATCGAAGAGCCTGTGCAAATATTAGATCGAAATGAGCAAGTTCTTAGGAATAAGAAGATTCCTTTGGCTAAGATATTATGGTGACATCATGATGTTGAGGAAGCCACATGGGAGAGTGAAAATGAGATGAGGGAAAGGTACTCTCACTTGTTTGAGGAGACATAGGTAATGTCAAATTTCAAGGACGAAATTCTCTAAGGAGGGGAGAATCGTGGCATCCTAAAATCTCATGACAACCTCTAGAGTACCATGAACCATGATTAGGTAATGGAAGTGCCATTGGATATTGTATTAGCCATTAAATCAATGAATTTCAATTAATTTAAGGCCGAGCATTGTAATGGACAATTGTTGGATGGAGATGTGTCTACAAGTGACCCAAGGATTTTATTAAGGTGCAATTGATATAGAAATCTTATTATTGGTGGTGCGCTTTATAAGTAGAATTTTATTAGTTTAAGTTACAAAGTTTTGTGGGTTTATAAGTTGAAATTAGGTGTTTATTTAAATGAGGATTAAATGGAATAGGAATAGGAGAGGGGGGGCTGATGTTTAGGCCCAAAGACCGTCCAACCTACCCATGCCACCCCTTGATCGACCGGCCCATGAAGGCCCAAGGCCGGCCCAGCCTTGAAGCCCTTAAGCTTTGGATGTGAATCACCAAGTGGCATGGAGGAGAAGCCAAGTGTGGCTGCCCCTATTGGCTTCCTTGGGCAGCTACATGCAATCAAATGATTGCAAATGATTGTAGGGGAAGAAAATTAAAGAGAGGGAGGCGGATTGATGAGGGGGAATCGACCAAGAGAGGGAGAGAGTGTTGTCCAAGAGAGAAAGGGAAAATGAGAGAGAGGAAGCGAGCGTGCGAGAGGAAGAAGAAGAAGAAGACTGTCGTTGCGTCGCCTAGTCCTGTCGTTTCTGCTGTGTTTTCCTTCGATTTGAGGCAAGTGAAGTCCTAAAACCTACCCCTTGCATTGCTGTGTTGTGTGTGTAGAAGATGGTAAATTTTGGTTGTGGTAGATGGGATGAAATTTCGGAGCTTTGGAGAGAGATTCATTGGCCTAGCATGCTGTTTCTGGAAAGACCAGTCCGACCATTCATGAGATTGTGTGCTGCATGCAACTTTTTAGTTGGAATCTTGTTTTTATTTCTTCACAAACGTTGTAGAGAACATCTTGAGGAACAACATACTAACATTTGAGGCAAAACGAACAGGTAATGGTTAGTGAAATGATTTTTCCTTGGAGAAATTAGATCTGGAATTCGTTGTGCTGACCTTTAGAGATTTCGTGGTCTGTAAAGTAACTTTTTTGTGAAAATATCACTTTGATCTCTTAATAAAAGTTGTAGTGTACTTCTTGAGGTAGAACATATCAAAATTTTAGAGGAAATTAACAAAAATAGGTCGGTGAAATCGTTGTTCTTTGAAGAAACTGGATCTGGGAAAAACGCTACCTCGACCTAGTATGATTTCGTGATTTTATAAAATCATACAGTTAAAATCTGATCGTGTGTCCTTAATGAAAGTTGTAAGTAACATTCTAAGAAATAACATACTGAAAATTTAGAAGAAACGAATATATGTAGGTCGGTGAAATGATTTTCCTTTGGAAGAAGACAATCTGGAAAAACGACACTGAGAACAGGGGGAAATAATCGTCTATATCTATTAATCTAGAACGATTTGGGTTTCGATTCCTGGATGAGATATGTACCTTTAGGACTTTTCTATGGCATATAAAAGTTTCAGAATTTTTGGAGTTCATTTGGGTATTTAATTTAAATTTCTTCTGAAAATGTGCAAACTGAAATATTGAAGTTTTGAAAACTGTGATACATGGACCGTGCTGTTTTGTGTGAGGTTCTTTTGGTATGGTGTTATTCATGAGATATCTGCCTTTAGGTCTCATATATAATGTGTCAAGTTTTCAGAATTTATAACACCATTTACTAATTTTCCTAGAGTTTTAACTAGAGGAATGCATTCTGATTTATCCAAAAAATTTGATGTTTTTTGAAAAATAAATGAATTTATCCATGTGATGTAATACTTTGAGTGGTTGATTTTGCTGCATATGTGATAACATATGGCATGTTATATGGCATGAAAATTTGGTTGAGACCCTTGATATTATTGCATCAAATGCCATGTTGAAATTGAGATACGTGTGTGAATATAAATTGAGATAATAACAAGACCATCAGAGGTGTGAGCCGACGATGCCTCGGGAGTTTCGAAATGCCTAGAGTGTGTGTGCTGGATGCCCCCGGAGTGTCGGGATGCCCAGAGTTTGCGGGTGGCGGAAGCCTCAGAGGTGTGTGCCGGGGGGATACCTCGTGATGCTAGTTGGGGTACGAGATGCCCGGAGTGTGTGTGCTGGATGCCCGGAGGTATGTGTCGGAGGTTCCTCGAGATGCCAGGTGGGATGTGAGCAATAAATTGTGGGATGCAAACATTGGTCCCTGGGAAGAAAATGATGTGATCTATTTGAAATATAAAGATCAAGAATTAAATCATGCGCATGAATGTGTACATATGGCATGGCTGTTTAATGATGAGTGCATTGTGGGATGCGCATGTTGCATAATGATATATGCATGGTTGTTTAATGAGGAGTGCATGGTGGTATGTGCACATTGCATAATGATACATGCATGACTACCGGATGTTATAAATGCAAGTGTATGGTGAATTATGCATGTTATATGGTGATATATGCATGGCTACAAGGTAAGGTATGCTTGAATGCATGAATGATATGTGTTTTGTTTTTGATACCATGATTGTTCTGTTTGACGCATTGAGTAGTTTGGTGGATCTTTATTGCTGAGTGGTTGTACCCGTTTTGGGGAATTAACATTTCAGATTAGAAAGATGCATTTGCGACCAGTTGTACAAGGTACTTACTATGGCATACCTACTGATGTTGATGTGGAGTGTACGGAGCACATCTATGTCGGTGCCCCCGGTTTAGTGTTTGTTCGAGTCCGAGTATTGGTGATGTACGACGTAGGTCTTGCTGATGGCCCGGTTATTTAGGAGTTTTTGTTCACCTTCCAAGTTAGTATCAATCTGAATTAGATCCTCGGGCTAAAAAGTGTGTGTTTATGGGGTATGCACCGAACCAAAGAGGTTACAAATGTTATAATCCACACACTAGTAAAACCCATATCACTATGGATGTCACCTTCATAAAGTCCCAACCGTTTTTTTCCCAATAAATCTCTTCAAGGAGAAAATGCAAAAGTTAGTGAAGAGATTTTGTGGCACTCAAACTCTCATGTCCTTCCCACTCCTTTGTTTGAGTCCTCGGATTGCCAAATCTTGATGTGTCAAAAACAGGGAGAGAAAAAGTTCGAGATCACAATGTGATCAACAAGGTCAAGCTTCAAGTTTATATTAGAAGAAAAACTCTTCAAAATTGTAGACTAGAACCTTATCTTGAAGCCTCATTTGTCTACAGCCTCGGAAGATGATTCCTTTCCTTCGTCATTAGGTGATCCGAATAATACCTTTTTCCCCCCATTCTAGTCTCGAATTCTAATTCTAATACTTCAAATCTTGATATGCCTATAGCTCTTAGAAAATGGGTTTGATCATGTACTCAGCATCCTATATCAAAACACATGTCATATGAAAAGATGTCTCATCATCATAAAGCATTTGTATCAAACTTGTCTCACATATTTATTCCTAGAAATATCTGTGAAGCTTTGAATGATCCAAAGTGGAAGATGGTAGTTGAGGATGAAATAGGAGCACTTATGAAGAATGGCACCTGGGAATTGGTTGATGCACCTAAAGGAAAAAAGATTATTGACTATAAATGGATATTGACTGTAAAATGTAAATCTGATGGGAGTGTTGATCGGTATAAAGCAAGGCTAATGGCGAAGGGGTTCACTCAAACTTATGGAATTGACTATTAGGAGACCTTTGCCCCAGTTGCTAAGATAAATTCTATTTGGATTTTACTATCTTTTGCCGTTGTTCTTGATTGGCCCTTACCCCAGTTAGATGTGAAGAATGTGTTTTTGAATGGTGACTTAGAAGAGGAAGTGTTTATGAGTTTGCCCCTAGGTTTTGTAGAAAATGAAGGCAAAGTTTGCATATTGAAAAAGTCATTGTACGGACTTAAACAATCTCCAAGAGCGTGGTTTGAATGGTTCGAGAAGGTGGTTAAAAGGTTCGAACTATTACCAAAGTCAATAGGATCACACTCTATTCTATAAACACTCCAAGAAAGGTAAGTGTGCCATTCTAATTGTCTATGTTGATGATATAATACTAATTGGTGATGACAAAGTTGAGTTGGAAAGCTTACGAAAGAAGTTAGTTGAGGAGTTTGAAGTTAAAGATTTGGATTTCTTGAAATATTTCCTTGGAATAGAATTTGCGAGATCCAAGAAGGGTATATTTGTTAACCAACGCAAATATGTGCTTGATCTCCTCAAAGAGACAGGTTTATTAGGATGTAAAACAATGGAGACACTCGTGGAGCCAAATTTGAAACTTGAACCAGCCAAGGTTGAAGAAGTGATAGACCGAGAAAAGTATCAAAGGCTTTGTCAATCAACTTATTTACTTATCTTGCACTCGACCTAACATAGCACTTGCTGTAAGTATGGTGAGCCAGTTCATGCACTCACTAGAGCCAAGGCAATTTGAAGCAGTATACATAATTCTATGCTACTTGAAGGGAAGTCTTGGTAAGGGTCTAATGTTTGAGAAACATAGACATTTGGAAATTGATGTGTTCACTGATGCAGATTAGGCTGGAAGCATTATGGATAAGAGATCTACTTAAGGCTATTGCACGTTTGTTGTTGGAAATTTAGTTACATGGAAGAGTAAAAAGCAGAGTGTGGTGGCAAGAAGCAGTGTCGAAGTTGAGTTTCGGTCAGTTGCACATAATGTCTGCGAAGTTATGTGGATTAAAGGTATCTTGGATGAACTACAAATCCAGAGTTCCACACCAATGAAAGTGTATTGCGGTAATAAGGCAACAATTGCAATTGCTCATAATCTTGTGTTACATAAACGAGCAAAGCATGTGGAAGTTGATAAACACTTCATTAGAGAAAAACTTGATAGCGGATTGATTTATATGCCATATATTTCTAGTGCTGAACAGACTACTGACATTCTGACCAAGGGATTGCATAGAAGACAATTTGACCATTTAGTGAGCAAGCTGTCTATGGAAGATATCTTGAAGCCAGCTTGAGGGGGAGTGTTGGAATGTGTCGCTATTAATTAGCATTAGCTGTCATTGCAATTAATTAGTGATAGTTGTATCTATTAGCTACCAACTACCTATTAAATAGGTTCTATTTCCAACTGAGTTCCTGATGTATATAAATAGAGACTTATTGTATTTACAAAAAACAACCAATACACACATCAATATTCTTTTAACTATTAGTTAGATTGAAAAATGTAAATAAATAATTGAATATTAATGGTCATGATGTTTATATTTGTTTATACTATTACCAGTTCCATTTTTTGTCTTGTTGGTTTGTGTTGGTTTGTACTGGCATGGTGCATTGTGCTTTGTGATACACTTCTTTTTGTAGGTGATACAAGCAAAAACACTACTAAGATTGCACCAGCCAATTGATCTTGCTGGTTTTGTCTATTCTTTTGCCAATGTCCATTTTTCATCTTGCTTTTGGCTTGCTTGTTCTTGTGCTGCTAGTGCAAGTTTATTTTGGGACTACTAGTGTTGTTGGTTTATGATTACACTAGCACGTGTTTGTGCAACTGGTGTAAGTAATAAACCACACTCGCACTTCTTTGTGCCAGTGTATGCTTGGCATTGAAGATAAGGATGATTGGGTCTAGGGTGGGTAGAGTCTAGACCTGGACCCTGTACATGACCTTGTTATAACTGGTTCCTCTTTCTGGACCCTATACTTGACCCTGTTTGTATTGGACCATGTACTCGACCCACTCTATTTTTCTAATCCGATTCCAAGGTCAACCCTATTTCCATTTGAACCTATTTTGCAATTTTCCGATATCCTATACGACTTTGAATTTTATATTAATAAATGAACAAAATAACATAATCCTCACAACTTCTATTGAAACATTAAGCACTTGTAATAAATAAATACATGAACTTTTGACTAAATGAAAAATTAAGGATCCACAAGGCTAATTATAATAAATAAAATTATAAGGCAAAGAATTAGCAACAAACATGGATATAATATTAGTCTTAGTCTCACAACTACTATATGAAGCTCCTCATTATGCAAGCATAACTCTTCCTACAAAAGAGAAATTAGGTGAGTCAATCCATGTGATACATAAGAATTTGGCTGCAATGAACACCGTTCGTCCATTGGACAGTGTGAGAGGAAGTCAGTGAGGGAGGGAAGCAAGTGAGGAAGAGGAATGTCCTCCCGTGCATGTTTGAGAGAGCCAAGAGGAAAAACGTCGTGTGATTACGGCAATAAGAATAGAAATTGGGGGGGAAAATGGTTTTAGACATCTACTTACAAAATTGGTCCAGGAATCGGTTTTAAAACCAGTCCAAGAATCAGTTTATGGGTGGGTAATCACTCAGAACCTGTTTCCGAACCGATTTAAACCAGTTCTGAGTGTTGGGAACTGATTCCCAGATCGGTTTCAATGGGAACCAGTTCCCGACCCTATTTTCCGGGTGGGCCGATCCGAGAACCGGGTATACCCGGTTTCGTTGCACAACCCTAATTGAAGAGATCACTTTTCAACAATAACTAGCATTGAACTAATCATTTTAAACAAAAACTGGCATTCAAACAATCATTGTTTATAAATTTTGGCATTCAATTAATCACTCACGAACTTGTTACCAATTGCTAACTTTACTAGCGTTTGCAACAAATATTACAGCAAACTAACAAATTATATAGGAATCAAAATACACAAATAAGTAAGAGAAATTGTTAATTTCACAAGGATTGAATTTCAATCACATTTCCACCAAAAGACCAAAAATTGTAATAATGAAGATCAATTACATCACATGGTAAACAACCCATGCAATTGCATTTCCACTTAACGCATATGGGTTTGCTTTCCACCAAAAATTTTAGCAAGCTAGTAACACAATTAAATTTACAAATTACCCTAATACAATTACATATCCCACAAGTTTTCAACTATGGTGGACTGAGAAAAAATTTTCTCATCGCTTACTCTACATTTGACGATAAGATAGGTCAAACAACATGACAATGCAATCACCATTCAATGACACCCTCTTTTTTTCCCCCTTTTAGCCTTGAAATTTCCTTCTTCACTCCAAGATAACCTTTGTCGCTCGACCTTAGAATTTGGCATCAATCCATTTGAAATAGTTGCACTTTGAGCCTTTGCTATACTTGGTGCAAGGCTCATAAGCTTCTACACTCCATTTGCAAGATTGAGTTGTCAAATTTTGTGGCAAATCGAGTTAGGGTTTGGATTTTGGGTTGAATGGTTGTTAGGGTTCGACATTGGAAATTGCTTCAATTTACTGATTTAGGGTTTTTGATTGGGATAAATATTCCGAACGATGTCGTTTAAAGTTTATATATTGACTAGACATGCTAACAAGTGACGTCAGATTAATACATTAATAAGACATGGCCATGTCAAATTTCTGCAGATCCTCATCGGAGTCAGCATATAAGTGATCATTTTTCTAAATGGCACTTAAGTGATCATAATTTAGAATAGATATTCCATAAATCTAGTACATATATCAAAATGAATTTAAACTTTCGCATTTTGTAAGATGAACATTTTCAATAATCCAGATTTAAACAATATTGGGCCCGTGCTTTGACCTTACAAACAGGAATTCTCAATAAAAAAATTTCAGCCATTTAAAGATAATAAAATCCCTAGCTTGGAGGGGAGTTTTGGAAAAATAAGAACCGCTAGTTAATGGAGTCTAAATTTAATAGGAGATCTGGCCCAAATCTATAAAGAAGGAAATAAAATATTATATTTGATATTCATGTACATCCCTAAATAAGTACATCCCTAAATAAGTATTCCATCTTATTTAAACATAATGAAATACCCCAATGTGATACGAAGAAATTGTGAGTTTCCCATCATTAGAGTAGTCTTCCAGTGGCTCTTTCCTAGGCCGACTGAACCTCTCTGATACATTTACTCCTTTGTGTGTGTCATTGCAGAGAAAACTGTCAATGTCGCTCAAGGAACAACAACAGGCCCAAGTAATGAAAGAAGCAGTCGTGCTGTATCCGTCACCGGCCATCGGCCACCTCATCTCCATTGTGGAGCTCGGCAAGCTCCTCCTCACCTACCGCCCTTCCCTTTCCATTCACATCCTCATCACCAACCAAGCTTATGACGCCGGCTCCACCACCGCCTACGTCACCTCTGTCTCCGCCACCGCCCCCTCCATCGTCTTCCACTTCTTCCTTGCAACCACCCTCCCTCCAGATTTCTCCACCACCTCCCCCCACCACACGACCCTCGCCTTTGAGCTCCTCCGCCTCAACAACCCCAACGTCCACCATGCCCTCACCTCTATCTCTGAAAACCACATGATTAACGGCTTCATCATCGACTTCTTCTGCGCCCCAGCCGTCGCCGTTGCGCATGAGCTCAAAATCCCCTGCTACTATTTCTTCACTTCCGGCGCCTGTTTCCTCAACTTCTTCCTCTACACCCCAACTCTTCACTACAAGTTCGACAAAAGCATTAAAGACTTCGATGCCCCCATAGATGTCCCCGGCACACCATCGATACCGCCCTCCGATGTTTGCAAGCCATTGCAAGATCGCTACGACGAGGCCTACAAGGGCTTCTTGGATTCATCTCTGAAGATGCAGACTTCGACCGGGATCATAGTCAACACCTTCGAGAACCTCGAGCCAAGAGCTATACGAGCCATCGTGGACGGCGAATGTGTGCCCAACGGGTCCACTCCGCCACTTTATTGCATCGGACCACTGACCTCTATCAGCGGACACGACGATGGCAGATCGCCAGAGTCTCTGACGTGGCTGGACTCGCAGCCTAGAGGGAGCGTTGTGTTCCTGTGTTTCGGGAGCTTGGGCGTGTTCACGGTGGAACAACTGAAGGAAATAGCGTTGGGGCTGGAGAGGAGCGGTCAACGATTCCTGTGGGTGGTCCGTAACCCGACAAATGACAAGAACCAAAAGGCCGCTACATCGTCGACGGTGGCCGACCTGGACTTGGGCTCCCTGCTTCCGGAGGGCTTTTTGGAACGTACCAAAGAGAGGGGGCTCGTGGTCAAGAAATGGGCCCCGCAGGCGGCGGTGTTGAGCCACCCCTCCGTGGGCGGGTTCGTGACTCACTGCGGGTGGAACTCGGTGCTTGAGGCTGTGCGCGCGGGCGTGCCGATGCTGGCGTGGCCACTCTACGCGGAGCAGGGACACAACAAGGTGGTGCTGGTGCAGGAGATGAAAATCGCCCTGCCGGTGGACGAGTCAGAGGACGGGCTGGTGAGTTCGGAGGAAGTGGAGAAGCGAGTCGGAGAGTTGATGGAGAGGGAGGAGGGCGAGATCGTGAGAGAGCGCGTGCTTGCCATGAAGGAAGAAGCTGAGGCTGCGCTGAGCCCCGGTGGGTCATCTCGGTTGGCGTTGGCCAAACTCATGGAATCGTGGAAGCGCGAGTGAAATACGCTGGACTTTGTAGGTCGTCGTCCGTCATGGTTCGTCTTTTGATGAATCTTTCTTTCTAGTCGTACCTTTAGGCTTTGCAGCATATGATGCGAAGAATTGACGTGCCACGCGCAAGGTCGCACGTGCTTGGTCAATTTTTTTTCCCCTAAATGTCAATCAGAATGACGTGCCATGGTGGAATATCATCTTGGAGATTGTGCTTTGATTCTCCCCCATGCAAATAAAATCCTTTCTTGAAGTGTACTTGGACGTTTCGTCTCTCTTGATGTGCTACCATTCCCATTTTCGGGTGGCTTTGTAGACAGCAATCAACTGTACCCTTGGAAAAAAAATTTAGTCGGAAGTCCTCCTAATCAACTTAAAGTACTACGGTTTCAAGATACATAAAAATGGGGAAGTATCAAAAAATTCTTAAACGTGTTACATAGATACTAATTTAGTCTTAAACATTTTAATTATTAATGTGGATACCGGCTCTCTTAGGTAGCATTGTCCATACTGACGTAAGCAATTTTTAATAATATTTTAATAATTTTAATTATTATTGTGGATACCACCTGGGGCAAGGATAGCCTCAGAGAGTCAAGCGAGGGTCAGCCTTGTTAAGCGTCGTTGGATTTGGTGAGGGGAGCCCTCGTTGGGGCTTGCCTTCGCCCAAGCAAGCATTGTCCTCCCCAAGCCAAATTTGGTGAGGAAAACCCTTATTGGGGCAGCCCTTGCTCGGGAAGGCTAAGGCTGGCCTTGCCGAGGCCTAGCCTTGCCATAGCCAAGCAAGGCTAGCCCACTCGGCCATGGCCTATGGCTAGCCATTGCCTATGGTCGGTGGCTAATCACTAGCAAAGTGAAGAAGAAAGGGGAGAAAGCAAGAAAGAAAACAAAATAATAATAATAATAATAATAATAATAATAATAATAATAATAATAATAATAATAATAAATATTATTAAATATTACCTTCCTCAACGTCAACGATACCACATAAACAAGCCGACATCTACATTAGCAATATCCAGCCAAAATTAACTATAATGACTAAATTGGCACCAAATCGAGATGTTTATGACTAAATTGGCATTAGTTTAATAGGTTTAAGACTCAGTTGGCATCATTAAAATGTTTATAACTAAATTAGCATCAACTCAAAAATTTTAGGATTAAACTGGCATTATTAAAATATTTATGAATAGATTGACTCATATGTAATAGATTTAAAACTTTTTTGATACTTTTCTTTATAAAAGTGGGTCCTGTTTATATGACCGTCCTTCGTGAAATGACAAAGTGACAGTGAAACATGGACCATAAACAACTTTTGATGAATTCCATTTCATAATCTTTTTTTTTTTTTTGGTTATGTTTCCTTATTGCAAACTCAAATTGAGAAACAAAATCATAAAAGGGCCCATACAATCAATTTTCTTAAATATGATGAAAGAAAAAATAAATTAGATTCCAAAATATAGATAATTACAAGTAAAAGATATTATTACCTACTAAAAAGAAATTGTTAATAGATATATCAAATTTAAAAAATGAAAAAATTCTGATTTTAATACTTCGAATCTTGATATGCCTATAATAACTCTTAGAAAATGGGTTAAATCATGTACTCAGCATCCTATATCAAAACATGTGCCATATGAAATGTTGTCTCATCATCATAAAGTGTTTGTGTCAAACTTGTCTCACATATATATTCCTAGAAATATCTAGGAAGCTTTGAAGGATCCAAAGTGGAAGATAGTAGTTGAGGATGAAATGGGGGCACTTATGAAGAATGGCACCTCAAAATTGGTTGATGCACCTAAAGGAAAAAAGATTGTTGACTATAAATGGGTATTTACTGTAAAATGTAAACCTAATGGGAGTGTTGATCGGTCTAAAGCAAGGCTAGTGGCAAAGGGGTTCGCTCAGACTTATGGAATTGACTATTAGGAGACCTTTCCCCCGGTTGCTAAGATAAATTCTATTTGGATTTTACTGTCTTTGGTTGCTATTCTTGATTGGCCCTTACTCCAGTTAGATGTGAAGAATGCGTTCTTGAATGGTGACTTAGAGGAGGAAGTGTTTATGAGTTTGCCCTAAAGTATTGCAGAAAATGAAGGCAAAGTTTGCACATTGAAAAAGTCGTTGAATGGACTTAAACAATCTGCAAGAGTGTGGTTTGAATGGTTCGGGAAGGTGGTTAAAAGGTTCGGTTATTACCAAAGCCAAGAGGATCACACTCTATTCTATAAACACTCGAAGGAAGGTAAGCATGCCATTCTAATTGTCTATGTTGATGATATAATATTGACTAGTGATGACAAAGTTGAGTTGGAAAGCTTACGAAAGAAGTTAGTTGAGAAGTTTGAAGTTAAAGATTTGAGTGTCTTTAAATATTTCCTTGGAATAAAATTTGCGAGATCCAAGAAGGGTATATTTGTTAACCAATACAAATATGTGCTTGATCTACTTAAAGAGACGGGTTTATTAGGATGTAAAACAGCGGAGACACCCGTGAAGCCAAATTTGAAACTTGGACTAGCCAAGGTTGAAGAAGTGATAGACCGAGAAAGGTATCAAAGGCTTGTTGGTCAACTTATTTACTTATCTCACACTCGACCTAACATAGCATTTGTTGTAAGTATGGTGAGCCAATTCATGCATTCACTAGAGCCAAGGCAATTTGAAGCAGTATACATAATTCTATGCTACTTGAAGGGAAGTCTTGGTAAGGGTCTAATGTTTGAGAAACATAGACATTTGGAAATTGAGGTGTTCACCAATGCAGATTGGGCTAGAAGCATTATGGATAGGAGATTTACTTCGGGCTATTGCACGTTTGTTGGTGGAAATTTAGCTACTTGGAAAAGTAAAAAGAGAGTATGGTGGCAAGAAATAGTGCCAAAGCTGAGTTTCGGTTAGTTGCACATGGTGTCTATGAAGTTATGTGGATTAAAGGTATCTTGGATGAACTATGGATTTAGAGTTCCACATCAATGAAAGTGTATTGCGGTAATAAGGCAGCAATTGCAATTGCTCATAATCCCGTGTTACATGAACAAACAAAACATGTGGAAGTTGATAAACACTTCATTAGAGAAAAACTTGATAGCAAACTGATTCGTATGCCGTATATTTCTAGTGATGAACAGGCTGCTGACATTTTGACCAAGGGACTGCATAGAAGACAATTTGACGGTTTAGTGAGCAAGCTGTGTATGGAAGACATCTTCAAGTCAGCTTGAGGGGGAGTGTTGGAATGTGTCACTATTAATTAGTGTTAGCTATCATTGTAATTAATTAGTAATAGTTGTATCTATTAACTACCAACTACCTATTAAATAGGTTCTATTTCCAACCGAGTTCCTAATGTATATAAATAGAGACTTATTGTATCTACATAGAACAACCAATACACTATTAGTTAGATTGACAAAATGTAAAGAAATAATTGAATATAAATGGTAATGATGTTTATTTTGTTTAAGCTATTACTAGTTCCATTTTTTGTCTTGTTGGTTTGTGCTAGTTTGTACTGGCATGGTGCATTGTGCTTTGTGATACACTTCTTTTCGTAGGTGATACAAGCAAAACACTATTAAGATTTGTTGATACCTAAATTTTGGCAACCCAGTCATTTATTCATAGAAAATTAGGGATTAATTTTTTAGCCCTAAAAAATTAATTGCATAACATATAATTTTATGAACATTTTTTTATTATTTGCAATTGCTTTGGATCGGACTGATGGCAGATCAACTCAAATAAATGACTTTGAGCATTATTTAAGTTAGCCCGCAATGTGACCAAGTTCGATACAAATTTGGGAAAAATCTTAATGGGGCATGAAAGGTCGTGGAGGAGGAATGAATATCTTTATAAACAGGAGGTAATCTCGGTCAAGTAGATGCAAAAAAAGTGTGATATTTCCGCTCCATTATTTCTACACAATAATATGCCAAAGAAGGACAGTTGATCAAATAAAATATATAGATTGCAAGAAGAGGATTGGTCAAGAAGGGTTATATATTGTTTTAAAACAAGAAAGAGTACCATCAAAGAAATCTTATGCATCCATAGGCTTGAGCAAAAAGGGAATGAATTCGCTGCACCAACTTAGGAACAAAGAAAGAAATATTATTGGATATACTCATGGCTCTATTATTGGATATACTCATCCCAAGTGTTCGACCAACTTGGGGCTGCCATATTATAAATAGAGTAAACCTTGAGAGAGGGGGGCCCACACAATCGATACAAACGGCCACATTGAGGGGAGCACATAATATAGAGACACATGGAGAGAAAAGAAAGTAGAGAGACACACAATAGAGACGAGGTGACTACCATCGTGAGAAAAGTCTCGTATTCTTCTTGTAGTTTCTAAAAGCCTGCATGATGAAGATGAAAGATGCATTTTTGAGTTCACGATCTTTTTCTTCCTGGTGATCGCTCATCAAGTTTGCAAGGCCACCCCCTCAAGCCGTCCTTCAAGTCTTGTTTGCTGGGTTTCCACGATCTGCACATAGAAAGGCCAAGGAAGAAAGAAAGACGAAAAGAGAGAGAAGGGTGGCAAGAAGAAGACAAAAAGGGGTTTGCTCATATTAAAGAACAAATCATTGGGATTTCGCTGTCGCTCTTGCACCTTATTATCTCTTCTTCGCGCCACCGTTAGCAGCCCGGGAAGACTTTCCATGGAGGTTTGTGCCGCACCTGCAAGCTTCGTAGCAATGCGTAGCAAATTGTTCCTTTTCTTTTTACGAGTTTACTGAACATCAAACGCAGCTCGGGTTTTGTTCGGTTTTGCACATCCCGGCGCATCCTGCTTTACTACTCCAAGGTTGCGAGCAGCCACCAAAGAGCCACCCATTACGAGAAGGCCTGCACAGCTACTACATCTTCATACGAATAAAGCTTGGGCCCAACTACCACAATAGTCTACTGCTTTCCTGAGTCACCACGATGAAGCTGTTGCTCCTGTGATCTGCTCCTGCCCATCGATGGCCAGACCACGTGCTATTAGTGCGAACTAATAGGGCTAGTAAGGACACCTAAAGGGGGTGAATAGGTGTTCTAGCAAATTTTTGCTAGACTTTCAACAAGTTAACTCGTCTTTCAAGAATAATATATTGAATATGTAAAAGACTATAAGCATTTAAATAAAGCTACGAATTTAAAGCAAGGAGTATAGTGAAAGAGAATTGAAACATAAAGTTTGTAGTGATTTGGCTTAGACCAAGCCTACATCCACTCTCTCACACTAATAACCTACCGGCTGAATTTCAATATGAATCAAAAGAGATTTTTACAGTCTAATGTCATTAATTCCACAGTGTAGAGACTCTACTACACTTCCTCAAGATCTCACAAGTATTTAATCTCTCTTTTGAGTACAACTTAAGCTCAGCAATTGAGAAAGTGAAGACTAAGAGTTTCAAATTTTGGAATTTTTTTTTTACACACATACTTGAACAACTTGAGCATCTTCCTTATATACTCCTTCATGCCTCTATATTCATTGGCACTTTCCAAAGAAGTTCTTCCAATCTACCCGTTGAACAAAATCAATCAAGGAGATCTCGAGTCGTTTAAGGAATGTGATGATAACCCATCAATCATGCTCGCCCATATAATCAGGATTTAGGTTTCCATAAGTAAAACCTTTCAAGTATACTTCGCCTTTCAAAAGATCTTGATTATCCGAATTGATTTCAATAAGAATAATTGATCATAAGGTACTGTCTCTAGCCGTAAGATATTCTTTAAACCGTATGAACCAAATCCTTAAAGATAAACTTGCATCTGGATAAGTCTTCTCTCCATTAGTCAAGAAACTGTCGGTGATGAAAGACTTTAAGTCTTGAGTCTTGCGGTCTTTAGACTTTGACGACATAGTCTAGAGTTCATCAGACTTTAATAATTGAGTCTTGAAGTCTTAAGACTAGACCGATGAAAATTTTTTATCAACTTCAAAATAAGAGAGTTTTCTCCAACAATCTTCCCCTTTTTTATGGTGACAAAACTTTCCTGCAGATTTGAATACTTTTGACCTGCAAAACAAAACTTAAGCAAAACAAGATATTTCATAACAAGTGAGTAGATTAGGACAATGATAGTAACGATTCTACAACCACAAAAAACACATTAGTCCTGCAAAATAACTATCCTTCCATAATCATTGTCATAGCCTAAGTTACTGTAAGAATCAAAAGATCAAACAAGATCACGTAGATCAAATCAAACAGTCAACAAGTCCAATCACAACCAAAAGATAAGTCTAAATGTCCAAACCAATAGTCAAATCTACACAAACTTTCTCACCCTTTTTGTCAATAGAAAAAAGTGGAAAACATAAAAAGAAGTTGATAAAATCAAGATTGCTTGGGGATGCAAACAAGTTGGAAATCCCCCATAGACTTGACGGTCTCCTCTAGCTTCCGCAGATCCTCCTTCAGTTGTTCTAAATCTTCACCCTTTGCATTTGCTTGAACGTGAAGATTAAGAGCTTGTACTTGGTCGTGCAAAGAAACTAAAGTGGCTTTATGAGCATTCTGCATGGTTTGAAATTAACATCCCAACCCATAAATTTGAGCTTTAATCTCCAAAAGAAGCTTGAGCAGTCTTTTAAAGTCTACAGTATTGTCTGTTTGATTACTTGCTTTAGCACAATCAGACTGTGGAGTATTAACTGATGATGGAACTTCAACTTGTACATTCAAACTTGGAGATGAAGCCTCATTACGATCTTCAGGAAATTGAGAGGCATACACATCTTTTGGATTGGCAGGAGAACGATTAACATCATCACTAGTAAAAGCAAGTGAAGAAGTACCTCTTTTATCAACAGCTCCCCTAGTTTTAGTGCCTTCAGGTGGAGAAAATTACTCTTCTTACTCTTGCTCTTCTTCACGAAGATCTTGTCCTTCTTCCTCTGCATGAGAATCACCATGATCCTCTTCTTCTAGTTGTTGTTGCGAAGGCACTTGAGCTCTAGCCTAAGAAGAATGGTACAATTGAGAATGTTGTTGTTGACTTTGCTAATGCCTTAGAGAGTCTTCTTCCTCGGTTAGATCAAAGTGCGTAGGACCCTCACGCATATGCTGTGGTCCCTTGCTTGTGATCATAGAGGACTTTCTTTGGGAAGATATTGTCACAGTCTTTGAGAGATTTCTCGAACCCGATTCTTGAAAAAGATGAGAACTTTATGGATTAAACTAGTGAGAAAAAGTGAGAAAGAGAGGTTCTATGATCTAGGGTTTGTGAATGAAAACGAAGAAGAAAAACAACAGTATATAAAGCGAATAAAACGAGGTATACAAATCGTCATAAATGAATAAATAAAACTGCCTTTTTGAAAATGAAAAACTACATTTTTAAATAAGAAAAACTGCCATAAATTCAAAGGCTCGGAAAAGATCATTTCTAAAAATATAACAATCAATTAGTAATTAAAAAGTAACCGTACCCTTTTAAAAATTTAAAATGCTGAAATTAAAATAACTTACAGTCATAACTTTTAGTTATTTTGAGTCTGAATAACTTCAAACTTTACCTCTAAGTCTAAGCATCTTCAGACTTTATTGGATAAAAGTTGTGATATTCAATCTGGTGTGAATAAACTCAAATAGGCTTTTCTCCAGATGCTTTGTAAATATGTTTGCTAGTTGATTCTTTGAATTGATGAACTGTATCATAACTTCTCCATTATGACTATGATCTCTAATGAAATGATGTCAAATCTCTATGTGCTTTGCTCTTGAATGAAGAATTGGATTATTTGTAAGATTGATGGCATTGGTGTTGTCACATTTGATCTCAATACACGAGTATTCCATTCCAAAGTCTCTCAATTGTTGTTTTATCCATAAGATTTGAGAACAGCAATTTCTAAGAGTCACATACTCTGCTTCTGTTGTTGAAAGAGCTACAATGCTTTGCTTCCTTGAAAACCAAAATACTGTCCTATTTCCTAGCAATTGACACGTACCGGAGGTACTCTTTCTATCAACTCTACAACCTACTAAATCTGTGTCTAAATATCCAAAGAGGGTAAAGTCTCATTCTTTGGGATACCATAGACTTAAATTTGAAGTAGTTGCAATGTATTTGATGATGCGTTTTGCAACACTCAAAAGAAATTCTTTGAGATCATATTGAAATCTAGCATAAATGCAAACACTAAACAAAATGTTAGGTTTAGAAGCAGTAAGATAAAGAAGTTAACCAATAATATTCATATATAGCTTTCGGTCAACTTTCTTTCTTCCTTCGTCTTTGTCTAGTTTCGAAAAACTTGACATTGGTATTTTGGTCTTTTTGCAATTCTCCAATCCAAACTTTTTGACGAGGTTTTTTGCATATTTTTCTTGGTGAATGAAAACTCATTCCTTTAATTGCTTTACTTGTAATCCGAGAAAAATGATAGTTCACCCATTATGCTCATCTCAAATTCATTCTGCATAGACTTAGAAAACTTCTTACACAGGTTTTCGTTAGGTGATCCAAATATGATATCATCAACATAGATCTGAATGAGTAGAAAATCTTTACATTCTCTTTTAATAAATAAAGTAGTATCCACTTTACCTTTAACAAAACCATTCTAAATTAGAAACTTACTTAACTTGTTGCACCAAGCTCGATGTGCTTGTTTTAATCCATATAGAGTCTTCTTCAGTCTAAATATTGAGTATGATCTCTTTGGATCTTCAAATCCATGAGGAGATAGATTTCTTATTGGATAAATCCATTTAAAAATGTGTTTTTGACGTCCATTTGCAATAATTTGAAATTTTTATAACAAGCAAAAGCGAGTAATAATCTAATTGCTTCTAACCTTGCTACTGGTGTGTAGGTCTCATCATAGTCTATCCCCCCTTCTTGCGTATATCCTTCTGACCACTTTTCATTTTTTGTCCATCTTGTTCCTGAAAATCCATTTAGCTCCAATAATGGATTTACCTTTTAGTTTAGGAGTTAATTCAGACATCGTTGATGTTAAATTATTTGAGTTCTTCTTGTATAACTTCAATCCAGCTTTCGTTAGCTAAGGCCTCTTCTATGCTTTTGGGCTCTATTTTAGAAATAAGTGCCAAATCACTAGACTCTTCTCACCTTTTCGATCTGATGCAAATCCCTTCATCAATGTTGCCGATGATGAGTTCCTTTGGATGACCAGACTTATGCTTCCAGTCACTGGTTGGTCTGACAGTTTGTTGATCTTCTAATTCAGTTGATCCTTTCATTTGTTGTTGACCTTCAGAAGTTTGAGCTACTTCAGGGGAGGTAGACTTTGTAAAGTCTAGAGCAAGTTCAGAATCTTCAAGTTAAGTCTGAATCAGTTGATTTTGCCAGAAAGTAAACCCAAGTAAATCGTGAATAATCATCCACAATTACCAAGCAATATCTCTTTTCATCAATGCTTTGAGTTTTGGTTGGTTCAAAGAGATCCATATGCAGAAACTGCAAAACACGATTAGTAGAAATATGATTTTTTTTTTTGTTTAAAAGAGCTTTTAACCTGTTTTCCCAACACACATGGTGTGCATAAGTCAAACTTTTGATACTTCAAGTTGGGCAGTCCATGAACAAGATTTTTGCATGAGATCTTAGCAATTTGCTTCATGTTAACATGGCCAAGCTTTCAATGTCAAAGATTTGCTTTATCTTGAATCGATATTAGACATTGAGATCTTTGAGTTTTGGTTGGTTCAAAGAGATCCATATGCAGAAACTGCAAAACACGATTAGTAGAAATATGATTTTTTTTGGTTTAAAAGAGCTTTTAACCTGTTTTCCCAACACACATGGTGTGCATAAGTCAAACTTTTGATACTTCAAGTTGGGCAGTCCATGAACAAGATTTTTGCATGAGATCTTAGCAATTTGCTTCATGTTAACATGGCCAAGCTTTCAATGTCAAAGATTTGCTTTATCTTGAATCGATATTAGACATTGAGATCTGTGTGGTTTTATATCCAGAAGATAAATGTTCCCATTTCTTCATCCAGTAAAAATTGAGAAAGATATTTACTAGTTCCCGAACATATTCATTTTTAAAAGTTGATTTTGAATCCAGTATTGCACAATTGACTAATGCTGAGTAGATTATAATTTAGTCCTTCCACCAAGGAGATATTGTTGATTGTGAGACTTCCAATTTTTATAGTTCCACACCCAACAATTCTTCATTTGTTGTTTTCATCAAAAAAGACTTTTCCACCATTTATTTGCATAAGTTTTATAAAACAACTTGAATCTCCAATTATGTATTTCGAATAGCCATTATCCAAATACCATTTAATCTTTTTCTTGATAGTGACATCGATTTCACTGTCTGAGTCTGAATATGAATTTGTCTCAGAGTCTGAGTCTAATCTTGATTTTTCCATTAGACATATATTGGCATAATCTTCGTTACTTTCTTCACATTTGGTATCACTTCATGTCTTTACTTTGAGAGCATTTTTGTATTTCTCAGCTTTTCCCTTCTTTTTCTTCAACAGAGGATAGTCGGGTATTATGTTTCCCTTTTTCTTTCATTCAAAACAAATTACGTCTCTATTTGCTTCATCATCCTCGGTTAATTTGTTTTGAAACTTTTGAGTGTTTTTTTTTCTTCCAATTGAATCTTCTTCCATTTTTGTTTAGTTTCATAAACCTCCTTATCATAAGTGCTAATTCTTCATCGTCCATATCATCTTCAGAGTCTGTAACATCAGAGTCATTGTTAGATTTTAAAGCAATTGCCTTCTTACCCTTAGGATTTTCTTCCTCGTTGATTTGCTCCACTTTATAAGATTGAAGTGTGCCAACTAGCTCGTCTACAAAAAGTGGCATGATCCTTTGAGTTTCCCTTATTGAAGTCTTCATGTAATTCCAATCTTTAGAGAGTCCACGCAGCAATTTGTTAACCTTCATAGGTCCTGAGATTAGCTATCCTTGATACTCCATACCGTTTACAATCTTTGTAAAATTACTAAACATGTTACTGATAGATTCTCCTAGTTTCATCTTAAAGGCTTCATATTGTCCGAGTAAAATATTAATTATTGTTTATTTCACTCGATCAGTGCCTTCATAGATAATGTGCAGCCTATCTCAAACTTCTTTGGCTGTTTCACAAGAAGAATTTATGTTATACTCAATATGAGATAAAACACAATATAAAGAGTAAATTGCTTTAGCATCAAGAGCTTGTCTCTTAGTTATTTCTTCCTGTGTTATCTCGCTAGCGTCTGCAACTTCTTTTCCTCTTTCTAAAATTGATGCAGTTTTAGGTATGATTTCTTTTTCTATCACATCCCATTCTAGAGGATCTTTCGATCTTAGGAATGCCTTCATCTTGTTTTTCCATATGTTATATTCCTTTCCATCAAAATGAGGAAGTCTTGTGTTACTTTGGCCTTCAACCAAACCTGGAGCCAGCATAGTAGCCATAGATCTTTAACTAAAAAATAAAAACACTTCAATTAAATGAGTATGCAAGCTCTGATACCAATTGATAGAGTTAGTAAGGATACTTAGGGGGGGTAAATAGGTGTTGTAACAAATTTTCGCTAGACTTTCAACAAGTTAACTCGTCTTTCAAGAATAATAGATTGAATATGTAAAAGACTATAAGCAGTTAGATAAAGCTACAAATCTAAAGAAATGAGTATAGGGAAAGAGAAGTGAAACACAAAATTTATAATGGTTCGACTTAGACCAAGCCTACGTCCACTCTCCCGCACTAACAGTCCACTGGCTGGATTTCACTATGAACCAAAAGAGATTTTTATAGTTTCACATCCTTGATTCCACAGTGTAGAGACTCTACTACACTTCCTCAAGGTCTCACGAGTATTTAATCTCTCTTTTGAGTACAACTTAAGCTTAGCAATTGAGAAAGCGAAGAACTAAGAGTTTTAGACTTTGGAATTTTTCTTTCACGCACACACTTGAACAACTTGAGTGTCTTCTTTATATACTCCTTCATGCCTCTATATCCATTGGCACTTTCCAAAAGAGTTCTTCCAATCTACCTGTTGGACAGAATCAATCAAGGAGATCTCGAGTCATTTAAAGAATGTGATGATAGCCCACCAATCATGCTTACCCATACAATCAGGATCTCGGTTTCCATAAGTAGAACCTTCAAAGTATACTTCGCCTTTCAAACGATCT
Source organism: Eucalyptus sideroxylon (assembly GCA_014182405.2). Lineage (NCBI taxonomy): Eukaryota > Viridiplantae > Streptophyta > Magnoliopsida > Myrtales > Myrtaceae > Eucalyptus > Eucalyptus sideroxylon. The sequence continues at coordinate 18,239,506 of CM024551.2, read as the reverse complement.
TGATTATCCGAATTGATTCCAACAAGAATAATTGATCATAAGGTGCTGTCTCCAGCTGTAAGATCTTCTTTAAACCGTACAAATCGAGTCCTTAAAGATAAACTCGCATCTAGATAAGTCTTCTCTTCGTTGGTCAAGAAACTGCCAATGAGGGTAAACTTTAATTCTTGAGTCTAGCAATCTTCAGACTTTGACGACAAAGCCTGAGTTCATAAGACTTTAATGATTGAGTCTTGAAATCTTTAGACTAGACTGATGGAAACGTTTTGTCAACTTCAAAATAAGAGAATTTTCTCCAACAATCTCTCCTTTTTTTATGGTGACAAAACTTTCTAGCAGATTTCAATGCTTGAGCTAAGTTTAGGCTTAGTAAACCATTAGCTAAATCTTAGGTGGTTCACTCAGAATTTTGGTCGCAACAAGATTGCACTAGCCAATTGATCTTGCTTTTGTCTATTCTTTTGCCAGTGTCCATTTTTCATCTTGCTTTTGGCTTGCTTGGCCTTGTGTTGCTAGTGCAAGTTTATTTTGGGACTACTAGTGTTGTTGGTTTGTGATTACACTAGCACGTGTTTGTGCAGCTGGTGTAGTAACAAACTACACCCATGCTACTTTGTGCCGATGTGTGCTTGGGATCAAAGAAATCACTTTTCAGCAATAACTAGCATTGAACTAATCATTTTAAACAAAAATTGGCATTCAAACAATCATTATTTATAACTTTTGGCATTCAATTAATCACTCACAAACTTGTTACCACTTGCTAACTTTACTAGCATTTGCAACAAATATTACAGCAAACTAACAAATTATACAAGAATCAAAATACACAACTAAGTAAGAGAAATTGTTAATTTCACAAGGATTGAATTTCAATCACATTTCCAACAAAAGACCAAAAATTATAGCAATGAAGATCAATTGCATCACATGGTAAACAACCCATCATTAACTGAATTGCAATCGCATTTCCAATTAATGCATATGGGTTTGCTTTCCACCAAAAATTTTAGCAACCCAGTAATACAATTAAATTTACAAATTACCCTAATACAATTACATATTCCACAAGTTTTCAACTATGGTGGACTGAGAAATTTTTTCTCATCTCTTACTCTACATTTGAGGATAAGATAGGTCAAACAACATCATAATGCAATCACCATTCAATAACACTTTTTTTTCCCCTTTTTAGCCTTGAAACTTCCTTCTTCACTCCAAGATAACCTTTGTAGCTCGACCTTAGAATTTGGCATCAACCCATTTGAAATATTTGCACTTTGAGCCTTTATTATACTTGATGCAAGGCTCATAAGCTTCTACACTCCATTTGCAAGATTGAGTTGTCAAATTTTGTGGCAAATCGAGTTAGGGTTTGGATTTTGGGTTGAATAGTTGTTAGGGTTCAACATTGGAAATTGCTTCAATTTACTAATTTATGGTTTTTAATTGGGGTAAATATTCTAAATGATGTCGTTTAAAGTTTATATATTGACTAGACACACTAACAAGCCACATTAAATTAATACATTAATAAGACATGGCCATGTCGAATTTCTACAGATCCTCATCGAAGTCGGCATATAAGTGATCTTTTTTTTTTTTTTAATGGCACTTAAGTGATCATATTTTAGAACGGATATTTCGTAAATCTAGTACATATATCAAAATGAATTTAAACTGTCGCATTTTGTAAGATGAACATTTTCAAGGATCCAGATTTAAACAATATTGGACCCGTGCTTTGACCTTACAAACAGGAATTCTCAATAAATTTTTTCAGCCATTTAAAGATAAAAAAATCCCTAGCTTGGAGGGGAGTTTTGGAAAAATAATAACCGCTAGTTAATGGAGTCCAAATGTAATACGAAATCAGGCTAAGAAGGAAATAAAAAATTATATCTGATATTCATGTACATCCCTAAATAAGTATTCCATCTTATTTAAATATAATGAAATACCCCCAATGTGATACGAAGAATTGTGAGTTTCCCATCATTAGCGTAGTCTTCCAGTGGCTCTCTCCTTGGCCGACTGAACCACTCTAATTCATTTACTCCTCCTTTGTGAGTGTCATTACAGAGAAAACTGTCAATGTCGCTCAATGAACAACAACAGGCCCAAGTAATGAAAGAAGCAGTCGTGCTGTATCCGTCACCGGCCATCGGCCACCTCATCTCCTTGGTGGAACTCGGCAAGCTCCTCCTCACCTACCGCCCTTCCCTCTCCATTCACATCCTCATCACCAACCAAGCTTACGACGCCGGCTCCACCACCGCCTACATCACCTCTGTCTCCGCCACGGCCCCCTCCATCGTCTTCCACTTCTTCCATGCAACCACCCTCCCTCCAGATTTCTCCACCACCTCCCCCCACCGCCAGACCCTCGCCTTCGAGCTCCTCCGCCTCAACAACCCAAATGTCCACCATACCCTCACCTCTATCTCAAAAAACCACATAATTCACGGCTTCATCATCGACTTCTTCTGCGCCCCCGCCGTCGACATTGCGCATGAGCTCAAAATCCCCTGCCACTATTTCTTCACTTCCGGCGCCTGTTTCCTCAACTTCTTACTCTACACCCCAACTCTTCACGACAAGTTTGAAAAAAGCATTAAAGACTTCGATGCCCCCATCGATGTCCCCGGCACACCGTCAATACCGCCCTCCGATGTTATCAAACCATTGCAAGATCGCTACGACGAGGCCTACAAGGGCTTCTTGGATTCATCTCTGAAGATGCAGACTTCGACCGGGATCATAGTCAACACCTTCGAGAACCTCGAGCCAAGAGCTATACGAGCCATCGTGGACGGCGAATGTGTGCCCAACGGGTCCACTCCGCCACTTTATTGCATCGGACCACTGACCTCTATCAGCGGACACGACGATGGCAGATCGCCAGAGTCTCTGACGTGGCTGGACTCGCAGCCTAGAGGGAGCGTTGTGTTCCTGTGTTTCGGGAGCTTGGGCGTGTTCACGGTGGAACAACTGAAGGAAATAGCGTTGGGGTTGGAGAGGAGTGGTCACCGGTTCTTGTGGGTGGTCCGTAACCCGACAAATGACAAGAACCAAAAGGCCGCTACGTCGTCGACGGTGGCCGACCTGGACTTGGGCTCCCTGCTTCCGGAGGGCTTTTTGGAACGTACCAAAGAGAGGGGGCTTGTGGTCAAGAAATGGGCCCCGCAGGCGGCGGTGTTGAGCCACCCCTCGGTGGGCGGGTTCGTGACTCACTGCGGGTGGAACTCGGTGCTTGAGGCTGTGCGCGCGGGCGTGCCGATGCTGGCGTGGCCACTCTACGCGGAGCAGGGGCACAACAAGGTGGTGCTGGTGCAGGAGATGAAAATCGCCCTGCCGGTGGACGAGTCAGAGGACGGGCTGGTGAGTTCGGAGGAAGTGGAGAAGCGAGTCGGAGAGTTGATGGAGAAGGAGGAGGGCGAGATCGTGAGAGAGCGAGTGCTTGCCATGAAGGAAGAAGCCGAGGCTGCGCTGAGCCCCGGTGGGTCATCTCGGTTGGCGTTGGCCAAACTCATTGAATCGTGGAAGCGCGAGTGAAATACGCTGGACTTTGTAGGTCGGTGTCCGTCATCGTTCGTCTTTTAATGAGTCTTTCTTTCTGGTCGTCCTTTAGGTTTCGCAGCATATGATGGCGGCGAATTGACGTGCCACGAGCAAGGTCGCACGTGCTTGATCAATTTTTCTTTTTCCCTTGAATGTCAATCAGAATGACGTGCAATGGTGGAATATCATCTTGGAGATTGTGCTTTGATTCTCTTCCGTACAAATAAAATCCTTTCTTTCATGGGTGAAATAATATATCTCTAGAAGTGTACTTAGACGTTTCGTCTCTCTTGATGTGCTGCACTATCTTTCACCGACACGTTACATGTGATCAAAGCGTGTCGAACACGTTGAGATGTGCGGACACACTCGAACATGCGTTAATTGTGCGTCAAATTTATCGACACATGATCAACCTTCATTGATATATTTTGACACACTTGTTCGAAAGGCAATAGAGGGTGGAGGCAAGAGCGACGGAGAGGCCGCTTGTAAAGATGAGCCCACGAGCGAAGGCGAGCCCACGATAGCAAGAGACGGCGAGAAGAAGGCGCTATAGGGTTTTGGCGCGTTGGAGGAAGGGGGAAGTGACCGGAGCTGTTTCTCCCGTGCATCATCATTGTCAGGGAGTTAATGAGCCTCTCCACAATTGGACATCGAGCTTTTCTGAAGCCCTCGACTGAGCACCTACAGGCACTGTGTGGAACACAAGTGGCATGCTTGGCAGGCGGGTTGGACAGCAAGTTAACCATTCAATGATATGTCATTCACCCAAAAGCAATAAATGGAGTTGTCAGAATAATGTCAAAGATGGAGAGAAGGACGATGGGGGAGGGTGGGGGAAGTGACAGGTTGATATCCTGTCAAGTGGAGGGAAAGAAAGGTGAAAAAATAATTGGGAGTGGAGAAAGAGACAAGAAAAAATACGAATTGATCTTGTAAGAGATCTGTTATGGAATGGATATTGATTTGGTAAGAGACTCGTTACCTAACGAATATGCTTATTTTTCAAATGATTCATATTGTCAAGTGTACTCATTTCAAATTTCATTCCAATCAAATGATCCGAAGTTGCTAATATATCTCGCGGTAACAAAAATGTATTGTTCTAAGGAATATCAAGATTTAGTCTCCGATTCATATTTTATCAACCAATCCTTCCTAATTCACATCTTAAAGAATTTTTTTTTTGTAATTCCTTACTCGAAATCCCACTTATCAAATGATGATCTCTCCAAACAAGCACAAGCTTATAGCCAAATGTCTCTCCTATTCTTATTCCCAAAATATCCAAATTTTGATGCCTAATACTCCATAATCGTTCGGACTCCATAGGAACAATAATCAATTTTAGGTACTATAATTGGTATTCTTGTGATTGGTTTAATAGGTATTTTCTTTTATGGTTTATACTCCAGGTTGGGTTCATCTCTATAATAAAAAAAAAAAATTATGGAGTCTAGATAAGACTTTTTCTACCCCTTTTGTCTTTTTAATTGACATAAAACCAAGTCATATAGTAAAATGAGGATGATCTGTAAGGAATGGTTGGGATAGCTCAGTTGGTAGAGTAGAGGATTGCAAATTCTCGTGTCACCAGTTCAAATTTGGTTTCGGCACATGATTAATTTGTATGAGTATCTATTCCATAAATTAATTGATATCTACAACTTAATTGATATGGATCAACATACATATTCATTAATAGTATAGATCATGATACATCCTTATCCATCTAGGTATCTAGAACTATATTCCTTTATTTTATAGCCAAGGAAAATCTCTAGAAAGAATATAAAAAGTATCTACACGTAAAATATTTAAATTAGATTATCTTTTTCTCTTCTTTTTTATTTCTTTTGTTTATTTCATATTGTGTCTCCTCTTGTAAAATCTCTAGCCCGGGGGGTTGGGGATGGACCATTGAAAAAATTATTAAATAAAATTAAAAAGTAATTTCAAAAAGTAAAAGTACCATATGTTTAATGATTAGTGTAAATTCATTGTAGGTTCTTTTTTAAATTAATTATTTATTTATAAATTTGAATCATATTAATTAAAAATAAAAATATTCATTTAATATACAACGTGTCCCAACATGTTGGAATTTTATATTTTTGAAAAATAATGTGTCGACGTGTTGTGTCGTGTCATGTCATGTTCCGTGTCATGTGTTGGTGCAACCTAGGTGCTACCATCCCCATTTTTGGGTGGCTTTGTAGATAGCAATCAACTGTACCCTTGGAAAAAAATTTTAGCCAGAAGTCTTCCCAATCAACTTTAAAGTACTACGGTTTCAAGATACATAAAAATGGGAAGGTATCAAAAAATTCTTAAACGTGTTACATAGATGTTAATTTAGTCTTAAACCTTCTAAACGTGTGCCAATTTAGTCATAACGTTTTAACTTAAAAATTAAGATACCTTGTTCATTTCCATGGTCGGATATTACTAATGTGGATGCCGGCCCTCTTATGTAGCATAGTCCATATTGATGTGAGCAATTTTAATAATATTTTAATAATTTTTCGATTTTATTTTTATTTTTCTAATCTTATTCCTTTTTCCCCCTTCTCTTTTCTTCTTCTTCTTCTTCACTTTGCTAGTGACCGGCCACTAGCTGCAGCTAAGTTGGCTAGCCTCACCTAGCCATGGTGAGTCTGAGCCTTGACGAGGGTCAAGCTTGTTGGATTTGGCTCAAGTGAGGTCAATCCTTGCCTGGGCAAGGATAACCTCAGGGAGTCGAGCGAGGGTCAACCTTGTCAAGCGTCACTGAATTTGGTGAGGGGAGCCCTTATTGGGGCTTGCCTTCACCCAGGCAAGGGTTGTCCTCCCCAAGCCAAATTTGGTGAGGAAAACCCTTATTGGGGCAATCCTTGCTCAGGCTAAGATTCGACAAGGCTAAGGCTAGCCTCACCGAGGCCTGGCCTTGCCATAGCCAAGCAAGGCTAGCCCACTCGGCCATGGCCAATGGCTGGTCATGGCCTATGGTCGGTGGCTGATTACTGGCAAAGTGAAGAAGAAAGGAGAGAAAGCAAGAAAGAAAACAAGAAAAATAATTAGAAGAATAATAAAAATAAAATATTATTAAATATTACCTAACTCAACGTTAGTGATACCATGTAAACAAGCCAACATCTACATTGGCAATATCCAACCAAAATTAACTAGAATGATTGAATTGGCACAAAATTGAGATGTTTATGGCTAAATTGGCATTAGTTTAAAAGGTTTAGAACTCAGTTGGCATCATTAAAAGGTTTATGACTAAATTAGCATCATTAAAAAGTTTAGGACTAAATTGGTATTATTAAAATATTTATGAATAGATTGACTCATATGTAATAGATTTAAAACTTTTTGACACTTTTCCTTATAAAAATGGGTCTTTACCAAAAAAAAAAAAAAAAAGGGTCTTCTTCCGATGACCGTCCTTTGTCAAATGACAAAGTGATAGTCAAACATGGTCCATAAACAACTTTTGATGAATTCCATTTCATAATCTTTTTTTTTTTTTTTTTTTTTGGTTATGTTTCCTTATTGCAAACTCAAATTGAGAAACAAAATCATAAAAGGGCCCATACAATCAATTTTCTTGAATATGATGAAAGAAAAAATAAATTAGATTCCAAAATATAGATAATTACAAGTAAAAGATATTATTACCTACTAAAAAGAAATTGTTAATAGATATATCAATTTAAAAAATGAAAAAAAAAACTCTTGAAACGTTGTCTTTGCAACTAATAACAAAAATCATTGTGCTTCTCAATCCTTTCTTCCAAATCAAATTGCTCTAGAAGGACTCTTTGGTAATCTAAAATTGAGATCACTGTTCAAATATGCATAAGAAAAGTAGAGATTATCTCAAATTCAACAACAATGAGTACCTCTTGCTTTCTTGCAATTACAAAAGTAGAGATTAACAAACTTTTCTCCACAATTATGAATTATTCAATTACAAAATCCTACAATAATCGGAAGTTCAAAGTGTATAACATTATTAAACGTTTCACCAAGAAAAGATAATTACATTCCTTTTTTTAGTTATTAAGTAGTTTTTCTTTGCCGAGAGAATAATATCTACTATTTTAAAAGTTACAACTGAGTTCTTCATATACTTCTTATCATTTGAAGATGATTTTTTTTTCTTATTGCATGAATATTATTACTTTGATTTGTTTCTTAATTTGAGCTTGCATTAAAGAATTAAACAAATCTCAAAAAGAAGAAGAAGAACAAATATAGAGTAAAGATGAAATCAGTTGAGGATGTCAACGGTTTTCACAAAAATCTTTATGACCCATTTTTGACCGTCACTCCATTATTTTACAATGGACGGTCAGCTAAGCATTATACATCCAGCACTTTATATCCCAGTTACAACATAACACTATTAAATATAAACTCCCAAAAAACAAATGTAAGCTACCCCTATGTATGCGGGTGTAAATATATTTCTTTTTTTTTTTTTTGGCCGGTGGGGGGGTTAAAATTTTTCTGACGATGGGCCCGAAACCATTTAATCCGGGCTAATCGTAACTTAGGTGGGCCCACCTGTCCACCCCAAAGATCACTATCTACTTTGACTCCATTTGGAAGTAGACGGCACGTCACTGTTAGAAAAGGGGCGAGCGGTGACATGGCTGAACACAAAACACTGCTTCATCTACGGAAAATGGCCATTATTCGGACTTGGTATCGTGCAGACAGTTGGGTTTGGAACTTTAGATTGTGTGATTAGCCAGTTTTTTTCTCTAAATAATCTATTTTGAATCACATATATTCCTTTATATATATATAGGTTCATAAATATTATTCTAGTCTCGTCTTTCTTCAGTCGACCAAAACATAACTTCAAGCAGAAGGTTGTTTTGAGTTGAATGTAATTCATTATAACATCATGCTCAAGATTCTGGGGAAGGCGTATCAGTGGTGGCATTTAGAGCATTTGTGGGATGAGATGAATGACAAAGGGATCGTCCCAATCAGCTCGTCTTATGGTGCACTTATTGATGTTTACGGCAAAGGTGGACGGAGAGAAATGGCACTTGTTTGGCTTGGAAGAATGAGCAAGCAAGGGATGGCACCTGACGAGGTGACAATGGGGACTGTCATCCAAATGTACAAGAAGGGTGGACAGTTTCACGAGGCTGAGGACTTCTTCAGAAGATGGTTTTTAGGTGAATCACTCAAGCTGAGAGTCGATGGGACAAGGAGAGAAATTAAAGTTCCGTTGTCTTCTCGAGAGAATGTTTAAGTTCGCATACATATAACACGTTGATTGATAATAATGGTAAAGCTAGGGAACTTCAAGAAGCATCTGCAACATTCTCGCAGATGCTTAAAGAAGGGACAACACCTACTACATTTATTTATAACCCGGTGATCCACATGAATGGTAAAAATGGCCAGTCAAAAGAAGTAGATATGCTGATGCAGAAGATGGAGGAGCTCGGTTGAGCGCCAGATACAAGAACTTATAATATACTGATTTCCATTTATACTAAGCATGACAAAGTTAGAGTGGCTGGAGCTCACTTTAGAATGATGAAAAGATGCCTGCCTTAAACCAGACCTGGTGAGTTATCACACTCTTCCGTATGCATATTCCCTGAGGCGAATGGTTCATGAAGCTGAAGAACTTTTGTGTGAAATGGATCAAAGGGATCTGGTGATTGATGAATACACACAATCAGCACTTCTTAGAATGTACATAGAAGCTGGGATGCTCGAAAAATCATGGTTATGGTTCAGGAGTTTTCATCTTGAAGGGAATATGAGTTTTAAGTGTTGTTCAGCCAATATCAATGCATATTGAGAGCGTGGTTATAATTCTGAGGCTGAGAGAGTTTTCCTTTGCTGCCAAGAGCAGAGAAGGCAGACAGTTCTTGAGTACAATGTGACAATTAAAGCTTATGGGATAGCAAATAATTATAACAAAGCATGTCACATTTTTGATAGCATGGAAGGCCAAGGGATATCTCCCGACAAATGTAGCTACGGTTCCATTGTACAAATCTGAGCTGGTACTAATAAATGCTTGCGCTGATGCCGGAAGTGTTCAGGAAGCTCATGGTTATGTCACCACTATGAAAGAAGCAGGCTTGACAGGAAATAATGGAATATACAACTTCCTGATCAAACTCTATACCAAAGTCGTTTTATTTGAGAGAAGCGGAAGAAACATACAGAATGCTTCAGTTGTCAGAGCTAGGTCCTGATGTTTTCTCATTGAATTGTATGATTGATCTGTACAGTGAGAGATCTATGGTTGAACAAGCCGAACAGATCTTTGCCAGAGTGAAGCACAAGGGGGATGCCAATGAGCTCACATATGCAATGATGTTAAGTTAGATGAGGCCCTAGCAGATAAGGCCCTACAAACTGCAAATCAGATCAGAGAATTAGGACTTCTAACAGATCAGTTAAGTTACAATAATGTGCTAGGACTCTACATGCTAGATGAAGAGTTAAGGACATGGTAGGAACTTTCAGGAAAATGATGAAAGCTGCAATTTAGGCTGATGATCCTACATTTAAATTGCCTGGACACGTTCTAATGAAAAATGGAGTTTCAAAGCATGATGTTGGCAAAGTGGAAGTGTTGGCAAAGAAGGATGCCCAAAGGGGGTTACGAGCATGGGTATCAGCTATATCAGCTGTGGTAGACAGCAACTCCGATGACTGATGTGCAAAAATCTTTGTAAATCTTAGCAACCGAGGTTGTGCATAGGTCTCACTTTTATAATGATTTTACCCATGTGATGTCACAGCTATGGGTTTGACTTTGAGCAAAATCAATGTGCAAATTTGGAGATGACTGGTTGCAGAGGCAGAGGTGACTTAATTTTCCGCGTAAGACAATCTCATAATGGAAAACTCGATCTTTAGGATGAAGCCAGAACAATATGCTGAAATCCTTATGCAGCACGGTGAGTATCATAGACCATAGAAATGTGCCATCAAAATGCCAGATAGCTTTTGCAGCATAGAATCATCTTAGTAGGTTCTTGCATTTAAAACTTCTAAAATTGCCTCTGTTCAGTGGATGTTTCCTTGTAGATTATTTCTTTGTGAATTGCTGTCCGTGATATAACTTTTCGTCTGTTTCTTTTGATTTCCACGGTGTTTTAAAATTGTTTACTTATCTTCAGTATTTTTAAAGCTTGTGTGCATAAATAAAAAGCATTATGCCAGGAAATTGTAAATAACAAGTATAAGCTTTTATGCGCTTGAATGCATGTTGTATGTCAACCGATCAAATGTATGTTGAAAATTGTAGGATGTTAACTTCTTGAATGATAGGCTTGGTTTAAAAATGTTATAATTTTTTATTTCCTTTTTTCTGATGAGAAAGGACTTTTATTTTAGAACTTGATGAACATTTTTTTTTTCAATCTTCATGCCCTCAAGAAGATCTTGCTCAAAAAGAAAGACAATGTGCTATATTAGATTCTTGATTCTGTGTTTTTAGCTTCCACAATAGGCTCAAGCACACTGTAAAATTTGATATGGGTCTTAATTCTTTGTTAAATGAATTATTTGACATCACTTGTTAATAAAGTAGTCTGCTGCCTTCTAATATTCAGCAGATGGATTGACCCACTATCCCTGTAATTTTTTTTGTGTGTGGCTCTGTTTTTGCATACTAAATGTACAGTCTCAGTTTTTTCCTGCATCAGATGGGCATGCTGCTGTAATATGAGCCGAAACAGCTTCTTCTTCTCCTTCTTCTTCTTCTTCGTTGTCGCGGAGATGCCAGTGAGATTGACTAACAATGGTGCGTGTTCTCTGGTCATGCAGGCGGAGGCGGCAGTCGCGGGGGCAGCCGAAGAAGAGGACGTTCAAGAAGTTCTCCTGCCTCTCCTCGACATGTTCGCCGATGAGCTCGTCAGCTCTTCCATGCCCGAGATCGCCGAAGGTATCTGCGTCTACACTCTTTCTGACTGCAGTACCAGAAGCCTCGAGAGAAAGACAAAGTCGGAGATGGGTTCTCTTTGCCCTAACTTTTTGTTGGTTGTGATGTCCCGTGGGTTAGGTTCCTGAGAGGTCTCAAGAGGAAGCCAATGGCTCTCATTAAGAAGCTGCGCAAGGCGGTAATGCTGGTTTTCATTGGTTAATTCTTGTTCTGATGAGTTCTCTTGTGGTTCAGACTGAAGTGGCATGCCCTTTTCGATTGATGAGGTCTATTATTTCAAGCTGCAAAATGTGCGTGGTTTTGCTTGTTGAATCTGAAATTGGGCATCTCTCTTGCGATTGTTTATCTGCTTTGAGTTGTTGCTTGAGCAATTCAATGGCTTGCCTGTGGTATGGGGATTTAGTACCTCCGGTGGAATCATCATCAGTCATGAGTTGTTACTCTTGATTCAGTGGAACTATGAGCAACTAGTTGGAAGTGATCCTGGGTGTTGGTTGATGACTAAAATGGTTTTGCACTTATCCATTGGGCTCTCCTAATTGGGTGGCGGGGCCTTTGAGCTAGGGTGCATAGATCAATAGCTGTTAAATCAGCAGCAGCCAGACAACCGTTGAGATGGACCACAGGTGAATGGCCTAAAGTGCTGCTTGCCTACTGAATCCATCTTACATGTTGCTCTTGAATATACTATTTTCTCTCGAAGGAAAAACCCCTTCTTTTGTTGGAGGGAAATGGTTTGCTGAGTATTTGGTCGATGGATGGTCAAGATGCATCTTCTTTTGTTAAATGGGTCAATTAAGGATGATACATGAGGTCCAATTCTCTAAAAGGAAAAAGAAAGCTTTGACACTGATTGAGCTGACTTGGGACACTGTAATGCTCAAATGCTTATGTAATGTTCATGAACTGATATCATGGACCTATGTGCAATTTCTAGGCCTAAATATTTTGCTTGCTTGGAATTTTAGAGACTGAATCTTAGTGTCAAGTAAATTCTTCCTGTTCTGTATGTCCAGATCATATTTACACCATCATATTGCAGTTCTTTCTTGCTTTCTTTTCTATCGTTACTTTTGGATGATGCTGCCTTTCAATATGCCTGGTTGCTGTTCATGCTTTTTTTTGGGAAGGTAAGTTCCTGATTGTAAATTGTTGATTGTATCACTTATCTTGCATTAATAAGACAAATCTAATCATTAAATCTATCATATCATGGCTCAGAAAATGGAGGCTCTGCCTGGTGAGAAACCTGAACCAGTTTGAACCCACCTGCGCGATATGACTATTGTTCCAGAAATGATTGGAAGCATCATTGGAGTTTATAATGGTAAAACCTTCAATCAAGTGGTTGTTGAGGTTCATTCCTCTGAAGTGAGTCCATGGGGGCAAACTAAGATGTCATCTCATATTCTTTCTTTGTACCAGAGCAATCATGAATACCAAATGTCAATTTCTCTGTTTTTTCGCTTTACATTGAATGGGTTTAGAGACAATCTGAAGAGTAATCCTTTACATTTTTCAAATATAAGGTTTGATACTAGTTGGTTATTGAGGATACATTGCATTGTTCTTCATTTCCTATTAGCATGCCCACACAATTGTAATGCGGTGCAGAACTTTTCTGGATAACTTAGGCTGCATCTGCTAAAGATGCAGTTGAACTCTCAGGTTAATGGATTTTAACTCTCCCATCGTGTCTGCAATAGCAATGAATGGAGAAACATCCATTTGTCTGATCCCTCTATATCCTTGTGTACTCTCAAGCATTCAGAATCTTATCCTCTTTTGTTTTCCTTACTTAAGTTCAGAATGCCTATCCCATATGCTAAAAGAATTGCGATGAACCGAGGAAATCCATGCAAAGATTGAGAAAGAGGTTATCTGAAAATTTTCAAATATAACGTCTATTGGTTTTCTTCTGTAAAGAAAGGACTGGTTGAGCTATCACCTGTAGAGAATGCATCCTTAGATGGTTCACATGAGACCCTCAAGACACGAGCAAATGTCGAGTGAGTGAAGTAACCTTATCTCTATCAAGCATTTAGGAGTGGACTACATCATACTTTGGTCTTAGTCCTCCCATAAATCTCATGACAGTCAATTGCTCTCGTTGGTCTTGCATTTTTTTAATATTAGAGGTAGTGGGTAGCAGAGAATTAAGCTCATCATACATCCATTTAAATCAGCAAAATACTATGTAAGTGGCCGACTCTTTCTATCAACCCTATAAAATTCCTGGGATGCTTCATAAATCCTTGAAAGTTTATTTTGTCTAGAATAAAAGAAATTCAAGTAATCCTGCAACTTCTTCACTATATCAGTATGTGTAACCAAAATGCAACTTGAGATTCCATAGAGTTCAACATTTGACCAAGAATTCTGGCATCCATAGTTTCCCAATTTGGCGGCAAGTACACAATGAGTGCTATAGCTTTTATATGGTGCTCTCTTGAGTACTATAATTTGTTTTTTTGCTCACTTGAGTGTCACAAATTTGAAAAATCAATCACTTAAGTGCCATTGATGAATTGCCTTGCTAAAAAATCCAACATAGATGCCAGCCATCCCACTTTGGCGTTGATGTGGACATTAAATAAAAAAATCAAAAACAAAAAAATCCATGTGGAAATGGAAAATTAATAAAAAAAGTCCAGGTAGGATGATTGGTTGAGAATGGCATGCAAATGGTCGAATTTACTCTAATGTAGTACTTAAGTGAGCAAAAACAGTTAAGATACTTAAGTGAGATGTCCTTATGAATCTGGCACTCCTGTTGTCTTTATCCCTACATTTTTATTTATAAGTTAAAAGTTGGGAGGGCCAATGCAGCTATCCCTATGAATTTTACCATAAGGGTCCCACGCAAACAAATGCATTGCATTAATTAATTTTTTATTACACATTAATAGAACGTAGTATCATATATATAAAATTAGGTACTTCTCATGAATGAAGGCCCATTGCATATAAAATCCAAAATATTTTAAATTTAACTTTCAACAAAGATTGGAATTAAAATATCATCGAAACACTTATTATGTATTAATTATGAATTACCTCATATGTCTCTCCTTTTTCCCAACCATTGTATGGCCCTTGACTCTAAAAATCTATCATCCTCTCTCCTTATTTTACTCGCATCAATTCAAATTTAAATAAGTAGGTTAGGTTAAACATTTAAATGAGCAATTATGTGAAAATGATAATTGCATAAAGGATCACGCCTTTCCATTCATTTTTTTTTTTACTTTTGACCCCCCTTTTACCTTAAATTGACCGCACTAGGTCACATATTTAAAATTATTTATTACCTTTTTTTCTTCTCTTTCTTTGGAAATTCTGATGCATTTAGAATTGACAAAAATTATGTATTTGCCTATGGTTTGAATGGATTGTCTTATAATGCAATTGCAATTGTCATAATTTTCTTGTCAACAATTAATTATTCCACTTAATCAGCCATACTTTTCAGTTTTGACAATGTGGTTGCAAACTTTTGGACCATATTTCAATGTAGTATTTCCTGCCAATTATCACTGAAAATTGTTGATGTGACTACTAGACAGCGTAAGTAACATGCTGACATAGGCAATTTTTTTGATTTCCATGTCACAATTTGCAAAGACAATTAGTAAGAAAGTTAAAGTTGAATTGACATCCGTGTTATAGGTATAAGACTAAATTGATAATTTTCCTAAATATTCAAATAATTTCTCCTTCAATAGACACATGTATAAGCATTTTTTGGATAAGTATTCTATGAGTATCATAACTTTTATACGGCACTCACTTGAGGGCTACTAATTTAAAAAATTGGTCACTTAAGTATCATTGGTGATTTGCCTCGCTGGAAAATTCGACGTGTATGCTAGTCATCCTATGTGGCATTGGCGGCATTGACGTGAAAATTAATAAAAAATAATAAAAAAACATTGGAATTGGAAATTAATAAAAAAAATCTACATAGGACGATTTACTGGAAGTGACAATCAAATGATTAGTTTTACTATGATGTGGCATTTAAGTGAGTGAAAAAAAGTTATGGCACTCTTATTGTTCGTACCCTAAATTTGTATTAGAGGCAGATTTATTAATTGTTAAATGATTTTGTTGCTCTCTCCCAATCAATACTAACAACACGTTTTTCCTCAATTGCTGGAAATTGGTGACACTTTTTAACTTTTTCTTTGTCAAATGAGTAGAGGATGTAGACACAACCGTGGACATTGCCTAAGTAACACCAACACCTACACACAACACGCGACACGACACGACACAACACGACATGCTGACATGTTGTTACTAAAAAATAAAATAAAATTCTGATATGTTGGGACACATTGTGTATTAAATATATATGTGGCACCCCTCGACGGCCCCAAATCCATTAGGGTCGCCACAGATTTCTTGACACTCATCCTACTACATATCAGTAAGGTAACCTTTAAATTTTAGTGAAACCATGGTTCATAGGGGTTGATTAGTAGAATACTTTTCCATTTTTTTTATAAAGGTCCCAGCGCAATTCATTAGCGGAAGCATAAATAAGTCTCATTATCTCTCCCTCTAATAACAATAATGCAATGCACACCAACTACGCACTAGAAGAAAAGATAAAGTCGATTCACTTTTATTTATATTTTCATGATAGACATTTCAGGTCAATACAACAAAAAGGCCAAGATTTTTAACTATACTTGACTATACCCAAAAGAGAACTTGACCCTATATGAAACGTGTACATCCCTCTATCGACAAGTGTCGGCTATCCCCAAAAAGAAAACGTCAGCTCCCATCAGTCCTACATGCCATCACACCTAACCCAGTGCATCGAGCGGTGGCGGCGGTAACATCCCTAGCATCACTCCATTGCGTTGAACGTGAATGGACAAAAACTCTTGGATGATAGGGCCATTAGTTGAACCCACGTTGTACATCACCAATACTCGAACTCGGACATACTCCAGACCAGGTATACTATTACAGGAAAGCTTGGTGCACTCCACCTTGACGTCAGTAGGTATGCCATAGAAAGTACCACGCACAATTGGTGAAAGAGGCATATTTCTAATCTGAAATGTTAATCCCCAAAAAGGGTGAGTACAATCACTCAGCAGTAAAGATCCGCTACACTACACAGTGCATCAAACAGAACAATCAATGTATCATGAATAAAATAGATATCATTCATGTATTCAAGCATATTTTACCTTGCAGCCATGCATATATCACCATGCCATATGTGCATATACCACTATGCACTTATCATCAAGCAGTCATACATATATCACCATGCCATATGTGCATATATCACCATGCACTTATCATCAAACAGTCATGCATATATCACCATGCCATATATACACATCCATGCGCATGATACAGTCTCAATTTTTTTTATTTTTTATTTTCCAGGGATTAGTGTTGCATTCCTCAATTTATCGCTCACATCCAACCTGGCATCGTGAGGAACCTCCGGCACACACCTCCGGGCATCCGGCACACACACTTCGGGCATCTCGTACCCCAACTAGCATCACGAGGTATCCCCCCGGCACACACCCCTGAGGCTTCCGGCACACATCTCCGGGCATTCCGAAACTCCCGAGGACATCCGGCACACACACTCTGGACATCTTGAAACTCCCGAGGCATCGTTGACTCACACCTCCGACAGTCTTATTATTATCTCAATTTATATTCACACATGTATCTCAATTTCAACATGGCAGTTGATGTATCAATATCAAGAGTCTCAACTAGCTTTTGATACCATATAACATGCCATATGTCATCACATATGCAACAAGATCAATCGCTCAAAGCATTGCATCACATGGAAAAAATTCATTTATTTTTGAAAACACATCAATTTTTAGATAACAGAATACACTCCTTCGGTTAAAACTCTAGAAAAATTAGTAAATGGTATAAATAAATTCTGAAAACTTGACACATTATAAACAAGACCTAAAGGCAGATATCTCATGAAAAACACCATACCAAAAGAATCTCACACAAAACAGTATGGTCCATGCATCATAGACTTCAAAATTTTAACACTTCAGCTTGCACAGTTTCGGAAGTAATTTAAATTAAATATCCAAATGAACTCCAAAAATTCTGAAATTTTGATATGTTATAGAAAATTCCTATGTAAATATCTTGTGAAGAAATAAAACCCCAAATAATTCTAGATTAACAGATATAAACGATTAATTCCCCCTATTCTCGGTGTCGTTTTTTTCCCCCCCAGATTATCTTCTTTTAAAGGAAACTCATTTCACCAATCTACATATATCAGTTTCTTCTAAATTTTCAGTATGTTATAACTTAGAATATTACATAAAACTTTCATTAAGGACACACGATCAAATTTTAACTGTATGATTTTGTAAAAAATCACAGAATCATACTAAGTCGAGGTAGCATTTTCCCAGATCTAGTTTCTTCAAAGGACAACGATTTCACTAACCTATTTTTGTTCATTTCCTCTAAATTTTTTATATGTTTTACCTAAAGAAGTACACTACAAATTTTATTAAGAACTCAAAGTGATATTTTCGCAAGAAAACTACTTTACAGTCCATGAAATCACTAATGGTCAGCACAACAAATTCCAGATCTAATCTCTCCAAAGGAAAATCGTTTCACCAGGAAATACTTGTCCGTTTTGTCTCAAATTTTAGTATGTTATCTCTCAAGATATTCTCTACAAATTTCATGAAGACATCAAAGTGAGATTCCAACTAAAAGGTCGCATGCAGCTCACAAAATCGTGAAGGGTCGGACTGATTTTTCCAGAAAACCGCATGCTAGGCCAACGAATTTCTCCCCAAAGCTTCGACCTTTCATCACATCCACCATAACCGAAATTTACCATCTTCTACACACACATCACAACAAGCAAAGGGTAGGTTTTAGGACTCTACTTGCCTCTAGTCCAAGCGAACACAGCAAGCAACGAACACAGCGACAAACGGCGGGCAAGGCGGTGAACAAACGGCGATGAACGGACCTCCTCCTTCCTCTCGCACGCACGGCCTCTTTCTCTCTTCCTTTCTTCCTTTCCTTTCCTTTCTCTCTTTCTCTTTCTTTCTCTCGGACGACTCCCTCTCTTTCTATCCCATTTCCTCGCTTAATCTGCCCCCTCTTCCTCTCTAATTTCTTCCCCCTCATGATTAACAATCATGATCTTGCATGCTGGCGCCACTTGGCAGTTGCCATGCAAGATGGGCTTGTATCCGGCTGGGCTTTGGCTAGCTTAGTCGACGGCAGCTCCTCCTCTTCCTTTGGGCTTTGTGGGCCAGGCCCATATGGCCGAATGGTGGGTGATCATGGGCTGGGTTTTTGGGCCAGCTTGGCCTAAGAATTTCGGCCCACTTCCCCTTTAATAATCTAATAATATCTTCCACTTAAATAAATTCCTAACTTACAAAATAATATGGCCATAAAACTTGTAGTTATAAATCCATAAATTCCAATTTATAACACATGTGGGCAATGATAGAATTTTCTTTCCTATTAAATAATTATCCATTAAAAGTTTGGCCATAAATCTTATTGCAAATTATGGATTAAATGGCTACAATTCAACTTAAGGGTACTTCCATCATCTTTCCATAGGTTGTAATGCCTCAAGGAATTGCCATGAGATTTTGGGATGCCACAATATATTTTTATAGATACATGATTTTTTATAATTATTTGAATCAAATTAATTTGAATCAATTTCACAAATAGATAAATAATGAAAAAAAGTCTAGAAATAATTTAGATTAAAAACATTAATCCACCATTTGTTAATGTCATCCATTGTTTTAATTTGATAAATTTAACTCAATTCCAATAATTCATAAAATTTGGAAGAGAAAAATAAGCAATCCACATTTTGGACTCGCATGCAGAGTGTGTTGAAAGAAAAGAGGAAAAACAAACTTGAAGGGTGAATTATGTGTCAAGGAAAGTGAAAGTTAGAAAAGAAGAAAAATATAGGTTTTTTTCTTTCTTCCATTTTTATTTTTTGCATATTTACATTTTGAACATTTATTATTGATGTTTTAAAAATTGATCCCCTGCATGTCAAAACCACGTGCTGAAATTCCAAACTTGAGTGCTGGGAGAGTTGACTAAGTGTCAAATTTTCCGACATGTGTTGATTAAGTGTTAGAGAGTGGGGGTAATTGTTGAAGAGTGTCGAAAAATGTCAGACATGTGTTAAAATATCCGACATGATATGAAAGCTCTTGTAGAGGGTTCGTGCTTCCTAGACCATTGCACCTTTATTCTCTGCCATAACTTGATGTGTATCAATATAACACAAGTATTTTGAACACAATAATTAGATTCAAATCCACCAACAAGAATTCAATTCAACAAATTACGGCAATTTGTTTCAAACAATCCAAATCTCCACGACACTTTGATCAAATTCATTTATTTCATCAAAGCATATACTAACACCATAGATTACACCCAAACCGAAACCACCTCATTCAACATCAATGTCGAGGTGAATAGGGTCAGTAGTGTAGGTGAACCAAATCTTGCTGTAAGCCTGTATGATTTGGTCCCAAGTGGAGCATAATAAAAAATGCACGAGACAATTGCCCTTTCAATGTGAGCACTCTTTTGCGATCTATCTTGAAGAACAGTTTCCTGAAATCTGCACCTTTCAAGGTCAAGATTACCTGGCGAAACCCCGGTGTCCTAATTCCAGGATCTCTCGATGAAACTTATTTGAAGAACCCATCGGCACCAAGGAAAAGATGTCACATTTGAACGATTCTTTAGATTTGATTTTGTTAGTTGCAAGCGACGTCCGACCAGCGAATTTGAGACCTGTCTTCTGACACTGTCTTATTGTTGGAAGCCTATCGAAAATCAGCAACCGCGAGATGACCAAAAATTCAAGGAAATTTGAAGGTAAAGAAACCAAATAGATGAAAATTCCCTTTTAGCCTCTGTTTTTTCGAGCAACACAGGTTGAGGCAAAACGGAAAAATATTGTCGCTCGCTCTCCTTAGAAGCTGTGATAATTACCTAGTTCCACAAGAGAATCTGATACCCACCTCACAAACGAGCTAATATATAGTCAAATCTATCAGCTCCTGCGTTGAAGAGTTGTGATGCGAAGCATAATCATAAACCCCTCTGTTTAGAAAAGTTCTCAAAAAATCGAGTATGTATACTAATAATTATCATACACAATGAACATTCTTAATGGGTATAGTTGTATTATCATTTTTAAATTGTCTAATCCAAAAACTTAGACATTGAGTTGGATCTTCTAACATGATATCGGAGGAGCATATGAAGTGGAAATAGACAATAGTGCGGGTCTCGTTACTCCCAACAAATGTGGAGAAAGATTCAATGAGCAATTCCTTAGACAACAAGAGCTCTAACCCGGTTTATTTTGCATTTGTGAGACCCATTCATCAAATTTAATTTTTTGTTCCTAATCCAGCTTGCACATGAAAATCGTGTTAAAAGTATTTTATGCTGTGTTAAAGTATTTCACGTCGCTTGTCTATGGAATTTATATGCTCATGTACCGTGGTACATTGTCTAACTCTTAATTTGCAGATTGGATTATCTAGCAACCACCTACGACATGGTGTCACGCCTCGATCCTCTGAGCATGTGCCAATCCCTCGGTGGCCGATTAAATAGTGATGTCCCAGGATGCGTTGTTGACCCATTTATTTTAATGCGCAAGTGGAAGCGAATAAATAAATCCCTAGATAGCTGAAAGATGGGATAGAAAAGTAGGACCATAATTTTCGAAAACCAAATCACACTTTTATACATATCAGACTAAGTCCTATACATTACTACCCGATATTTACAAGATCTACAAAAAGATCGATTCTCAAAACAAGCTGTCCTATGACTAGCTAGTCCGACTCGTTCGCCGATTCTTCAATGTCCACAGAAGCCGGGCGGGACGGTGGGTTCTCCACTATGCCATCAGGAGGGTCAGCTGGGTCCTCATCCAGAGCATCATCAATTACCATAGTAGGGATATCAAAAGTCCTAAGGGGACCTAGCCTGGCACCAGTAGGAGCATAGTGGAACCATAGTTTGAATCGATTAGGTATCTCACGATTTGGGACCTCTTCAATCTAGACATTGGTTACAACAAGCTCATAAACCCAAAAACTTCCAAGATCGGGGTAACTAAAAACCCACTCGGTAACCCTCATGGGATGACCATGATGCTCAAGGGATTTGTTATCCAAGAACCTGAAAAGTTAGCCCGCGATGGGGTGAGATAATGTCTCAGTAAGTTCACCCCCTAAGCCTCGATTAAGAAGGAATATGCCCAAAGGCTATATATGCACGCATAAGATAGATGACTTACCTTTGCCTTAGTTCCTTCCTACAAATCAGTATAATTTATATATTCCACTAATCACTTCAACAAATCAAATCATCAAATTAGATCGAGTCATCGATCAATCGATCCAGTCGATTCCATACCATCAAGACCATCTCTCGGTTAACTGATTCAATACTATCTATAAAGTCCGATCACATCAAGGATTGCTCACCCTAAGCTGAAGATAGATAGTATAGCTCACAAAAAGTTGATAAATAATATAGCTCGCCCTAAGTTGATAAGTAATATAGCTTGCTCTAAGCTGATAAAGTATGTTACTCACTTTAAGCTGACATATCAAAGCTCTTAGGCTGATATAGTATACTGATAATGCTCACCAGAAGCTGCCAAGATATATTGTTCACTTTAAGCTAACATATCAAAGCCCTTAGGCTGATATAGTATATCGATGATGCTCACTCTAAGCTGATAAAGTATACTGCTCTCGCTGAGCTGATATATAAAAGCCTGTAGGCTACTATAGTATACTGTTTCCACCAATTGAGAATTTCACCATTTTTATCATTCTCGATAAAAATAATTGTGTGTGGCTATACGGTCAGCCTTAGCCAAAATACAATATTTTCCCTTTTGAAAATCCCACTAAATCTAATAATCCATAAACACATTTTTGGCGTTGTAAACTGATGTCCGGTATTTTCTAATTAAATACTGAATGTATTAAATTTTTGGATAAATACCCTAAAATTACAATTTACATTCAAATTGCACAAACCAGCACTTAATTAAATAAACCAATCATACTATTATAATCAGCACAAAATTCCGGTCATTGGCTATCCTAGTCTAATTTTCGAAAAATAATAAATAATTAAATAATTACCAAAATTAATTAATAAATACCAATAAATGCAAGTTAGGCTGGAAAAGCCTAAATAAATATCAAAACGGGCCTAGAAAATTTCCGTATCTATTTAGATAAATAATACGACCTATCTACTTGCTAATTACACCATTCTAACCACCTAACATGCAATATCGAACAATTAAATTGCTAATCCATACTTAATTTAAACTAATCAACCCTTAAGTATAAGTAACTCCTAAGCAGAGATTAGTGAGTAAACTCACCGGATTTGCAGTCGGTGAGTTCACAGTGACGGTGACATGGAGACGGGCAACAAACTTTGAAGCGGTGACTCTCGATATGGCCCAAAAGCGACTTGGAAAGGACACAAAGGCCACAGCTGGGCTGTTCGGTTCTTTCTGTTGTTGGTTCAGGGGTTGATAGTCAGATATGGGGCCACAGTTAGGCCGAGATGAAGTTGGCGGCTAAAACTTGGAGAGACACGACTTGTTGAGCTCTTAGACATTGGAACGGAGTTGTGGCGTGGACTTCGAATGGGCTGGACGTGAGTGACTTCGGTAGGGCGGCTACACGTGAAGATAGGTTGGAGTAGGCAAATGATGGAGCAGTTTTGTGCGGTGGAGATGGGCCATGATGGAGGGTGTACTTCGAGAGGTTACTGGGGAGGGTTGACTCAGTGGCTGCTACTTCGGTCGTTGTTGGGGAAATGGAGGCATAAGAAGGTGGAGATGGTAGAGAACGTGCGGGGAAATGAAAGTGAAAGAGAAGTAGTCAAGGGGTGTCGATGGAGTGGGTGCATGCAAGAGAGAGAGAGAGAGAGAGAGAGAGAGAGAGAGAGAGAGAGAGACGTGCATGGATGGATAAGAAATGGGGGAAATGTGCGAGAAAGGGAGAGAGATAAGGATGAGTAAAAGTCAAAGAAAATAAAACAAGGAAAGAAGATGGCAGGGATTGTCGGACGGGGGTGGGGGTGGGGGGGAATCGGCAAGTTGACGTGTGGAAGGGAAATCGAAGGAAGGAGGGGAAAATAGTTTAATAAAATGTCACATACTTATCCATTCTTCGTCCCACAAGCTTCCATGTAAATCCCTTTTTCCCCTTAAGCCTTTATGCACACAAAATTCCACAAATAATCCACTTTGGTGCCAAATGTTGCAGCCCCCATACCAACCTTCGAATTCACTCAATTGGACTTCAATTTCTTCAATTTGATGTCCAATTTTGCTGAGGAAGAAGCCCACACCCTTTTCCACACTTGGCCTCACCAACTAGCCCCTTTTGAAGGCCAAAAATCCACTTACTTTGGCCCCTTCGGATTTCCTTTCGTTTCCAAACTGTCAGAATTGATTTTCCGTAAAAAATACCGTACTCACCGAAATTTCCTTGAAAGATGAGTCAACATCCCTAAAATAAATCGTGACATGATAGAACTTTCAATTTCTGAAATTAAGTTCAAATTCGTGGTTAATTTCAACCGGACGCGATTTTAGCATGACTTAATCTACTAAGTAGCTTTTAGAAATTTTCAGTGCAGTTGACCTGTGGTCAATTATTTTCAAGTTACAATGTACATCTTCGACACATTGGTGATGCTCGGTTGTCGTAAAAATATCAAGTTTTTAAATACGGACATGGGGTGCCAAAAGGACAGAAAAATCAGTCTAGTGCCGATTGACGAGAATTTTGCAATCAGGTGGAATCACTCACACTTGATCACATATCTCAGTCGAACCGACCTATATCTGATCTTTGATTGATTTTTAACTATGATGTAATAACCCTTGCAGACTATCACGATCGAGTAGTCAATTTCTAATCAAATTCTCAAGTCTATTATGTTTATATTCCTTAAAGGCTTCACATGACAGGCTAGTTATCTCTTGAGTGGCCACCTCAGAGAAAAGAACTATATGCATGTCGATGAAAAGCCCACTTATCCAATCGAAATTAGAACTTGAAAATCAAGATGTCACAACTCTTCCCCTCTTATAAAAGTTTCGTCCTCGAAATTTAAACATTTACCAATCCTTAAACAAAAGGTGGGGGTACAGTCATCTTATTGGGTCTTCACTTTTCCAGGTTGCTCCCTTAATTTTGTGGTGTTGCTAGACCACTTCGACTAACGAATTCGTCTTGGTACGCAGAATTTGTTTTTTTCGATCCACAATCTGAATCAGGTTTTCCACATACAATACTCTATCATCCATGTCTAACTCTTCAAGATTTAGCACGTGGGTTGGGTCAAGGTCATATGTCTTTAACATTGACATGTGAAAGATGTCATGCACTTGCGCCAACCTTGGTGGTAATGCAAGATGATACGCTATGATCCCGATTCTTTTCAAAATCTCAAAGGAACCTACGTACCTCAGACTTAGCTTTTCTCTCTTGCCAAAGCACGAAGTTCTTTTCATTGTGACACCTTCAGAAAGATGCAATCACCAAATTGGGACTTTGGCCTTCGATGCTTATCTGCGTAACCATTCTGGTGGCTCTGAGCGATCTTTAATCTGTCTCTGATCATGGCAATTGCAATCACTGACTGCTGAACTGACTCTAGGCCTGTGATATTTCTTTCTCTGACTGCATTCTAACACATTGGCGTTTTGCACGCTTTGCCATATAGCACTTTGAAAGGAATCATGTGACTGTTCTACTAACAACTAAGAACCTTAGTCCTCCATTCGATATCATCGTCACTGGCAGTCTAAGCAGTTGAACAACTTGATGCACATACAATGTGACATCCCGATTTTTCTAATTCCATTTTCAGCTGATTAAGTCAGGCATTTCATCTGTGCATATAGTTCGTCTCTCTGAGTTGGCCACTCATGAGAGGACTAGCCTATTGGACGAAGCAATTAAGGGATTTTAATGTGTCAGACTTAAGGACTGATCACCCTTAGGTCAGATGCAAGAAAATTTCCTTGAAAGCTACCCGGTAGGTTAGGACGCGCTGGAATCACACCAGATTGAAATTAACCGTGAAAATTGAGATCAAATTCAGAAATTGGAAGTCTGGGTGTGTCACAAATCATTTTAGGAATATTGACTCATCTTTGGAAGACTTTTCATGCAAACCAAGTTTTTCGGCAAAATAATCAAGGTATGGCTATTTTGGCTCAAGAAATTAGTAGGCCGCCTTTGGTCTTGCTTTTAAGACTTAAGTTGGTGCTATGGACAAGTGAAGATGTGAATTGAAGTGTGGTGATATTGGATTAATTTTATGGACTTCAATTGTATTCAATTGGGAGAGGATTGAATGGAATTAAAGAAATTAATGTACAAAGTTTCATGCCCCGGCGGAAAAATAAAATGGACCCATTGGAGAAAGGTTGTGGGAGATAGTGGAGTGTGACATCATCCATGAGGTCATGGTGGGCCACTTTTGTTGGATTAAAGAAAAGGAAAAATAAAAGAAAAGGGCCCCCCTCCTTCTCTCTCCTCCTCTTTCCTTCCTCTCTCCCTTCCGTTGGTTTTTTCCTCCATCTTCTTTGTGCGAAAGACCAGAAAATTGTAGAGAAGAAGGAGCTGCAGCCATGGTCGTCCGCTCCCGCTCAAACGCCGTCGCCGCCGCCGCCGCCGCTGCCGTGTGTTCGCCCGCACGCCGCCCACGCGCCGCTCGCTAGTCCGCTCGCATCCCCACTCCGCCTCAGCTCGCGTCGCAGCTGCTGCAACAGCTTGTGCAGAAGCCATTCGGCCACCTCCGGCCACTATTCGGGTCCCGCCTTGGTCCGTTCAACCCCTTCAACCTTCCCGGTCATTTTCCATCTCATCCAAGCCCCGGATCCGCCCATTCTCGGCCTCAACGAGCAGTGGACAGCAGCTGCAGAAAATGGGTATGGCAGCAAGTGTTGGGCCATTTTGGTTGGCTTCCCGACCTCGGATGCTTGGCCCACTTTGGAGAAAGTCGATCCCCTCGTCGTCCTCGTCGTTTTGGTTCGCTTGGCTCGCTAATCCGGTGAGTTTAACTCATTAAATCTTGATTAGAGTGTTAATGATGCCCTAAGTGTGCTTAGTTTAAATTAAGTAAGTTTATATGGGTGGATTAGTGTATTTTATTATAAATTGGATTAAGAGGTTGGTTTATGTTAAGTGTGTTTAAATTAAAGGTTAAAAGAACTTATTTAAAGTTAAGCCTTGATGTGACATAAAATGATTTTATTTTTGAATTATTTAAATGCTTCGAAATTCTGGAAAATATAATATTATTTTATAATCTGAAATTATTAAAATATTATTATTAAAAAAAAAAAAAAAAATTATTTTTTTGACCCCGGTTGCTTAGAATTTCATGCCGATCGCTGCTGTGTGTATTCGGATTTTAAAATTGATGGTTGGATATTATAAATTGAGTGTGGATTGCAAAAAATATGGATATTATTAATTAATTAATTTTCGGAATAAAATTAATTATTTATTAAAATTCAAAAATTTCGTCGGGACCCTAAACTCTCAGAATTTCGTGCCGATCGCTGCTGTATATTTAGAATTTGAATTTGATGATTGATTGTGGCAAATTGAGTATTGATTGTGATAAATATGGATTTTATTCATAAAATCCCAAGTGTCGAGTTCGGCATTGAAATTGGATTGTTAATGGCTAATAATTGGATTATGTGAGTGAAATGTAAAGTATCCAAGGATCGGTATCGAATTGTCGTGTGCTAGTTGAAAGGCTCGGGTCGCAGTAGTGGCTAGGCCGACTGGATCCTTATTCTTCTAGAATGCCGTCAAGAGAACGACATGGCTTGGTCACATTAGTGGCGGGACCGAATGGACCTTCATTCTTCTAGAAATGCCGTTGATAGAATGACGTGGCTTGGTCGCAATAGTGGTGAGACCGACTGGACCTTCATTCTTCTAGAAATACCGTCGATAGAACGACGTGGCTTGGTCACAGTAGTGGCGGGACCGACTGGACCTTCATTCTTCTAGAAATGCCGTCGATAGAATGACATGGCTTGGTCGTAGTAGTGGCGAGACCGACTGGACCTTCATTCTTCTAGAAATGCCATCAATAGAATGACGTGGCTTGGTCGCAGTAGTGGTAGGACCGACTGGACCTTTATTCTTCTCGAAATGCCGTAATGTTAATAGATAGTCGACCTGTGAGTAGGCTATGCCCTTGTGTGACAGTGAATAATAATTGGAATGCGTGCTAAGTGTGATTGTGATTTATATGAAAGTGATTGGTTGTGAAATTATTTCCTGCTTTTTTATCCCGTATTTTATTGTCAGGGGTTTTATAATATGTTCTGCTTGTGCAATAATAAATGAATGAGGTTGGCGACACTACTTGGGAATGTCGCGTTTGATCGATCGCAGTGGGATGTGCTCGCACTCGGGTTTCGGGGCGTGACATACAACTTTGCATGCCTCTCTAACGCCTTGGTGAGTCCATCACCAAGTCCATCGTGATATGCTCCCACTTCTACTCTGGAACCTCGAGAGGTTGCAAATATCCTCTTGGTTTACAATGTTGTGCCTTCATTTGCTGACACGTCAGATACTTGGCGACAAGCTTGGTGATGTTCGCCTTCATACCGAACCATTGGTAGTGTTGATGTAGATTCTAATACATTTTTGTATTGACAGGATGAATGCTGTAACTATTATGATGAGCTTCCGATAAGATCTCCTATTTAAGCTTTGCATCGTCAGGTACACATAATCGTCCTCGGAACCTTAGTGTCTCGTCATTCGAAATCTGTCAGCCTTTCTCTTATTAGTATCCTCTAGTAGAATCTTCTAAACATTTGCATTCGTTGATTGAAGTATCTTAATTTTGATCTACACATCTGGCTCAATTTTGAGGGTGGCCATAAGATTTGAAAGGTGGCCTATCTCAAATTTGAAAATGAATCTCGAGTCATTTCAAGTAAAACCATTCCTTAACAAATAATACTTGAGACCTTGAGGGTTAGTGAAGATCTGGAATCATTCTCCACACAAATAATACCTCCATATCTTCAAAGCAAAAATAATCGCTGCTAGTTCTAAGTTATGCGTTGGGTAGTTCAGCTCATGAGGTCTCAATTGATGGGACACGTATGCAATAACCCTACCATGTCGCATTAACACGCAACCCAATCCTCTGAATGACATGTCATTATAGATCTCATATCCTCTAGGACCAGATATAATGGTCAGCACATGTGCGGTAGTTAGTTTCTGCTTAAACTCTTGGAAACTATGCTCACACTTGTTTGTCTACACAAACTTCTCTTCTTTCTTTAGTAATTGAGTCAATGGTGAGGCCAAAGCTGAAAAACCTTCCACAAACCTTCTGTAATACCCTAATAAACCCAGAAAACTTTTGATCTCTGTCATTGTTGTTGGTCTTGGCCAATTGATCATTGCTTCAATCTTGGATAGGTCCACAGAGATTCCTTCACCTGAAATCATGTGGCCTAGGAACGCAACACGAGTTAGCCAAAACTTGCATTTGCTAAACTTAGCGTATAATCCATGTTCTCAGGGTCTGGAGTACCTTTCTCAGATGACTCTCGTGCTCCTTAGAACTTCTCGAATACACCATAATATCATCGATGAACATGATTACGAACTAATCCAAGTATTCCTTAAACATTGGGTTCATCAAATCCATAAAAGTAGCTAAGGCGTTCGTCAGATCAAATGGCATTATAGTAAACTCATAATGGTCGTATTGAGTACAAAACGCTAACTTTGGTATGTCCTCCTTGTTGATTCTCAGTTGATGATATCCTGTCCTCAAGTCGATCTTTGAAAATATCGACACTCTTTGCAATTGATCAAACAAGCCATCGATCCTCAGCAGTGGATACTTATTCTTAATCATTTCCTAGATTGAGTTGACGATAGTCAATGCACAAATGCAACGAGCCATCTTTGTTCTTCAAGAACAGAATTAGTGCTCCTCAAGACGATGCACTAGGACACATGAATCCCTTATCCAACAACTCTCACATTTACATTCTTTCAACTCAGACAGCGACATTCGGTAAGGAGCCTTAAAGATTGGCTCTATCTCGGGTGTTAACTCAATCATGAATTATATTTCACTATTTAGCGGTAGCCCTGGCGATTTCTTTGGAAACGTCTCAGAAAGCTTCCGTACCATGGTTACGATTTCTATTTTCTTGGTTCCTCCACTGATGCATCCATCATAGTTGTCAAGAAATTTCGCATCCATCCAATTACTGGTCGCCTTAAGTGACAAAATAAAAGAGATCGAGGGTCCTTTTCGACTCCCAGTAACTCGAAACTTTCACATGCTAAGGGATTAAATTGGGTTACTTCACGACATCCATTCATTACCACAAGATGCTCCTTGAGCCAACTCATTTCGTATAGGATGTCCAAGTTGCACATAAGCAACTAGTCAAGTACAACTATAACCAGTCTACAGTTTTATTACAACAAACTAAAATTCTACCAACTTAACCCAAAAACTCTGCCACGCTACTTTGATAAAACCACCCTAAAAACATCCTTCCCCAAATTGGTACATGGTTCGGCTCATTCCTATTCCTTTCATCATCCTAGTGGTGTCTTGTCTACGATAGCAATGCTTGTGCCCCCTTGGACCTACAAGGACAGTTCCTCGCCTAATGGCCTTGCTAGCCACATTCAAAGCACACTCCTGTGAAACTGGGACACTGGGTTGGTCCATGCTTCCTTCTACAAATTCAGCATCAGTCTGGTGAGTCTTCTGCCTCCTAACTAGTGACAGCATGCACTCTTCCTTGTATTGAAGGCCTGTTCCAAGTACTCCACTGAATGTCCTGAAGTGCATTCCCTCCATTCTGTTCTATCAGCGGCGGTGGTAGAAGTAGTTGTGTTCTTATTGACCTACTAGGACAGTCTTTGATCAGGTGGCCATATTGGCGACACTTTTTTACAACACGGGGCAGATCCATGCCTTCTCCTACAGACATGACACGCTCCCTTCTGGTTGGGCACTAACTTTCCAATCCTACTCTTCTGGTTGGGTGGAATGGAATACCCTTCCTTTGACATTGGTCTTTTCCCCAATCGATTGCTATTTTTGCTGGGATTGAATGTTGATTTAGGTGCAGTAGCTTGCTCCCCAATCATAATTCCAGATTGAGTCTCATCAAGTGCAGCAACAATAGTGGTTACGACACTAGCGGCAGTAGCAATAGCGGCAACAGTGGCGGCTCGGTCCTAAACTTATTGACCCAACAAGTTCCCAGTGGTCACTAGCGCCTAAACGATCCCATCGAACCTAGGATTGCTTAGTGTTGCTATACTAGTATCAACCTGCGGTGGTACTCTCTCACTTGCGCTGGCCTGAGCCCGCGCTCTACCTCGACCACCTCGGGTATTGACCCTTGTCGGCGTCTACCCCGAGTCATAGAGGCTGCTATTCTCTTATTGGGAGTTCTCAGCTCTTGATCACTCATGCTACAAGATATTTATAGAAACCCGTTTTCTAATTTGAATACTAGATTAGAATTTATTTGTGCAATACCATATTAAAATTTGAGTGACCCCACAAACAAGCTACCAATAAACTATCAATCACACGCATCGGCATATTTAAATGGTCTTTCCTACTAACTATCCCATGACTCATCACACCTTATCACTCTAAACACAAACTTGCTCTGATACCACTAAACGGGGATGTCACGCCCGCATGTGCCCATCTCTCGGTGGTTGATTAAATAGCGATGTCCTAAGACACGTCGCCGACCTATTCATTTTAATATGCATGCAAGAGAATAAATAAATCCTCAGACAGTAGAAAGATATGACAGAAAAGTAGGGCCACAATTTTCGAAAACTAAATCACACCTTTATACATATCAGACTAAGTCCTATACATTACTACCTGATATTCACAAGGTCTACAAAATGGTCGATTCTCGAAACAAGCTGTCCTACGACTAGCTAGTTCGACTCATTCGCCGATTCTTCATTGTCCACAAGAGCCGAGCTGGACGGCGGGTTCTCCACTATGCCATTAGGAGGGTCAACTGGGTTCTCGTCTAGAGTAGCATAAATTACCACAGCGAGGATATCAAAAGTCCTAAGGGGACTTAGCTTGACATTGTTAGGGGTGTAGTGGGACCATGCTTTGAATCGATTAGGTATCTCACAATGTGGGACCTCTTCGATCGAGATAGTGGTTACAACAAGCTCATAGACCCAAAAACTTTCGGGATTGGGGTAACTAGAAACCTGCTCGGTAACCCCCATGGGACGACCATGACGCTTGGGGGGATTCATCATCTAAGAACTTGAAAAGTTAAGCTCATGATGGGGTGAGATAATGTTTCAGCAAGTTCACTCCCTTAGCCCCGACTAGGAAGGAAATATGCCAAAAGGCTATCTATTCATACATAAGACATATGACTTACCTTTGCCTCAGTTCCTTCCTTCAAGTCAGTACAATTTATATATTCGACAAATATCTTTAACAAATCAAATCAAATCATCAAATTAGATCGAGTCATCGATCAATCAATTCAGTTGATTACATATCATCAAGACCATCTCTAGGTCAACCCATTCAATACTATCTATAAAGTTTGATCTCATTAAGGTTGATCACCCTAAGCTGAAGATGGATAGTATAGCTTACCAAAAGCTAATAAATAATATAGCTCGCTTTAAGCTGATAAGTATATTGCTCATTCTAATCTGACATATCAAAGCCCTTAGGCTGATATAGTATACTATAATGCTGAACAGGAGCTGCTAAGGTATACTGTTTACTATAAACTGACGTATCAAAGCCCTTAGGCTCATATAATATACCAATGATGCTCACTCTAAGCTAATAAAGTATACTGTTCTCGCTAAGCTAACATATCAAAGCATGTAGGCTGATATAGTATAATGTTATCACCAACTGAGAATTTCACAATTTTTATCATTTCCGATAAAAATAATCATGTGTGGGTACATAGTTGGCCTTAGCTAAAATACAATATTTTTTCATTTGAAAATCCCACTAAATCCAATAATCCATAAACACATTTTTGGCGTTGTAAACTGACACTCGATATTTTATAATTAAATACTGAATCATTAAATTTGGGATAAATATCCCAAAATTACAATTTACACTCAAATTGCACAAACCATCACTTAATTAAATATACCAATTATACCATTGCAATCAACGCAAAATTCTGATCACCAGCTATCTCGGTCTAATTTTCGAAAAATAATAATTAATTAAATAATTACCAAAATTATTTAATAAATACCAATAAATGTAGCTTAGGTCGGAAAACCTAAATAAATACCGAAATGGGCCTGGAAAATTTTCAAACCTATCTAGATAAATAATACTATCTATCTACTTGCTAATTACACTACTCTAACCACCTATTATGCAATATCGAACAATTAAATTGCTAATCTGTTCTAACTAACCACCTAATCCATACTTAACTTAAACAAATCAACTCTTAAGTATAATTAACTCCTAAGCGGAGATTAGTGAGTAAACTTACCGAATTTGCGAGCTGGTGAGTCCATGGCGACAATGGCGACGACGTGGAGATGGGCAAAAAACTCCAAAGCGGCGACTCTTAACGAGGCCCGAAAGTGGCCCAAAAAGGCCACAAAGCCCACAGCTGGGCTGTTTGGTTCTATCCATTGTTGGTTCGGGTGTTGATGGCTAGACACAGGGCTGCGGTTGGGCTGAGATGTGAAGTTGGTGGTTGAAACTTGGAGAGACGCACACTTGTTTGACCAGTTTTGGTTTTGACCGGTTCATGCTAGTTCATGCATTTGTGGCCCTTGTGGATTCAAAATTTATGCAATTTAGTCTCTAAAGAGAAAACTTGTATGATTTGAGGAGAAATTGTCCAATTACAATTCAATTAAGCCAATTAAACTTCATAAACGTAATATATGGACCCTATATTGACTTAGTTGAGCAATTATTGCGAAAAACAATGGCAAAACCATGGCTACTTGAGATTGAGCCTTAAGGGCTAAAATGAAAAATTTTGCAATTTCATGGCCAAAATTGCAAATTAATTGAGATTGAAATTGAATTCAATTGGTGTTATAATAGACTTACTTAACTAATTACCCATGTATAGGATCATCTAATGAATTTAAATTGACCTTGAATTGAAGTGTCAAAACTTAGACAAAAAATGAATCGGAGTTTAATATTAAAATTGGACCTAAATTTATGCAATTGAACCCTAGTCTTGAATGGGTTAACCTAAATTTCTTTGATTAAAGCTCAATGGCTCGGTTTTCTTACATTCAAGGGAGTGAAGTCCCTCAAATTGAGAAGCTCTAATGTAAATTTCTCAAAATTGACCCTGTATTTGGACTTATTTTAGTAAAATGAGTGGAAAACAATTGTTCATTCCTGATTTTGACCCCTAATTAAGTCTTAAAATGGCAATTCACCAATCAATGAGGTAATTCCTGAAAATGAATGCACGAGCAGATTTAGAATAGTTCCTAGACGAAATGTCGTTAAAAGAATTATATCTAATTATGGCTAAAATAAAAGTATTTTTTTTTATCGATTTTAGAACCTAAGATAAAAAAATTTAGAAAAAAAGGTTCTTAATTTACTTTTGTGAATTTTTGGCACTAAAAGGAAATGTTTTCATGGAATTTTGATTTTTCTAATTTTTCTGATTAAAGGTTTGACTAAAAGTCAACTCCTTAGTTGACTTTTCCTAAAAGGTTGATTTTTGAGCCAAATCCTTGGATTTTTAAAAAATTAGTTTAACAAAAGTGAATTTAAGGATAAATGGCATCTTTTGGGTGAAAAGGAAATTTTTGATCTAGGGTTAACTTTTCGTCAAAGAGTTGACCAAAAAGCCAACTTGAAGTCAACAATTTGACTTTTTGGACTTTTCTCGAGAATGAATTGGAAATTGCTTAAAAGTAACAATGCAAAACGAGGAAATGAAAAACAACACTTTTTAGCTGAGAATTGGGTTCTATCACAATGAAAAACCCAAATTATGATTGTTTTGCCCTTTTAATGCGTCAATTAAAAATCAAGTGTTAACAATTGTCCATTTTTGAGTGGGAGTTCGACGAGGTTTCACTCAAAGACAAAATTAATACCCGTAAGTTTTAGTCGACTCCACTTTGGGGAAAATAAACTAGCAAAGGAAAATGACATTTGGTTAGAGACATAATTGGATACTTACCTTCACTCATTGAGATGTTTGAACTCATGCTTGGGATTTTTTTCTCCATCTCTCTCGCTGAATGGAATGAAGGAAATGAAGTTGTTAAGGAAAGGGAATGGTTTAAGGATGACCATTAACCTAAAGTCAAGGTTTATGAGGATACCCTAGAACCTAAAGTCAAGGTTTATGAGGATAACCTAGAACCTAAAGTTAAGGTTTATGAGGACAACCTATAACCTAAAGTTAAAGTTTATGAGTATAATATAGAACCTAAATAACAAGGTTTAAAGTTTATTAGGAACCTAAGGGACGGGGTTTGAGGTTTACTAGGAACCTAAAGGATGAGGGGGTATGGTTTAGGATGACCAAAATTGGTTCACTGGGGAACATATATTTTGAAAAAGAATTTCGAGATTGCTCAAAGGCTAATTTGGAGAAATCATTCAAACATGTCTTGGTAAACAATACCAGTTATTAAATTCCTTCGGAGAGGATTTTAACGGAATAAAGTTTATAACCATCTAAGGGTTAAATCAAATGTGCCAAACTAGAAATAAGCTAATCAAAAATCTCTTTCACATTAGCTCCCAAAAAGGCTTTTACTCCCAATCTTTAATGTGGGAAAGTTGTATGATTCTCACTGGAGAGGTCTCACGTGACGTATGTCTTAGGTTTTCAGAAATGTTCACAATGAATAGAAATTCAATGATCAAGGTCTTTGAAAGTACCGTAATGGAGGCTTGGTCATGGGTTTACACAAAGGATGTTTGCTTTGAGGCTAAAAAAAGAACAGTTAATCAATATTTTCATTGGATTTTCAAGTCAAGAACCTCGAAGAAAAGAAAATATAGGTTCACTCTTTCTAGTGGTAGCTCCTATGTGGAATCTTTACTTTGACTCGAACCATCCCAATCGATAGAGACTTCGATAAATGTTGAAATGTCGTTTCGAGTAAGGCTTGAATCTTTTTTAGATATTAAGGACTTAAGAGTGAGTGATTATCCTGGCATCATTATTATCACACAACTTTTAGGAAGTCACAACTCTTGAAGTTTAACCTATCTCTAGAGTTCTTTTGACCATTTTGTTTTGAGACATGGGAACTTTGTTCTCCTTTATCTAATGACATTGCTTGCAATACATGTACTTTACAAAGTATTTATTTTGCTTTTCAACGAATGGTCTTTTGCACAACCATTGATCTTGTTTTTTTCATGATGATTTTTTCATGGGCATCAGTCTTACTTTTACTTTGGGGGAGGCACACTGCTTTTTCATGTCTCTTAGTTTTCACTATCTTTTGAGTATTTAGGACTTCGAGTGGTTTTGTAAATGTGACCAAAGTTCTTCAATTTTTGTTAGTAAATCACATGTCTTGTCCCAGTGTAGAGAGATAATAATCACCTAGGGTTTTGAACAGAATCACACAAGGCTCAAATTGGCTTAGCCTAAGGTAATTGTGTTTGGGTAGTGAATGGAATGCTCTTCATCACTTCGGGATGCTTCAAAATTCCGTAAGAATTCACTTAGAGTTGTCACAAGAAGATTGACGCAAGTGAATGTAATAAAATATTTCTTAATCTTTTGCTCCATAACTTTCAACCAAGATCCCTTATTTTGCCCCAATATGGGTTGTTCTTGACAGGGTTATTTTGGAATACTTCCTATTTTGCTCAAAGTGGCTTGTAAGGGATATGAATAGTGTTTAGGATTGAGAAGGAAATGTCTTTATCATTTCAATCAATGTATTTATTGTGAATGAATCATACACCCTAAGACAATGTTCTTTTCACTTAATTCTCTTGAAGTGTGTATAAGGACATGTTTGGTCAAAACCTTGCCTCTCATCATCTTAGGCACTATGATTTGGCATATTTAAAAATCATTTTCAAGTTTTTCCAAACATCAATTAGTTAAATTCCTCTCTATGGGGAATTAAGATATGAAGAATGTTTTTCAAAAAATATGTTCCCTTGACACCTCTGGGGAAGATGTTGAAAACAAGGTTAAAATATCTAGGACAAAACTGGTTTTGATTGTCAAAGATGAGTTCATTACTTGAGTGCTCCAGCTGACTAGGTCTTTCCTAAGTTCTAAGGAAAATACCTAAACTTTAGAATTTTGATTCTCTTGAGGTTGAGCTTCTAAGGAAAAATGAAATCTTCCTTGGAGATCCTTTAGTTCTTCCAAATTGAACAAACATGTAAATATGCTATGTATGCACGAGATGCATGATGCAAATATCCTAAAGTGGCTTGGATTCAATCCAAAAGTGATTTAAAGGCCTTTCACTTTATTCACGGATAATTCTTCTTGATAGTATTAGCATTTACAAGCTTTGGCAACTGTCGGCCATCCATCTCTACAAGAATCAATACTCCATCAGGTAGCACCTTCTTTACAGCATATGGACCTTCATAATTTAGAATGAACTTCCCATGAGGGTCTAGAATGATAAGCAAGACCTTTCTTAGGACAAGATCATTGATTTCAAAGTGTCTTGGTCAGACCTTATGGTTGAATGACTTTGCTACTCGTCTTTGGTAGCTTTGTCCATGATATAGGGCTTTTACCTTTTTCTCATCAATCATGTTGAGTTGTTTAAATCTTTGTTAGATCCATTTAGTTTCAGAAAGCTTGACTTGAGAAAGGACCCTCAGTGAAGGAATTTCCACTTCCACGGATAATACAACTTCCATTCCATAAACCTATGAGAATGGTGTTGCCGCAGTCAAAGTGTGAATTGAAATTCAGTAAGCTTTTAGTGCATATGACAATCGATCATGCTAGTCACGATAGTTTCCGGTGGTCTTGGCAAAGATCTACTTGATGTTCTTATTAGCCGCTTGCATAGCTCCATTCATTTATGGGCAGTATAGAGAAAAATTCAAGTTACGAATATGAAACTCCTTGAGTAATTCATCCACCACTTTTTTGTTCAAGTTTGATCCATTGTTGGTGATAATCGTCTCAGGAACTCCATATCAAGCGATGAGATCACAATGGATGAATTTTGCCATGCTTTTTGCAATAACGTGGCTATAGGAACTAGCTTCAATGCATATTGTGAAGTAATCGATGGCAACCAGGATAAAGCAGTGTCTATTTAATGCCTTGGGATTTAGTTGATTCAATGACGTCAAGGTCCCACATCGAGAAAGGACACGGCTCGGACATTTGATGTAGCTCATTAGGAGGAGCATTGATATAATCTACTTAGATTTGACATTGGTGACAACATCTCACATGTTAAATGCATTTGACTTCCATGGTTAACTATGGTTAACTAGTAGTATCCTAGCATCATTATCTTTCTTGCCAGGAGATGACCATTCATATGAAGGCCACACTCTCCTTCAAGTATCTCTTTCATCAATAATTTAGCCTCTTGCGTGTCTACACACTTCAGTAAGAATAAATTGAAAGACCTCTTATAAAGAGTTCCTCAATTGAAGAAGAATTTGGACGTCAATTTCATTAGATATTTCTCATTAATGGCTTGACTTTCCTAGGGAAACTTACCTTCTCGTAGGCAGTAATATTGTAGTACCATGGTTGGAGATCTGGCTCTTCTTTGATTATCATGTAATAAGTAGGCTTCTTCAAGATATCAATTTGCAAAGGATCAATGCTTAAAGTGTCAGTCACTTGTAACATTAATGGCAAATAATCAAAGGAGATTTCATCGAACTCCTTGACCAAGTCTTCGACATATTCATATTAAGGAATCAACTTCGCATCTCGTATTTGTCACTCACTTCTCGTCTAGAGGATGATGAGCACAAAATCACCGTAGACTTATAGTCTTTTGACTTTTCTATCGATGGCCAACTGTAGACCAAGGATGTAAGCTTCATATTCAAAAATATTGTTGGTGAAAAGAAAAACCAACTTAGTGACCATTGGGTAGTGTTAGCCAGTTGGGGATAGTAGAATTGCCCTAGTGCCAGAACCTGAAAGGTTGATAGCACCATCGAAATACATGGTCCAGTTGTCATGTGAGACTAGGTGGATCCATTCATCAAACTCATCCTAATCATTAGACTTTTGGGGGTTTTTAGCTAGTATGTCAGTTATGGACTGACCCTTGACGGACTTCCATCCCTTGCTTTGGATGTCAAACTCGAATAGTAGTATTTGCCGTTTGGTGACCAATGCTGGCTTCTCCAAAATTTACTTGATCGGGTCATTCTCGGTCACTAGCAAGGTGCAGTGGAGAAGAATATACTATCTCAATCAATGCGATACCCAAATGAGGGCTACACATGTCTTCTCCACTTTGGGATATCGAACCTCAAAGGTGGTGAACTTCTTACTAAGATAGTATATGACGTGCTTTATACCATCATATGGCCACTTTTGTGTTAACATAGCTCCTAAAGACTCTTCATGGATGGTGAGATACAAGATTAAAGGCACGCTTTGAGTGGGTGGTGCCAATACAAGGGATTGCGAAATATATTGCTTGAATTCTTTAAAGGACTTCTAGCATTCTTCGTCCTAATTGACTTTGGTGTTCTTCCTCAACAACTTGAAGAATGGCTTAGCAGTTTCTAACAACTAAGAGATGAATCTCGCCACATAGTTCAACTTTCCAAATAGACTTCGAACTTTCTTGATAGTGGAAGGAGATTTTAAGTCATATGTGGCCTTCACTTTGAAGGATCTATCTCAATGCCCTTGCTATTAACCATGAATCCAAGGAGCTTCCTAGACTTTGCCCTAAAGATGCATTTTGCGGGGTTATGCCTTAGCTTGAACTTCCTCAATCGGTTAAATAACTTTGGCAAAATCTCAACGTGATCTTTGCCTTGTCTTGACTTTGCAAGCACGTCATCAATGTAGACTTCAATCTCTTTATGCATCATGTCATGGAACAACGCCACTATAGCTCTCTAATAGGTTGCCTCTACATTCTTCAAGCTAAATGACATAACTTTATAGCAAAATATCCTTCATGGGATGATAAAAAATGTTTTAGTCTTATCCTTCTCTTTTGTTCATATTTGGTTGTAACCAGAGAATCCATCCCTAAAGGAAAATAACTCAAATCCTGCAACGCTATGTACCGAGACATTGATATGTGGTAAGGGAAAGTCATCCTTAGGACTTGCTTTATTTAGGTCATGGTAGCCAATACATACTCGAACCCGCCCATCTTTCTTCTTGACTGGGACTAAGTTGGCAATCTAGTTAGTGTAATTAGTAACTTCAATGAAACCCATTTTCAATAGCTTTATGATTGACTTCTCAATTTTCTTAAGACAACTTAGGTTTCGTCCTCCTAAGCTTCTGTTCTTGGCAGAATATCAAGATTAAGTGATAAAGTGTGTTATATGATCTTGAGATCTAAACCTAGCATATTGGCATAAGACCAAACAAAGACGTCTTGGTATTTCTACAGGAGTCTAATTAATATATCGACATCTATTTAAGGAAGACTTGCCCCAATCTTGGTTTCTCTAGGGTTTTTTGAGTATCTTAAATTCATGGTAATCAGTTGTTTAGTAGTGGGAGGTTTGGATTCTTCATGTGTGAGCCACTCCATTTCAATAACCATGGGATCATCTTCGTTTTCTGAATCAGAATAATCAGGCTCGCCAAAGTCTCTGAGATGCGAATCCGAGCCATGTATATGACTATCATGATGATGCAAAATGTCAAGCTTGAGATGCCACCGAAAATGGTTAGTATGTAAATATAATAAATACAATGCATGCGAATGTTATGGAAAACTTGTTTTCGAAAAAAAGTTATTAGGAACTTGCTCTCATATCATTAGACATCTTTGTTCCATTAGAATGTTTAGAAACTATAGATCTTGTGGAGGCCTAAGCCACAAAGCATTGTCATAGGAGTGGTTTGGGATATTTCACATGTTTATTAACAAAAAGTGGTGAATTATGCCAAAATTGCATTACAACATATATTGTCTTGGATTCATAAAGTTCGTGATCTAGACTATTTACAACATATGAATGAAATGAACAAATGAAATTCCCTCATAGGGAAGAAATGAATGGAATACAATTGAAATGAAAAGAAGAGACAGGAACATCCTTTACATAGTAGGATCAGCAGGCTTTTTGTCTTCGCCAATGGCACCAACCATGCCATCTTCAAATAGGTCGACAAAGCGATGGATAGTGGCTTCCTCTTCTTGCAAGAGCTTCAGTGGGTTAGGAGAGAAATCATTTGGTGGAGGAGTTATGAGGCATTGATAGCTTTTGCCTTTGATGTTTGGGCCCTTTTGGTTACCTTGACCTTTACGGTCGCCTTGGTAGCCCAAGCCTTCGCGCTTTTTCCTTTGGATCACCTCAACAGGGCTTAAAACGCCTTGGGCAAGCTTGCCTAAACCCTTACCAACAATGAATCTATTCTTGAGTGACTCTTTGCTTGACATTAGGGACACCTACGAGAATTGAGGCTCCCTTATGATTGTTCAAGTAGGTACATGGGTGATTGACACGAGCTCAAATGAATGGTAACTCGATTCCCCCTTGATTTTAGGCTCAATGTAAGGTATAACCGTGTTGTGGAAGCTCTCCACACCCCTCTCACATCCAATGGTTATGATCTTACTATCGAAAATAAGGTGCATTAGTTGATGAAGGCTCAAGGGAATGATCCTTGCAGCATGGATCTAAGGACGTCCCAATAGCAGGTTAAAATTACTTGGGATATCATGCACCTAGAAAATCTGAGTGATTGTGATGAGGCCACTCATCAATGGCAAGTCAATCTCCCCAAATGCTTCCTTCCTCATCCCATCGAACGCTCTAATAGGAGTCTTTGTAGGGCCGATGCTATCCATACTTATCTCTAACTGACGGAGGGTGGATAATGGACATATATTTAGGGCGGATCCATTATCGACTAATACCATTGAGATTATAATGTCAAAGTGTTGAGCAGATACATATAACGCCTTCATATGCGCTTGCGTCACAAGAGAAATATCATTCTCAAATAAGGATATTTGATCTCTAAGGAGTATGGCACCTATGAACTCTTCTAATTGTACCTCTTCAATGGTTTCAAGTATGTGAACCTCATTTAAGATCTTGAGGAGAGCATTTCTATGCTTCTCAGAAGACTAGAAAAGTTCCAACAATGAAATTTGAGTGGGTATCTTTCACAACTGCTCTATTACCTCAGCCTCACTTGTCTTGAGTGTCTTGAGGAGTTGTTTAACTTTCTCATTGATCACGGCTTTCTTCTCAACACCCTCATGGGATGGATAGACTCGACCTAATCGAGTGACAATATCGATGTCATTTGCACCATAGTTCCAAGAGACCGCCTTAGTGCTACAAGTGGAAGGCGCATTGGCCTTTGAGCACTCACCAATTTGTTATGGTAATTCAATAACCACGGGTGCAAAACCCACACCTAAGATCTACATGGCTTCTAAATTGTCGACCAACAGAGCCCAATTCGATGGAACTCAAATTGGTTATGCATGCCTTAAGGGACATTTTCCTTGGTCAAATCAATTACAATGGGCTCAATCATAGCCATGAAGTCATTGTCAAACTCATCTTCCCATCTGCTAGAAACAATGTCCTTGGGGTCCTAAAAGTAATTCTAGGGAGGAGTATAGCTGTCTATAAAGTCATGCTTCCCACTTGATTACCCAAGGGTATCCATTACTTCACCCTTCTCATGAGCTTTCCTTATGAACTTTTGGTCCCAACAGGGAAGTCTAGTATTCAATCTCATCGTCATCGTAGGAAACTTCTTCATCCTTTGTTAGGGGTTGAGCGTGACCTTTTTCATCATCCCATCCACTCAAGACAATGTCCTCAAAAAGAAACTTGGCGGTGATGTGAACTTCACCTTGAAGTCGTATTTGTCACAGCCAAGGATATCAACCACTTGTTTACTTCATGAGCTTTCTTAATGAACTCACGGTCCATGCATGAAGCTCTATGCTCATCCTCACTTTCGGTATATGAGTCATGGTACATTGGGGTTTTTCCTTTTGGGCTCGATGATCCTCCTCTCGAGTGTTATCCTTGTTCGAGCTTTTAACTTCCTTTATGATCTCTCACCAGCCAAATCAAACTTAAGCTAAGGTCATTGATTCTTGAGTGGCTCCACTATCTTCATATTGGATGATTCCCATCTCAACCAACTTAGCTAAGTAGGCTATCTTTCATCATAGGTGATATTGCCTTTCATTCGGCAATAATAGCAAAGGGCATGATTTGCCTCAACTTATGCATATCTACAAGGAATGGGTACTTGTTATCATCCCCAAAGATTACATTGACATCCTTGGCTTGCTTTAGGAGGGGATTTTATTGGACATTTGGCATCGAGTCCTTAAAGGTAAGGAACTTCTTGTCCAACAAGTTCTAGATCTTCGAATGGAGGACATAGCGGTTGTCCACATGATGTCCCTTCTCTTCCATGTGGTATTCACAAATCTTGTTGGGGTCAAACCCAGGGAACTTCGATGATTATCCCTCAGAACTTCTCTAGCCACCAGATGATTCTCAATTAGCATTGGAAGTAGTTGCGACATTGGTCTTGGCAATGGAGTAAACTACCTTTGTAGGGCTTTCCCTTTACAATCAAAGATTCGGGAAGAGATTCCAACCTCCACGGTAGGCTTATGAGTGGGAGGAGTGTACATCATTTGAACGGCCAAGTTTTGGATGTGGCCAATCTCCATAGTGGACTCCTTATCCTTTTTTGGGGTATACTCGCAATTTGTGGTCTCAGCTAGTCTTTCTTCTCGAATGATTCCCTCAATGCATTCTCCCAACTCAACCAACGAGGCAAAGTTGATGCAGGTGTGGTTATACATCTTCTCAAAGAAGTCTCAAGGCATGACTTAAAGTAACAGTTTCATAGCCTCCTTCTTGAACAAAGGTGGCTTCACTTGTGATGCATATGGCTCTCCACCTTTGAGCATACACCATAAACGTTTCACTCCCCTTTCTCGACTTGGATCAGCTCCTCTTGAGTTGGCGCAATCTCAATGTTCAATTTGTATTGTTGTAGGAACTCATTAGCGAGATCCTCTCATGTATGGATCTTTTTCAAATCCAACTCAATGAACAAAGTCAATGCTGGACCAAACAAGCTATCTTGAAATGAATTGGTGAGGAGTGGAGGTTTGTTAGAATAATAGGCCATCTTTTCCAAATAGTACTTCAAATGGGTCTTGGGGCAACCAATGCCATCATACTTCGTTGTAAACTTGAGCTCCTTGTGGAATTTAGGGACCTTCCCCTTGATGAAGGGTGACACTTTGTCAAACCCCTTAAGGTGGTAGCCTTGTAGCATGCAAAGGTGCTCCTCGATTTTCGCGAGGTGTCTTGAACTCTCTTCATCAAAGTGGAGAATTGAGGTCTCCTTAGATAGAGCCTCTAATCAATGACTATCGGAATAAGAGTAGGAACCTCTTAAAGGTCTTTTCCTAAGGGGTTCAGCCACCAACACATCAGCAAGCATGGTGGGAAGATTCGTTGTGGTAGCGGCGGGATACAAACATCAAGCTCTTAACTTGATGAGAGAGATTGGTTAGCAATGCCATCATCTATGCCATTTGATTCTCCATGGTATTGATGTGAATATGGGTATCTTCACTCTTCATCCTTGCTTGGCGGTGAGTACATATGATAGACCGTTTCTCAACCATCTTTCAATACCTTTTGAAAGAAAGGAACTCAATTAGTACATGATGAAAGGAGATTAAGAAGATACAAATCTTGTCAATTCTATATTTTCTTGAGAAGGAATGATGATAAGAAGCTTATATGACACTAGTCTCATATATCATCTCATCAAGATTTCTTCAAAAGAAATTATACAATTGAAGAGGACGACAACCAAAATTTAATCCGAATGCCCCTTTTCTAAAAAGTACATGACAAAGGAAAAAATCCATGAATTTTATTGATTACATTGAAAAATGACAAAAGAGGCAAGATTTGCATCCTTGAAGTTTACAAAATGGTTCGACATTACATGTAATATAGAAGTGAATACAAGAAAACTTCAATTACAATGGAAAAGAGGAAATACAAAGAA
This sequence comes from Eucalyptus sideroxylon, assembly GCA_014182405.2. Lineage (NCBI taxonomy): Eukaryota > Viridiplantae > Streptophyta > Magnoliopsida > Myrtales > Myrtaceae > Eucalyptus > Eucalyptus sideroxylon. The sequence continues at coordinate 18,194,630 of CM024551.2, read as the reverse complement.
ATTCTCATTACAAGGACAAAAGGAAAATACATCAAAAACCTCAAACAAGAATCCTAAGAACTAGATGAGATTGTGTGGAAACACTTCTTATCATGGGCTAAGCGTCCCACATTGATCAACGCTTCATCTCATGTGCCTCAATATGTGCTTGTGGGAATCGTGGAGGCTCGGGAATATCAAGTAGCTCCACCTCAAGCTCAAGGTTCCACTTGGCGGTATATATTGTTGATAGTCGCATGATGGGTCTTCATTTCTCCCTCCAGGTCGAACTTATCAACCGCGACTACGGGATGCGTAAGGATTGGGTGTGCCATATCCCAATAGTGTCTTGGATTGCGGTTTCAACATGGCCAATTTGGTCTTTTGCAATGATCTTATTGTGATAATTAATATGGTACAACCCCAGCTTGAGAATTGGTGGGATCATTTGAAAGCACGCGATATTGTGGAACACCCTTAAAGGGTAATTTACATTTTGACCCATTAACCCCATGAGAGGGAATGGTCACCAACTCCACTAATAAGGTACACTTCGGATTCCAAAACCATCAAACATGCCATTGGATTAAGCTGGGGGTGAGACTTTTTGGGGAAATAGAACAACATAGAGAAGGACCAAGATGGAAAGAATTCGTTCTTTTCATGGAACATGAGAATTGGATGATAATTCTTTGTGACATTGATGATTCTTAGGCGAGGGGCAAACTCTTTGATGTGAGATACGAGCTAAATTTGGAGAAGACCTAATGCAGCTCTAAGAGTTCCTTGACTATTTTCTTTGAATCGATTGAGAGACACAAAGGTTTTAGCGAGAATCATGTGTGTAAAATGGCTAAAGGCACAAACTTAGTTAACAATGTGAGTAACCAAGGGATCCATCATTTTTCGAGTGTAAGGGAATATGAAAAAGTCAAAGAATATGAGAAGAAAGAAACAGGAATTTGATTCCCAAATTTAGGCCTAAGATTAAGGAGATTTTGCTCAAGGAATGTGTAAGACATGGAATTTGAATTTCCCTTCAGAATGGCTCTAATTTTATTGAAGGGAATATTAAGGAATTGACTTAATAGTGAGATCATATTTTGACCAATAGGATGTAGGGTTCAACTCATAGTGGTTAAACATGAAAGTGGAGGTCACGGGGTTCCAAAAATGGACCAATGCCTTCACCATCACGATTCAAGGTTCAACCTTCAATAAGATCGGAAGAAAGCCAATGCACTTCTCCACATAATCTCGATGCTTCGGGTCAAGATTATCCCATATGATCCTGAGACTCCTCGGCATGGGGATCACGTTGATCTCGGGCTTGCCCATCTAAGCCTAAACCTAAAGGGGCAATTGCAATTAAAGATTTATCGTCGTTGAAATATAAAGCATGTAATTAAATTCAAAAATTAAGAAAAGATAATGATGATAAAACAACAATGATATCTTGCCAACCAAACACATGACAAGCACAAATCATGCATTGCATGGGATCTTGTGAGATTTCACATCTAAGGTGAGGATGCTAAAGGCTCAAGGTCTCCATCCCTAAAGACAAAATTAGTTTATCCCACCGCTACTATCGTTAGTTAGTGCTACTTTTATCAATCGGGATGAGCAAATTTATGGAAGCATAGATTACCACAAGCGTTCACTCACGGATTTCACCCATAAACTCTCTTAAGGTTCTAAATTGGGTGATCAAGATTTCATATCGTGGTTGTGTGTGCAGTGTCATACTAAAGCTCCTAAACATGTGTTTAAATTTAAACATCTAGCACTTCAATATAAATTCACATACATTCATACATCCCTACTCCACTTGCAAAACAAAGGGTTTACAAACATGCCACCCCCTTATAACTCCCACTTACAAGACCGTTTAACACTTACCTTGCAACTTACCTCATTTTCATGCGACTTTGACATGTAGGCAATTCTACATAAGACACGTTAGTTAATGTGACAACCATTTTAAACCACTTCAAGTCCTCTTAATCTAGTAATTAGTCCTTAGTGGAGTCGCCAAGTCTGTCGCGACCCAACCTCATCACCACCCATCCCTCGAGGAAAGAAAATGGGGAAAGGTCAGATTTAGAGATACTTGACCACATGAGCTCCCTCACATTTCTCTTTCACATAGGTATCATTATTTCACTTTTTGGGCCAACCTCTTGTGAGTTCATTTGATCGCAGTCACAAGCTCTCCCAAGCTCATATCCCACATGACAGCAAAAGGTGTCATGACCCTACTCTAACATCATGACACGTCTTGATTGATGGTTTTAAGGTTAAAAGGAAACCGGACATAAATGTGAGTTTAGGGGTATTTTTATCATGATAGCCCTCTCAACATGTACATCTGCATCAAAGATGACATCACCATCTTGAGTATGTTAAATCACAACTACAAACCTTCTCTTAAAGATTTATACCCCTCAGGATGAGTTTTTTTTAAATGATCTAGTTGTTTAAGACAACTTAGAAATAAAATGGGAGTTGCTACTAATCTCGTTTTTAGGGGTTGGCTAGAAAACCCAATCAAGAGTTAAGAGTAGTCCCTCAATTTCTATGCAACTAGATATCTAGGTTTGGAGGTTTGGGTTATTCTTAGCGTCCTTTTGGTACCTAACAGTATGTCGTGTTACCAATGGTTCCATGTATTTCTTTTTACCTTTTCAAAATCAATTATCCTAAACTAAGTGATTATGTGTGGATGGTCATTTGCGCACTATTCTATTTCTAAAAATAAAATAAAAGATAGTACAAAATTGAATTTGAAGTACTTGAAACAAAAAGTAGACAACCAAGGAAAGTAGTAAATCTATCATGCAATACTTAAAGAAGAAGTAAACTTAAAAGGTAAGCAAAAGGAAGAACTAGCAACTCATTAGGTGTTTATAAAAATGAGAAGACCCTAGACATATGTCGGGGATGGATGGTATAAAATTATGGTTGGAATGGACATCAACCTTCCACCGTCTTCATGTCCCTTTGTCTTTGGGATCCTAATCTAAACCTAATCTAAGAACTATAGCTAAGTACATACCATGGAAAGAAAAAAACATGCACATCAAATAATCAAAAGCAAGACACAGGCTAAGATCAACCCAATCAAGTGAAGCAAGGTTTAAAATCAACCAAATTCGGGCATCGGGGTTATGTCACGACCCGAACCTCAAGCGTGCACATATCCCTCGGTGATTGATTAAATTGCGACGTCCCCGGATGTATCACCGACCCATTCATTTTTTTGCACATGCGTAAGTGTATAATCAAAACCCAAATAACACAAATATGGGATAGAAAAGCAGGACCATAATTTCACAAAAAACTTTTCATAAACAAGCTGAGTTTATCTACGATATTAGTCTAAGAACAAAGGTCTACTCCAAAAAGAAGAGCCACCTAGCTAACTAGGCATAGGACTCCTCAGCCGAGACCTTCGAGACCTCCGGGAGATCTGGGTCTTCCAAGACACCATTAGGGATGTCGGTGTCGAGGGGACCAACCATCTCCTCACCCTCAACAGCGGGTGTGTCAAAACCATCCAGTGGACCTTCCTATTTTCCGTTAGGCCAATGACAATGCCACGTTTTGAATCGACGAGGTATAAACTCAAGTAGGTCCTCATCGACCAAGATCGTAGACATCATGAGCTCACGGAGCCAGGAAGTCCCATGGATAAGGAAAAACGTACTCTGCTCACTGAACTATCTTGGTTACCCAAAATGTATTGGAGGGACTGCTATCTATGGACTTGAAAATATTTGAGCCCACGACGAGGTGAGACAACGTCTCAGCAAGTTCACCCCCTAAACCCTAATTACAAAGAAAATATGCCTAGGGGCGTCCTAACCACATAGCCACACAACCTCAGAGACTCACCTCATCTCAGGTCCTCTTTGCATGTCAATATAGTTCATATCATAGACATAAACAGTAATCAAGCTTAATCAATTGGAATGCCACATCTCATATCTCACATAGTCAATCATGGCCCAACGAGCACGACCTACTCGACGTTCTGCGGTCTTCTGGCGTAACCAGGCATTGTCTCGTCCAATCAAGTACATCAACATCTACATCTAAATGGCATTCTACATAGGAGCATCAGTCTAGCCTCAATTGTGACGAACATCCGTTGACTTGGGGCATTTTACATAGGAGCATCATCCACCCAACTCACATTGGGACGGGTTCTCATACCATTCCTGCACCCATCCAATCCTAGCCAAGACATCACGCTTTGTACTCAAATGTCACAATTAAAATAATGTACATGACTGATTTTCTTCGTATTAAAAACACATAGTAAAAATAATCGTGTCTGAGTACATGGTTAATTTGAACTAGAAAAATTGATATCCTCCCTTTTAAAATCTCATTTTATATGATATAGTATATAAAACCATTTTTGGTGTCAAAACCGATACTCGGTATTTTCTAATTAAATACCGAAATTTTGTAATTTTGAAATAATACTTAAAGTTACAATCACCACTCAATTTTCACAAATTAACACCCAATTACATAAACTAAGCACACCATTACAATCATCACGAAATTCCACTCGTCGGCTATCCCGGTGTAATTTTAGGAAAATATTAAATAATTAAATAAAAACCAATAAATCCAATAAATGCAAACCTAGGCCGAAAATGTTAATCTAACCACCTAAACGGGCCTATAAAATTTATGCACTTATCTAGATAAATAGTACAATCTAATTAGCCCCTAATTAATCTATTCTAACTATCTAACATGCATAATTAAGCAACTAAACCACTAATCTAAACTAACCACCTAACCTCATTTTAAGCTAAGCTAATTATCTACTAAGCATCATTAACTTCCTAAGTAGAGTTTGGCAAGTAAACTCATCGGCTTAGTGGGCCAGTGAGTCCATGGTGACGGCAACGCGGAGGCGAGCAACAAACAATTCTGCAATGACACCAAGCAGGATTCGAATGGGCCTTAAAACATGCCTAGAAGTCCAAGAACCCTTGTTGGCCTTTGGCCTCTTTCCTCGGGCCGAATGGGGCTGGTCGGGGCTTGGCTTGGGTTGAAAGGGCCATGGTGGGACAGCGGTTGCTGCAGCAGCTCCTAGCGAGCTCAATGGAGGCGAATGGTAGTTGGAATGGCGATGGCAACGCTTCAACTATCTGGACAGAGGCTCAGGACAGCGGGTGGGCATGAGCAAGAGGCTCGGGCAGGCGAACGGTGTGCGCGGGCTAGCGTGCAGCTTGCGGGTGGCAGCAACAACGCTCAATGGGCGGTAGAAGGCTCGGATGATGGTTGACGGTCAGTGGAAGGGAGCTGGCTATTTCTCTGGTTCTCTAAGCTCTCAAAACCCACACAAATAGATAAAGGAGGAGGCAAGGAAGAAGAAGAAGCTGCTGAAGATGAGGAGGGGCCACCAAATTATCCAAGCACTCATCAAGCTTGCCCCACCACCTTGGCTGTCCTCCTCAGCCAATTTCCCTCCATGGCTTCCCCAAGAAGTCTCCCAAATGGTCCATATTGTTGCTCCCCCTTTGGCCTACGAATTTTGGACAATTTCCCTCCAATTTGACTCAATTCATTCTCTAAATGAGCTCGATTTGGCCTCCATAAATTTCCACCAAGGTGCCCTCATCCATCTCATGATTTTTCCTCATCAATTGTACCAACTTGAGTCCCAAAAATGCAACAAAAAACAGCCCTATAATTTTCTCGGTCAAAAATAGCCTTACTTTGAATTTTCGCTGAAATCTCGAGTTTGCAGAAAAATTTTCGGAAGATGAGTTGATGTTCCTAAAATGAATCGTGACATGACAGAATTTTCAATTTCTAAAATCGGGTTTAAATTTGCGGTTAATTTCAATCGGACGCGATTTTAGCGTGACCTAATCTATTAGATAGCTTTCAGGAATTTTTAGTACAATTGACCTGTGGTCGATTATTTTCGAGTCACATTATGCATCTTTGACTCATTGGGACTCTTGATTGTCATGAAAATCTCGAGATTTCAAATATGAGCACAGGGTACATAAATGATAGAAAAATCGGTCTAGTGTCACTCGACGAAAATTTTGCAATTAGGTGGAATCTTCTATGGTATTGAAGGAGCGACATGGGAGACTGAAGAGTCGATGAGGTAGTTGTACCCCCACATTTTTGCTTAAATTCTGTAATAGTTTTAATTTCGAGAAAGAAATTTTTATAAGAGGGGAAGAGTTGTCACATCCCAAATTTTCAATCCTATTTTCCATTGAATAAATCGAGCATTTCATCAATGCACCTATAGGGCTGTTCTCAAAGCTGATCACTCTCGAGATAACTAGACTATCTAGGGAAGTCATTAAGGAATTTTAATGTGATTGACCGGAGAATTCAACTAGGAATTGGTTATTCGACCGTGCTCATCTTTAGATGCCATTACGGTACAGTTAAAAATTGATTTGAGATCAGAGATAGGTCAGTTTGACTGAGATGTGTGGCTAATTATGGGTGACACCACTAAATTGAAAAATTCTTGTCAACCGACATTAGATTGATTTTTCTATCATTTTAGTACCTTATGTCTATATTTGAATCCTCAAGATTTTCACGACAACCAATAGTCACCAATGTGTCGAGTGGGCTCATTGTGGCTTGAAGAAAATTATTCACGAGTCATTTGCACTAAATATCTCTGAAAGCTACTCGGTAGTTTAGGTCATGCTAAAAACGTCCTTAAGTGAAATTAATCACGAATTTGAGTCAAATTTCAGAAATTGAAAGTTCTGTCATGTCACAATTAATTCTAGGAGCGTCAACTTAGTCTTAGGAGATTTTTCTGCAAACTGAGACTTTTTGGGGAAAAAAAGTCGTCACAGGGGCCGTTTTTGTTTAGAAAATATCGGAGATCGTTTTTTATTGCAAAATTGGAAAGCAAGTGGGATCAATTTGTGAGGAAAAATACTAATTTGATCGGTAAGGTGTCGATAGAATTTATAGAGCCTGATTTGTGTTAATTTAAGAAGGAATTGGTGTCCAATTGAGGGAGAAACCCATGAAATTCGTATGCCCCCACCACCCTCAACATTTGGACCAATTCAATCTTCTAGATTGAAGCATTGTTGGCTAAATTGTGGCCATGGAAGCCAGCCTTAGCTGAGAATTGGTTAAGGGGGACAAGTGAAGAGAAAATATGATCAAATGGCCCCTATTATTCCCTCTTGTCTCCTTCTCTCCCCCTCAGCCGGTCAACAAGCCCATCCTCCCTCTTCTCTGTGCTATGCAAACTCCAGCCAAGCTAGAAGAACAATCGGAGTAGCCACACCTCTCGGCGGATAGCATGCTGTTGTCGCTTGCGCCATCACGCCAGCGCATCACTACTCCGCCTCCACCATGCGACCTCGACACCCAGCAACCTTGCCCCGACGTCTCAGCCACTATTCACTGTCTTGTGGAGCTCAACCGGAGCTATCCTGCCTCTATTCAACCATCATGAGTCCTCGCCTTGGCCCGATTTAGCCCTTTCAACTTTCCTCGGTCCTCACTCGCCTTAACCAACCCTTGTTCTCTCTCTTTCTAGCCAAGAACAGAAGCTTTGAAATGGGTCTCATGGCTACAATGAGGCCCGTTTTGAGGGTTTTCCCGGCCCTAAAAGCTAAGACTACTTTGGAGAGAATCGAGCCTCGTTGCATACTTGTCGATTTGAACCAACTAGCTTGCCGAACAAGTGAGTTTAACTCACTAATCCTCGCTTAGTAGGTTAATCACGCTTAGGGTTGATTAATTTAGGCTAAGATGGATTAGGTGGTTAGATTAGATTAGATTAGAGAATTTAATTATTTGCCGATGCATGTTAGGTGGTTAGTTAGTTCAATTAGCGAGTAAACATGTTCTAATATTTATTGAATGAGTCTTGGAAATTTTTCAAGTTCATTTCAGCGTCCAATTAGGCATTACAGGCCTAAGTTTGATTTATTGCATTTATTAATTAATTTTCATAATTATTTAACTAATTATTTATATTCGGAAAATTAGATTGGGATAGCCGGTGACCAGAATTTTATGTTGATTGTTGTGGTGTGATTCGTTTATTTATTTGAGCTCTAATTTGTGCTGAATTGATTTAATTGTGATTTTAGGATTTTATTCCTAGATTAATTAAATTTGGTAATTAATCGAAGAATTACTGGGCGTCGATCTACAACGCTAAAAATTTATTTTGGGACTGCTGAAAATAGTGGGAGGTTCAAAAGTGAAATCCTTATATTTTGGCTAAGGTTGGCTATGTAGCTACACACGTGTATTTTTATTGGATATGATAAAAATGGTAAATTGATTGTACGATCGAAATAGTGTATTATAATAGCTAGGTGACTCTACATCGGCTCGGTCACTCTATATGTCATCTTAGAGATAGGATGATGTGTTATATTGGCTCAATGACTCTATATATCATATTGGAGAAAGGACGATATACAATAGTGGCTTGACAACTCTATATGTCATCTTGGAGAAAGGATGGTAAGCAATACTAGCTCGGTGACTCGATATGTCATCTTAGAGAATGAACAGTATGCTATTTATTAACCTTTGGGACAAGCTACTATCTATATATCACCTAGGGTGAGCAATCTTGGATTTTGATCAAACGTATAAATAGTATTGTTTTGACCAAGTGAAGATCCAATGACATATAATCGACTGAGTCGATTGATCGATGATTCGATATATGGTAATTGATTGTATGTCTATATGAATTGTATTGTTTTGCAAGGATTTTCGGCCAAGGTAAGTCCTCTGACCCATGTTGTGCTTAGGCAACCCTTAGGGCGTATTAGCTTCCTAATCAAGTCTTAGGAGGGTAGAACTTGCTGAGACGTAGTCTCATCCCGTTATGGAACAACATTTCAGGTCCCCAGATGGCAGTACCTCCACCACCTCCTATGCATTTTGGTATACCGAAAGAAATCACTAAGATATGTTATCACATTCCAATACACTATCACTCTGAAGGATTGAAATATATATTAGTGAAATCCACTGTCTGGAATGATGTAGGCGAACCCCAAAAGGTGCCCCACAAATTTCGGTTGCGGTATTGCCATTACAATGATAGACGAAGGGTGGATCTTGTTCCGGAATCTGATGTACCTATGTATGTTTAATAGGTAGCGTTCGGGAAGGGGACAGTAGATCCCAAGGGTGGATTAATGATTGATGCGAAAGATCCCAAGCTTGGTGATGATCCTCACTCTCTGGAGCACTCAGCAGTGGACTCCAACTGGAGCATGAAAGAAAGAGAGATTGTTGAGGAGAGGAGAACTCGGAGGAGAACCCGGAGGAGGATCCAGAGGAGGATTGAAAACCCCACCCCTATTTTGCAAACCCTATGTTGTGAAAGACTAGACTTTTGTTAATAGTATTGTAATATATACTATTAACAAAAGTGATGTTGTGGTTTTTCAGGTTTGAGAAAAATATGGCCTACTTTTCTATCCATTGTTTTATTGTCTGTGGGTTTTATTATACTTCCACATGTGTATTTAAAATGAATGGGTCGGCAATGCGTCCCGGAACGTCGACTAGTGAGAGATGGGCGCACACTGTGGCATCCCAAAAAAATTCAAGACAAGCTCTAAGGTGTATTAAAGCCCATAATTAGGTAATGAAATTACCTATAGTTTATGATTTAGCCATTAGTCTCCTCTTAAGACTAAGTGATATAGGCTTGTGTTCATGAGTTTTTAAATTAGTGTTATGGGATAAATTAATGAGAATGATTTATTCTTAGCCATGTGAAATTTAAAATTTGAAATCTATAAAAGAAATAATTAAGGATGAATAATTGAAAGTGAAATTGTGGGTTTAATTAGGTTGGGCCTTAGGCCCATTGGCTTGAGTTTTTGGTGGGCCGAATGGCCGGTCCAATTAGAGCCCAAGGAAGAGGCTGCCATCGACCATGAGGGGGGAGGAGTGGCCGGCCCACTTCTTCCAATTCAAGCCCAAGCCCAAGCCCATCTTGCATGTGGCATGCCAAGTGGCAAAAAAGGCTTGCATGCATTGGCCATTGAGAGAGACAAGTAATCATTGCCAATGATGGAGATTTGGGGGAATAAAAAGGAGAGGAAGAGAGAGAGTGGCCGGTTGAGAGCTGCCGTCCAACGGATGTTCGCCCATCACCGCCCGCACGCCATCCATCCGTCGCCGGTGTGCCATTCGTGTGCCGTTGTCCGCTTGGTCCTAGAGGCAAGTTGGGATTGATTTCCACTCTTGCATGTGTGATTTGTTGGTGGTAGATTTCGGATGTTAGGGTAGACAAAACCGAAGCTAGAATGTGACTTGTTCTTGAGTATGTTTGCTGTTTTCGTGTGAACAGCCTGACCCAGAATTTTGTGAAGGCTTTCATGCATGTTTCGAGTTGGATTTTGACTTTGATTCCTTCATGAAAGTTGTAGCCAACATCCTAAAATACAACATACTAAAATTTGGGACAAAATGATGGAGATTTAAGGGGTCAAACCCTCATCCTACGGAGACACTAAATCTGGGACTGTTTTGCTGACATTTTGGTAGATTTGTGGTTACATGTCGATTTTTACTAAGAATGTCTCTTTGACTTCTTCATGAAACTTGTAGAGAACATCCTAAAGACTAACATACTCAAATTTGAAGTAAAATAAGCAAGTTTAGCCTAGTGAATCGACTTACTCTTCAAGACGGTAAATCTGGAGACACGGTACAGGACACCCAAGACTTCATGGACCCATATGGTAACTATTATTTGGAAATTTGACTTAGATCCCTTAATAAAAGTTGTAGGGGACCTCTTGAAGTAAAACATCCAAATTTCAGAGAAAACGAAGAAGAATAAAGGGGTGAAAACTAGGTATTTCGGAGATGAGTACACTGGACGTTTCGGTGCAAGAACCAGAAGATTCGGATGACTATAGAAAATTATCTAGAAAAAATCTGGCCTAGAAGTCCTCATGAAAAATCTACTTTAGTGTCTTAACTATAACCTGGTAAAATTTCATAATTTTCGGAGGTTGTTCGTGTATTTTAATCGAATTATTTCGAAAACTGCACATTCCATTTCTATCCGAAATGTCATGCTGTATTTGTGTGAATTATATCTTTTGTGTGGAACTCTATTGCGCATGTGCTTTTCATGAAATTACTATCTTATTGTCTTGTCTATCACATGCCTTGATTTCATGATTTTTTAGAAGCACATGGATATTTAATTTAAATATTTTCTAAAAATGGTACATGTTGGAATTTTGAAAAAGGCATGAAATATGGACCATTTTAAATTGCATGGACTCCATGAATTGTATTGATTGGATGATATTGTCTTGTTGCATGTATGATAATGATTTGAGATGCATGTATGAATTCAATGATGAATATGATCTTGATTGCCATCACATCACATGCCATATTAAAATTGAACTAGAATTGAAGATGAGAATTGAGATAAATGAAAAGGCCGTTGGAGGTGTGAGCTGACGATGTCCCGGGAGTGTTAAGATGCCTGGCTAGAAGGGTATGGCCAGTTCCCCAGTGGTCATGAATGGCCGGATACCAGAGGGCCTCGGGAGTATCGAGAGGTGTCGAGATGCCCGAAGAGTGGGGGAGCCAGAAGCTCGGTAGGTATTGTGCCGAGGGATACCTCGCGATGCTAGTTTAGGTGCGAGATGCTTGGCTAGAAGCGTATGGCCGGTTGCCCGGTGGCCTTAAATGGCTGAATGTCGGAGGGTCCTCATGATGCCAGTTGGGGTACAATATGCCTGGAGAGTGGGGGAGCCGAATGGTCTAATTATATCTTGGATATATGTGGGATGCAAACATTGGTCCCGAGAAAGAGAAATGTGGTGGTCCAAAATGAAATTGAAATTTAATTATGCACGATGTTACATGCATGGATGCATGGCAATGATGATGGTACATGTGATATGATGATGATGTTACATGCATTGATGCATGGCAATGATGATGGTACATGTGATATGATGATGATGTTACATGCATGGATGCATGACATGCTAATGGTACATGTGATACGATGATGATGTTACATGCATTAATGCATGGCAATGATGATGGTACATGTGATAAGATGATGATGTTACATGCATAAATGCATGGCAATGATGATGGTACATGTGATATGATGATGATGTTACATGCATGGACTGACATTTATTCGAGTTCGCACCTTAGTGATGTATGATGTGGGCCTGGCTGAGGGCCCTGTCATTCAGGAGTTCATATCCGTCCATGTTCGTCGAGACGGAGTGATGCGCGAGATGTTGCCGCCACCACTGCCTGATGCACCGGGATAGGTGTGAGGGCCCGTGCGTGAGAAGTAGGAGCTGTAACTTTTTGGGACAACTAGCCGACACTAGTAGATGGGGGAATCTTGCACGATAGACATAGTGGGTCGAGTGCTTCTTTTTGGGTTTATGGCTGAGTGTGGCTTAATGTCCTGACCTTTCTTTTGATGTACTGACCCAAGGAAACCCATCGTGGAAAATATGTAAATAAAAGTGTCGTGGTTTTATCTTTTCTATGATGTTTAGTGGTGTGCAATTGTATTATGGTTGTTGGAGGGAGAGATGGCGATATTGTATTTTGCTTCCGCTAATGAGTCGTGCTAGGACCGTTTAAAAAAAAATGCGTGTCTATGATTTACGACGCTTCCTCTAAGAGATGTAACTAGTGTTCTATTAGGTGTAGCATTAGGTGCCTGTGGCGACCTAGGGGGGTTCGGGGTGCCACACACGCTCAAGGATCGAGGTGTGACACAATCTTAACATTTTTTGCTCCCCGTGCCTAGCACATGCTTATAGGGGTAGTTTTGGGTATCAACTAATTCATGGAAATGACAAAATTTTGCAATTTACGTCAACACGAAATCACTAGAGAGATGAATGAGGAATAATAAGGACACTAGAGATTTACGTATTTCGGTCCCACTATCGATACCTACGTTCACGGGGGGAGCTAGTAGCAAATAATTCATTATAATTAGAGAGTCAGAGTTACATCATTCATACACTCAGGTGTTTCCTGCACTTATATCTAAATCTAAATCCAAAGTGTTTATAAATAAAGATGTAAACTCACAACACAAAATCACCGCTTGTTATAGCTCTTTTATGTACCCCTTGAATACAAGTACTTAGATCGTCATTCTTTTTGGTATGGCAACTTCACATTTCTTGTAGGCTTCTTGGCTCATGCGGGTCTTCTCTTTTCTTAAGCGACACTACTGCTTGCTGAAGAGAAACCTTGGCATTTTATATATATGTGTGGCTCCTCAGCTTTTTGCAGCTCCATGTCAAGAAAGAACCCATGTTTTGCTTTTATATGTATGCTTAGAGTCAACAATTTTGATCTTGGGCCCCACTTCTTCAATAAAACCAACTCCTATTCAGGTATAGCCATGGAGAAAAGAAACATTTTCTCTTTTTCTTGAACAAAGTCGTATTTGCCCCCAAAAGTTAAATAATAAAGAAAAGTGTATCCATCTTTTGTCCTTTAGTGCAAAAATTTTGTACGTCCAAGGCAAATTCATGAAACAAGAGCTTCTTCATTTGAATTCAAATTCCTAAGGGAAAATCTTTCTCAACAAATTGGATTTAGCAAATCAATATCCAAATTCAAGCTCAAAACATTAATTTAACAATTCTCCATTTTGGCTTAATGTTTGAAGTCAAATTATAGTGCTCATCATCTATACTTTGCTCTCCTAACGCCCCCAATGAGTGCTCACTCTTTACAGATGCCAATTGAGCTTAAGCGAGCTTGAGTTTCATTAAAAGAATAGGCTCAGTCATCATGTCTACTAGGTTATCTACTATAACAATCTTTTTCATAATAACATCACCATTTACTAAGAGATATCGGATAAAGTGATACCTGATGTTGATATGCTTCGTTTGCTCATGATAAACTGAATTATATGTCAAAGATATCACATCTTGGTTATCATAGTGTATATTAACACATTTCTTATATAACCCAAAGTCTAAGAGTAAACTTTGCAGCCATATTGTTTCCTTTGCTATATATGTAAATGCCATGTACTCTACCTCGATTGAAGACAAGGTGACGTGATCTTGTAAGGACACTTTCCAACTAACTATACTGCTTGCTAGCATAAACACATACCTTATTAAATACTTGCAATCATCCAAGTCTCCAGCATGATTCGAATCCACAAATCAGTGGTCTCACTACCATAGTATCCCTTCAGTGTACTATTTACACGTCTATTATTCCCTTCAAATATTTGAGGATCCATTTCACAACTTCCCAATGAGTTTTACCAAAATGGTTCATATAACAACTAATTACGCTCATAACTTGTGAAATATCAAGTCTAGTGTACACTATAACATACATAATACTACCCACAACACTAGGCTATAGTCATAGTGATCCTCCTATTCAACTACTTCAACCATTTTTGAACACCTCATGGAGTGCTCAAGGTATTTTATTAAAAAAATTCCCAATTCTCCCATTGGAGCTTCAACTCTTACATAGAGTTCTTGCTTTGACAATTCAAAAGTAGGAGAAGGTTTTTTACTAATGAATCAATATTCAAAATCATTTCTCAATTTATGGCAATAATTTATCTAAAAATTTAATGTGTTTCGATAAAGGTATACTCACAAACTTTGCCAACTACATGTTAAAACGTGTCACAATCTTGTCAATATATTTCTTTTGAGATAGACGTAAACTCCTATAGTCCTATCACGCAAAATCTGCATACCCAATATTTTCTTTGCATCACTTAAATCTTTCATCTCAAATTCAACATTTAGTTACTTCTTCAGCACATCAATATCATACATATTCTTAGTTGCTATTAGCATATCATCAACATATAGTAATAGATAAATCAAAGCCATTCTCCAATCTCTTAAAGTAAACACAACTATCCATATGACTTTTCGAATAGTTTGATTAGCCATAAAAACATCAAAACACTTATATCACTGCCTAGGAGATTGTTTCAGCCCATATAAAGATTTATTTAACAAGCAAACGTGATATTCCTTACCCGAAATAGAAAATTCTCTAGCTGCTTCATGTAAATTCGTTCCTCCAACTCACCATGAAGAATGCAATTTTCACATCTAGCTGCTCTAACTCAAGATTCTACGAAACAACTAAGGCAAGTAAAAAATGAATAAAAGTATATCTTACCATAGGAGAGATCACCTCATTTTAGTCAATGCCTTCCCGATGTGTACCCCTTCGCCGCGAGTCTCGCCTTGTACCTCACTGTCTCAACACTAGGAATGCCTTATATTCATTTAAAGACCCATTTAGTTTTGACAATCTTTTGTCTCTTTGGTACTATCACCAACTCCCATATATGCTTTCAATGGAGCCATTACATCTCTTCACTCATAGCCCCTAGCTATTGTGACAAGTCACTACTAGCCATTGCCTTAAAGTAAGACGAAAGCTCACTTGTCTCCACCTCATCACCTACAGTCAATGCATAAGCCATATCTGTATAACCATAACAATTGGTAATTTAATTTGTCTTTTCTATCTAATTGCGGCTATAGCGTGTTATGGCTATGTTGGTTGTCCACCATCACCAACTTCAGGAACTGCGACCTGATCTCAATCAACTTCTATTACCTTCGAGGTCTTTTGAGTCTTCACTTGAAGCTCCACTCCTAAAGCTTCACCTCACTAGTGACACCATGATTTGTCTATTCTATTGATTGTGTTACAGAACTCCTCTATTGAAGCATTGTAGTCTCGTTGAAAATTACGTCTTTGCTGATTAGAAATCGGGTGATTTGGGATTAGTGTACCATAGCCAAGAGCCTTTCACCCCATGTGCATAACCTAGAAATATGCACTTCTTTGCCCTTGACTCAAGCATACATCACTCGCATGAGCATATACAGGACATCCGAATATAAGTAATCTAGAGTAATCAATAGGTTTCCCTGACCATCCTTTCTCAAGAGTCTTCCACTCGATAGTAGATGATGGATATTGATTAACCAAGTAATATGCCATGTTCACTACTTCGGTCCAAAATCTCTTGCCAAGTCTTGCGAAAGCATGCATCGAACTCGCTTAAGCAATCGTTCTACCACACCATTTTGCTATGGTGTCGTAAGTACTATGCGGTGTCCCATAATCCCTTCTTTCTCACGAAAGTCGGTAAAATCTTTACCACAAAACTCCATGCCATTTTAAGTTCTTAGGCACTTGATCTATTTATCTAGCTACTTCTTAATCAATGCATTAAATTTCTTGAACCGATCGAACGCATCATATTTATGCTTTAGAAAGTATACCAATACCTTTTCTTGAATAATCGTCAATAAATGTCAACATATATTGGGCACCTCTTTTCGAAGGAATAGAAGATGAGCCCTAGATGTCTGAATGAATTTATTCAATTGGTCGCTTAGTCAAATAAATAGCCATAGTAAACTTAATTTGGTGTTGTTTTCCTAAAGATGCAATGCTCACGTAAGTCCAACTTTCCTATCTTCTGATCCTTTAATAACCCCCTTTCACTCAGCATCATCATATCTATCTCACTCATATGCCTTATATGCATATGCCATAATTAAGTAAAGTTAGAGTCTAACTCACTTGATGAAATTGCATCAGTTCTAGTCATAGTGTCTCCTAATAGATGATAGATAATATTCACTTTCTTTCATTTCATCACTATTATGGCACATTGAGAGATCTTCAGTATTCCACCTTTAGCAATGTACCTATATCCCATTTAATTGGGTGTCCTTAGAGAAATAATGTTCTTCTTGAGCTCTGGTGTTTGCCTCATATCTATTAATGTGGGCAACACCCCATCATGCATCCAAATCCGAATTGTTCATATCCTTACATGTGGCATCCCAAAAAATTTAAGACGGGCTCTAAGGTGTGTTAAAGCCCATAATTAGGAAATGAAATTACATATGGTTTATGTTTTAGCCATTAGTCTCCTTTTAAGACTAAGTGATATGCACTTGTGTTCATAAGTTTTTAAATTAGTATTATAGGATAAATTAATGAGGATGATTTATTATTGACCATGTGGAATTTAAAATTTGAAATCTATGAAAGAAATAATTAAAGATGAATAATTGAAAGTGAAATTGTGGGTTTAATTAGGTTGGGCCTTAGGCCCATTAGCCTAAGCTTTTGGTGGGCCGAATGGCCGGCCCAATTGAGGCCCATGAGGTGACCGTCGACCAAGAGGAGGGGAAGGAGTGGCCGGCCCACTGCTTCCAATCCAAGCCCAAGCCCAAAGCCCAAAGCCCATCATGCATGTGTCAAGACAAGTGGCAAGAGGAGGTCTTCATGCATTGGCTTGTGGAGAGGCAAGTGATGATTGCTAATGATGAGGATTTGGGGAAATAAAAGGAAGAGGAGAGAGAGAGGGTGGCTGGTTGGTGGTATTCGGCCAAGTGAGAAAGAGAGAGAGAGAGTGAGGCCGAGAGGAGAGGAACTGAGGAGGAGGAGGAGCCATCACCACCCATTTGCCGCCCGTTCGTCCGCGATGTGCCGTCATTCTCTTGAGTTTAGAGGTAAGTTGTGACTGATTTCCACTCTTGCATGTGTGCCTTGCATGTGTGATTTGTTGGTGGTAGGTTTCGGATCATAGGATAGGCAAAACCGAAGCTAGAATGTGACTTGTTCTTGAGTTTGCATGCTGTTTTCGTATGAACCGCCTAAACCAGAATCTTGTGAGAGCTTGCATACATGTTTTGAGTTTGATTTTGACCTTGATTCCTTCATGAAAGTTGTATCCAACATCTTAAACTAAAACATACTAAAATTTTGGACAGAATGATGGAGATTTAAAGGGTCAAACCCTCATCCTACGAAGACACTAGATCTGGAACAGTTTTGCTGACCTTTTGGTAGATTTGTGGTTGCATGTCGATTTTTATCAAGAATATCTCTTTGAATTATTCATGAAACTTGTAGAGAACATCCTAAAGGTTAACATACTCAAATTTGAAGTAAAATGAGCAAGTGTAGCCTAGTGAATCGACTTACTCTTGAAGATGGTAAATCTGGAGACGCGGTACAGGACACCCGAGACTTCATGGACCCATATAATGACTATACTTTGGAAATTTGACTTAGATTCCTTAATGAAATTTGTAGGGGACCTCTTGAAGTAAAACATATCCAAATTTCAGAGGAAATGAAGAGGAATAAAGGGGTGAAAACTCGATATTTCGGAGGTGACTACACTGGACATTTCGGTGCGAGAACCAGAAGCTTTATACGACTATAGAAAATGATCTAAAACGAATCTGGCCTAGAAGTCTTCATGAAAAATCTACTTTAGTGTCTTAATATAACTTGGTAAAATTTAATTGAATTATTTCAGAAATTGTGCATTCTGTTTCTATCCGAAATTTGCATACTGTATTTGTGTGAGTTGTATCTTCTTGTGTGGAACTCTATTGGGCATGTGCTTTCATGAAATTATTATCTTATTGTCTTGTCTATCACTTATCTTGATTTCATGATTTTTGAGAAGCATATGGATATTTAATTTAAATATTTTCTAAAAATGGTACATGCTGGAATTTTGTAAAAGGCATGAAATATGAACCATTCTAAATTGCATGGACTCCATGAATTGTATTGATTGGATGATAGTGTCTTGCTGCATGAATGATGATGATTTGAGATGCATGTATGAATTCAATGATGAATATGATCTTGATTGCCATCACATCACATGCCATGTTAAAATTGATCTATAATTGAAGATGAGAATTGAGATAAATGAGAAGGCCGTTGGAGGTGTGAGCCAATGATGCCCTCGGAGTGTCAGGATGCCTGGCTAGAAGGGTACGGCTGGTTGCTCGGTGGTCATGAATGGCCAGATACCGGAGGGCCTCGGGAGTATCGAGAGGTGTCGAGATGTCCGGAGAGTGGGGGAGCCAGAAGCTCGGCAGGTATTGTGCCGGGGGATACCTCGCGATGCCGGCTTGGGTGCGAGATGCCTAGCTAGAATGGTACGGCCGGTTGCCCGGTGGCCTTAAATGGCTGGATGCCGGAGGGTCCTCGTGATGCTAGTTAGGGTACGAGATGCCCGGAGAGTGGGGGAGCCAGATGGTCTGATTGTATCTTGGATACATGTGGGATGCAAACATTGGTCCCGAGAAAAAGAAATGTGCCGGTCCAAGATAAAAATTGAAATTAAATTATGCATGATGATATATGCATGACATGATGATGCGGATATATGCATGGATGCATGGCAATGATGATGGTATATGTGATATGATGATGGTGTTATATGCATGGATGCATGGAAATAATTATGGTACATGTGATATGATGATGATGTTACATGCATGGATGCATGGTAATGATGATAGTACATGTGATATGATGATGATGTTATATGCATTGATACATGGTAAGGATGATGCCATATGTGACTTACTGATGGTAAGTATATGATATGTTGGTGATGTCTATATGATGATGTACATGAGGTATGATGACATGTGCATGATGCCATGGTATGCACGATTGTGATGATTGCGTGGTATGATGTATTGAGTGGTTTATTGGTCCTTTACCCACTAAGTGGTTGTACTCACCCCTTTGAGGACCAACATTTCAGATTAGCAGGATGCCGCTCCCTGCTGTCACGTGAGGCATATTTTACAGCCTTCCTTCCGATGTAGAGGTCGAGTGTGTGGAGATCGACTGTCCCACCATTCCTGGACTGACATTTATTCGAGTGCGTGCCTTAGTTATGTACGATGTGGGCCTGGCTAGGGGCCCTGTTACCTAGGAGTTCATATCCGTCCATGTTCGTCGAGATGGAGTGATGCGCGGGATGTTGCCGCCACCACCACCTGATGCACCGGGATGGGTGTGAGGGCCCGTGCGTGAGAAGTAGGAGTTGAAACTTTTTGGGATGATTAGCCGACACTAGTGATGGGGGATTTTTCACATTAGTTGTAGTGGGTCAAGAGTTTCTTTTTGGGGTTTAGGCCGAGTGCGGCTTCATGTCCTGGCCTTTCTTTTGATGTACCGACTCAAGGAAACCCATCTTGAAAATATGTAAATAAAGTGTCATGGCTTTGTCTTTTATTATGATGTTTAGTGGTGCGCAATTGTATCATGGCTGATGGAGGGAGAGATGGTGATATTATATTTTGCTTTCATTAATGAGTTGCGCAAAGACCATTTTCAAAAAAAAAAAATGCCTATAATTTACGACGCTTGTTCAAAGAGATGTGATTAGGGTAAGATTAGGTGCCTGTGGCAACCTAAGGGGGGTTCGGGGTGCTACATTACAACCTTGCAAATTGCCTTATTCCCCAAAGAGCTTTACCACCATCTGCAGTCTGGTAAGTAGTAAACTAGTTCTTATAAAAGCATCATATGATAAGAACACCCTTAATCCATCACCCATTTGTCTCTTGGCAAACTAGTAGTCACACATAAAATAGCTTTTGCATCACTAGTGCTCTTCTCGGCAATGTTTGCTACACTGCTTGTGACATTCTACATATCACATTTGTTTCTCCTCTTCGGACAATCTCTCTTGATGTGCCCTTTCTCGTAACACTCAAAGCACTTCACATGTCTTTTGGATTTTCTATGGCATGATTTTGACCTGCTTTTACCTCTACTGTCACTAGGCCCTCAATGTTGTTCTCTACCCCCAAATAATTAGTGCTTGCACTACCTCTTGCGTCGGACCATCATCTGCAACTTTCTCTATCACTCCTTAAAGAATAGAGCAAACTTTACCTCTTCCAAGGTAATTGTAGTATGCTCCTACGACAGTTAATCGGTAAAGTGCTTCCATGAATCTAGTAAAGAAGTTAATAACATCATGCCCCTTTCTTCATCATTGAATATCTTACTGACAATATTCAAATCCATTGTGAGTTTATTGAATTCATACATGTGAGATCCGATAGACATACCTTCAATATATCTAAACTAAAACATCATCTTCAACATGTATAAACGATTGTTAAAAGCTTTCTTTATATAATGTGCCTAAAGTTTTGCCCAAATTATAACGGCATCCTTCTCCTTAGCCATCTTTATTAAAAGCCCATCCAACAAATTCAATAAGTGTGACATCCAGATTTTCGGGTTTTAATTTGACTGGATAAATAGGATCCTGTCTCATCGCTCGTTAATTTATTGACGGGTCCGAAATTTCAATAAAGAAATTATCGGGGGAAAAATTGAAGCCCGAAAGGAAATAAAAAGGAAAAGAGAAAAGGAAAATGTACATAAAGGCATTATGTATTTTATTTTTCCTTTTTCTCTCTCTCCCTCTCTTTTCTTTTCTTTCTTTTCTCTCTTTTCTTTCTCTCTCCTCTCTCCTCTCCTCTCACCCTTCGTGCGGACACCCTCCCCACGCCAACTCTCTCTCTCCTTTTCCCCTTGCCGTTTCTTACTTTGCTTTCTCTTCCCTCTTTGACTAGTCAAAACTACTCTCTCTTATCTCTTCTTCTCTCTCCTCTCTCTTCTCCCTCATCCCACGTGACCTACTTCTTCTTCTTCCTTCTTGTTTGTGCGAACCAGCGAACCGAAGAGGAAGACAGCGCAGCTTCCGGGCCGTCGCCGCCGCGCCGGGCCGGATCGCCCGCACCCGCGACGCACGCCCGCGCACGCCGTGCGCTCCGCTCGCGTCCGTCGCTGCTGCCGCTCCTCCCTCCGCGCGATCCAGCCGACCCAGCCCCCATTCCGCCCCGTCCGGCCACCCTTCGGCCGCCGTTCGACCCGCCGGACCTCCCCGGCTTCCCCCTCACCCTTCGCCGGCCTCCCCTCGCCGCCCTAGCCGCCGGACGAGCTTTGTCCAGCCAAGAACAGTGGCTGGAAAAATGGGTTTCCAGCACTGTTCAAGGCCGTTTTGGGCCGTTTCCCGGCCCCGAACCCGAGCCGTGCTTTGGGAACAATTGTTCCTCGCGTCGACGCCGTCGAATTGATCCGATTTGCGCGCGATTTGGTGAGTAATCTCACTAATCCTGGATTAGTTGGCTAATTATGCTTTAGGTTGGTTTAGTTTTAATTAATTATGTTTAGGTTGTTAGATTAGAATTAATTAGCAATTATTAGTCAATTGTGATGTGATTTAAATAAATTGATTGCGCAATTAGCAAGTAGACGTGGTCTACTATTTATTGGAAGCATCTCGGGAATTTTTCGACCCCTAATCGGACTTCAATTTGGCGATTCGGGCCTAAGTGAGATTTTTGGGCATTTAAATATTAATTTTCGGAATTAAATTAAATAATTATTTATTTTCCGAAAATTCAAGGGAGATGGCCCGTGATCGGAAAATTATGCTGATGACTGTGGTGAAGTTTGTTTATTTAATCGGGCTTTATTTTGAGCTAAATTGAATTTTTAATATTAATTATTTAATTTTCGAAATTAATTAATTAATTATTTATTTCCTAAAAATTCAACTGGGATGGCCCATGACCGAAAAATTATGCTAATGACCGTGATGAAGTCCGTTTATTTAATTGGACCCTATTTTGAGCTAAACAGAATTTTTAATATTAAATAATTAATTTTCGAAATTAATTAATTAATTAATTATTTTTCGGAAATTAAGTTTGAGATGGCCGACGACCGAAATTTCATGCCGATTGTCATGGCGCAATTCGTTTATTTAATCGAGTTGTAGTTTGTGCTGAATTGAATTATTTATGGAATTGAGAATTATCCTTTAATGGAATAATCTTTGATTATTGATTGAAAAATAACCGGGCATTGGTTGATGATGCCAAAAATATTTGAATGGATTACAGAAAATGTGGGAGTTATGGAAAGAAAAATATTATATTTTGGCTAAGGCCAGCCGTGTGCCCACGCACGATATTTATCGAATATTTTTTTTATACGAAGAAATGAGGCCAAGACAGTGTGAGGCAGAATGTCATTGGGCCGTGAGGGATTAATCGTATGTTGACTTACAGTTATAGAAAGAGGATTATCAGAAGTGATGTGATGTGTGTTGTGTTGAGGGAAACCAATGGATCATGAGCAGGTAAAGGACTAAGTACTACACAAGTAGAAGACTTCGTGTGAGTTACCTCTAGCGCCTTATACCATTGCTTATTGTAGTTAAGGACTAAGTATTACATGGCGACTTGAGTCCCATGGGAATTACCTCTAGCGCCTTGCTGCATTGTTATGCATAGTAGAGGGCTAAGTGCTACACGATAGAAGATCTCGTGTGAGTCACCTCTAGCGCCTAACCCTATTGCATTTTGTAGTTAAGGACTAAGTACTATACGATAGCGAGATTTCGTGTGAGCTACCTCTAGCGCCTTATACTATTGTTATTTGTGGTCAAGGACTAAGTACCGCACGATGACGAGACTTCGTGTTGGGGTCACCTCTAGCGCCTTGAGCCTATATTTGAGTGGGAATGTTGAATGGGAATGTTGAGATTAATTATCGAGTATAGATGAAATCATCGATATGGTTTGATTTGTTTGTCAGGGATTGACTGATTGAACTGAATTGGCCGGGAAGGGTCATTGTTGACATGTAATCGACTAGGTCGATTGATCGATGATTCGATCTGAGTGTGACTGGATGTGATTCATTGCCTTGGTTGGATGTTGTGAATTGAATGATTGAATGGAGATGATCATGAATGATCTTCCTGGCATATAATCGACTATGTCGATTTGATCGATGCTTCGATAAGTGATCTGATTGCTTGGGTGCCTATTATGAATTGTACTAACTTGCAGGTGGGATCTGATGCTAAGGTACTTCTTCTGCCCTATGCGTGTATAGGCAGCCTATAGTATAATAGTTTACTAATTGGGCTTAGTGGGGTAGAACTCGCTGAGACGTAGTCTCATCCCAGTTTAGGGAAAAACATTTCAGGACCCCGTTGAGGAGCTGAGGAGAAATCTGAGAAGGAGAACTTGGAGGTGAAACTTGAGTAGAAGGACTTTTGGAAGAAGAAGATAATACCGAGAGAGATTTTGAGTATGACCTGAAGGGATTGAGATTCCATCTTCTTTTGTGAGCTCCAAATGATGTGAATAGTTATGAAGTTCTCTAATTGATGTCATGTACAAAAGTTTGGTTATAAATTTCAATATGAAAAATATGGCCCTGCTTTTCTATCCCAGGGATTTATAACTGCTTCCGCATGTGCTTAAGAATTGAAAGGGTCGGCGATACTAGTCCTGGGATATCGCATTATAAAATCGACCAAGTGAGAAGGATGTGTGCGTGCCTGAGGATCGGGGCGTGACAATAAGATTGTGTTCTTTGCTCTTTCCATTAGCTTTGACTTATCGGAGGCTTTCATTATAATTGGCAACTCATCTTCACCATCTAGTGCCTTAGCCAAATCTTTAGTTGTCAATAGTGCACGCATCTTGATACTCATAACCCAAAGTTGTTTTTTCCATTGAACTTCTCAATTTTAACTTTTGCCTTAGACATAATTGCAATAACAAAATTTTCAAATAATAATCAAACAAGCAAAAGCACAAAATCACAATCAAGAATTATGATCCCAAGCTCTAATATCAATTGTTGAAATATACTACGTGGAAATGATAGAATTTTCCAATTTATGTCAATGCGAAATCACCAGAGAAATAAATGAGAAATAGTAAGAATATTGGAGACTTACGGGGTTCAATTCGAGTTCGGTACCTATGTCCACAGGAAGAACTAACAGCAAATAATCAACTATAATTGGAGAATTAGAATTATAATCACTCACACAATCGAGTATTTCTTGCACCTAAATTTAAACCCAAACCCAAAGTATTTATAAATAAAGATGTAAACTCATAGCACAAAATGATCACGTGTTCAAGCCCCTTTACGTACTCCCAAATGCAAGAACTCCTATGATCGCTGTTCTTTTCGGTACATCGGCTTTACATTTCTTGTGTGGCTTTTTGGCTTGCGTGACTCTTCTCTTTTCTCAAGCGGTGCTACTCGAGAAACCCTAGCATTTTATATATATGTGCAGCTCCTTAGCTTTTTGCAGCTTTACGCCAAGAAAGAACCCACATTTTGCTTTTATATGTGTGCCCAGAGTCAACAATTTTGACCCTTAGGCCCAATTTATTCAATAAAACCAACTCCTATTCGGGCATAGCCAAGGAGAAATAAAACATTTCTCCTTTTCTTGAAGAAAGTCGTATTAGTCCCCAAAAGTTAAATAATAAAGGAAAGTGTGCCCATCTTTTGTCCTTTAGTGCAAAACTTTCATACATCCAAGGCAAGTCCATGAAACAAGAGCCTCTTCATCCGAATTCAAATTCTCATGGGAAAATCTTTCTCAACAAATGCGGTGTAACAAATCAATATCAAAATTCAAACTCAAGACATTAATTTAATAGATGATAATCGGTTATGAGTTGCTACTCTTGATTCAGTGGAACTCTGAGCAATTAATTGGAAGTGATCCTGGGTTTTGGTCGATGACTGAAATGGTTTTGCACTTATCAATTGGCCTCTCCTAATTGGGTGGCGGAGCCTTTGAGCTAGGGTGCATAGATCAATAGCTGGTAAATCAGCAGCGGCCAGACAATCGTTGAGATGGATACACACAGTTGCATTATTGTGCAAAACGGCTTCAATGAAAGTGTTGACTTTAAGATATAATGTCTCACGTAGGAATACAATAACATGGTCTTTTTTTTTTTCTGTAGAATAATGCACTCCAAAGTGTATTTTGATTATGAATTCAAACCCAAAGAAAGTTCTAGAAAGATAGCAGTATTGTTGAAGAAGAAGAAGATACTCGGTCCAATCTAATTAATGGACATTTCAACCTTCCAAAATAGCCTCGCACTGTTCTGGATGTTGGAGAATCTTCGTGACACCGTTCGAATGAAACTCAATGGTAGAAGAAAACTTTCTGCATAGCCACCGTTTCAAATTGCATTGAACCAGCGTTGGTCAAAGTCGAACGACTTTTTATTTTCTTCTAGATAGTCCTTTTCAATTTTTCTCCAATACAAAAAGCTAAATATTCAACATACAATATAATTCGATCACCTTATTGTTTGTTGTTTGTGATTACATAATCAGCCACCACATAAAGCACGGAATAGCATGTGCTTCATGTAAAACAGTTTCGACATCTTAGAGCTTACAGAGCCCAAAAAACTAAGAAAGACACATATGATCAAAAGTTCTCTCCACAAGCAAGACCGTTGGTCAATAATGCATCCTTAATCGAGGGGCACGGGTTCGTATATAGCTGACACAAGATAGTCCTTGGTGTCATTACTGGGATGACCGAATCCATCTCCATATCGGTAAAAAGTATGACAAACTCGTGCCAAGTTTAAACAGGCACCAAGAAAAGGCCCTATTCCGGGAATTGGGTAGTCTTCAAACACGGCTCTATTCATCCACTTCCATGTCTCACGCACCATATGTGTGATGTGTTCGCGCGCAGCCTCTTCGGACGCACCAGTTTCATTCATGTAGCATTCCAGCGCATTCAAATTGTCTCCTCGTGCCACTTCATACTAAGCATGGACGATTATTGTTGGGTTATATGCATAAGTCCGTATACTCATCTCACTTATCGAAGAAATAAAAAAGATGTACTATTTTTTTCCTATGAGACACTATTTACGAGGAGAAGAACAATATAAAAGTAAGTTACCGATGATGTACTGAAATCATTGATGAGTCGAAGCATCTTGCTAGAACAATGCATTATGCTTGGGATTTTCGACATGTAATCAAGTCCCTCTTCCGTCAATTTATCCGTCGTTAGGCAGTAACCGGCCAACAGCAAAACCAGCCCCCCGGCTGAATACGTCGCAACGTCCATGTATTCCTTCAGGGTCGGTTTAATGCCGTTGCTGCACCAATGGACTTCCTTCAGGAACGCCTTGCATTCATCGGCCCACTATAAAATTGAAATTCGGAAAAGTGTGTCAATGACCAAGTCGAGGGACGTTCTTTTCTCATACATTTTCGGACTCTCAAACGTTCAAAGAGAAGTCATAACGAAAGTTAGAAGTAGAAAAATGAGTTGACTAACATGGACTAAAAATTAAAAAGTGAAAGGTTTTAGCAAGTCAAAATTACCACTTTCCGCAGGTAAGGGATGGGGTTAATTCCTCGCTCTCTCATTGTCCAATATCCAATTTCATTGGTGGTGTTGTACAATGCCATGAAACTATCCCTTATTGTTGGAGGAAGGCTATCGATGTTTGTGATGTCCCACCTTGATAAGTTATCACCATTTTAGCAATCTTATGAATTTTACCGTCATTCAATATGCTTCTTAGTAACAATAATGAAAACTAATGCCAACCATTACTTTATTAGCCCAAACAACCAACAAAAACCATGATATGTCAAAAACGCATTGAAAAATTTATTTCATAATATATAATTTTTAGTATTTTTTTCCATCGCATTCATGGACTAATTAATTCCATCTTTTTTCTTGACAATAATAATTACAAGAGAAAATGATGATAGTGGTGATACTAGGCAAACCTGACAATGAAATCCGTTAAGAGCTCAAGCTCTTCCGGCGTCCCATATATATCATAAATGTCATCGATAAGTACCACCATACTAGCGATCTTCCCATTCATTTCTCTGACTGCTGTATGTTGAGGTTCAAAAACCATGGTATTGCTCCAAAAATAGCTTTCCACTAGCCTATCCCTACAGAAGGTCATCTTGTTCGCCCCGAGTTTAACCCACCATCTGAAAAAATTGTCATATGATGATTAAGTCGATCAAAATGCGCTCCCCGTTACCAGATTGATTGCGTACCTTGCCAAACGGCTAACTTCCTTCCTGTAGATTGACTGCAATAAATTGAAGTCTAATTTAGCCAATCTTAGCAAAGAGGGGATCATGTCTTGCTGTTTCTCGTACATGTCAATGAACCACCGAGCCTCCAACCTGTTTGGCCTCCAGTGGATCGGTATATCTAATGCATGACTCACGTGGCTCGCTAAATTAGTGGGAATTTCGTTGAGGTTTAGATCCTTCAGATGCTTAGAAGCAAAGGTCCAAGCTTCATCGAGTATGGTTTCACCTTCCAATCCATGAAAAGAAGCTTCGTAAAGACCAAGAAGCCCCTTCACATCTTCATTGAGCGATTCGTTGAATGTACCCATCTTGCTCATAAACCTTTGAAACACATCTAAATGTCCAAAAAAGGAATAGAAGGGTAAATTTTGATGCATCAACATGATTCATGAAAGATTAATAGTTGGCGAGTACCTTGCGGTATGTTGTATCCATGTTGTTTGAGTAGCCGGAATCGAAGGGAAACAGCCTCGAGATCATCCGAAAGTTGAGCATCTTCGGTATTGTTATAGATGGAACTTAGAGCATTCTTGATCTCCGTTTCAAATTGGTATCCTAGTCCTAGTCTTTGAACCATGTCAATGAACTCGAGATTGGCCACCTGATTCATCTCTCTGTCGAATAGACCCTTAACTTCTTTCTTCAACCTTTGGACTTCCTCCGAATATTTATCCTCCTGGCACATGAAAAACTCGGAAAAATGAGATCTTAATCAAAGTCAATGCACAAGCACTGTTGACCTCTTGCCTTTTGGTTGAGAATATGCCGTTTTGACCAGGTTTATCGATATCTCCTTTAAAATACTGTTGTGGTTGGCCGTACATTTGATACTGTGGCAATGGATGAATGTGCAATTGATTTTACATATCTCGAATGTCATACATAAATCGTATAGAGAAGTACACAAGATGTATACATCCATAAATCAGATTCAAAGTATAGTTTGTCCTTTGTTTCCATGCCGTTTGGGGATTTATGAACTCGTCCCGTCAAAGTAAACAGAAAATAGGGATAAAGTGCAGTTCGGTCACCAAACTTATGTTTTTTTTCTTTTTTTGTCGTCAGCGTGGTAACTTAAAATTTGAGCACGGCAAAGTGAAGCCAAGATATTAATCGATGCCAAACAAAAGTATAATAGTCAAATTATTAGTGCCGTCATGGAATAAATTGTTGCCGAAAATATCAGAACCATAGACCAAAAAAATTGTTGGGAAATCTTTCCAAGTTTGACGACCAAATGTGAATATTTCCCATAGTACTTAAGCTAGGCTGGGTTTTGTGAAAGACAAGAAAATTCGTTACCGTGTAATCAACACTGAGTGACTGCACAAAGTCATAGTCCCAAACGCTAGGTTGCCAATTCGCTGGACGTCTCCCGATCTCTTGAACTTCAATCTTCGAAGCGCATGTCACGAATTGAGCACCAGGGGAGTTGGAAGAGGTGGCGACAGAGGAGGAGGAGCGGAGGTTTCTAAAGAATAAGAGAGGGCTGATTATGGTGAATTGAGGAGGGATGGAAGCTTGTTGACACTGCCGGAAGAGCCATTGCGAATTCTGTTTCAAGTCACTTAGTATGCCAACCATCCTTTATATAGGGGTTGGTGTGGAGCGCCCCTCACGGACACAATTTGTAGCTGCTTTTAGAGCAGATTTTTTCCTATTTGCTCGACCCATTCTCTAAGCATTGTAATTTACGCACTTTTTCCTTTTTCCAAACCGGCTCTCCTCAACACATCATGATTAATTTGGATGAATAAGAACGTGGTGCTTTGGAATTAGAGGTGTCAGAATGAATCATAGACCCATTCTTTGACTCATATTTTCACAAATAGGTTGTGCATGGGTTGATTAAACATTTAAAAGGTAAGGTGAAAATGAACTTGAAAATTTAAAGTAAAATCATATTGGGTCTTAATGAAAGTTTAGGGTGTGTTTGATAACTATTCTGTTCCCGAGAACAATTTTTGCTAAGAAATTATTCTTTTTAATTTTATTCCATAAATGAGTCTCTAAGCATTTGAAAGCGTTTGGTAAATGCTCAAAATTTTTATTCTCGGAATAGAAATGTGTTTGGTACAACACTTAAATTTTTTGTAACTTATAAAGTTTTTAATTTTATAATAATTTTTAAATATTTTCTCTTTTAATTTTTAAATAATTTATTAAATAATTTTATAATATTTTAAAATATAATTTTATGTTATGATTTTATTTTTATTTTTATTTTTATTTTTTAATAATTTTATTATATTTTTATGCAATCAACTAGAGGAAGAAGAAGAGAAATGAAAAGGAAAAGAAGAAAAGAGAAGATAAAAAAAAATTAATATAATTGGCTTGATTCTAAAGTTGTTCTTGGGAGTAAACAAGCAACTTTTTTTACTTCTTGATTCTATTCAAAATTTATTCCTAGGGACAAATTTATTCCCCAAAACAAAAAAGTTATCAAATATTTTTGTTCCGGAGAACAAAAAAAATAAAATAAGACACTATTTAACACGTTACTAAGCAAGCCCTTAGAAAACGTTTTCTACATGATGTGTGCATTGACTGCACACCTCACCAGTGCTAATGTGTGATGACGTCAACAATACATGTGAAGGAGCTTTGGCACACGATGGGACAAGGCGTGTGAACCCAGTGGGGCAGAGGCGCATGAGGACCCTTGTGGCAGTGAATGGCAACGAAATTTTCGAATCTAGCTCGTCTAATGATGATGCTTGTTTTTCGAAACAAGCAACATAAAGCGTCAAAACAGCACTCAAAAGTAGCGAGTTCGGGGGAAAACAAAATCAGCGCTGCTCATGCTCTGTTGCTACAAACACTATGTAAAAGGCCCAAGGGGCTCTTCCTCAAACAACCAAAAGCTTGGGGAAATGATGCTCCAAGTATCATAACATTCATATAATGTGTGTTTCGGTGCCACAATCTTTTTCCCAATCACTTCAATGCAATTTTGGTGAAAAATTGATCACCTTAGTGCCATTGGCGATTTGTATATCCAGAAAATCCATCGTAGTCTTATTTTAATGTAAAACGTTTGATGTAGCTTGCCGACAAAGTAAAATCATCAAAAAAGAGGTCTTGCATCACATTTGTTTGCCTTAAATTAAAAATTTAGATTAAATTCATTGTGTTCTTGAAACCCTACCTCCACAAACAAGGATTTAGGGCAAAATCAGCTGTTGTAATTTGCAATGGAGAGCAGGAGCTAAACAAGTGGCTCCCAATGATGTCAATTTGGTCAGGACAAAGTGGTGGAGGCTTGGCGTTGCTCTGCGAAGCGCAGCTGAAGCCATATGTGTGTTCCCGGTTAGGGATCTACTGTTAACTGTCAAAGGAATTGCTCTTCTAATTTGAGGAGTATTGAAGCGGGAATGTCCCCTTCGTGATTGGCAAGACAGTGAAATGGAAAAGTACAAAAGAAAAGTCTTAAATTTAATGCATTGACACTAATCTAGTCTTAAATCTTTCAATAGAACCAATTTAATTCTAAACATTTTGCATTTTTGCCAATTGAGTCCGTCCGGTTAATTTTCATTGGAAATCTCTAACATTAATATCGGCTATATTATGTGGCACAATCAACCTTTTTTTTTTTTTGTCGGTCCTACTCTACTCTTATTCTAACTCTCGCTCTCAGACTTTTGCCCTGCCTCCTTGCAGGACGTGAGAGTCGAAACCCACTCCTAAAATTAATTCGTCCCCACCCCCAACCCCCCTGACATGTTGGAAGGGTGGCTACTCGAGTAAACTCTAGTGGTTGCACAATCGACGTTGACATGGACAAATTTTACAATTTTTTTTTAATTTTTTCTGAATTTTTGTATTAGTTTCTTCTTCTTCTTGCAAATCCCTTGCCTAGGCCACAAGGCTTGTCCGGCCACACTAAAAAAATAGTAAAAATTCAGAAAAAAAAATATTAAAAAAATTTTCCACATCAACACTAATCATGTCACATAAAATGGATTCGTGTGAGTGATTTCTAGTGAAAATTGATCGAATAGACTCAATTGGTACAAATGTGTGTATGATTAAATTGATTCAATTAAAATATTTAGAATTGAATTAGTATCAATGCAATAGGTTCAAGATTTTTTGATACTTTTCCCGATGAATATAGAAAACTGCGAGTTGCAGAAAAACAGAGCGCAAAACCAACTGATTTCACAAAACATACGAAGCTAGCTGGAGGATCATCTTTCTGATGATTATTCCCTTTGAAGTCGCACAGCGAAGAACATATCCTGCCACTATCAAGCTCCAAAATAGATAAACGAAAATCCAGTTCTATATGTTATTTAGGATATTTGGCAGAAAACATAGTCTTGATATGCTCTGCTTTACATATCAAACATCTCGTGATACACACGGTTCAGGCAAGATCAGGAAATCTGCAACCAATCCTCACAGGAAACAAACGAATAAATGTTGGGGGGCTAACCAAGACAGTCCCTTTGACTCTCGGTATGTTTTTGGTCTTTCTTCTTTGGCTTCTTCTCGTTTGGCTCCATTTAGCCACAAGGGCCACGTCCTCTTGCGGGAGGGGAAAAATTACCAAAACAGTCCAAAACCTATTGAAACTTTTCCAATTCAGTCATAATTTTTTTCTTTTCAATTCAATCTTAAACCTTTTGTAATTGTACAAATTCAATCCATCTAGCTATTTTTGACCGGCCATGCTAACGTGGATGCCAGCCAGCCAACCAACACTAACGTGAGTAATTCTTTTTAATTTTTTAAATTTTTAAATTTTTTTCTTTTTTTCCTTCACTTTCTTCTCCTTCCTCCAACTGGTCACTGCCAGCAACCAGCCAAAGGCAAGGCTAGCAAGGCACCTCACCGACCTCGGGGAAGCCTAGTTGTGACTAGGCAACCTTGCCCAGGCCGCTAGCTAGGTTGGTGAGGGTTGAGCCTTGCCAACCATGGGCGAGGCTTGACCTCACCAAAGGCCGCAACCTCGCGTGGCCTCTGGCAAGGGTTACCAATGGCTGGGCGAGAGTTGCTCTCATTGAATCTGTTGAGGGTCGAGCCTTACTAGCCATGGACAAGACCCGACCACACATGGCCTCTAGTGATGGTTACTAGTGCCTGGGTGAGGCTCACCCTCGCCAATCTGGCAAGAAACAAGCCTCGCTAGCCATGGCGATGGCCATAGTGAGGCTGCAACCTACGCATGGCCAGTAAGGCTCGAGGCAAGTGAGGCCTCACCTAGGCTAGAGGTAGGCAAGGCCTCACCTAGGCAAGGTGAGGGTGGCCTCACCAGTGACCTGCGGAGGCGAGCCTTGCCACCCCTAGTTGGCTAGCCAAAGGAAGAAGTGAGGAGGAAGGAGAAAAAAAAAAGAAAATGTAATAATAAATTCAAAAAAATAATACTATTAAAAATTTGTCCACGTTAATGTTGGTCAGATAGTCAGTGCCGCCTAGGCAAAATTAGTTGGATGGACTAAATTTGCACAATTGTAAAAGGTTTAAAACTAAATTGGAATAATTACAATAGGTTTAGGTTTATTTTGGTAATTTTCTTTCCTCTCATCCCTTTTTTAGACTTCAATTTCTTTTAAAATGCCCTGGACTGAAAATTTTATTTAGAAAACCACATGAGACAAATTGTCGGAATATCTCACAAGAAGCATTGTAGTAATTAACATTCAATCAACATGACTATATAGCACCAAACTTATCGAAAAAGTTATATGGCACTTATGTATCTTTTTTTCCCACAAAAAGCTCTACAGCAAGAAAAGAAATATGTGGAAGAGAGAATTACATTTTATCTTGTAATAAAAAATACACGAGTCTAATAAGATCAATTAATCAAGGTATGTATAGTTAAAGGATATAATAATATTACCCTAGAGATATGGACATTTAAGGAAATATAGTGATTATCCCCAACTATGCATCTTCCCAATTTAATTTTTTCTTTAAAAAAGTCAATGAAAAAAGTTGTCTTCTATAAGATAAAAGAATAAAGTATTAGCAATAGTGGACAAAATAGAAATAATTTGAAGGCCAAATATCATGAAATGCCTCTAACTTTTTATTTTCCTTTTTATAAAAATCAGTATCTCAAATTATAAAAAGTTCTCTCGGAAACCGTCGAATAAAAACAAAAAATGAAAATGAAAATATGAAAGAAAATGAGTGAGGACTTGCCAAATTTAAAGAATAAACAATAAGAAAAATGTTATAAAACGTCTTTGAGACGTCAGGCCAAGAGTACATACAATCTCATGCTTTCAGATCTCTGTTCTCGAAGCCGAAGGTCGTTTGTTGTCGATTGCACATCTCACAAAATACCCCTAAAGAAGGAAAACTAATGCCCCCAAAATCCAGCCGCGCCTAATCAATAGGGCATCGCTAGTACAAAATCAATGTAAGTTTGGTTAGGGTGGCTTTGAATAATAGGAAATGTCTCCCCTTCAAACTAGGACCCCACCAAACTCCCTTTCCATCGTAGTAGTGTCATACAACTTCCACAAATAGAAAAATATGCTTTTCACCTGTAAATTTTGATGGTTGTTGTTTATTGAGATTGAGAAATCATAATCAAAATGCAAAGTTGTTGACCATGGATGACCTCCGATTGAAGCTTAACGATGGTCCATTACCTAAGTCACAATCTTAATAGCACAGATCTAGGAACGTAGTTATTGTCAATCTAGTGAAATTACATGTGCTAATGATAAAGTCAGATTCTATCTAAAAACTTTCAAATGTTCACAGAAGAACACAAAATTTTGTTTCCAACCCATAAGAGTCCCCCCTTTTAACATCTATCAGTAGTAGCTGTTAGAGATTCCAAATGTCAGCTGAAATGTGCTTACACCTCTCGAATTTAAGTCACATGCATTGAGGATAAATGAAAAGATGTCGTGTCACCCAATATATTATTTAATATAAGTGAGAAATTATTGAATAGTTGTGACTTTCCATGTAAGCTCTACTCATTGATTAACATGCGTTTGAAATGAGTCCTACTCATTAGAGTTTTCAAAATTCCCTCTCTCCTCTCTCCTTACTATCTCTCCCTCCATTATTAATTCGTGGAACGAGGGATACTATACCTAAGTCACATTTTTAATTTGGCAGATCTACAACCATTGTTATTGTCAAATTAGTGGAATTACATCCACTAAGGATAAAGTCGGATTCTATCCAAACTTTCAAACATTTCATAAAAGAACACAAAGTTTGGCTTCCAACCCAAAAGTCCCCTTTCTAGCGTCCATCCATAATAGTTTTTAGAGATTCGGCATGTTGACAGACATGTACTTATACCTCTCGGATTTAGGTGGCATGCATTGAGCTTAAACGAAAAGATGTCATGTCACTCAATAAATTATTTAATAAAAGGAAGAAACTATTGGATAGTTGTGGCTTTCTGCACTAGCTTCACTTGTTGATTATCACGTTCCGAAATGAGTCCTACTCATTAGAGTTTCCAAAATTTCCTCCTCTCTCTCCTTACTATCTCTCCCTCCATTATTAACTCGTTGATTATCACGTTTAAAGGATATAAATATATTACCCTACAGATATGGACATTTAAGGAAATATAGTGATTATCCCCAACTATGCATCCTCCCAATTTAATTTTTTCTAAAAAAAAAAGTCAATGAAAAATGTTGTCTTCTTTAAGATAAAAGAATAAAAGTATTAGCAATAGTAGACAAAATAGAAATAATTTGTAGGCCAAATATCATGAAATGCCTCTAACTTTTTATTTTCCTTTATATAAAAATCAGTATCTTGAATTATAAAAAGTTCTCTCAGAGACCGTCAAATAAAAACAAAAAGAAAAAGGAAAATATGAAAGAAAATGAGTGAGGACTTGCCAAATTTCAAGAATAAACAATAAGAAAAACGTTATAAAACGTCTTTGAGACGTTAGATCAAGAGTAAATACAATCTGATGCTTTCAGATCTCCGCTCTCGAAGCCAAAGGTCATTTGTTGTCAATTGCACATCTCACAAAATACCCCTAAAGAAGGAAAACTAACGCCCCCAAAATCCAACCGTGCGTAATAAATAGGGCATCGCTAGTACAAAATCAATGTAAGTTTGGTTAGCGTGGCTTAGAATAATAGGAAATGTCTCCCATTCAAACTAGGACCCCACCAAACTCCGTTTCCATCGTAGAAGTGTCATACAACTTCCACAAATAGAAAAATATGCTTTTCGCCTGTAATTTTTTATGGTTGTTGTTTATGGAGATTGAGAAATCATAATCAAAATGCAAAGCTGTTGACCATGGATGACCAACAATTGAAGCCTAACGATGGTGCATTACCTAAGTCATGATCTTAGTAGCACGGATCTAGGAGTGTAGTTATTGTCAATCTAGTGAAATTACATGTGCTAATGATAAAGTCAGATTCTATCTTAAAACTTTCAAATGTTCACAGAAGAACACAAAATTCAGTTTCCAACCTAGAAGAGTCCCCCCTTCTAACATCTATTAGTAGTAGTTGTTAGGAAATTCCACATGTCAGCCGAAATGTGCTTACATCTCTCGAATTTAAGTGACATGCATTGAGGATAAATGAAAAAATGTCGTGTCACCCAATATATTATTTAATATAAGTGAGAAATTATTGAATAGTTGTGACTTTCCATGTAAGCTCTACTCGTTTATTAGCATGCGTCTGAAATGAGTCCTACTCATTAGAGTTTTCAAAATTCCCTCTCTTCTCTCTCCTTACTATCTCTGCCTCCATTATTAATTTGTGGAACGAGGTATACTATACCTAAGTCACATTTTTAATTTGGCAGATCTACAACCATTGTTATTGTCAAATTAGTGGAATTACATCCACTAAGGATAAAGTCGGATTCTATCCAAACTTTCAAACATTTCATAAAAGAACACAAAGTTTGGCTTCCAACCCAAAAAGTCCCCTTTCTAGCGTCCATCCATAATAGTTTTTAGAGATTCGGCATGTTGACAGACATGTACTTATACCTCTCGGATTTAGGTGGCATGCATTGAGCATAAATGAAAAGATGTCGTGTCACTCAATAAATTATTTAATAAAAGTAAGAAACTATTAGATAGATGTGGCTTTCTGCGCCAGCTTCACTTGTTGATTATCACGTTCCGAAATGAGTCCTACTCATTAGAGTTTCCCAAATTTCCTCCTCTCTCTCCTTACTATCTCTCCCTCCATTATTAACTCGTTGATTATCACATTTAAAGGATATATATATATATATATATTACCCTAGAGATATGGACATTTACGGAAATATAGTGATTATCCCCACCTATGCATCTTCCCAATTTAATTTTTCTAAAAAAAAAAGTCAATGAAAAATGTTGTCTTCTTTAAGATAAAAGAATAAATGTATTAGGGATAGGAGACAAAATAGAAATAATTTGAAGGCCGAATATCATGAAATGCATCTAACTTTTTATTTTCCTTTTTTAAAAAGTTCTCTTAGAGACCGTCGAATAAAAACAAAGAGAAAAACGAAAATATGAAAGAAAATGAGTGAGGACTTGCCAAATTTCAAGAATAAACAATAAGAAAAATGTTATAAAACGTCTTTGAGACGTTAGATCAAGGGTAAACACAATATCATGCTTTCAAATCTCCGCTCTCGAAGCCGAAGGCCATTTGCTGTCGATTGCACATCTCACAAAATACCCCTAAAGAAGGAAAACTAATGCCCCCAAAATTCAGCCGTCCCTAATCAATAGGGCATCGCCAGTATAAAATCAATGTAAGTTTGGTTAGGGTGGCTTTGAATAAGAGGAAATGTATCCCATTTAAACTAGGACCCCACCAAACTCCCTTTCCATCGTAGTAGTGTCATACAACTTCCACAAATAGAAAAATATGCTTTTCACCTATAAATTTTGTTGGTTGTTGTTTATTGAGATTGAGAAATCATAATCAAAATGCAAAGTTGTTGACCATGGATGACCTCCGATTGAAGCTTAACGATGGTCCATTACCTAAGTCACGATCTTAATAGCACGGATCTAGGAGCATAGTTATTGTCAATCTAGTGAAATTACATGTGCTAATGATAAAGTCAAATTCTATCTGAAAACTTTCAAATGTTCACAGAAGAACACAAAATTTAGTTTCCAACCCATAAGAGTCCCCCCTTCTAACATCTATCAGTAGTAGCTGTTAGAAATTCCACATGTTAACCGAAATGTGCTTACATCTCTCGTATTTAAGTGACATGCATTAAGGATAAATGAAAAGATGTCATGTCACCTAATATATTATTTAATATAAATGAGAAATTATTGAATAGTTGTGACTTTCCGTGTAAGCTCTACTCACTGATTAGCATGCGTCTAAAATGAGTCCTATTCATTAGAGTTTTTAAAATTCCTTCTCTCCTCTCTCCTTACTATCTCTGCCTCCATTATTAATTTGTTGACCGAGGGATACTATACCTAAGTCACATTTTTAATTGGGCAAATCTACGACCATTATTATTGTCAAATTGGTGGAATTACATCCACTAAGGATAAAGTCGGATTCTATCCAAACTTTCAAACATGTCATAAAAGAACACAAAGTTTGACTTCCAACCCAAAAAAGTCCCCTTTCTAGTGTCCATCCATAGTAGTTTTTAGAGATTCGGCATGTTGACAAACATGTACTTATACCTCTCTGATTTAGGTGGCATGCATTGAGCATAAACGAAAGATGTTGTGTCACTCAATAAATTATTTAATAAAAGTAAGAAACTATTGGATAGGTATGGCTTTCTGCACCAACTTCACTTGTTGATTATCACGTTCCGAAATGAGTCCTACTCATTAGAGTTTCCAAAATTTCCTCCTCTCTCTCCTTACTATCTCTCCCTGCATTATTAACTTTTTGATTATCACGTTTAAAGGATATCAATATATTACCCTAGAGATATGGACATTTACGAAAATATAGTGATTATCCCCACCTATGCATCTTCCCAATTTAATTTTTTCTAAAAAAAAATGTCAATGAAAAATGTTGTCTTCTTCAAGATAAAAGAATAAATGTATTAGGGATAGGAGACAAAATAGAAATAATTTGAAGGCCAAATATCAAGAAATACCTCTACCTTTTTATTTTCCTTTTTATAAAAAGTTCTCTCGGAGACCGTCGAATAAAAACAAAAACAAAAAATGAAAATATGAAAGAAAATGAGTGAGGACTTGCCAAATTTCAAGAATAAACAATAAGAAAACGTTATAAAATGTCTTTGAGACGTTAGATCAAGAGTAAATACAATCTCATGCTTTTAGATCTCCGCTCTCGAAGCCGAAGGCCATTTGCTGTCGATTGCACATCTCACAGAATACCCCTAAAGAAGGAAAGCTAATGCCCCCAAAATCCAGCCGTGCCTAATCAATAGGGCATCGCTAGTATAAAATCAATGTAAGTTTAGTTAGGGTGGCTTTGAATAAGAGGAAATGTCTCCCATTCAAACTAGGACCCCACCAAACTCCCTTTCCATCGTAGTAGTGTCATACAACTTCCACAAATAGAAAAATATGCTTTTCACCTGTAAATTTTGATGGTTGTTGTTTATTGAGATTGAGAAACCATAATCAAAATGCAAAGTTGTTGACCATGGATGACCTCCGATTGAAGCTTAACGATGGGCCATTACCTAAGTCACGATCTTAATAGCACGGATCTAGGAGCGTAGTTATTGTCAATCTAGTGAAATTACATGTGCTAAGGATAAACTCAAATTCTATCTGAAAACTTTCAAATGTTCACAGAAGAACACAAAATTTAGTTTCCAACCCATAAGAGTCCCCCCTTCTAACATCTATCAGTAGTAGCTGTTAGAGATTCCACATGTCAACCAAAATGTGCTTACATCTCTTGGATTTAAGTGACATGCATTGTGGATAATGAAAAGATGTCGTGTCACCCAATATATTATTTAATATAAGTGAGAAATTATTGAATAGTTGTGACTTTCCATGTAAGCTCTACTCGTTTATTAGCATGCGTCTGAAATGAGTCCTACTCATTAGAGTTTTCAAAATTCCCTCTCTCCTCTCTCCTTGCTATCTCTGCCTCCATTATTAATTTGTGAAACGAGGTATACTATACCTAAGTCACATTTTTAATTGGGCAAATCTACAACCATTGTTATTGACAAATTGGTGGAATTACATCCACTAAGGATAAAGTCGGATTCTATCCAAACTTTCAAACATGTCATAAAAGAACACAAAGTTTGGCTTCCAACCCAAAAAAGTCCCCTTTCTAGCGTCCATCCATAGTAGTTTTTAGAGATTCAGCATGTTGACAAACATGTACTTATACCTCTTTGATTTAGGTGGCATGCATTGAGCATAAACGAAAGATGTCGTGTCACTCAATAAATTATTTAATAAAAGTAAGAAACTATTGGATAGTTATGGCTTTCTACGCCAGCTTCACTTGTTGGTTATCACGTTCCGAAATGAGTCCTACTCATTAGAGTTTCCAAAATTTCCTCCTCTCTCTCCTTACTATCTCTCCCTCCATTATTAACTCGTTGATTATCACGTTTAAAGGATATAAATATATTACCCTACAGATATGGACATTTAAGGAAATATAGCGATTATCCCCAACTATGCATCTTCCCAATTTAATTTTTTCTAAAAACAAGTCAATGAAAAATGTTGTCTTCTTTAAGATAAAATAATAAAAGTATTAGCGATAGTAGACAAAATAGAAATAATTTGAAGGCCAAATATCATGAAAGGCCTCTAACTTTTTATTTTCCCTTTTATAAAAAGTTCTCTCGGAGACCGTCCAGTAAAAACAAAAAAAAAATGAAAATATGAAAGAAAATGAGTGAGGACTTGCCAAATTTCAAGAATAAACAATAAGAAAAACGTTATAAAACTCTTTGAGACGTTAGGTCAAGAGTAAATACAATCTCATGCTTTCAGATCTCCACTCTCGAAGCCGAGGGTCGTTTGCTGTCAATTGCACATCTCACAAAATTGAGGACAACCAAAAAGACGCCGTATCACTCCACAA
The DNA here is from genome assembly GCA_014182405.2 of Eucalyptus sideroxylon. Classification (NCBI taxonomy): domain Eukaryota; kingdom Viridiplantae; phylum Streptophyta; class Magnoliopsida; order Myrtales; family Myrtaceae; genus Eucalyptus; species Eucalyptus sideroxylon. Next base: position 18,153,798 of record CM024551.2, on the reverse strand, counting down.
ATTACTTCATGAAAGTGCAAAAATATTGAATAGTCATGGCTTCCATTTCAATCATAGGCCACTCTACTCACTAATCGACACATGTTCAAAGGTTTCCACTTGTTAGAGTTTTCAAAAAGATAATGACATAAATGATCCCTTAATTTTAACCCAATGTGTAATGTAATCTATGAAATTTTAATTTGTACAATGCAATTCCTAAACTTTATCCCAATGTGCAATGTGGTTCTTACACTTTTAATTTGTTTGATATAATCATTAATTTTTTTTGTACATGTGACATCCTCAAAATTCAACCTTATTCAGGATATGATAAGGGGTTTACTTCTATCAATGCACAATTAGAAGAATCGTACTTTGAATTGGTTTGTGAGCCATTCAAGAGTGTTAAACCTATTGAGAAAGGCAATTTAGGATTTTGTTGCACACGACCAAAGAACTTAACCATGGATTGACAATTTGATCCTAAGGATTAATGAGGGACAAACTTAAGCCTTTTCAAACCTATCTAGGAATGGTTATAGATCAATTTGATAATAGTATATAATCGGATTGCGGGTGATTTCATACGATTACTATATTAATTATGAATGACCCTAAATCAATTCCAAATGATCGTGTACTTTGGAACAAGCAATTGACCCCTCACGATTACATGACAACCGAAGATCATCCATGAATTGAAAAGGGCTCAAACATGGATTGATATCGAATCAACCACGAGTCGAACTCACGAAACTCCTAAAGGCTACCCGTTGGTTTTATAGGGGATTAAGAGACAACCATTGGACTTACTTAATCAAATTCTTTATTTATCAGTAAACCCCAAATTTTGAATAAGTGGAGTTGGGCCGGAAATTGGAAGCCCAAAGGGGGCCCACGAATTTAGAAAAGCCCAATGGGCCACATTCCCATTAAAATTCGTCCACAAGGGCCTAAATAGTTGGAAATTACAGTTTTTTTTCCTTTAAGGCCCACTAACTTCTTTAGGCCCAAGTTTATCAAATTCAAGGACAAACTCATTAAGACAATTAGGCCATTTTGGACCTAGCCCATTTGCATGAACAGTAGTAACCTACATGAATAGTGCACATGAATAGTAACCTAGCTTCTAGAAGACTTTGACTTTGTGGCAAGATGGAGGGATAGGATTTATTCTTGCTCTCAAGTTGGAATGGAGAGCCAAGATGTGTTCTTGCTCCCCAAGTTAGGACATTAAGTCTAGGGGCATCAAATGGCCAACTTCTTCCCCAAGTTTTCCCCTTTTTCCATCAATTCTCTCACTTTCTCTCTCTACCCTTCATTTGGACGAATTTTCCTCCATCACTCTCCCTCATCTCATACCCATTTCTCTCTCCTTTTCCTCTTGGTTGTGTGGGTGTGTGCCACCATCCACCATTTAGCTCATCGAGCCATCGTTCCCATGTGTTGACCATGAGTCCCAAGCCATTGCCAAACCTCCCTCAAGCCGTGTGCTACCGTTCCTTGGCTATTCTAGCCTTACCGTGGACTACTGACCACCGATCAACCACCACCACACCTTGTGGAGCTTCACTAAGAGCCACCACCATGCCATGAGCCTTGCCACGGTCACCACTGCTTGCCGTGGCCTAGTTTCAGAAGTGAGTAGCTTCCTAACCCTTGATTAGGGTGGTAATTGCGCTAAGGAGTAGAATTAGGATTAGTTTATGGTTAATGGTGATTAGATTATGTGACAAGTGGATTAAAGTGATAAGTAGTGGTTATAAGCTATCACGACAAGCGATAAGTGGATGCGTTAGGTTGTCGCGATAAGTGATGGTTAGATGTGATAAGCTACCGTGATAGACTATCGTTTGATGTGACAAGTTATCATGATAAGCTATCGTAAGATGCGATAAGTTTCGTCATAGGCTATAGTTAGATGCAATATGCTATAGTTATAAGTTATCTTTGGATGTGATAACCTATCTTGATTTTGATAAATGTGTATTATGTTGTGGCTTTCAATGTGATATGTGTTTACTAAAGCCTAATTTTAAAGATGGTAGATGCTTATGCAATCCCTTATTTTGGAAATGATAAGTGTTCTTTATGTTGTGAATTCTAAAGTGTATATGCTTGTTGAATGCTAGTTTTTAAAGATGTTATATGTCTATGCAATTCCAAAGTTGAAAAGGGCAAGCATTCGTAGCATTCTATAATTATAAGTAATGAAAGTCTATTTTGAAAGGTAATATGCTAAAGTTGTTCAATATGATATTGTTATTGGGAGCAACTTGTGATGTTATTGGATGTGCTTGTTCTATGTGATGTTCTTCGTTATTAATGGAAATGTTTTATATGTGTTCATTAGAAGTACTCTTTACACATGTTCATTGTCCATGGTCAATGTGTGAGAACACTCCAAGCCTCCAAGATGGGATATACAATGGTTCTTGGATGTACTTGAAAGCACGCCAGGTCAAGTCTCTCTCTTGGATCAGTGATACTAAGGTGTATCATTCCCAAACCATGTTTGGTACTAAATCAATGACCATGTCACGACAAGTCAGTCCTCCTTGGCCTCAATGCGATATTGAGACGTATTGTTCCCGAGCTACATTTGGTACTAGAAATATTTATATTTATTATATATTTTAGGCATTTTTGTATTTTAGGTATGTTAGTACAGGTTACTATTTGATAAAATTTATTAAAGAATGATGAAAGGGGAAAGAAGAAATAATAAAGAAAATAATATAAAAAAGAGGAAAAATAAAATAAACATAAATTAAGGAATAGTATTACGAGAGATTTTTACCATCTTCGTTTATGAATTTAGGTCATTTATAATGATATGCCATTTATATTTTAAAAAAATGTATATTATATTATGTTCACATCCGACTTTAACTTTACCAAAAAAAAAAAAAAAAAACATATCCCACTTTAAATACTGTAATTCACTAAACAATTGACAAGATATAAAAAAAATTCTAGGATTTCATATCATATCCTATCTAGTCCTATCCCAATTAGAAATCTAAACGACCAAATGTAGCCATAATGGATAGTACTCTATTCACTATTACTGCAGATATAGTTCCTCAAACATTGTTTTTTTATTAAATAGATTAGTTATGAAGATCAAATCTCCACTCGTTTTATAACGATAATAAAACTCATGTAACAATATCCATCGATAGGGAATCCCCAAAAAAAAAAAAAAAAAAACAAATGATAAATCATACGTTGTGACAATTAGCCTATTGCTTTAAGGTCTTATTTGGTATATAGGAACAAGGCAATCGGAACCAAAAAAAAAAAAAAAATTAGAGGAATCAAAATGAATTGATGAATTGGAATAGGCGCTCGCTATACTGAAAATTGTTGCATAGTTATACATAAAAATTGAAATTCATTTGCTACATGGTCTGAATATTTATTGCTTCACATAATATAGGTACGGGCAAATTAGCTACAATGCTCACCAAATTTAGCTTTCTCTATACACAAGTTACTTAATTATGCTAAGCATATCTAAATTTCTCGTCCAATAGTACTTTTTTATTAACCCAATTCTGTTCATTCAAATTCATCTTTACACGTTCCCATCTTTCGTAATATTTATGAAAACGCAGCAGAAATGAAACCGGTAGAATGGGAAGTAGCAAAAACTTCGTATCGAAGGGACATTAGGCTTCTGTTGATCCCATTCTACCGGTTTCATTCCCGTTTACCAAACAAACACCAAGGGTGGAAATAGTCTCTTACAATAATTTATTGCAAAAGATGACCCATCTTCTATATGATTTTAGACTCCCTCATCGTACCTTTTCAATTTGGCCAGAGACATATTCATTGTAGCTAAAAGGTACGTTTTCTCATGTAATTCAAAACACCAAGGCTGTATCCTTACATGCTGTCCACTCATGCGACCTGAGAAGCTTGACTAGTTCAATGTTTTGTTTGTGCCGAGACAGCTAATATCTGCACTAAACACTTCTTAGCTTCACTCATCTGTCGCCAAGCACAGATCAAAGGCTTAAAAATTGGTACTTCACGTAGCCAGTCTCAACATCAAGTAATTTCAGATTGATTAGTCTCTTCGGATACAGATTGTTTGTTGGTTCATGCACAGAAGAGTGAGATGGCAAATTTCCTTTTCTTGTGTGTGCTTTCCATTGTCTGCACTATTGCAGTGGCCTCCGAGCCGAGCCCATTACAAGATTTCTGCATTGCAGATCTCACCAGCTCAAGTGAGCAATTTATTTCTCGATTTAGCGATTAATATCGCTGAATGACATTTGTTCCAATCAAGACTTTTCTTTATATGAGCCGGTCTTGAGCAAAATGTTAGTAGTATACTAACTGTTTGTGTGTTGCTATTTTCCCTCGAAGCTCTAGTGAACGGATTTTCTTGCTTAGACGCTAAGCAGGGACAAGACAAGCATTTCTTCTTCAGCGAACTTCACTTGGCTGGCAAACCCATGAACGCTTTCGGTTCCAGTGTCACACCAGTCTTTGTTGGACAAATATCAGGACTCAATATCGGGGTTTCATGAATCATGTATATGTAAAATTGACAAAAACACAGCGGAAACAAAGATGATATATTTCTATACATGATTTTCCAAATGCGTCGTTCGTGCATTTTAATAAATAAAAAATCTGAATATAAAAAAAGAGTTAAATGAATTACCTCTCAAAGTGCGCTTTAAATGAATTGGTTCGGATGTTCTACAGTTCGAGCCCCACAAATGTCAGACCTCTAGTTCAGACACACCAACAATGGACATGGAAGAGAGAACTTTTGGATAATCACCACTATGATCATGCTAGCAATCTTGTAAAGACAATCCGTTGTATCCTTGATTTCTTAGTCACAGCCCGAACTAGAGAGAATTCATTTTCTTTCTCATGTCTCTAAGACACAAAACACACACACACACACCTCTCTCTATTTTCAGCAACAGGCCCTCATCTCTCCTTGTTGCAGCATTTAGAAAAAAAAAAACACTTTCATGAATTTAGCAATGGTTGCTGAACCGTTGCTGATTCATGCACGATCATATGCATGATTTTGTGCAAATAGTGCATGTGCAAGAATCGTGCACATGCACGCTAAATTTATATATATATATATATAAAGGAAACGCACATGATGTGCGTTGTACACGATCAGCAACAATTGATGACCGTGTGCATAATTTATTTAACTAAATAATTAATTAATCAATTCCTAAAACAAAAATAAAAGGAACATAATCTTTGTGTGTGCAATTAGGGTACATTAACGTGTATCCACTTTGGGCATGCATGTGCATCATATGCAAATAGGCTTGTGACTACAATACAATTTAAATTAAATCTCATTTAATTTAATTTCAAATCGACTTAATTCGATTGCAGTAATTACAAACACATTTGCAACAATATTTCTCTGTTGTTTCACGTTATCTTAATTGTTTATAGTATGTGATATCACTAGGTTCATCATTAAGCTGGTAGTAAGACTTGTAGTAACATATTAGTACTCCAAAAGAATTAATTGTCCCGATTAATCTTTAGGTCCACAAGCCATGATTGACATCTAGTAATATGTCATGGCTACCTAGATATTGTGAATGCTTTAAAAATATAATGAACCTGTCAATTTTGACTACAATGTAATTCAATCCCTCTGTCTTACTATGTCTCGATCAAATAAAGACTATGGAATATTTGTCAAGTTACCAATTCAATCATATGTATAAATTTAATTGACATACATTTTATTTGAGACATAAACAATTTATTCTTGGTTACAACTCCGGCCAAGGATTTCAATGCAATGTCATAATTAGATCGCATAGGACATCATTATTATACCTTGCATGTAACAAAGAGATAGATTCCATATCGCACACAAGTACAACTTCGTATATAAACAAACTATGACCATTAGGTATAAAGACGGATTAACGACCAAGCATTACATGCACTTGTGAACAATAGTTGTTCGACACACAAGTTCACAATGTGCCTCAGGTCTAAGGATTATTTATGCAAGACCAAAGCATGAACAATTAGACATTGACCACGCTAAAAGCTTCCATATTGCTAATCATTCCATATGCGTCACGTTCAATGAACTTGTCTAATACAAATACTTGTGTTCTAACTTAGGCATCAAAATACCCAATGACATGCGACTCATCATTCCCTTAAGTATCCAATACTTAATGGTGAAGTTAAGAACACACCGGTCTCAACAGGATTATAAATATCCACTCAATAATCCATTGACCAGGAACAGTTTAAAGATTCAACCTTGGAATTATTCATAAATATAAAATAATTAGAAAAATGAATGAATACGTCATTGCCATTAATTAAATAATAATAATGATAGTACAATTGAAATCCCTAACATGTAACTATTACATAGTAGCTTTAGGGCATATATCCAACACTCAACATTCTCAGCATCTCATTGGTTTGGATCGACTTCACTCCAGAGGGTGCTGTCCCACCCCACACGCACCCTCGGGCCTCTGAGATTTTGACCGTCTTAGAAGGCACCATCCTTGTTGGCTTCGTGACATCAAACCCCGACAATAAACTCATCAGCAAAGTCCTTCACAAGGGCTATGTATTTGTCTTCCCCATCGGAACCGTTCACTTCCAAAAAAATGTGGGCTTTATGAATGCAATGTCAATCTCCGCGTTGAGCAGCCAGAACCCTGGACTGGTTCTGGTTCCTAATGTAGTTTTCGGATCGGATCCGTCCATTGCTAATGATATCCTAGCCAAGGCCTTTCAGGCTGACAAGGCAATCACTGATCAGATTCAAGGCAAATTCTGAAATGTGTGTGTACCTCTGTGTCTATAATTCACGTGTTTGGCAGACATACATGTATGTATTTAATTTCCACCTAGTGTGGATCTGTTTTATTAAGGTTCCAGAGAATGATTGAAAGATTTAACTACTCTCTCTCTCTCTCTCTCTCTCTCCACGTAATGGCCACACCATTCGGACGGAGTGAGTTCTGCATTGTTCTCTCTCTCTCTCCCGCCTAGTGTGGATCTGTTTTATTAAGGTTCCAGAGAATGATTGAAAGATTTAACTACTCTCTCTCTCTCCATGTAATGGCCGCACCATTAGGACGGAGTGAGTTCTGCATTGTTCTCTCTCTCTCTCCATGTAATGGCCGCACCATTAGGACGGAGTGAGTTGTGCATTGTTTTCAAAACGTTGATCTAAATATTAAGCACAATTTGATGAATTCTCAAGAAGTTAAATATGTATTTTGTCATTTTTTAATCAACCAGTATATATTCTGCAACTCCTCTATTTCAATTTAGAGTTAGATATAAATTTGGGCACTCTTCTATCCCAATCTAGATTCACTCAAATGAGTTCTACATTGAGCTTTGACACTAACTTGATGTGTGCATAGATGAGTGATTCTAGGAATGGGATATTTTCTGGGATATGTGTATGTAAGGGGTGTGTCAGGAGTTAATAGAAATGATGTGTAACGGACAAAGGGTATGGAGGTTCACCACTGAAGCACAAAGGCACAAACCAACAGCTAATTATAAAAAACGGGATAGATGGCAGCTCACCACTATGGTATAAAGGATTGCTCCACTAGCAAGGATAAAGAACTATTTGATTCATCACTAATAGCGTTGGATAAAGAGCTAGATAAATATTCACTCACGTAGAGAAATTCTCATATATTTCCCAACTCCGTGTTACAACTAAGAACACTCCTCTATTTATAGAGGGACTAAGATTTAGGAAATAGACAAACATTAAAAGACATGGGGACTCCCAGATGTTAAAGACATGAGAATTGGAAAACATAATAAAGACTTAGGAACTTAGAGATGCAATTAATGACAATGAGAGTTGTAATCTTGACTCTTCAACCTTTCGGTTCATCTCCCAAAATTCGTCCACCAACCCTAAACAAAGAACAACTATCTTAGAACTTCAATAAATAACCAAGAAAATCGCTTTAAAAAGCCTCCCATCAATATGTTGTCAATTAATGTTAAAATTAGCAACTATTTTAGTGAAAAGAAACTTAATTGGCAAAAGTCAAGAATCAACAACTCCTTATTTGATGACTCGTAGTCAATCGGCAATCATTCTCTCTTATTGATAACTTCATTGATAGTCTTCACATCGACACCTTCATTCTAGACCCACTAGAGTAAGTCATAACCAAAATTTGTCATGGCTTAAATGAACATCAATTGTGTTGGGCTCATCGATAAAGTTGTTGTGGAAAGCAAGCACTCGAACAATTATTATCAATACTAGGGTTGGTTGAGTTGAAGCAAATCGATGACAATAAAAGAAGGAAAAGTGAGAATTGACATATTTTATGGGAAGGATTTTGGTTTTTGGAATATGCAGATGAAAGATTATCATTATCAGATAAAACTACACTTCTCCTGTCAAGCCCCAAATCCCGGGAACATGCCTATCCCTCGGCGGTCGATTAAAATGTGACATTCTTAGGACACGTCGCTAACCCACTCGTTTTATGCACATGCAGAAGTGAATTGAACAAATCCCCAAACAACAATCAACACAGGGATAGCAAAAAGACAAGACATTCATCACAAACCATACTTTATAAGCAAACTAGGTTAGCCCTACAGAGTTATATACAAAGGTCTAACTCAAAAGAAACTACTGGGCCACCTACACTCCGAGCCTCTCCACCTCGGGTTTCGGGCCTTTATGACACCATCTAGGTTGTCGATGTCCAAAGGATCAGCTACCTCTACTCCAGGCCCATCAGCCTTGGGCCTCGAGTTCGCCGTGATATTATCCAGTATATTGATATCCATGATGGGGTCGAGTACCTCCTCATACTCGGTCTTAACAGCAAGCTCGTCAAAACCCTCCAAAAGAACCCTCCTAAACTCAGTTAGGCCCATTACAAAACCACGCTTTGAAGTGATGAGGTACCAAGTGAAGTAGGCCCTCATCGACCCAAATAGTGGTCACTACAAGCTCACGAGTCTAGGTGGTCCCAAGGATGGGGAGAAGGGTAGTCTTGGTCTCCACCTCCCGTGGACACCCAAAACATAAGTGACGGACCTTCATCTAAGGACTTGAAAAAAGGGGTCAACCATGATAGGGTGAGACAAAGTCTCAATGAGTCTACACCCTAAATCTCGATTAGGACAAGAATTCACCTAGAGTTAGCCTAAACATGCACCATATATGTGACATCTTGATTTTCAACCATGTTTCGACTAAATGATATGGGTTATTCATTGACGCACCTATAATCCTTTTCTCTGAGCTGATCACTCATGAGATAACTAATCTATCAGGTGAAGCTGTTAAAGGACATAAATGCAACTAACACAAGAATTCGACCAGAAATCAACCACTCGACTGTGCTAATCAGCAAGGGTCAATAGACACCGCTAAAATTGATTAGAGACCGGAGATAGGTTGATTCGATAGAGGCATGTAATTAAATTGTTGGTGATTCCACCCGATTGCGAAATTCATGTCGAACGGCACTAAACTGATTTTTTTGTTAATTCTGTACCCTATGCCCGTAATTGAAACCTTGAGATTTTTACGACAATCAAGACTTACGTATGAGTTGGAGATGCACAATGTGGATCGAAAATAATCGACCATAGGTCAAATGCATTAAAAATTCCTAAAAGTTATTCGGTAAGTTAGGTCACACTAAAATCGCTTTTGGTTGAAATTGACTACGAAATTGAATCCGGTTTCAAGAATTGAAAGTTCGAGCATGTCACAATTTATTTTTGGAATGTCAACTCATTTTTTGAAGAATTTTCGGCAAGCCTGGAATTTTGGTGAAAAATCAAAATTTGACAATTTAAATTCAAGAAATTCGGAGGGCCATTTTTGTGTGGAGTTTTGGCCTTCAAGTTTTGACCTTCAAGTTGATGACCTTCAAGTTTTGGTGATGGAAATGGTGGAAGTTGGTCTAGGCTGCCCCTTGGCATTATTGACCATTGAATTGAAGTTATTTGGTGTGAAATTGAGTTGATTTGGTGAGGGGAATTCATGAAATTCGTAGGGTTGTGGTGGCTGCAACATTTAGACATCAAACTTGGCTTGTTTGAGAAGATTGGGAGGGGAAATTGGCTGCTAGTGTTAGTTGAAGACTTATGGGGATGCATTTGAGTGTTATAGATATTTTTCCTTGACTTTAGAGGCCCCTTGTCCCCCAACCAGCAGCAACTTCTTCTTCTTCCTCAACTTCTTCTTCACTTTCCTCTTCCTCAACCTTCATTTCCAAAGCAACAAGCCAACGTAGCCCCCCTGAACCAAAGCTTCCAGCCATCGCCAACCCTCCACCGTCCATCCAAGCCTGCCCATTGCCCTGGTCGCCGCCCACCTGCTCATGTCCAAGCCAGTCCAACGACCAGCCGCCCATACGTCGTCCCCACACATGAGCCTGTCCCCGTCCACGCCCCTAGCTACTCATCACCATTCACTTGCAAGCCACCGACACCGCTCCAACCGTCCATCATGTCCAGCTCCCTCCACCGGACCAGCCAGCCAAGCTCAGCCCATTCTAGCCCCTCAACTCCCTTGGACTAGCTCAAAGCATAACTAAACTCATAGCTTAAGCTGTGAGTTTCATGGGCCATTTTTGAGCCCTTCTAAGCTTTTTTTAGTGTTGTCGTAGGCTCGAGTCTTGCTCGCCTTCGTGTCACCATCGCTGTTAATCGATTTTTGGGCTAAAACAGTGAGTTAGCCTCCCAAACTCTAATTAGGGGTTAATTACTATTATTAGAGGCTTAGTTAGCTAATTAGGATTAGTGAGATTTATTTAGCTTAGTTAGATTGGTTAGGATTATTTTGTTATTTCAATTAGATGGTTAGATAGTTAGTTAGTCCATTTAGTTAGAGTAATTAGTTAGAATGGTTAGATTAATTAGTTAGCTTAGTAGATTAATTTAATTAGTGCCCTAAGGTGGTTAGGTTAGCTTATGATAATTTAATTTAGTGTTTTAATTTAAATATTTTGTAATTTATTTAATTAAATGTAATTTAATTAAATGTAATTTAATTAATTTTATTTATTAATTAACGGAAATTATACCGGGATAGCTGGTTGTCAAAATTTCATGCCGATCATCGTGGTGCAATTGGTTTGTGCAATTGATTGTTAATTTATGTAATTGGATGTTGAGTGATGATTTTTGAATTATTATTTCAAAAATATGGAATTTTGGAATTTAATTAGAAAAAATACCAGGTGTTGATTTTCTACGCCAAAAATATTTTAAGTACCATATAAAATAGTGAAATTTTGAAAAGAAAATATGGCACATTTTATGGTCTGATTTGACTGTGTGTCCACGTACAATTATTTTATTGGGTTTTTTAATATGAAGAAAATAAGTTAAGTCCATTATTTGACATGGAAGTATTTGAGTGCAAAGCACTATGTTCATGGCCGGACATGGATGTGCCTTTTTCTTATGCAAAAGCATGTGATTGATAGTTGATTGGTAAATTGTTTTTTGTGATCACTCAGTTTTCTAGTTTTGTGTGGAATTGGAAAGCAAGTTCTATAGAGAGTCTGCATCATAAGTGATCAGGAGCAAAGAACTCATAGGGAGAGGTTAGTGATGTCTGTCACTCGTGTTAGGATGCCAACAAGGGTTAGTACCCAAGGAAGAGCACCGGCTCAGGCCAGTGCCAGTAGGATAGTGCCACCGCAGGTCAATGTTGGTGTAGCAGCACTTGGCGAACCTAGAATCGATGGGATCGTACAAGCGCTTGAGACCCTTGGGAATCTGATAGGGCAACAGGCCCAAAATCAAGCTACCACCACTACCGCTGCTCCTATAGCTACTACTATTGCTTCCACCAATGCTACTGTTACTACCGCAGCCGCACTTGCTGAAGTCTAACCTAGAGTTGTAGTTAGGGAGAGGCCGATGCACAAGCTTGTCAAATAGTTTTTGAAGTTGAACCCGCTGAGGTTCACTGAAGCAGGTGATCCCAAGGCTGCAACCCTCTGGATCCAAGAGTTAGAGAAAGCCTTTGCACTGCTGAGGTGCTCGGAGGAAGAAAAGGTGGTCCTTGTAGTCTACTAATTGTAGGGAAATACAACTATTTGGTGGAGAGCCACCAGAGGCAGAGTATTTCCTGAGGGCATGGTTCCATAATGGAACGCCTTTATTGAAGTCTTCAACAGCAAATATTTCTTTTACTATGTCCAAGAATAAAAGATGGCGGAATTTCAACGCCTTCATCAAGGTCTAATGTTTGTAGACCAGTACGAGGCGAAGTTCATTGAGTTATCACAGTATGTCCCCAGACTGATTAAGGATCCAGTAGACTGAGCAAGAAGATTCAAGGATGGACTTAGACCAAAGCTGAAAGAATTGTATGAGTGGACCCAACTAATAGAGAGAAATCTATACGAATGAGCCGCCACATTTAGGTTGCGGTTTGGTACAAGCAGAGATGGTAACTAATTTGGGAAGACGCCTATGACCAGAGGAAGGTACCCCATTCCACCCAATAGGAAGGGTGGGATAGGAAAGTCAGTGCTGAATCAGAATGGAGTATGTCATTTCTGCGGAATATAACATGGATTAGCCATGTGCCATTCTAGGACGGGTACTTGCTATAGGTGTGGCCAGTAAGGTCACCAGGTCAAAAACTATCCCAGAAGACCGATAGGATCACAACTGCCACCACCGCCACCGATGGGGCAGAACAGGGGATATGCACCACCAAATGCACCATAGGGTGGTCTGAACCGACCTCCAACTCAGGGAATGATGCATGCTGTCACTCGAGGACAAGAAGAGGACTCACCTAACATAGTCACAAGTACAGTCTCACTAAACGACCATGTTGCTTATGCTTTATTTGATCCTGGAACTACACATCCATTTATAGTTCAGTAGCACGTTAAGTTGGTAGGGTTGAGTCCATAATCATTGAGGTCAGTTGTTGGTATATCTACCCGATTAAAGAATAAGGTATTGTCTACAATAAGCTGTCCTTGGTGCAAGTTAGTTATTGGTGAGCAAGAGGAAATGATAGATTTGATAGTCTTAGCCATATATGATTTTGATGTGATAATTGGCATGGATCGACTCACCAAGCGACAAGCTACTATAGACTATTATCATAAAGCGATTCAATTTAACCCGTTAGTAGCCGAAAGTTTCAAGTTTATTAGGAGTCAATGAGGACCCTCGATTACGTTAGGGTTGCCACAGTCCACTTACCTTTCCTTGTGCCCTAATGACATGCCATTCTAATACCATAGAATTATAGTAGGTCCATAAATCATGGAGGTTTGTATCATTTAAATCGGTCCTAACGCAGTTCATATAGCGGAAGTATAATCAATATCTCCCTACCCCATGCTCAACAGGATAATGCAATGCACACCAACTACACATCTTATATAAGTTAAAGCCGAACACTTTTATTTACATAACTTTGATGGACATCATGAGTCGGTACATCAAAAGGCCAAGGCTTTTCTAAGCTCAGCTATAACCAAAAGTACCCGACCCCACAGCAGTCATGGACATCAATCCATCATCCAGTGTCAGCTATTCAAAAAGTGTCATCCGCTATCCATCACATGCACAATCACACCCAGCCCGATCCATCGGCTGGCGGCTGCGGCAACATCCCCATCATGATCCCGTCACAACAAACATGCACAGTACCACAGGGCCATCAGATAGACCCACGTCATACATGACTAAAACTCGAACATGAATGAATACCAATCCTCGAACACCAACACAGATGTGCTTCTAACACAAGCACTCAACATCAACTAGGACGCCGTAAAAAGTGCCATGTGTGATAGGTAACAAAGGCATCTCTCAATCAGAAATGCTAGTCCCCAAAAGGGGTGAGTACAACCACTCAGTAGTAAAAGATCCATCAAACTACACAATGCATATATCATCCATACAATCATGCATATATCTCCATGAGACCCATTCAATGCCTGAATGACCACATTTTCAATACCAAATAGTACCAACTCAAATTCATAGACAATTCATGCACCATGCCATATGTACACACATGCGCATGACTCATTTTCCATTTTGATATTCAAAAGGATCTCATTTTTCCCAGGGACCAATCTTTGTATCCCTCCTGGCTCTCGCACCAATCTTAGTATTGCGAGACCTCCGGGCATCCCGCACCTTAATTGGCGTCACGAGGTTTCCGGCACACACCTCCGGGCATCTCGAAACTCCTGAGGACATCCAGCACACACCTCTGGGTATCCGGCACACACCTCCAGGCATCCCGACACTCTCGGGGCATTGTCGTCACAACCGTCCGACGGTATCATTAACATCAAGATATATTCACATATATGTCTCACTTTGAAAATAAAATTTGATGCCATATGATATGCTTAATGTCACCACATCCATTGTATAAATAACAACTCAAGACATTTCAACTTACAAAGCAATTCATTTGTTCTTAAAATAAAACAGTTTCTCGGATAAAACATAATGCACTCTACTAATTGAAATTCTAGAAAAATTAGTAAATGATCTTAATAAATTCTGAAAATTTAACATGTTTCAAAAGAGATCTAGAAAAAAAAAATTTATAAAGAACACCAAGTCAAGAAAACTTTTTATGAATCGCAATGGTCCATGCATCACAGCCATAAAACTTCAAGATTCACTATTGCACAGTTTTAATAACAAATTCGGTATAACCCTAAATAAACTCAGAAAATTCTTAAATTTTGATATGTTATAGATAAAACCTAGAGGTAAAAGTTTCATACAGAACTTGAAGTCAGATTCACTGTATATCATGAGATATAATCACTATAACTCTCCCTAATCCTCGGTAACGATTTCCAGATTTAACACTTTCAAAGAAAAATCGTTTCACTGACCAATACTTGTCCGTTTCTTCTCAAATTTTAGTATGTTACTCCTCAAGATGTCATCTACAACTTTTATCAAGGACACAAAGTCAGATTCCAACTGGATAATCGCATAAAATTCACGGAGTCGCCAAAGGTAAAGTTGTTTTTCCATGAAACAGTTTACTAGCTTGAAGAACTACTTCTATACTTTCGAAATTCCCACATTCAGCATCAAGATTCAAACATCTCCAAGATCTACCACATTCCACTAGACTACCACAGCATAGCAAAATGTAGATCAATGGACTTCACTTGCCTTAAGTCCAACGCAACCACAGCAAGCAAACAACGACTTGAGGACTTCGGGCGCAGCTCAATCGATGGCGAAGCTAGGCAGCATCGACGGCTATAGCTGGTGCACGCACGGCGGGGCTAGCCTCCTTCTTCCCCTTGCCAAAGCACCGTCACCCTCTCTCTTTCTCTCGATCACTCTCCCTTTTTCTCTCAATCTCTCTCTCTATCACTCTCTCGGTCACTCCACCCCTTTCCCCTTTTCTTTTATTCTCTTAATTGCTTGTAATCATTAGGTTTGCATGGAGGTTTCCAGTGAAGCAATAGGGGTAGCGACACTTATAGAAGTCTTCTCGCCACTTGTCAAACTTCATGCATGGAGGTGGCCTTATTTGGGCCGAGCCTTAGTCGACCGAATAGGGGGAAATGGTGGGCTGCTTTAGGCTGTTTTGGGCCTTAAGTGTCCAGCCCACACTTGCTCCTATTTTTCCACTTTAATCCCCACTTATAATTGATGGTCATAAACTATTGCAACAATACACAAGGATAGTTTGGTTTGTAGAGTACACAGCCAAAAATCTCTTATCAACCCATCTTATAATACAATCTCGGTCTCTCAAGAGCATATGACACATTTCCAACAAAACAATAGTCCATTCAATGCTTGGCCTTGTTTAATTGTAATCCATTGGTCTAAGGACTATAATATAGTCCGATGGTGCTTCCATCACCTATCCATGGGTTGTAGTGCATCTAAAAATTGCTATGAAATTTTAGGATGCCACAATTTCAAGCGAACGAATTTTCGTGGACCCAGCTAAGATTGAAGCCATGATCAATTAGCCAAGACCGACAACAGTGACAGAGATCAGAAGTTTCTTGGGATTGGCAGGTTATTACAGATGATTCGTGGAAGCGTTTTTAGCAATAGCCATGCCGATGACGCTACTGCTAAAGAAGGAAGATAAGTTCATATGAACAAATAAATGTAAATGTAGTTTCCAAGAGCTTAAGCAGAAGCTGACTACTGCACCAGTACCGACAATTTCGTCTAGTCCTAGAGGATATGAGATCTATATGATGCATCATTTAAAGGACTGGATTGCGTGTTAATGCAACTTGGCAAAGTTAATACATACGCGTCCCGTCAGTTGAAACCTCATGAGTTGAATTATCCGATGCATGACTTAGAACTCATAATGATTATCTTCACTCTGAAGATTTGGAGACACTACTTGTGTGGAGAAAGGTTCCACTTCTTTACTTGACCATCGAGTCTCAAGTATTTATTCTCTCATAAGGAGTTAAACATGAGACAACGTCATTGGATGGAACTTCTCAAGGACTATGACTACGACATCCTGTATCATCCTGAAAAAGCTAACAAGGTTGCAGATGCATTGAGTCGAAAGTCTTTGATTGCGCAAATGGTGATTTAGGAGTAGATCCTACTTGAAGGAGCCTGAGATTCAGTTTTCAAATTTGAGGTAAGCCACATTTCAAATCTTATGACCACCCTCGAAATTGAACCAGAAGTGCAGATCAAAATCAAGGAGTTGCAGATGACAAATTCAAAGATCCAAAAGATTTTGCAAGAGGATGCGGAAAAGGGAAAGGCAGATTTTCAGAATTCTGAAGACAGAACGCTGAAATTTCGTGGACGATTGTGTGTACTTGACGATGCAGAGCTTAAGGAGGAGATCTTGTCAAAAGTTCATCATAGCAGTTACAGCATTCATCTAGGTAGTACGAAGATGTATCAAAATCTGCGTCAATACTATTGGTGGACCGTATGAAGGAAGATTTCGCCAAGCATGTCGCCAAGCATGTCGCCAAGTGTCTAACATATCAACAAGCATGTCGCCAAGTGTCTAACATGTCGACACTATTGTGTCGTACGTGAAGAGACCAGTTCAAAATCACGTGCTGACGTCTTCCATATGTCAATGTTGGATTATCGTCTACATCTTATCAAAATCACATGCTGAACTTTGAAGAATTAGATGTAGACGATAGAGTGTCGTACGTGAAGAGACCAGTTCAAATCATAGATCGCAAGGAACAAGTGCTGCATACCAAGACGGTTCCCTTGGCCAAAGTGGTCTAGCAACACTATGGATAGAAGGAGCAACATGAGAAAGTAAAGAATCAATTAGACAACTATACCCCCACCTTTTTGAAGAAGAATTGTAATGATTTAAATTTCCAGGACGAAATTTTGATAACAGGGGAAGAGTTGTGACATCCTAATTTTCGACCCTGTTTCGACTAAATAATGTGGGCTTTTCATCAACGTGCCTATAATCATTTTCTCTGAGCTAATCACTCACGAGATAACTAATCTATCAGGTGAAGTCGTTAAGGGATAAAAACGTGTCCAACTTGAGAATTCGACCAGAATCGACTGCTCGATCGTGCTAATCAACAAGGGTCAATATGGCACAGTTGAAATCGATTACATACCAGAGATGGATTGATTCGATAGAGGCAAGTAATTAAATTGTGGATGATTCACTTGATTAAAAATTTCATGTCGAACGGCACTAATCCGATTTTTCTGTCAATTTTGTACCATGTCCCGTACTTAAAACCTTGAGATTTTTATGACAACTGAGAGTCACCTATGAGTCGAAGATGCACAATGTAGATTGAAAATAATTGACCACGGGTCAAACACATTAAAAATTCCTAAAAGCGACCCGGTAGGTTAGGTCATGCTAAAATCATATCTGGTTGAAATTAACCACGAAATTAAACCCGATTTCAGGAATCAAAAGTTCAAGAGTGTCATGATTTATTTTTGGGACATCGACTCATCCTTTGAAGAATTTTGGGCATACCCGAAATTTTGGCAAAAAATCAAAATTGGACAATTTAAATTCAAGAAATTCAGATGGTCATCTTTGTGTGGAGTTTTGGCCTTCAAGTTGGATGGGTTTATGATGAAAACGGTGGAAATTGGTCTAGGCTGCCCCCTTGGCATTATTGGCCATTGAATTGAAGTTATTTGGCATGAAATTGGGTTGTTTTGGTGAGGGAAATTCTTGAAATACGTAGGGCTATGGGGGCTGCAACATTTGAACATCAAAGCTTATTTGAGAAGATTGAGAGGGGAAAATGGCTACTGGTGTTAGCTAAAGACTTATGGGGCTACACTTGAGTGTTATTGACTTCGGAGGCCTCTTATCCCCTGACCAACGATAGCTTCTGCTTCTTCCTCAACTTATTCTTCATTTTCATCTCCCTCAACCTTCATTTCCAGAGCAACAAACCAACGTAGTCCCCCTGAACTGAAGACTCCAACCATCGCCAACCCTCCGCCATCCGTCCGAGCCTACACATGCCGCCCAGTCGCTGCCCGCTTGCTCATGTCCAAGCCGGTTCGGCGACCAGCTGCCTACTCATCGTCCTCGTGCGCGAGCCCGTCCCCATCCGAGCCCCTAGCCACTCATCATCATCCACTTGCAAGCCACTAGTGCCACTCCAGCCGTCCACCATGTCCAGCTCCCTTCGCCAGACTAGCCAACCCAAGCCTAGCCCGTTCCAACCCCAGCCCATTCTAACCCCTCGACTTCCTTGGACTAGCTCAAAGCAGAACCAAACTCACAGCTTGAGCTGTGAGCTTCGTGGGCCATTTCTGGGCCCTTCCGAGCCTCCTTTGGTGTCGCTATAGAACCGAGTCTTCCTCGCCTTCGTGTCATCGTTGCTATGAACCAGTTTTCGTGCTAAAACGGTAGTTAGCCTCCTAAACTCTAATTAGAGGTTAATTACTCTTATTAGAGGCTTAGTTAGGCTAATTAGGATTAGTGAGATTTAGTTAGCATAGTTAAATTGGTTAGGATTATTTGGTTAGTTCAATTAAATGGTTAGATAGTTAGTTTGTCCATTTAGTTAGATTAATTAGTTAGAGTGGTTAGATTAATTAGTTAGCTTAGTAGATTAGTTTAATTAGCGCCCTTAAGTGGTTAGGTTAGCTTATGATATTTAATTTAGGGTTTAATTTAAATATTTTGCAATATATTTAATTAAATTTAATTTATTAAATTATTTATTAATTAGTGAAAATTAAACTGGGATAGGGTCTTCGAATTTCGTGCTGATTGTCGTGGTGTAGTTGGTTTGTGCAATTGATTGCTAATTTAAGTAATTGGATGATAAGTGATGATTTTTGAATTATTATTTCAAAAATATGGAATTTTGGTATTTAATTAGAAAAATACCATGTGTCTGTTTCGACGCCAAAAATATTTTAAGTACTATAAAAAATAGTGGAATTTTGAAAAGAAAGTATGGCACATTTTATGATCCAATTTGACTATGTGTCCACGCACAATTATTTTACAAGGTATTTTTAATATAAAGAAAATAGGCCAAGTCCATTATTTGAAATGGAAGTATTTGAGTGCAAAGCATGATGTTCTTAGCTAGACATGGATGTGCATGTGATTGTTTTGAGAACCCGTCACGATGTGCTTGCGCCAGACGATACTCCTATATGGAATGCCCCACGTATACCAGTCATAGTGGAGGATGGGCTGATACTCCTCCGGGAATGCCATCTAGTTGTAGACATTGCCGTGTCCGACGAAGCGAGATAACGCTTGGTTATGCCGAATGACCGCCGACTGTTGAGTTGGCCATGGCCATTGGGTCATAACTAATTAGAAGAATGCTTGAGTGATTATTATAGCAACGCCTAATTATAGGACAACATTGTGTGACATGAAATGGGACGTGTCATAACGATTTGGCCTTATAATCGGAACCCATGTGATTGATTGATATGTGGAAAGCAAATTGTTCTAATTATTGAGTGCATTTATTGTATGCATATATTATATGAACTGTACTAATGTGCGGGGAAGTGCTGAGGTGAGGTAAGTCTTATATGCTATGTGTATAGGCCACCTTTAGGTGAATTTTTATCCTAATCGGGGTTTAGAGTGTAGACTCATTGAGACATTATTTCACCCCATCGTGGTTTAAATTTTATAGGTCCCTAGATGGAGGAGCGTCACATTCGATATGGGATTCTGTAGGTGATGGATTTTGAGCACACCTTCTTCCCTATTCCCAAGACCATCCTGACCCGAGACCTAGATGAGTTCGTGGTATGGGTCGATGAGGGCCTACCTCAGTTGGTACCTCACCGATTCATAACATAGTTCGTTGGCTTTCCTCAAGGGAGTTCAGGGTTTCAATGGGTCTCCCGTTAGGACCAGGAATGGGAAGTAAGTCACCTAATGGATCTTGACACTCCTGATGGTATCATGGTGGACCCGGAGCCCATTGCTATAGAGCCTGAAGTTTAGATAGCTCAGTAGCTCCTTTTTGAGTTAGACTCTTATGTATATAAACTCAGTTTGTTTATAAAATATGTTTTGTGTTAATTGACTGTCCTGCTTTTCTATCTCATGTGTTTGTTGTCTAGAGATTATTTAATTCGCTTTCGCTTGTGCAATAAAATGAATGGGTCGGGGACGCATCCTAGGAACGTCGCAATTTGATCGACTACCAAGGGATATGCGCGTGCTCGAGGTTCGGGGTGTAACAATATAGGACTTATCTCACTCAGCACCTCCCTACACATTAGTACATCGCATATACATATATGAACGCAGCAAGCATAATTCAATAATTGGAACACCTCATATCATTCATCAAATATTCACAGAGGTCTTGATTATAAGGCCAAACCGTTACGACACGTCAAATTCTATGCCACACAATTTTGTCCCATAATCAGGTACGGCTATTTCAATCACTCAAGCGTGTTCCAATTATTTACAACCCAACGACCACAACTAACTCAACAATCGGCGGTCATCCAGCATAACGAAGCGTCATCCTGTTTCATCAGGCACGGCAACGTCTACATCTAGACAGTATTTTCAAATGAACATTGACCCAGTCTCTATTGTGACCGGCATCCGTTGTTAGGGGCATCTGAACTTAATCAGGTATCGTCCCGCGTGAATGCATCAGGACGAGTTCCAATAATTACCACATGCACATCCATATCTGGCTAAGAACATCGTGCTTTGCACTCAAATATTTCCATTTCAAATAATGGAATTGACCAATTTTCTTCGTATTAAAAATACCCAGTAAAATAATTATGCGTGGTCACACAGTCAAATCGAACCATAAAACGTGATACTTTCCCATTTCAAAATTCCATGATTTCATATAGTACATAAAGTATTCTTGGTGTCAAAACCCGACAGCCGGTATTTTTCTAATTAAATACCGTAAAATCATATTTTTGCAATAATAATCAAAAATCATCACCAAGCACTCAATTGCATAATTTAGCAATCAATTTCACAATTGAATTCAACCACGACAATCAACGTAAAATTTTACTAACCAGCTATCTAGTTCAATGTACGCTAATTATAATTAATTAAATAAATTGTAAATTATTTAAACCAACTCACTTAATTAATTTAAACTAGCTAACCGAACTAAATTAATTGAGCTAACCAAACTAATTTAACTAAGCTAACTACATTAATCTAATTAAACTAACTAAATAACCTAACTAACCACCTAACTAATAGTTGGCCTAACTAAATAACTTAATTAACTAGTTCGACTAACTAAGGATTAACACTAATCCTTAATTAACACTAATCCACCTAACTAAGTGTAATTAGCTTCATAATCCAATATTAGGGCGTTAACTCACTAGATTAGTGAGGTAACAGGTTCACGGCAACGGTGATGCAAAGACAATGAGATCCCATGCCTATGGCGACTCCAACGGAGGGCCGGAAGAGGATGAAAACAACTAACCAAGTCTCAGCCAAGGCTAAGCATCGGTTCTGCTATAAACTGGTTAAGGCGTGGCTAAGCTTGGTTGACGGCGCGAGGACAAGTGGCTGAGACGATGGCTACTCAACAATGACTGTGCAGCCAGGCGGACGGGATGTCACGCCCCGATTCTCAAGTACGTACCCATCCCTTATTTTGGTCGAATTTAAATGCGATATCCCAAGATTATGTATCATCGACCCTTTCATTTTAATATGCACATGCAGAAGCAATTATAAATCCCCATATAATAAAACAATGGGACAGAAAAGTAGGATTCCAAATTCTCACTTTAAAGTTGAATCATTAAGCCAGGATTAAACCACAAGTTTCTAAAACAGAGTTTGCAAAATGGAATTGACTTCTAACAAAAAAGAATTGCCCTATGACTAGCTAGTCCAATAGGGTCGTCAATTCTTTAGGTTTCCCCTTCCACGCTTTGGGTCTCCAATCCTTCACCAATGCCATCTAAGGACCTAAAAATGGTTATTCAATAATCAGTAAAACAACGTCTTAGCAAGTTCTACCCCCTAAGACCCGATTAGTAAATCAATACACTATGGGCTGCCTAAGCACACACGGGTGAGAAGGCTTACATTGGCCTCAGATTTCACTTGCAAATCAGTACAATTCAAACAGGCACCCAATCAAATGCTACCAGTCAAAGCATCAATTGATCGACCTAGTCGATTTACATGTCAAACAGACCATCACTTGATCATTTTAATCAATACTGTCCATTCTTCAAAATAACCTATCGAGTTACCGAGCCAGTATTTTATACGATTCATTCTTCTAAATGACATTATAAATCACCGAGTATATTCATCATAACGCCCATTCTACAAAATGACTTCTTGAGTCACCGAGCCATTATGGCATGTCGTCTATATACAAAATGACCTATAGGGTCAACGAGCCGACATTGGATACCGTATGTCTACAAAATGACCTATAAGGTCACCGAGCTGGTATTGGATACTGTCTGTCTACAAAATGACCTATAGGGTCACCGAGCCGGTATTTCGCATGATACTTCGAATATATAATCAACTTGTCCCCTTTTTATTCTTGTCTGACAATATGCGTGGGCACACGATTGGCCTTAGCCAAAATAATATAATTTCATTTTCATAAATCCAACCCTTATTTGTAGTCCACCAAAATATTTTTGGTACTATCAACCGACACCCGATTATTTTCCAATTAATTATCCAATTTAATTAATTCAGGAAAATAATCATATAATCACAATTAATTCATTTCAAAGACAAAATAAAGCTCAATTAAATAAACGGTCACGCACCACGACAATCAACATAAAATTTCAATCGTCAACTATCCCTACCTAATTTCTAGAAAATAATTAATTAATTTAATTAATTTTGAAAATTAAAAATTAATTACTAAAAATCCAATTTATGCCCATAATGCCTAATTGAAGCCCGAGACGGGTCGGGAAAAATCCCGAGAAACATTCAATAAATAATAGTACGTCTCTACTTGCTAATTGCACAATTCAATTGTCTAACATGCATCATAATTATCTAATAATCACTAATCTACTCTAATCTAACCACCTAATTGCACTTAATTAAATCTAATCAATCCTTAAGATAATTAAGAAACTAAGAAAAGATTAGTGAGTAAAACTCACTACAAAAAAAGACAGGGACACTGCGATGACGACGCGACAGCGACTGAATTCCAAAATTTCATCGGCGTCAATGGACTCTTGGGCCGAGCCCAAAGACCTTGCCTAGTGGGCTTGGGCTTCAAAAGAACTTGCTGGACTTCACTGGATTATGGGCTGAATCAAGTGGGCCGAAATGCAACTTCAATGGATTGAGAATGGGCTGAATTTGCTGGCTTCAAAACTGGGCTTTAAGATGACATTCACTTGGGCTGGCTTGTCCTCTTCGCTGGGCTGAAATTGTGGACTGAAGACTGCCGAAGATGGGCTGCTGCACGCAGGCTTTTGAGTTGGAATTGATGGACTTTTGGGCTGTTGGAAAATCACGGCCGATGAAGACACACGGAATGGTTTGGACTTTGCGACTGCAGATGGACTTCGGTGTGCTGGGTTTCTTCGATGGAGCTGTGCCGTGACTCTCACTGGCTCCGTGAACTCGAGGAAACGGAGGACATGGCAACTGACAGCCTCGGTGGGTGGTGTCAAATGAAGGGGTTGTCTTCGTGGAGATGAAGACATGAGCTGAAGGTGACGCTGAGTTCGATGGACGCTGGCAGCTGGAGTAACGGCAATCAACGAAGGAGCTGCTTCCGTTGACACTGCTAGGCTGACCGAGCTAGAGATGTGAGCGTTGGATTGGCTTCTCTTCGGTGGAGTCTTCGCTACTGGAGAAGACACGAAGCAGTGGAGCTGCACGCGGTCAACAAAGTGAAACAATTTTGCTCGAGTTGACCGTGAAAGAGCAAGCTGTGAACACGTAGAGAAGCAGACGTTGCTGGCAAGGCTTCGCTAAATTTTGAAGCCACATGGAGCTTCGGTCTTCGTGGGCAGAGAAGACTGAGATGCTGGCTCGAGTGGGGTTTCGGTGAGTGGAGAGAGATGAGGAGAGCAGCAAAGGAAATTAAGGAAATGAAATTGAAGCCGAACTTGGTGGAGTTGGCCGTGAAGATGAGGCGCACGAAGAGATGAAGACCGGCAGGCAATGGCGCTCAAGTGGTCTTGCAAAAAAGGGGCCCCAAAGTCAATCAAGCTTATCCCTATACTTGAATGCTTGGTCTCCTCAACTTACAAAAATATCTCAATGTTCCCCAATAATTTCTTGCACCAATATTCACCAAATTATCCAAATTGAAGCCCCAAATTTCTGCCCCTTTTCCAATTTCGAAATTCGCCCAAATAAATTAAATTTTCTTACTCGGTTTAGAATTGAGGTCCGATTTCAACCTTAAAAATCTCAAACAATTTTCTATAAGTCCCCAACACTCAAATGCTTTCAAAGTTTGAAAGTCTAAATTTCCTTTAATTACTGCCCATACAAATTTCCGCTAATTTTCCGCAACGTTCGAAACGGTTTTCCGCAAAAATCTCGGAATTTCCGAAAAATTTTCGAAGGATGAGTCGACGTCCCTAAAATAACTCATGACACCACGAACTTTCAATTTCTGAAATCGGGTTCAAATTTTATATTAATTTCACTTCGGCGCACTTTTAGCGTAACCTAGACTACTGAGTACTTTCAGAACTTTTTAGGGCAATTGACCCGTGGTCAATTTTCTTCGAGCCATAATGAACCCACTTGACACATTGGCGACTCTTGGTTGTCGTGAAAATCTCAAGTACTCAATTACAAACACAGGGTACCAAAACAACAGTAAAATCAAATTAGTGCTGGTTAGTGAGAATTTCCCAATTTAGTAGAGTCACACATGATTGGTCACATATCTCGGTCGAACCGACCTATCTACGATCTTAATTCGATTTTTAACTGTACCGTAATGACCTCTAAAGATAAGCACGGTTGAAAAGCTGATTCCTGGTCAAATTCTCAAGTCTATTGCCTTAAGATTTCTTAATGGCTTACTCAGCTAGTCTAGTTATCTTGAGAGTTATCAGCTCTAAGAACAACCCTATATATGCATCAATGAAATGCCCGATTAATTCAACAGAAAACGGGTTGAAAATTCAAGATATCACACTGGACTAGAGGGGTCGGACAAGCAAACGGATAGGAGCCGAGGTGGTCTGGCTGTGAGGTTGGACTTGCGAGTGGCTAGTATGGACGGTCACGGGCTGAGGTGAGCTAGCGGTGGTTGTGGGTTGATGGAAGGTGGCGATGGTAGAGGCAGACGATTGAGTGGATGTGGGCTGTAATGACAAGTGTAAGGTAGCAAGGAAAATGGAAGTGAAGAAGAAATGCTAAAGTTGAAGTGAAGAAGAAGAAGAAAGCTACAGAGGTTCTACTAGAGGGGGCTTGTCACACAAGGAAAGAAGGAGGGGGACAAAGGATCTTGGAAGTCTTGCATGCAACCAATAGGGGCCAAGCCTAAATATCTAAGTACTTGAGTGCACATGCCTCAAATTCTTCTGCCCTCAAATGTCAAGGCATGCACCAATGGCCATTTTCTCTTCCAGAATTTCACAAAACAAGCCAATATGGTAGCCAATTAATCCCCCTTAGCAGTCATACGAATTTCCCTTCAATTCCTCACAAATTAATTCAATTTAATGGCCAAAAATGCCAATAAAGGTGCCCATACAAATTTCCTTGCATTTCTTTCACCAAGTAATCCATTTTGAAGGCCAAAAAGTCCCTTAATTTTGCCCATCCGAATTTCTTCCATTTAAATTTGCCGAATTTGATTTTTCCTCGAAAATCCCAGACTCGACGGAAATTTCCTAAAAGATGAGACGAGATCCTAAAAATAAATTGTGACATGCTTGAATGTTCGATTCCCAAAATTGAGTTCAATTTCATGGTTAAAATCAACCGGATGTGATTTTAGTGCAACCCAACCTACCGAGTAGCTTTTAGGGATTTTAGCACGTTTGACCCGTGGTAGATAATTTCGATCCACGTTTGTGCATCTCTGACTCATCGGCGACTCTCGGTTGTTGTAAAAATCTCAAGGTTTCAATTACAGGTACCAAGTACAAAATCGATAGAAAATTTGGTTAGTGCCGTTCGACGTGAATTTTGCAATCAGGTGGAATCACCAACAATTCAATTATGTACTTCCATCAAATCGACCTATATCCAATCACAATTTAATTATAACAATATCGTATTGACCCTTGCTGATTATCACGATCAAGTAGTTGATTTTTTTTATCGAATTCTCAAGTATGTAACATTCATATCTCTTAATGGCTTCACCTGATAAATCGATTAACTCGAAAGTGATTAGCTCCAAGAAAAAGGACCATAGATGCATCGACAAAATGCCCATTTTATTTAATCGAGAAATGGTCGAAATTTAGGATGTCACATCTCCTATTTGGAGAGAGGTAGATTCAATGAAGCAAGTAGACTAGGAATCGCTAGATAAACAAGCCATGAGTGTTATTCAACTAACATTGGCTTATAACATCGCGTTTAACATCGTGAAGGAGAAAACCAATGTTGATTTGATGAAAGCCTTATTGAATATATACGAGAAGCCCTATACGATTAATAAAGTCTATTTGATAATACATCTGTTTAACTTGAAGATAAGTAAAGGCACGTCAATTACAGATCATATCAATAAATTCAATTTAATTGTTAATCAATCGAGTTCGATTGAAATTAACTTTGAAGAAGATGTACATACTTAGGTTCTATTATCCTCATTGTCTAATGGTTGGAATACTATTATTATCATTATTAGTTACTCCATTGAGTCAATAAGCTTGACGTCCGATGGAGTTTGAGATTGAAATTTGAGTGAGGACATCCATAAAAGAAAATCTGCGAACCTATATTCGTTGTTTTAATAGGTGAAAATAAAGGAAGAACTAACACACATGTTAGCAAGAGTAGTATAAACATGAATAGATGTAGTCAATCTAGAATTTATGGTACTATCTATTGAAGTTGTGGCAAGAAGGGACTTTTTAGAAGGAATTGTCTAAAGTTGAAAAAAGAGAAGCATAAGGGCATTATGATTGAGTCTATAGATGTCGTTGTAGCTGTAGCTGATGGTAATTGGGATAGTGTTGATTTCATCTTATCTACTACTGATGACTAATGGATTATGGATTCTAGTTGTTTGTTTTATGCTACACCAAATAGAAACTGGTTTACTAATTATCAATGCTTGGATAACGGTAAAGTCCAGTTGGGGAATAATGCTAAATGTAATGTTGTAAGTGTTTGTGATGTTAGAATCAAAATGCATAATGATATTGTAAGGACATTGACCAGAGTAAAGCATGTTCCAGAGTTACAAAAGAACTTGATTTTCCTGAGTGCCCTAGATTTAGCTAAATGTTAGTATTTTTCAAATGTAAAGTTCTTAAGGTGCTTTAGTAATAATTAAAGGAATCAAGCATAGTAGCCCATATGAGCTTTAAGATGAGACAATGACAGATTTCGCTATAGAGACATTGGATGCATCTGTTTGAGAGTCTGAAGTTTGGCATATGCATTTAGGGCACATTACCAAGAGAAGCGTAAAGGTTTTAAGTAAAAGAGATCTATTATATGATTATATTGTTAATGAACCAAATAAATGCATGTGATTTTATTTAGATCAATGGTGAAAAGTGCAATTCAGTATGAATGTCCTAAAAACCACCAAAATTACAAAGTTAATTCACTTGAATGTTCACAAGTTATTGCGATTTCTTTTAAGGAATAGTGTCAGATTTATGCTAATAGTTATTAAAGACAAACGCGGGTGTTTATACCGAAACAAAAGTTTGATGTTGTTATCAAGATCAAGCGATTGAGAGCTTTGATCAAAAAGAAAACTAGTAAGACGATTAAACATACGTAGACTAACAACGGCATCGAGTTTTACTCGAAACTGTTAAACAAATTTTGTATTAAGGAAGGCATAATGAAACACCACATTAATGCTAATAAACCACAACATATTGTATATTTGATGGAGCAGAACATTACTAGAAATGACTCATAAATATTTTCTAGTGCTAGTATGACTAGGAGATTCCTAACGGATGTGCTTAGTGCAACGAGGTTTCTGATGAATAGATCCCCATCGACTGCGATTGGATGTTTGACTCCCAAAAAAGTGTGATTAGGCAACGTTCCTGATTATTCTAATCATAGAATAATCGGTTGCCCATGTTATGTTCAAGTTAGCAATGGTAAGCTTGATAAAAGGGTAACATCTTCTATAACCATGCACAAGATGAGCAAGGCTATTGGTTGTGATGCCCAGGATTAAATTCACATGTTATTAGCAGAGAAATTACATTTGACGATTCTTTAGTACTTCTAGCTAGGAGAGTTATCAGCAACGTCTGTATGGATCTAAACGGTGTTCAGCTTAACATAAAGTTGCAACAAAAATTCCTAAGATAGCGAGTACTAGCAAAATAATCGACATAGATGATGCTTTTAGCGAGATGGAGCCTGTAAAGTCAACAATTGTTGTAACTACTAAAATTGACAAGGTAAGTGTTTGATCTCTAGACAAATATGAATGCAACAATAGTTTTGTTTTATCTATGGTAGATGAGGTTGTGTCGGAAAGTCTTTAAAGCATGTGGAATTGGTGTTTTGATGAGATTCATGGTTACAGCAAGGCTCAAGTGGGGCTTGTACTTGAAAGATATTTATGGTGGTTGAGCCCATTGAAGGCTATGGGAAAGTAACGAAAGAGTTCAAATTTGTAGTGGAGCAATTGTAAATTCACACTCAAATGTTAAGCCAAGATGGATATTGTTACGTTATATCTCGAGTTTGAGCGATTGATTGAACTTGATACGAATTGAATTACAATTAAAGTTAAATATTGAAATTAGTGTTAGAGTAATCAAGATTGGGATTTTGGACTTCTCTTTACAAGTTGCAATTGGCCAAGGAAAGCTAATTGAAGTTGATCGGAAGAGGAAACCATGAAATTGATTTTCACTATGATTCGCTCAAGAAAAGAGGAAAGGAAAGTCAAACGTTAACTCGTTGACCAGATGATACAATTTCCTTCTATTTCATATTGAGTCGGCCGTTGTATTTATTTTAATGGGACACGTACATATATTTTTGTATTAGGTATGCGGTCAAAGAGGAGCAGAGGATTTCATCGTGTGCTTATATGTATATAGAGAGAGAGAAACATCATGGCTGCGAAGACGTCTTGAAGTGCCCTATATCAAGTGCTTGAAATTGGACTCGTTGTTCTTGTTCATGCAATTACACTAAGAGCTTTTATGTGTTGAAGATAATTAAATTCTTGTGGTCACAATTTATGAGTAATTCCCTCTTGAGTTTGAAAGATTATTTCATTAGGAATTGTGGGACAAAACATTACATGAAATATTATGTGTAATTGGAGTTTGGGAAACACCAAGATTGTTCAAGTGATTCGAGTGTATAATATTCATTGTATCGTTTGATTTACAGTGAAATTTGTACTCATATTTCATTGATTGAACTGGCCCAATCACTACTCATGCAAGTAAAGGTTAATTTCGCTACAATTTGATTTGATGGGTTCGAGGTAAAATATGTCAATTACATAGGGAAGTTGTCAATTCAAAGTGTTAATCATGGTACAATTGGACCATAATATTTGTTACCACCAAAATGAATAGATAATTTTTCAATTAACAAGAGTATCTTATCCTTAATTCGTTTCTCCTGGTACTTTCTTTGTCAGTGTTCGAGGACGAAGATCCTCTAACTTACACAATGCTCTCAATAATGTCTCAATCACTAGGAGAAATTACCAAAAAAGTCTTATATTTGTTGCAATTATGTCAATTCAATCCTAAACCATTTTTTCTTCCAATTCAATCCTAAAATTTTTGTATTTGTACCAATTCATTCCATCTAGCTAATTTTAGCCAATTGGTGCTAACATGGATGCCGGCTGATGCTTTGACATGGATAATTTTTATAATATTTTATTTTTGAATTTATTTATTTATTATTTTCTTCCTTCTTTTCTTTCTTTTTCCACAGTGGCCGACAAGCCTCCACTGGCCACTAGGTGAGGCCTGCAAGCCGCAAGTGAAGATGACTTGCTTGTGATAAGTGAGGCCACCACCTTCGCCCGCGGCAATGCCTCATGATCTGCGCGCAAGACCTGGGGGCAGTGAAATCGTGTGAGTAGTAAGTGGTGTTCGTGTTGGTTGACTTGGTGGGTGCGGCTAAGTAGGAGGATTAGTATTCTGCAAGGCAATGGAGACACTGAGCGAGAGAAACACATCGAGCAAAGCCAGAGAGAGGTTGAGGCTCTCGAACTTCGTCCTCTTGTACCTATTTTCCCTCTCAATCCTTTCCTTAGCTTCCCTCTTAGAGAAATTGCACCCATTGCTTTCACCACCGCTCGAATGCATGAAATCCCTCTCCACGCAATTATCACAATGACCATAATTGAAAATTATGAATGAAGAGAAAAGTCATATTCTATTCATTAATTAGTGAATAGTAAACATGCCCATTTAAAGGATTTACATAGCAATTATCTAATGTAACAAATTAGGATCAATCAAGGAAAATAAACACATTCACATAATAATATACAGAATTACAAAATATCCTAAATATATCTCTAACATCCCCCCTAAAACTCAAGATGATTTAAAAGATGTCAACTTAAGTTTGAATTATAGGTACAAAAAGCACCCAAGTGGATGTGTCTTGGTGAAGACATTGGCAGTCTACTTAATGAAGTAGAGACAAGTTGAATGGTGGTGCCATGAAGAACATGATATTGGATGATATAATAGTCTATTCAATGTGCTTGGTGCGATCATGAAAAACTTCATTATGTGCAATTTGGATAGCACTCCAATTGACGCAATGGTAAATTGTTCCACTATGATGATGCACTCTCATATCTTCTGGTAGTCATTCTAACCATAATAAGTCTAATATTGTATTAGCAAAAGCTTGATATTCTTTTTATGTACTAGAGCGAGCAACAATAGTCTATTTCTTGTTACGCCATGAGATAAGTGAGTTAACCAAAAAGAAACAATAGGTTGTAGTTGAGCAATGGTCTTGAGGGTCACCAGCCTCATCAACATCAGAATAAGTTGTCAACTCCAAAGTAGAACGAGTAGAAAAGTAAAGACCATGAAACAACGTACCCTTGATATAGTGAAGAATTCAAAGAACTGCAGCAAAATGAGTTGTATGAGGCACGGTCATTTATTGACTAACAATGTGAACAACATAAGAGATGTCAAGATGAGTAACAATAAGATATATAAGGCTACCAATCAACTGCCAATAAAATGTAGGATTCGAAAGAAGAGTTTCATCCCGCAATTGAATTTTGCATTCAACTTAATGGAAGTAGAAGCAATTTTGTTATTAGTGAGCCCAACTCTAGAAACAAGATCCATGGCATATTTTACTTGCAAGAGATAATATCCACAAACATCATACACAACCTCCAAGTCAAGAAAATAGAGGAGTCACCCAAAATCCTTCATTTCAAACTGTTTACTAAGATATTATTGGAGTTTTGTTATGCTAGTCTGATCATCGCTAGTAACAACCATATCATCCATGTATAAAATCAGCATAATATGTTCATGATGCATGCACTAAACAAAGAGAATATGGTCATAAGAACTAGACTTAAAACCAAGAGCTTCCATGGTTGAGCTAAACATGGAGTACCATGCACAAGGAGCTTGCTTCAATCTATACAATGCTTGATGTAATTAGCACACTGTATTAGATGAACGATTGTATTCAAGAGGAGGTACCATATAACTTCCTCTATGAGATTGCCACTAAGAAATGCATTTTTAACATCCATTTGAAATAGACGCCAATGTTTACTAGCAACAATAGTAAGAAGACTCTAAACAAAAGTAAGACGAGCAACAGGGGCAAATGTTTAATCATAATCAATGTTGTACTAATGAGTAAAGCCTTTTGCTACTAGCCGAGCTTTATAGCGATCCACAATACAATTTGCCTTGGTTTTAATCCTATATACCTATTTACTACCGAGAGCAAACTTACTCAAAGGCAAATCAACCAAGTCCCATGTGTGAGAGTTTTCCAAGGCTTGCAACTCATCTACCATTGCATGCTACCAAAGAAGATTAGTATTAGCTTCTTTATAGGTGCAAGGTTTGTGAAGAGAAGCAATGTTAGAGTAATAATGATAATCACGGAGATGAGCTGGAAGTTGAATTAATCTGGTGAAGCAACAAACGAAGTGGATGGAATGGTTGAAGGTGTAGGGATCCTCAGTTAGGGCAGACATGTCAAAAGCTGCCGAAGTGGAATCACTAGACGAGCTTACATCAAGATGAGAAGAAGGCAATGTGGAGAGAAAGATTCACCAATGGATGGTAGTACAGATCTTTTGAAAATGAGTCCACTGAAGGATTGGTAAAGAAAGGAACATAAGTAGATTTGAAGAAATGAAGGGATGAGAACATCTTATGTTCCCAAAATGAAACATGACAAGACACATGAAGATGCTTGGAGATAGGTCCCAACATTGATATGCGTTGTGTTCAATGCCATACCTGAGCAATCAACATAAACAAGCACGGGTTTCAAACTTCGTCCATTAA
Organism: Eucalyptus sideroxylon; assembly: GCA_014182405.2. Taxonomy (NCBI): domain Eukaryota; kingdom Viridiplantae; phylum Streptophyta; class Magnoliopsida; order Myrtales; family Myrtaceae; genus Eucalyptus; species Eucalyptus sideroxylon. Next base: position 18,120,642 of record CM024551.2, on the reverse strand, counting down.
TGTGGAGGAAGGTGCATCAAGCAAGCACTACCAAAGACTCTAAGACAATCGTAAAAAGGAACCTTGCCATATAGGTGCTCACAAGGAGAAATGTTATCTATGACAAGAGACAAGGTACGATTGATAGTAAAAACTTCCCCCAAAACTTTTCTAGCAGGAGACAGAGATTAAAAGAGTTCGTGTTGTTGGAGAAATCTTTCCAGAATATTTTGAAGCTGACAAAACGTTTCTATCAGTCTAAGTCTGGATGTTCGGAGACCGACAGTTTAAAGTCTGAAGACTTTGTTTTCTCCAAGACTCAAGACTCAAGACTCAAGGCTCAAGACTCAAGACTCAAGACTTAAGACTTAAGACTCAAGACTCAAGACTTAAGTCTATTCTCACTGACAGTCTTTCTAATCCAGTGACGAAGGAAATCCAAAGCCGAGGTATATGGTTGAGGATTCGATCCTATCCTCTGGAATAGATTCTTTGGTTGGATAATCATTTCGGATTCTTTAATTCTTATCTAAGATCGATTGAAGATCCGATGGTCGACGAAATAATCTTGGAATGTTCTATTCTTGGAAACCAAGATCCTGATTGTATGGGCGAACAGGATTGATGGGCTATCATCGATTCCTTAAATAGCTCGGATGATCTTCTTGATTGATTCCGTCCAACGGGTAGATTGGAGGAATTCCTTTGGTAAGTGCCAACGGCTATGATGGCATAAAGGAGTATAAAAGGAAGACGTTCTAGTTGTTTTAAGTGAGTGATCGATAGAGAAATTCCAGTCGAAGAACCTTGATTGTTAGTTGAGACTGTTCGAGCGAAATTGTATACACAGAGAGTGTTTGTACTTGGTGATACCTTGAGTGAGTGTGGTAGATCATCTACGCCGAGAAATCAAGGGAGATCAACACTGTAACATCTCTTTGTTCATAGTGGAATCCAGCCAATTGGCTGTCAGTGCAGAAGAGTGGACGTAGGCTTGAATCAAGCCGAACCACTATAAACGAGTGTTCAATTCTCTCTTTCCCTTACTCGCCTCACGATTGGTTTTGATTATTGCTAATTCTTCAACTGTCTAAAGTATTGTGCAATCTTCAAGAAAAATCTTTGTATACCTATTCACCCCCCTCTAGGTACTCATACTAGCAATATCACGTGTAACATCTAAAATATGCCTATGTTTATGTTCCGCATGGTCATTTTGTTGGGAAGTGTGTGGACATGAACAATGAATGAATAATAGTACCGTTCTGGGAGAGGAGTCTAAGTAATTCTATGTCTTGGTATTCCATGGCATTATGAGTATGAAAATCCTTGATATTTACAAGTAAGCTTAGATCAATTTGTCATAAAATAAAGTCAAGTATAACAATCATTAACAAAAATGACAAATAGCGAAAGCCTCCCATGGTGGGTGTTGTGTAAGGTCTCTAGATGTCATAATGAATTAGATTAGACAAAGCATGAGAAATAGATTCACCAAGATCAAATGGCAATGCGTGATGTTTTCCTAATTGACAAGGCAAGCAATTAAAATGCCTGTCATCAACAAAGCCTAAATGAACACTTGAAATCAAACATTTTAATCTAGAAGAAGAATGATGATCTAACCGAGAATGCCAAGTTTCATATGACACTATGTCAGCAAAACTAACAAAAGAGTTGGGAATATTTAAGGAAACAAGCTCAAATAGGCATCCCACACTACAACTAGGTCCAACGGCATGTCTAGTTTGTGGATCCTGCATATGACAATTATGAGGAGAGAAGTAGACATCAAAACCAAGTTCACATAATTGTCCAATTAAAATTAAATTTAGAGAAAGTTTGGGAACCATAAAAGAATTAGCTAAGGACAAGGTGGATGCGAAGGTGTCCAGTATAGTTGAAATTATCTGCTATGTAAATACTCGGTGTATGTGAAGGAAAGGATTTTTATCGAAACAGATTAAAATTTGATGTCATATGATTGTAGTAAGCAAAGTCAAAATAACATGAATCAAAATTACCTAGAGCAATAGACATAGCAGGAGAGATAGATGAGCTAAAAGTACATGCTTCTTGAAGAACGAAATGGAAATTCTCTACTGAAAAAGTGATCAATAATTCATTAGGAGAAGTCTCAATAGCAACAATATTGGCAAATGGATGTGCACATGAACCCTAAGTAGCATCGACACCAACAGCTAACAAGGGACATGCGACACGATACGACATGATACGTCGATACATCGTTTCTTAAAAAATAGAAAATTTCAATACTTTGGGATACATTGTATATTAAATGTATATTTATATATATATGATAAACTTTCATTTTTATTATTATTTTAATTAAATTAATTTGATTCAAATTCACAAATAAATAAATAACAAAAAAGAGCCTAAAATGAATTTACACTAAAAATAATGATCTATCATTTGTGTTAATATTATTTATTGTTCATTTTCATAAATTCAACTTCATTCCAATGATCCATAAAACTTGGAGGTAAAAACAAACAATCCACATTTTAGGCTTGCATGTCAAAGTGTGTGGGAAGAGAAGAATAAGAAAAACAAACTTTGAGGGTGAATTGTATGTCCCGAGAAATGAGAATAAGAAGAAACGAAAAAACTAGGCTTGTCTTAGTTCTCCATTTATTAATTTTATTATTTTTAAATTTTTTACGTAAACCAAAGCTAATGATTGGAGATGTTCTACCTAGATAGTACACAGCTTACATATTTATATTTTGACCCCTCATTTATTGAAAAAATTTTAAATTGATTATATATCTGTCGAAATCACGTGTTGAAATTCCAAACTCGCATGCTAGAATTATGGATTCATGTGTTCGGAAGTGTTGGGAGAGTTGATTCGATACCTACTGATCAAGTGTTAGAGAATGTTGAACACGTGTCGAAATGTCCGATACGATACAAACGCTTTTGGAGAATATCAATGCCTTTTACCTTGAACCTCAACTTTGGAGTCGATTGTTCAGGCTGGTAGCACAATGGGATGTCATATGATCGCATTGGCAATAATGCTTATAAAATATCTACAATGTATGCACTTTGACGTATTAAACATCGATTCCCATGTTCTGCAAAGAGGTGAAACAAAAATCTGAGAGCAAGTGTTAAAGTAGAAATAGAATAAAACTGACAAAAAAAAAGTGTTAAACACAGTAACTTGCTCAATAAATGTGAGGAAAACAGTACCCGGAGAGCATTTATGGAGAAAGTAAGGCTGAAAATGAACTCAACATGCCAACATACCTTCGGAACCAGTCAAAAATCACCAAAAATCGGTTAGAGAACGATCGAATCGGTCAAAAAAGCAGCGGGACGGTCCGACTAATCCGGTCTGAACCGATCAATAGTCCGGTTTGACCCAATCAACAGTCAAAGTTAGAGGGATGCAGCGCTGATGTGGCGGATGACTTTGCACTGACATGTCAGATGACATGATGCTAACATGTCAGATGACGTTAGCCTGAGACAATGGCGCGTGCAGACAAGTTGATCTCACGCACGAAATTATTTGGCAGCGTGTACGGGGCACGTCCGTCAATTTTTTTGGCAGCGAAACTTATGGGCTGCCTCGTCGAAGGACAGTGAGTCGTCGTGGGGTGGTGTTCGTTCTTCGAAAAACTCGGCGAAAGGCATCCAAATTTCCACAAAAAAGTGGGGGTTTCCTAGGTCCGAGACGTGACTGCCCGTGGTGGAGCGTGTGGCAGCGTTTGGCGTCAATTGGCAACGAAATTTCAGTATTTCACTTGTTTGAGGGCAATGAGCCTGATGGTGGTGATGGTTTTTTGAAATGAGCGGTGAAAGTATGCTGAACATCACCTAAAGGCTTCGGTCTTAGTGGAGATAATTGTTTTTTGGCAAACTTCACAGATAAATAAAAAGAATTCACTGTTATTATCCTCTCACCAAAGATTCTGTCATTTTTTTTTTGGGGAGGGTAAATATAAGATGCAAAACTAAGAAAAAGTAACGTCTAAATTTTATAATCCAGCTTTATCGTTAAACAAAACACGAGACAATTTTTTAGGAGACTGCAAGTAGAAGGTAATATCGAAATGCTTTGTTATGCTAACATCGACAAGCATATCAGCACACTGATTGCCTTTCTGCTTTTACTTTGATCTCCAGTTTGTCGACGATGACAACAAGTGTTACCTCGAGATCAGCTGCACTTTTGACATCCGAAAGACTGAAATTCAACTTTCCCACTCTATCAAAGATGGACCTAATCTTGCTTGTTTCCCAGGTTGATATACTAGACGGATTTCCATTGCTGTGCAACTTATCTTCAGTTACGTCGTAGATGGTCATCTAGACAGTTCAAGAACAGAATTTGTGCAAAGTTTAATCGGGATGAAGAAAATCATTATGAAGAAAGAAGCTGGTTTTCCTTAATTAGTATTTTGGAAGTGGTGCATCTGAGCGTATTCTCCGTCCCTCGGTCTCAATGAGTACTATGGTCGTAAGAACGAGTTGTGAAGAGCAATGTAGGTTTTCATCATCTATACCTTTTTTGCATCATTTAGCTGATTCTTTGTGCAAGGAAGCGGTGAAGGAAAGGCCCATTCGCTACTGTATTATGCTTTCTGCACCCTAACGAATTTGCTCAAATTTGTTGAAGACACTGCTTTTGTGACCATCTCTTTCTCTTCCCCTTATATTTTTATTCTGCACTTTAAGTTGCCATTTGATGATTGGTGACGGTTGGATTTGTCAGCTTGGAACCTGTTTGCGCTCTGTGGATTCGTAATAGCTTTTAACTCTTGGAAAGGAGATAGCTTGTGATGAGAAGGAGAAGACAAGTATGACTCCTATGATGCAGGGTGGAAACGGAATAGACGAATGAATGCAGTGGGGAAATAGGGAATGTACGGGAATGAGTATTTTAATTTCTGTGTCTATTTTGATGGAGAAAACATATGAGAATCCAAGAAAAACAATCATTTTAATAGTAGAAAACAAATAGAGAATGGCCGGTGGACATGCCTTCACGTAGAGAAAGTGACGACAATTCCATTCTTTTGAATTGCTTCAGCTAATATAAGGGCCTTGGCTGGTTTTGGAGGTACAATTCAAATAATGGCATCATATTTATACAACTGCAATGTGCAAGGGCTGTTTCTATTGAGTTTCTTGAATCTTGTCTGTCTAAAAACAGCCCTAGATCTGCAACAGCTTAGTTCCGACTTGTAGAAATTAATCTTTTATTGCACTGCAAACCAAACAATCTTCGTAAACATATTATCAGTCTTCCATGCCTTATCTCACATTCCAGTATCAGCAATATTATTTTTTTCTGAGGGCTATCAAGGGAAGAAACTTTGTTCGTTTGACGATTCTCCTCCGTGTCCTCGGCTATGTTATACGAGCAGCCGCACATGGCTCCGTTGACTCAACATAAAAAATTACCAGTTCATCAGATGCAAAGCTAAGCACGAAACGATAAAATGAATAAAATACCATAGCCATTACTAAATTCAGCATCATGTGTCATTCCTAAACAAAATAAGAAGGTACAGTCAAGCATGCTCAGATAATAAACAAAAAATAAGAGCAGGCAAGTAGCTTCCCGGGTCTTACTTATTGAAGACGCAAATGGCCTTCTCTTGTCAACATTTTGATTGTCAAACTTGCGCAAAACTCTAAAACTGTCGGCTGTCCAGCGAAAAGATTGAAAGACAGGAGCAGAAAATTAAGGGACGGGAGGAAGAAAGGGGGCCAGGAAATGGAAGGAGAGATTTACAACGCCTTCAAGGTATGCATCACAGCTTTGATGTCTCTGTGCTATTGCTACATAGTTGGCAGGATCATCCCAAAAGGCACTCAAAGACTGTTAGCGATACTACCCGTCGTGGCTCTCTTTCTTTATCTTCCTCTCAATCTCTCTGCAGTGAATCTTAGTGGCCAAATTGGCTTCATGCTTTCATGGCTTGGCAACTCCAAGCTCCTCCTCTTTGCCTTTGGCAAAGGGCCTTTATCTTCAGATCCTCCCATCTCTCTTCCATGCTTTTTGGCCATTGCTTGCTTCCCCATCAAGATCCAACAGACCCCACTTCAAGAATCACCACAGAGGACACACAGCACCAAAAATCACACACACCCACCTCAAGAAGGCCATCATAAGGAAAACCCACCTCCTCAAAATACTGAAAACATTAGACATAAAGCTATCTTGTTCCTGAACTATCCCACAAAAGCTTTGCTTTTTGTGATGCTGTTACATCTATACAATTATGGCGACCATTTCCATCCAAACCTGATGTTGTTACTCTATTGCTGCCACATATACCTTGCCCTTGAGTTGACCTTAGCCTCCATACAAGCTGCAGCTCGAGCAGGCTTCCGGATGGAGTTGGAGCCGCAGTTCCGTGAGCCGTACCTCTCATCTTCACTTCAAGACTTCTGGGGGAAGCGGTGGAACCTCATGGTCACCAATATCCTGCGACTGACTATATACGAACCGGTCCACAAAGCTGCGTCAGCGGTTGTTGGGCGCAAGTGGGCGGCACTGCTGGCAGTGATGGCCGCCTTCCTGGTGTCAGGGCTCATGCACGAGCTGATTTTTTTCTACATGGGGCGCATGAAGCCCACTTGGGAGGTCATGTGGTTTTTCGTGATCCATGGGGCATGTTTGGTGGTCGAGGTGGTGGTGAAAAGGAAGTGCGGCACAAAGTGGCGATTGCCGAGGGCTTTGACCGGTCTGATGACGGTGACATTTGTGATGGTGACTGCATCTTGGCTGTTTCTTCCACAGCTCCTGAGGGATGGTGTCGACAAGAAGGCGTTGGAAGAGTACGCAGCTGCAGGCGCGTTCATTAAGGACATCGGTCGAGTTGTGATGTCTCGGATTTTATAGAATGTGTTGATTCTATGTTTCATGATTCTAACCAATCAGAGAGTTGGGAATGTGGACATTTCTTTGCCTAAATTTGATGGAAGAAAATAGGAGATCATATTTGGAATAGGTCTCTCTTGTTTCTTCATGAGAATTTCATCATCGATTTTCATTTTTTTGCTTTGTTATTCCTGTGGCTAATTTATGCAATACAAGACGATCTTTATCATTCTCTTCTTCTTTTCTTCAGTCTGTACCGGCTGTAGAGGATGTGATTCCGTTGTCGATCTTAAGGACTGCAAAATTTCATTTTAAATGCATTTGGCTACTGCCAGAAGCCCAGTACTCGCTACTTGTTTGTGGCAGCAGATGTTTCGGCTCTTAAAAAGCCCAACTTATCTGCATTTTACGACCATTAGGCCCTCTAACGGGTTTCTGGAAACGCCAGCTTCTAGAGTTAAGCTCCAGCAGCTTCAAAATATTTAATGGAGGCTTCTCCAAGATCTTGAGATTGTCCTATTGCTGGCACTATTGCAAAATTTATGGTTGATGAGCTTTTGACATCAAGAAACAAAGGTTCAATGATATGGGGCAAGTGTCTAAGTTAAGGACAAGCCGAGGTAACAAGGGCTTGTAACCACTCATCAAAGTGATTTCTATAAATAAAGTACTTATTATCACATATCAAAAGTTAGATGATGGCCTATCAGTGTACTGGAAATTTTTAACTCCTTTAATGGAAAAAACTCAACTTTAGGCTTAATCTCAAATCTATCTCGACTTTTTTTATATAAAAAAAATTACCAACTTTCACTGTAATCTCAAATCCACACCACATCCAAAAAATCACCATTGATTATCCAAAATTTAATATCAAGAGAATATTGTTATTCCATAATAGAGGACCTAATGGTCGTAATGGTCGTAAAATGCAGAAGTTAAGCTCTTGTGCACAATCTAACGGGTCTTTGGAAACACCAGCTTCTACAGTCAAGCTCCAGTAGCTTCAAGATGTTTAATGGAGGTTCCTCTAAGATCTTGAGATTATCCTATTGCTAGCACTGTCGCAAAATTTATGGTTGATGAGCTTTTGACATCAAGGAAAAAAGGTTCAATGACATGGGGCAATTATATATGTTAAGGATAATCGAGTATAATAAATCACATATCAAAAGTTAGATGATGGCCCCTTAGTATATCACAAATTTCTAAATTTAATTCCTTTAAGAAAACAAAACTCAACTTTAGATCTAATCTCAAATTTGTTTCAAATTTTTTTCTAAAAACTCACCAACTTTCACTATAATCCCAAATATGCACCACATCCAAAAATTGCCACTTATTTATTCAAAATAATTAATATCAGGAGGATATTGTTATTCCATATCAAAGTGAATCGCAAATTTCTGAATTTAATTCCTTTAAAAAAAAAACTCAACTTTAGGTCTAATCTCAAATCTGTCTCAAACTTCTGTATTTAAAAAAATTACAACCTTTCACTATAATCCCAAATCTACATGACATCCAAAAATCGCCACTAATTCATTGAAAATTATTAATAGCAGGAGAATATTCTTATCCCATATGCAGATGAAAAGTGTTGGTGAATATGAGGGTTCTAATTATAAACCTCTATTTATCCCTAATTTTGGAAATGAATTTAACGTTAGAGGTTTTTTTAGGGGAAATTTCCCTAGGAGACCAATGAAATGAGATATCATACTTTGCAGAAATTTCGGAATAAAATTCCCTGTAAGACAATGACTGTGCTGATAAAAAATAAAAAATTTAAAAAAGAAAAAGAAAAAGGAAGAGATGCTGATGCGGGAGCATCCAACGTAGCTCCATCCACCAACTCAGAACCATCGATGTTTATCCAAGCCAAGAGAGAAATTGGGCATTATGTGCTTCGATGGATCATTTTCAATGAATAACTATCAAGGGAGACCATTCTAAATGTCTTGAATGACTAGTTGATGAAGTTTCAGAATGATTATTTTCTGGTCAAAGGAGGAGCTCGAATTTGAAGATTCAGGAATGCGAAGGCCGAAGATTAAAGGCATTTACTTCCCGTGTTAATAAGGGCTTTTATTATGTTATTATGTGTGTTTATTGTTATGCAGTCCAAGAGTCGACGGTTTTCGGTTTCTAGGCTATTAAGTTCTGTTTTTAATATGTATTAAGTTGTCGGTTTCTAGGCTATTAGGGTCTGTTTTTACTATGTATTAAGGTGTCGGTTTCTAGGCTATTAAGTTCTGTTTTTAATATGTATTAACTCTAAAATCCTCCTATAAAGAGGGAAAACTATCCAATGTGAGAGATACGAATTTTATGAATGAGAATTGTGAGATTTCCTCTGTTTGAGTGAATTCCTTTTGAGAGTGGATAACTCCTTTCGGTGTCTTTATCCTTGGAGCATAGATCACTCCTCGGTGGTGAACCAAGAAGCCCTTTATCCTTGGCTGGTGGAATCTTTAGGCCTCGGTGGTGAGCTTCTCCTATCCCGAAGTCCTTTATCCTTGGCTGGTGGAAGCTTTAGGCCTTGGTGGTGAACTTCGTAGGTCTCGATCCTCATCCTTGGTTGGTGGCGCTGCCTTTATACCTTGGAAGGAGATTGTTTTATTCTATTCTTATTCCTTTCCATTTCTTCCCCGCATACACTTCTCCATACACTTAACCACTAAAATCCCCTCTGGAAAAATCTTTGTTCTTGAATCACTCAACCCATCACGCATCAAAATATTGGTATCAGAGCTCAAGGTTCAACTCATTTGAGTGATTCTTTTCTTTCTTTTGTTACAAATTCCTTATGGATGAACAAGTTCCTAGAGGCTTGACTTTGGAGCAAGCGCACAACGAAAGGCGAGATCGTGCAATCCAAAATCTTCAACAACAAATGGAGAGAGTCCTCAATCTTCTAGAGAATCCGGCGAGACAAGGACGACCAGCAAGGCGTCCCAATGAACGGCATCGGCGTGACGATTCTGAATCTCGTCAAAATTCTGATGTCGATTCCGAGTCCACTGGAGACAACCGAACGATTCTGCACTCTAGTGATTCTGAATCTCCAATTCGAAGACGAAGACGGAGAGGGAGGCATAAGGAGGATGAAAGAGACATTAAAGTGGAGGTCCCCGAGTTTGACGGTAATCTTAATCCCGATGACTTTGTAGATTGGCTACACAAAACCGAACGAATTTTTGAATTCAAATCCTATTCGGATGAGAAGAAATGTAAGGTTGCTATCCTAAGGTTGACCAAATATGCTTCTCTATGGTGGGAGAATCTAAAGCATCAACGAGCAAGGGAAGGAAAAGGCCGGATCAAGTCTTGGGAAAAACTCAAGAGGTTGATGAAGAAGAGGTTCTTGCCTGACAACTATAAGCAAGATCTCTTCCTAAAATTGAACTCCCTAAGACAACATGGGATGAGCGTTGAAGAATACATTCGTGAGTTTGAACAACTCAAAATGAGGAGTGAAGTTCCAGAAGTTCCCGAGCAAACTATTGCTCGTTTTCTTGGCGGCATGAATCGAGAAATTGCTGATATGGTTGAACTTCAACCGTATTGGTCCTTTGAAGATGTATGCAAGTTAGCCATAAAAGTGGAAAAACAATTGAAGAGCAAGAGGTTTTCCTCCAGAACCTCAACAAAGGCGACATCCTATTTTAAGGGTGCTTCCTCAAGCAAGGGCGAGAGTTCGTCGACAAAAGACGAGAGGCAAGGGAAAGAATGCGAGCCTTCCAAAGAAGTCCAAAAGAAGTTTGAAGGTGATGCAAGGAAATGCTTTAAGTGCCATGGCTTTGGGCATTTACAAGCAAATTGTCCAAATCGGAGAGTTATGACTCTTCAAGAAATTGAGGAGATCAATTCGGCGCTTCAAGAGGCTGATGACAATGAAGAAGAAAATATTGCCGAATCGATCGGGAAGAAGAAGTTGTGGAGAAAGCTGATGATGGTGAGCTGTTGATCATCCGAAGAGCATTGCATGTTGAAGTTTCTCCTAATAAAGAGCAAAGGGAGAATATATTTCACACGCGTTGCACTATTAATGGAAAGGTGTGCTCGGTGATCATCGATGGTGGGAGCTGCACCAATGTTGCTTCGACAACTCTTGTCGACAAGTTGAAGCTTCCAACAACGAAACATCCTCAACCATACAAGCTCCAATGGCTCAATCAAGGGAATGAACTCAAGGTAACCAAACGCGTTCTTATATCATTTTCGATTGGGAAGAACTATCGAGATGAGGTTGTATGTGATGTGATTCCAATGGAGGCATGCCACTTGTTATTGGGTAGACCGTGGCAATTTGATATCAATGCTATGCATGATGGTCGGAAAAACACATACTCTTTTCAGAAGGAACAAAAATGCATTACTCTTTTACCATTGAGCCCTTATTCGATACATAATAATCAACCAGGGAGGGAACACTTGTAAGGAAAATTTGTTCTTGAGTGAGACACGGGTTGAGAGAGCCATTAGTAAACAAAAGAATGTTTTTGCTTTGCTTATGGTCGAGAAAAAGAGTGAGATGGAGCGACCCATACATCCAAAAATGCATTACTTGTTGAAAGAATTTGCAGATGTGTTTCCGGAGGATTTGCCTCTTGGATTACCTCCCATAAGAGGTATTGAGCATCAAATTGATTTGATCCCCGGTGCTCCGCTACCAAACAAGCCAGCTTATCGATGCAATCCGGAGGATACAAAGGAGTTGCAAAGACAAGTCAATGAACTTATTCTCAAAGGATACGTTCGAGAAAGCATGAGTCCCTGCGCTCTGTTCCGGCTCTACTTGTGCCTAAGAAGGATGGTACATATCGGATGTGTGTTAATAGCCGGGCCATCAACAATATCACCATTAAGTATAGGTACCCTATACCTAGACTTGATGATATGCTAGATGAATTATATGGTTCTTCTGTGTTTTCAAAGATAGATTTGCGGAGTGGTTATCATCAAATCGAGAATGCGAGAAGGTGATGAATGGAAGACAGCTTTCAAGACCAAGGGAGGCCTTTATGAGTGGTTGGTTATGCCATTCGGATTATCTAATGCTCCGAGTACCTTTATGAGACTTATGAACGAGGTTCTTCGTTCCTTTATTGGTCAATTTGTCGTTGTTTATTTCGACGATATTCTTGTTTATAGTAGGAATGAGGAGGAGCATATCTCTCATCTAACACAGGTCTTTAATGTCTTGAGAGAACGAAAACTATATGCTAAAATGGAGAAATGTGAGTTCTTCTCTCCAAGCATTGTGTTTCTTGGTTATGTGGTTTCCAAAGATGGAATCTCTGTTGATCAAGCCAAGGTAGAAGCTATGAAGACTTGGCCCGTTCCGAAATCTATTTACGATGTAAGAAGTTTTCATGGCCTTGCTTCTTTTTATCGACGGTTTGTCAAAAATTTTAGTACCGTCATGGCTCCTATAACTGAATGCATGAAGAATGGTGCTTTTGAATGGACAAAGACTGCTCAAAACGCCTTTGAGGTAATCAAGCGAAACTTTGTGAGTCTCCTATTCTTGCACTTCCTGATTTTGATAAAGTATTTGAAGTTGAGTGTGATGCAAGCGAAGTTGGTATTGGTGCTGTTCAGTGCAAGCACAAAAACCATTGGCATATTTCGGCGAGAAGTTATCGATTCCAAGACGAATTATTCAACTTATGACAAAGAGTTCTATGCCATTGTCCGAGCTCTTGATAATTGGAGTCATTATTTGAGGCCAAAGCAATTTGTCCTTCATTCGATCATGAGGCGCTTAAGTTTATTAGTGGCCAACGCAAGCTTAATTCGAGACATGCAAAATGGGTAGAATTTCTTCAACCCGGGCACACTAATGTTGTAGCAGATGCTTTATCAAGGAGATATTCTATGCTTGCGGTTCTGGACTCAAGGATTCTCGGATTTCAATCGATGAAAGCACTTTATTCTGAAGATGTGGAGTTCTCATCCATCATCAACAATTGCAAGCGAGGAGTTCAAGGTATATATTCTTTGCAAGATGGGTTTCTTTTTAAAGGAAATCAATTATGTGTGCCAAAGAGTTCTTTTCGCGAATTGCTGATTCGAGAAGCGCATGGTGGAGGATTGGCTGGTCATTTTGGGATTAACAAAACTCTTGAGGTTCTTCAAGAGCATTTCTATTGGCCAAAGATGAGTGGAGATGTGCATGCTATCATCTCAAGGTGTGCAACTTGTCATAGATCAAAAAGTCATTTCCATCAAGGTTTGTATACTCCACTTCCGGTACCATTGCAGCCTTGGGAAGATGTTAGCATGGATTTCATTGTGGCTCTACCAAGAACTCAAAGATGAAAAGATGCTATCATGGTGGTCGTTGATCGGTTCTCTAAAATGGCTCATTTCGTGCCATGTCACAAGACCGATGATGCATCTCATATTGCTGAATTATATTTCAAAGAGATTATCCGCATTCATGGAGTACCAAAGACCATTGTGTCGGATCGTGATTCCAAGTTCTTAAGCCACTTTTGGAGGACTCTATGGAGAATGCTTGGTACAAGACTCTTATTTAGCACGGCTTGTCATCCCCAAACTGATGGCCAAACGGAGGTAACAAATCGTACTCTAACCACTCTTCTTCGTGGTATGGTGAGTAAATCGTTGAAAGATTGGGATTTAAAGCTTGCGCATGCTGAATTTGCTTACAATCGATCACCAAGTTATACTCTTGGTCGATCGCCATTTGAAGTTGTGTATGGAATTAATCCTCTCACACCCATTGATTTAATTCCAATTCCGTCTAACTCTCAAGTGAGCTTTGATGGCAAGAAAAGAGCCGAGTCAATGAAGAAGCTCCATGAGCGATTCGATCCAACATTGAAAAGGCCAACGAATCTTACAAGAAGAAAGCTAATCAACATCGCAAGAAGGCTCAATTTCAACCGGGCGACCTTGTATGGCTTCACTTGAGAAAGGAGAGATTTCCATTTCGTCGAAAGAACAAGCTCATGCCCGAGCTGATGGTCCCTTTAAAGTTTTGGAGCGAATTGGTGACAATGCTTACAAGATTGACCTTCCGGGAGAGTTTGGAGTTTCAGCAACATTCAACGTGGGAGACCTTTCTCCTTACTTGGAGGATGACAACCTTCTAGATTTGAGGACAAATCTCAAACAACCTGGGAGGATGATGCGGGAGCATCCAACGTAGCTCCATCCACCAACTCGAACCATCAATGTTTATCCAAGCCAAGAGAGAAATTGGGCATTATGTGCTTCGATGGATCATTTTCAATGAATAACTATCAAGGGGAGACCATTCTAAATGTCTTGAATGACTAGTTGATGAAGTTTCAGAATGATTATTTTCTGGTCAAAGGAGGAGCTCGAATTTGAAGATTCGGGAATGCGAAGGCCGAAGATTAAAGGCATTTACTTCCCGTGTTAATAAGGGCTTTTATTATGTTATTATGTGTGTTTATTGTTATGCAGTCCAAGAGTCGACGGTTTCGGTTTCTAGGCTATTAAGTTCTGTTTTTAATATGTATTAAGTTGTCGGTTTCTAGGCTATTAAGGTCTGTTTTTACTATGTATTAAGGTGTCGGTTTCTAGGCTATTAAGTTCTGTTTTTAATATGTATTAACTCTAAAATCCTCCTATAAAGAGGGAAAACTATCCAATGTGAGAGATACGAATTTTATGAATGAGAATTGTGAGATTTCCTCTGTTTGAGTGAATTCCTTTTGAGAGTGGATAACTCCTTTCGGTGTCTTTATCCTTGGAGCGTAGATCACTCCTCGGTGGTGAACCAAGAAGCCCTTTATCCTTGGCTGGTGGAATCTTTAGGCCTCGGTGGTGAGCTTCTCCTATCCCGAAGTCCTTTATCCTTGGCTGGTGGAAGCTTTAGGCCTTGGTGGTGAACTTCGTAGGTCTCGATCCTCATCCTTGGTTGGTGGCGCTGCCTTTATACCTTGGAAGGAGATTGTTTTATTCTATTCTTATTCCTTTCCATTTCTTCCCCGCATACACTTCTCCATACACTTAACCACTAAAATCCCCTCTGGAAAAATCTTTGTTCTTGAATCACTCAACCCATCACGCATCAGATGCTCTTGCAAGGGAGGAAATCAAGTTCTTGAACTGCAAAAGCTATGACAAGGACAGGTAGAACATGTAGAGCGGCTAATCTTAACCTTCACCTCAACATTTATATCAATATAGGTACTAGATCCGCATTTTTATGGGTATTATGCATTTTGTGATGTGTTTTCATCTATATTTTATTTATCCCTTTAATAATATACAAATGTGTACCACTGACACTTACCATATAAGAACATGAATAAGTAAAAAAGACTAATAAAAAGCTTATAATAAATATATATTTATCAATATTAGACAACAAATCTTAAAATATTATAATTTGTCCATTGTCATACTAAAATGAATAGTAATAGCTACATTTAGGAGTGTACAGAGAAATAGGGAATTGCCTGGAACTGGACTGGATCGGCTCGGAATTGATAGTTCTCATAGGGATCGGTCCAATTCCCGATTCCAATTTACTAGAACCAATGAGTATTAGTTCAATTCCTGATTCCAAACATGAAACCGCCCACCCACGCACTTGGACTGAACTTATGTGTGTGTCTATATATATATTTAAAAAGGGAAATTCAAACTCAATTACTTAATCATTTTATAGTTTTTGACCAATATATATGTACATATATATTTGCAGTATCGGATGGATATGATTGACTAATTTTGTTTCTTGGGTGCGTAATAGGATTAGCCCCCTACTTTTTATTCATTCTAATAACTCATTTACTTACTTTCTTAATCAAAAAATATAGATGAATGAAAAGATGGATGAGACTAATTAGAGATGTCCATACATGTTGCGGCGCTTTATTGTTATAATACAAAATTAAGAGCCAGTAGCTTACTTTAAAAGCATAATTAGGTCTATCCTTAGTCATCCCCGTGATTTTTTTTTTTTTTTGGTGAAATAGTCATCCCCGTGATTAAATTAGGTTGATGTTGAAAAAGGATGGATCAAATGATTATAGGTTTATGTAGAGATAGAGTCTAACTCTCCATATATTCCTAGTATCTAGAAACCCTAAGAGAATCACACCATAACTTTTAGAGAAATTAAGTTCCTAACTAACAAGTATCATCCTAAAGTATCTATTTGTTTTTTGCTCACACTGTTTCGATCTCCTTATTGGCTTATGATATCCATTTTCACATTGAATTGATTACATGATCTATTACAAGCCCCATTCTTGATTTAATATTATTTCTTTTTTTCTTAGTCTTTTCTTTTGTTTCAATTTTTCTAAAAACAATACTATCAAACAACATTTATTAAGACATGGGGCCCACTATTACTTTAATATTATTGCTTGCCTCTTTTCTTCTTTTATGGTTTTTTTCCTTTTCTTTCTCTATTGAAATAAAAGCGGTGTACCTTTTCTCCCAAAAATGAAGAAGAAGAAGAAGAAGAAGAAAAAGAATAAGAAGATATATTCAGTAGATAGCTAATTGACAAAAAAGTTAGCTATTGAGTTAACTATTTGTACATGTCTTTTTTACTAGGAACCTGTTATTCAAAAAAAAAAATATATATATATATATATATATATATATATATATATAAGCACAAGTAAGAGTGAAAAAGAACTATCAACTAGTTTTAGTATGCATTCCATTTAATTATAAATTTTATAAGCATCATTACATTATAATTCGTGTATTTTAACTGCTCAACTTTCATTATATTTAGCTAATCCAATTGTGAAGTTTTTAATATTTTATTGTGTGATGCATTTGATGGAAGCATGATCATAATCTGTTTTTCTATTTATAGCAACAAACTTCAAAAGGATAATTAATTAAACAAGATCCAATATTTCTTCTCTAACATGTAGTATATATATTATGTCGATCATGATAACTATTCCCCCACTGAAACCATGAAAAACATAGTTTGTCTTTCTCTGAATTTTTTTTGTAGACACAATATAACCTTAAACAAGAAAAATGCATCCGCACATTACCCAAAAGACTCTCGTGTTAAAAAAAAAATTACCTAATAAAATTTCAAATGAACTTTTTGACACGATTAATTGGTGTTTTTCATTTGCAATTTCATCATCAATGAATACATTTAAGCAAAAAAACAATATTGCATATGCACTACAAAAAACAATGCAATGAAAGATGAGTAAATGATGTATAATGCATAGATCAACTACATTATTGAAATTGAAAAATTCATGACCGTGAAGATAATTTAGGAAAATAAAGTAAACAGTCTACAAATAGAACTAACTTTTCTTTGCTCCGATATATAATTAGTGTTTGCTTAGACCATAACAATGGAGAATAAGTTTAGAATTAGACAAACATGGAGGAAATGTTGAAATGTAATGAGTGCGAAAGAATTGGCTAGAATGAAAAAAAAAAAATAGAAAGGAATGCAGATAGTTTTGTTATTTAATAAAATTCAAATAAAAAAAGAAGAAAAAAGGCAGGAAATAATTTTAAATCAAGATTGGAATTTGTTGTGAATTGTAGTCAATTCACTATGAGGGGGGTATTAGGAGCCTATAAGACACTGGAAATAGCATAACCCTTTTGTTTGGAAAAAATGATTAATTGGAAAATATTTTCCTCATTATGATCTCTTACAAAAAAATAAATAAATATATTTTTATTGTTTCCGAAATGTTTATATGTAAATTGTTAGAGATAATAATTTTTTTGTTTGATGAACCTGCATAGTATTAGGTAATTGGTCAAGTAAAGGTTGACTAAGCCAATGAAGCTTAGTTGGTCTTTTGGGATGATTGGCCGCACTGGGATTGAGACATCGCCCAGACTCCCCGAGAGTAGCAGTGGAGAATCTTGGATAATGGGCAAAAGCTTGATCCAGCAATATTGCATGAGTGAAGAAGGGCAATGTCACTTCTAAAGCTCTTTTGTCGAGTGTGTGATCATGATAGAACTCAAGGAAGAAACCCTAGCTAACTTTGTGCCAGAAACGGCAAGAAGATGAGGGGGAGGCAAGTGTTCTTTGGAATAACTGGGCAGAGCATGTAGGCATTTTTCAAATCATTTAGTTTTCATTAAACAAACAAAACTAAGTGTTTAATAGGCTAAATATTTTGATATTCATTAAAAAATAAGTTGTCCAAAAATTCGAAAGTTTGCATAGGTGGGTACTCGTACAAGATGCGAATACATTTATGTCTTGAGCTCATTCTACATGACAATGAACCAACTATGAATTTAAATTAATTAGATTAAGGTGCAATTCATCTTCTCAACATTTAAAATCTAAGTGATTTTACTAGCGCTTATTATCTAGATCTATCGTGAAACCTAAATAGCCCAATTTTTTATAATTAAAAAAAAAAGGCTTTTATAGTAAGTAGAATTTAGTTGCGCCAAGTTGTATGAGGACAATAATAAAGTCAATATATATTAAATAATGTCATTTAGACCTCTTGATAATTAACATCATATGCACACATCATAAGCCCCGTTATAATTTCAGACAAAATTATATAAAAAGGTCTCGTAAAACATGCTTAACCTTGCCCTAGAGGAGTGAAATCCGAATGGTTTATCTCATCCGACCCGATCCGTTACTCGGTCTACCGCGACCCGCGAGGAGAGACCGCCGTCAACGTTTCATGTCGGACCTTCTAGGTTCTTTTCTTCAAATCTTGCTACTCTCTCGTCACTCTCTCTACCTGCGAACATAGCGAGCAGCGAGCAGCGAGGGCGAGGCTTTAAGGTCTTATCATCAATGCGCCTCTTCTTCTTGGGTCGATCCGAGGCTGAACTAGCGGCTCCTCACTTCCAATAGCTGCCACGGTGGGGATGTTTGGAGCCGGAGAATGTCTGTTGCAAATCGGTACGATTGATGGGTGTATTTAGACGCACTTGAAAAAGAAATGTATTAGTTTTGTGGTTCGAAATGATTGTGTACCCACACACGACTATTTTTATGATATTTTTAATACGAAAAAAATATGCTAAGATCATCATTTTAATAGAGGCATTGCATGGTGTCCTGCTCTTGGAACGAGATGCATTTTTAATGAAGGCATTTTGATGCAATACACATCCTGCGCTTGGAACAATCTTGCTCTGATACCACAAAGATCTCACACTCGACTCATAAAGATCTGTAGAGAGAGAAACTCTAGAGAGAAGCTCTGGATTATATTACTTGTGAATGAGATAGTATAATAAGGGGAAACATCTATATATATAAATACAAGACAAACCGTATCCGTAAATCTCTCTTGATCGAACGGTAGACATTGCACCTCCCATCTACCAATTACCACATTTATTTTAAAGAGAAAAACTCTGGATTGTATTACTTGTGAATAAGATAATATAATGAGGGGAATACTCTATATATACAAATACAAGGCAAATCGTATCCGTAAATCTCCCATTGATTTAATGGTAGATATTGCACCTCTCCATCTATTAATTACCCACATTTATTACATAATGTACAATTACTATAGCGCATGTCCTCATGATTATTCTAGAAGAAAAGGCCTCGTAAAATATGCTTAAGCCTGGCCCTAGAGGAGCGATATCCGAATCGTTTATCCTATCCCGCCCGATCCGCGACCCGCGAGACCGCCGTCAACGTTTCGGGTCGGACCTTCTAGGGTTCTACGCAAGCAGGGAGGCCTTTCCTTCAACGGACTGCAGAGGCGGTCGTTGGAGTTTTCTTCAAATCTTGCCGCTCTCTCTTCTCTCATCTCTCTCTACCTGCGAACGCAGCGAGCAGCGAGCAGCGAGGGCGAGGCTTTAGGTCTTGTCGTCAATGCGCCTCTTCTTCCTGGGTCGATCCGAGGCTGAACTGGCGGCTCCTCGCTTCCGGTAGCTGTCATGGCAGGGGATGTTTCACTGAAAATGGAGCCGGAGAACGTCTGTTGCAGAGCGGTACGGTTGATGGGCGCATTTAGACGCGCTTTTTGTTTGGCTTTTTTGGGTTCCTTAGAATGGTGGGTTTTTGTGGGTTTCGATAGTCCTTCGAGCTGACGACTCTTCTTGGGTGTGTTGTGTGCGCTTGCAGTGGAAGGTCAAGTACTCGAAGTTGGAGGAGAAGCGGAACGCTCTCAGGCAAGCCGTGAAGCTTCTGGAGCAGCAGCTCGATAAGGTTCAGACCGAAAGCCTCAATCTCAAGAAAGGTAATGGAAAAACTACTGCTTTGATCATACAAGAAGGTCATGTTGGATACCATCTTGCTGTGTATGATTCTGAGAGCTGAAAATTCGAGTGGGTTTTGATGTCGAATCTGAAATGTGTTTATTCAATAATTTGTTCGATCAAATTGTTTTGTGAGGGGCTTTATGCTTTTATTTCGGTATTCAATTCCTTAAGGAAGAACAGATTTGGCGCTGCCACTGACGTGTAGTATGTATACTTATGTCTTTTTTTCTTCTTGCAGCATGTGATGCGGAACAGGCTCGTGCAGACCTTGAGAAAGAGGAAAAGGAGAGAGCGTTATCTGTCAGAGTTTCGTTGGAGAATGAAGTTGCTGCCCTGAAGTCCGAGATAGCATCATTGAGGACAAGTGTTGGTTCTGATGATCAAGACGGGAAGGAGAAAATCAAGTTGCTCGAGGCCCAGGTCTCTAAGGGGGAAGCAGAAATCAAACTTCTTAAGGAACTTGCGAAGAAGGAGAAAACCAGGGCAGATTCAGAAAGGAAGAATGCAGGGTCCGAGAAAAGAAGAGCTGAGGAAGCCTGGAAAATGTCGCACACTGAGAAAAGTAAGGCTGATGAAGAGAGAAAGATCTATGCTATTGAGCAGAGAAAGGCTGAAGAATCTAGGCTTCAGTTGCAGAACTTGAGAAAAGAAATTGATGAAGCGAGATCAAAATTAGTCTCTGAGACTTTAAGGTGTGAAGAGACAAAGAAAGAACTTGAATTAGAGAAGCAAAGAACAATGAAAGAGAGACAGCGTGCCAATTTGGAGAAGGCTAAAGCAGCTGATCAAAGAAAGCTAGCTGAAGATAATTACAGGAAGCTGATGGAAGAGAAAGATCATGCTAAAAAATTGTCAGGCGAAGTTGAGGGAGGCAAAAAGCGCATTGAGAAATTGCAGGAAGAGCTTCACAATGCTATGTCTTCTATCAGAATGAGTAACTGTCCTGTGGCAGGAGCTGACCAGAAAGTGGATTTTGAGATGGCGAGGCAGAATGATGAGCTTTGCAAAACGGCTAAGCTGATTTTCACAGGTGAGAAAGCAGCCATTGATGTTGAGAAACAGAGACAGTCAAGTAAGAAGAAACAGAGAGCTTTGGAAATGTTGAAAGGAAATGGTCAAACTGGAGAGCATATTAAGGCTTTGGATGACAAAGATAGCGATAAATCATCTAAATTGTCAGAGAAAAAGAGGCGAAGGAGTGGAAAGTTCCAGTTAGATCATCAGATACATGGATCTGGGAAACTGTTGGAGGCTCCTTCTGCGTTGCCTATGAGGGATGCTGAATCTACCAAACTGAAGCTTTTGAAAGAAAGATTGAAGCTTGAAAAGACGAGAACTAAACATGCCAAAGAAGTGGTGGAATTGGAAAAATGCCGAAACAATCTTCTGATGCAAGAAATCCTTCGTATGAAGATGGAGTTTGGCGAATTTTCACATCGCCTGGATTTACTAAGCAGCTGTTACTCGCCTGGCTGTGGAGATATGCCTGATCTTGAAAAGGTGTGTTTCCTAATCAGTAAATTCTAACTCCTGTCACTTATAGTTTCTTCATAAACATCATCTAAGGGTGGACTAACATCTTTTTCTCATTTGCTTACCTGATGGTTTGATGAACTCTGTAGAATGCAAGAACCACCGGTACAACTGGAAGGAGGCAAAATTTGTGTGTCCCAGAATCGTTTTATGTATGCTGTCAAAGCGACAATGCAATTTTCAAGCCTAGCTGTATATCTGTTGCCACGTGTGATGATTTGAGACAGCTTCCGCACAGAGAAGTTGGGCCGCCTACACCTAGAGGCAGTTCTACTGATTTTGTATCAGGTACTGATTCTAAATCGGAGCTTCCGCCTAGAAGCTCTAACAGAAAAAAATTACAGCGTTCTGCCATAAATTCTGCTATGGCATCTTTTTCTGATAGAGAGTTGGTGGGATCACAGGACAGGGGATGCATTGTTGCTTCATCAGCAAAACTGAGGGAAGATAACTTGAATCGGCAAAGAACCGTTTCAACCCTATCCAATGGAGATACCAAAGTGAGGGCCAATGAAAAATTTCCTGAGGTTTGTGACGATAGTGTGAGAAGTCCTCATGTGGGACTTCATGGATCAAAAGTATGTGGACAGAAGAGGAAGGACCTTCTTGATTTAATTGAATCAGTTGATTATATGAGTGTAAGAAGTAGGAAGTTGCATGGTATTTTAAGTCAACAAACAAATGAACCCTTGAATGATGCTGGATATATGCTTGATAGTAAACAAGTGGAGCATGAGAGCAGGCGGAAGAAGAGAAAGGTTTTTCATGAAAAGGACATTGGAAAGGGGCTACAACATGGCAAAAGGATACTGCAGAACAAAAGTAACCATGAATCTGAAATTTGCACTGAAGCAAATATCAGTGGACAGGTTCCCAATGTATTAAATGGAGTTTGCTTTGTACAGAGGGAGGATGTTGGTGGTTCTTTTGGCTGTAACAATGATAGAGTTGAAATCTTTGATACTATGGATGGCAGTTATATGAAATTGCTGGAGTTGGATGATCCGACTGATGAGCAGCGCTACAGGAGAGCAATTGGCAGGCTTGTTTCTCCAGCACTTCCTGAGATGGACTTCGAGATCACTAAATCTTCTGATAAGGAAGAGAAAGACTCTATCCATGGAATAGTATGTGAGAAAGAGAATCCAGCAACTTCCTGCTGTCCTGGTTTGGTAGAAGGGAGAGTCAATTCAAACAGGTTGAGATTTATTATTTCGGGAGATGGGGATAAATATTCATTTGAGAGCCAACATGGATCTGCATACAATTCTCTTCCTAAATATTGTGTTATCTCTTCGGATGTTAAGGAAATTGAAAGCATATATAAGATAATTCTTGCAATCGACAGTTGTGTGGTTCGGAGTTCTTTGCTATGTCACCCAGGCTGGATGCTGCAAAAATTTCTGATTGAACTGAGGAAGGAAGAAAATCTCCTGCAGAAGTGAGTTATTCTTCTGCTTCCATGTACTTATGTTGATCCTCTCTGGAAAGTAACAGTATCAGAAAAAGAGAAAAACAAATACGTTACATGTTGTGCCTGTTCAAATGTTCTATCTGGTTCCATGTGCGGACATTTCTAGTTTGTTTCTGCATTTTGCACCTGCTTTTATTATAACTGCCTGCTTTTTAATAGTTGTTGCTCTATCCACTTGAGAAAATCGAACGTAATGATTTAATTTCTTTTTTGTACTAATTTCAGGGAAAGGGTCTGTGTGCTGTTTTCATTATTGCTGGTCAACTACTCTGTAGTGGCATCGGGAACATCTGGGTACTCATTTGACAAAGACTTTTTCAATTTGGTAGATTCATTTGCTGAGCATATAAAGTCTGGTAAGTCATCTTCGTGTGATTATTAAATGTACTCTTTAAGTCAAATATGATAACTGTGGAAGTAAATTTTTTGTTAGTTACAGTTGTTATGCTGAATGTGAATTTGATTTTGTTTGGTTTGTTTGTTCGTGGAAACAGTGATGTCAAACGCAGAGACAAGACAACTATTTATGGAATTATGTCAAGTTGATGGACTTCTTTGTCTCATTGAGGATTTCCTTGTTCACGGAAAGATTATTTTCTGTAACAGTGTACCTTCTAAATCTTCAATCTCAGCTGATAGAACAGTGGAAATGAATTTGAACAATGTTGATGGTCTCCTGTCATCAGGAACTGCATCAAGGGATCTGTTGGTGGCTGGCAGTATTGTTTTTGCATCAATATGTGTGGCGGACAATAAGATTGGTTTTTCATGTGAAGCTTCCTACAATATTTGTCATACAAATGGATCAAATCCTTTATTGGTCCTTAGCATTCTTCATGTGTTTGCTTATTTATGTGGAAGTGAATATCTTACATCAGGTAGATATAGTTTGCTGATGACCGTCTTGAAGTCAGTGGTTATGCTTCTTGAGCAATCTAATTTGTCAGTGGGTTCTCAATGTCCCTTGTTGGTGGGGGAGGTGGGACCTTTAGTACCTCTGTGCACCAGGTGCCCATTCAGTATCGGAGCAACTACTGTGGATGATGTCATATCACAATTATTAGAGAGGATTCAAAAGATTGCTCTTTGTGGAAGACTCCAACCTGTCACATGTGAACCGATCAATTCAGGAAATACTCTAGATAATTTTAGTGCTCAGCTTGATGCATTTGAAATCCTGCCTGAGAAGGGAAACAATGGGGTTACCCCTATTGAATCACAAATCAGAAGTGCAGAGGATCTCTTTGATCTTAGCGAATTACTTTCTTTGGTGGAGCTAATTGCAATGAACGCAGTAAGTCTTCTGCTGAATCTACTGATCTGTCCTTTATGACTAACATATTGTATCTGACCGCCCTAGTTCTGTTTGATCTAAGCATCTTTCTATGATGCAGGGGTGGGAGTCCACACAAAGTAAAATCATCCCGCCGCTGTTAAAATTTTTTGAATCTCCTGTGCTGGAAAGCGTTTCTGCAGCTGTCATAGTTCTTGTTGGTCAACTTGGAAGGTAAGATGTTACTGACTTGTTTTTATCAAACAAAGGGAATAAATTGGATTTTCCCCCTTTCTGGATGTATATTGTCTAATCCTGACAAAAATTGAAGTGGAAAGATCAGACTAGCTGTTTATGACATATATTGGTGTTGAGCTACTATATGTTTGTAGGTTGCATTGGTTTTGGGTTTTGTAGGTTGCATTGGTTTTGGGTCGATATCGTTGTTCTGAAAATTTTGTCAATTGATAAATGCCACCTGTGGAGATTCCACAGAGCAAGTCTTTCTGACAGATACTTGGAGAGAAGATTTTGTCGGACTTGTTTATGTGAAGTTTGTTGAGTAGATCCATGTCAGGCACCTTTATTTGTTATTTGATCTTGCGTTCAATGCTCAAATGTCTCTGTGGAGAGAGTTCCATGTACCTCATTTCAAGCATAGTAGATTAATGTAAGGCCAGGCTGCAAAACCCACCTGTACGTCTGTTAGGGAATAGAAGAGGAAACTGCTTTTCTGTGTGGCATGTCATGGTCTTTTACTACACCTTTGCTGTCTAATGCTTCTTGGATTTATATATCTATAGATTAGAAGGTATTAGGGGTGCTTATGCAAATTGTTGCACCAGTTTAATTTGTGAAGATCTCAGCCAGGCAGATGGTTAATTGAGAATGGTTTTATCAGTCAATGTTGATTGGGGAGATATGAAAGTGTAAAATTCCTCTAAAGAAGATGTGATTCAACTTTTATTTCTCAACAATGCACTCTTGAGAGTATGAAGAGGTTGCTGGCGACTTGTCTGTTTAAACATCTTGAAAACTTTGTTTCAGAAAACCAGACAGAGTAATATTATCTATCTCTATCTGTGAATTTGCTCACAATGATGACTATGCAGTGTCCACTGGTCTGAATTTTATCCATCTGATTTTACAAGTTAATTAAATCCTAGTTTTTCTTCATCTTTAGTGCTTAATGAGTTTGGCCAGTCCTGCACACATGGTTCCCAAACAAATATTGGCAGAAAACAACTAAGCTTGATTGAGGACATAATGGTTACTTTTGGAAGGATTGACAATGGAAAACTTTGATTGACTTAAATTATTGAAGCGGCATGACAAACTTCCATACTTCAAAGAGAGAAATTGTGAAAAATTGTCAAACAATGGGATGGACATCTGACTTGCAGGCTTATTAGAGTGTCAATTGATAGACGAAGATAGTAGTGATATAATTAAGAGATATGTTTATAACTGATATATAGTCATATGGTGTTAAGTGTGCGAGGGCTGAATAGTAGGCTGCGCTGGTGTCATGGACATCTGGAATGAATAATTGCAAAACAAAGTGAAGGTCGTGGCTTGAACAGGATGATAATAAATGAAACAGTACTCCTTTAATGTTAATTTGTGGCAAATTGCCTATAGCTTTTCCCTTGATCGTCTTTCTTGTACGTGCTTTGTTTCGTATGCATTAACTATGTTTTGTTCTAATTTCAGGCTTGGAGTTAAAGCTGGTGGCTTTGACGATGTTGGAGTCCAAAGTTTGAGGTCTTCCTTGTATAGCTTTCTCCAACAGGCCACCACCTTGAACATGGGCTTCTCTACTCAGACTGCCATCGCAACTGCTCTGCTTCGGCTTGTGCCCCTAGATTTTGAGAATATTTTACAGGGTAATGCGAGTGTGAGTCAGTCTGCCCCTGCCTGTGGTGTCAGAAAATGGGTTTCTTCTTTAACAAGAGAACAGAAAACCTTGATTTGTAATCTTCTCCAATCAGCAACTGTAAATAGAATCTGAGCTTCCTGTGCTGACTCGCTTTTCTTGTACTAGAAGATCAGTCAATTCACAAGCTCTACACAGAATTGTCAGGTTTAAGTTATTGAAGCAGAGCGGAAATAGCGGCAACTTTCACTTTTTGTAGATTATTGCAATCCAGTTGGTGGCATGGCAATTTTGGATCTGATGGTAGAAGCTTTTTGTTGTCGATATCGCAATTTGGCTTGTCATACTGCAATTTGTGTAACTGGAATGTTCGGGGAAGGATTTTTGCTCAGAGGATGAGAATGGAAAGCCATTTTGTCCAGTTTCTTGCTGTTTTGACTAAATATATTTATCTATCGATTCTGGTCTTTCACGTGCCATCTGCTAGCTTATTGTGAGGCCTTGGGCGTGGACGCACATGCATCAGACCTAAAAACATATCCTAATTTGGAGGAAAGCTAACGCGCCCAACATATTTCATTGATGCTGAGGTTGTCGCCCCTTCGCAGGTCGGTGGAATGCAATACCTCTGGAGATGTAACAATGTGTGCGAACTGCGGTGATAGCTTGTACTCGAATGCGCTGAAGCTACTGGGGAGTGGAAACAGTAATACATTTTGAAATGGAGAGGGGATCCTTTAGGGAGAAGGATAAAAAGGCTCGAACGATGTCCAGTTAGAGCAATCAGAATGAACGTTCTTGGGTTTCTGAAATTAGAGATTTCATTCGATGGGCATGAACTTTCTTCAAGGTAGAATGTCCGTCCAGGCTTTTCGAACTCCGACTGCTACATTCGGCTGCCGGGACTTTGGTACGTTATTACATCAAAAAGCTACCTTCGCGGGGGAATTTTGTACTGATTGATTTTCTGCGCTTCCGACATTTGCCTTTGCTCTTGAGCCGCACTGCTTTTACTAGTCATGGCTCTTTTCTTTCTCTTTTTATTTTATTTTCTTCCTTTCTAATCTTTCTTATAAATAAATGGAAGAATAGCATTCAGGATGTGACTTTGATGTCGTATTACATAAAAGGAATTCTCGACTTTTTCTTTTCTTCTCTTTTTGAATGAGAGCTGAAAGATTGGATTCGAAGGGAGGGATGAATTTGAAGTCACATTGCATGGCATTCAAAAGGAAAAGTCTCCCTTGAGGATGATTGTCCTGGAATGTTTCATATTGGAATCGTGGAAGCTGGCCTTCGAGTTCCTGCATGTAAAGCCGTTGTGGAATTTGAAATGCTTGAAGATGAAAGAACTTGAAATTTGTGTACGGCGCCCTGGCTGGGGATGGGGTTTGCCTTTTCTTAGGCTAATTAGAGGAAGTGTCCCACAAAGTTTGCATAGGCAATTTGATCTCTTTCCAATCTCTTCTATCCCTCGCTCTATTTATATATTCGCAATGTAGATTACCTCTACAAGCATAATTTCATCTACTATACATGAACTTATATACCAATTTGAAGTGGTCACTAATCAATTCAGGAAATCGTAAGTCGGTTGGACGTCTAAAGGTTTAGGTAGTATTTGAAACTGATTGAACTTTTAACAGTTTTAGCCATGCGTTTGGTCGCAAAATGACACCGAGAAAAATGTCATGCAGCAGAGCAATCATTTAAATCTATAACTCTGTCATGCAATAGCTGCGACACAGCTATGTAATCTTGAAGCTGACACGTAGTCACACGACGAGAAATCCTACTCCCAAAGAAATTCTGAATCAAAGGCTAATTCGTAGTTATGCAATCTTAAAGCCTGATACACAACCACAAACTGTCATGGAAGTGAGAACTTATACATGGCTATGCAATCTGAGGTTGACACACAGTCATGCAATCTAAGGCTGACCGCCAGTCACCTCCCCTTCTTGAGTGCAGGATATGGCGGAATGCTCTGCTCGCTCCTGAGAAAGTTCTCTGGATCGACCCGACCCTTCACAATGGCCAGCCTCTTGAAGTTGTCCTTGAAGTATTTTACGCCCCAAACGCTCGCTCCTGAGTAACTCTCTTCGCCTTTCCCGTTGATTCCCAAGTCGAGATCTCTGTAATTCAAATAGGCAGCTCTAGGTGACGCAGAGACATATGGTGTCATGTAATTGTACAGCATTCTCATCCAGTGCAAATGCTTTTTGGACGCTTTAACCCCATTTTGAACCCACTTCACCAGGTACTGTACGTTGTACAAATTGCCCCTCCTGTGAGGAAATGGTAGTTCTGACTCTGATACCTCATTCATTTTCCCACCATAGGGGTCCATTATCATGAACACGATCTCCTCTTCCAAAAACCTTTCCCATATTCCTCTCAATCCGACTTCTGGGATGGGTTCCTGCACGAAATCCGACTTCGCTTTGAAGTAGCTCTTGTATAGCGTGTTCCTGTCTAACAATACCTCCAGTGGGTCGTCCTTCTTGTAGCCGGCGAAATAGAGCACGGACTCAATCCAAGTCATTTCGGTGCAATTGTCGACCTTCAGTCCCAGCTCAGGAAAGCTTTGGTTCATCAGTGGCATAAGACAATCCAATTTACCAAGGAACAAACTGTTAAATGCGGCTTGTACGGTTCTTGCGCCCCCGTTATTTGGATCATCCACATCCTGAATTATCACCCTAATGAAGAGATCCTCAGATAGCTCATGTGCAATGTATTGCCACCTGTGCACCAGCTCGATTGCGCCTTGTTCAAGCGATCTCGATACTGTGAAGACCGTCACGGTCGGTGGGACCCTGACCAACTTGATTTTCCATGACAATATGATCCCGAAGCTAGCTCCACCACCACCTCTTATGGCCCAAAACAAGTCCTCACCCATTAATTCTCTGTTAAGGATTCTCCCATTGACATCAATTAAATAAGCATCAATGACATTATCAGCTGCTAGGCCATGCTTTCTCAACAAAGTACCAAACCCACCTCCACTAAGATGCCCACCAATCCCAACACTAGGACATATACCAGCAGGGAACCCATGGACTTTGCTCTCCATGGCAATGCTATAATAGAGTTCCCCAAGCGTTGCACCGGATTGAACCCAAGCTGCTTCTTCTTCGAGGTTGATGTCCACCGAACGGAGGTTGACCAAGTCGACAAGGATGAACGGGGTTTTACAGCGATAGGACAGGCCTTCATAGTCGTGGCCTCCGCTGCGGACCCTGATCTGGAGGCCATATTTTTTGGTGCAAAGTATGGCTGCTTGGATTTCAGATTCGTGGAAAGGCGTGACGATGAGGAGGGGCTTCAAAGTTGACCTAGAAGAGTTGACCCATCTGGGGTTCTGTTCAGAAGATTGCAAGAGGTGCGGATAGGAGGAGGAGTTGGAGGAGTATATGATTTCGAAGGTCTTCGTGTAGTCACTGAATTGAGTTTTGATGCATTGTGTGAAACTTTCTTGGGTCGTGGTTGAAGCCACAAGGGGAAAGAAGAGCAGAACAAACGCTAGCACGAGAGGGTTCATGTTGTGTTGTGTACTGACATATACGATGTTAATGTTGCAGAATGTATCGTGGCATCTTGATAGAAGATTGAACATATATTTTGGAACAGGTTTGGCGTTTACCGAGGTTGAATATTTCGAGTGAAGATCTGCAGAAGACGGCTAATTGAAACTAAATTTGGCAGGGCAAGAACAAATTTATGATGATAATTCCAATGCCAGCAATTTCATTACATTATAGTTTTGGCCTTTTGTCCCCATCGTTTGGCAAATTTGAACCATCCCATGTCTTTGCTCAAAAGCCTTAGGTTACCTTTCATCGTCAGGATTGAAAATGATAGAATATAAAAATTTGAAATTTTCTTATATCATATCTATTATTTCGTGAATTACAGTATTAAGGTCAAACATATTCATATTATATCACGTATACGTTTTTGATATAAATAAGCATATCATGGTAAATGAACATAAAATTCATTAACTAAGATGATGAAAATCTCTCGCAACACTATTCTCTAATTTATTATTATTTTCTTTTTATTTTATTTTTCCTCTCTTTTTAAATTATTTTCTTTATTATTTCTTCTTTCCCCTTCCATCATTTTTTAATAAAATTTATCAAATAGTAAATTGTACTAATATACCTAAAATACGTAATAAATATAAATATATAATTTATAGATTGAATGTATATGATAAGATAGAATTAAAGTTGAATATATAAATTAATAAAAGATTAAATTAAAAAATATTTTTTTATTTTTATTTCTTAAATTAGAATTGAAATATTATTTATATTGAAATATGACTTCAATTTTTTTTTTTTTTAATTTAATAAGTTTGTTATTCGAGAAAAATAATTTTTCTATTATGAATATTAGAAATTATATCCATCTTTATCGTACTTCTCCCATTAGATAATTTTATCCAACCTATATCCCATTTATATCCGACTTTATTTTGTCCTAAGTAAACATCAAACGTATGATAAGATAAATCATATTCTATCTTAAATTTTATTCTAACTGCCAAACGTAGTCTTAGAGATTATAGTACAACTTGGGGCAATCACTTGGTATTAAGTCATAATTGAAATTTTCCTCGCGAATTTCCTATTTGCTGCCTTGGTTTGGTGAAAACTGGTCTAGAATATCACTTAATGGGAAAAAAGGGCCTCTGAAGGAGTTGCACTTCCTTTGCGCAAGTGACAAACATAGTATTCGGCCAATCTCCATCCGCTTAGGCCCGCTATCGTTTGCGAGCGAGTTTTAGAGAGTCTTGGTCCTCTTCTAATGGCTTCCGAAGAATCTAATCGCACACCAAACAAGCCTCAAACAAAGATCCGTCAGTTTAATTTTCCAATTAAAGGATGGTCTGGTATCACTTAGATGTGATCAATTTATAAAGGTTGCTCTAATTTCTTCGACGCCAGACTATGAATTTAGTGATTATAGAGGTCCTTCTACTGTCCCCTAAGAGAAAAGGGGACTAGGTCAAGCGTGAATTATTGACCTACGATAGCAGGTTACTAAGGCTGCGTTTGGTTGTGTTTATTTTTTTTTTTTAAACACTTTTTCTGTTTTTTTTCTCTTTTGTTCCAAGGAACAAAAAGAAAAACAAAACAAGAAACACAAATTTTGTGTTTCTTGTTTACGGAACACAAATGAGAAACACTTTTTTTTTTTTTTCTCTTATTTTCTTGTTCTTCTTTCTTTTGGCCGGTCGCCGGCCTCGGCCATGGCCAGCGACCGGCCGACGAGGGCGGCGGCCTCGCCCGGCCACGGCGAGGCTCGCCGCCCCGGCGAGGCCGACGCTCGCCGTCCCCGGCGAGGCCGAGGCTCGCCGTAGCCGGGCGAGGGTCGGCCTCGCGCCGGCCAGGCGAGCGAATCTCGCCCGGATCCGGCGAGGCCGAGCTCGCCCGCCGGCCGGAGCCTCGGCCTCGCCCAGCGGTGGCCGGCGAGGCTGCGCCTTGCCCGCCGCCGGGCGAGCTCGGCCTCGCCGGATCAAGGCGAGGCCAACCTCGCGCGCCGACACAGGCGAGCTCGATCTCGCCAGATCCGGCCTTGAGCTCGCCCGAGCCGGCGAGCTCGGCCCTCGCCGGTGACCGGCCAAAAGAAGAAAAAAAAAATGAAAAAGAAAAAAGAAAATAAGGAAAAATAAGAAAAAAATAGAAAAAATAAAATAAAAAAAATTATCCAAATTTACCAAACATGTTTCTGTTTATTTTTATTCCCAGAACAAGTTTACCAAACGCGTATTTTTGTTCAAAAATTGTTCCCGGAACAGAAACACTTTTTCTATTTCATTCCTCTGGAACAATTTTTAAACAAACACAAACAAACGCGCCCTAACTTACAATCATAGAAGTATATTTATGAATGGAAATAAGGGAAACTATGACCAATCTAACATTTTGGTGTTGCAAATACTTACAAGATGAGAAAGGTTATATACGACATTTAACGGACCCATACGAACTTATGGTTCATGAATGGGCGAGGTATTTTACGAATCCAAATGGAATTTATGAACTCGAATTATTAATTATGATAACAAAGAGATAATCGTGAGTAACGTTCTTTTTTATGCTAAAATCATACTGTTTTTTATGTTACATTCTGTTCTTTTTTATGCTAATTGCTTTAATTCTTGATTTCATATATGTTGAGATAGAATAGTTCAAGAAACTTGTTACGGGTCAATCAATCTAATATTTCCTAGCTCATGCAACTTTAGAATTTCTCCCAAGTCAGCTTTATTCACACTCAACTTACAATGATCATAGAGAGGAACTCTTAAGAGAGAACTCTTAGTATATTTCACTTATAAATGAGATAATACAATTCAGGGAAATGAAGCCCCTATTCATACAAGTACAGGGTTAATCCATCACTGTAGATCTCATCTTTGATCTAACGATGTTGTTTAAATCTTCTACGATCACTACATTCGTAGATGTATAATTACCACATTTCCCCCTTCTGAGGAGTATTATAGAATACCCTAAGGTTTCAAGAAGTTGGAGGGTTGCTTCCTCATGGATGGGCCACGGTCCTTCATTTTGGAAACTTCTAGAACGCATCAATTTATCAAGTCGTGATATATGCCCCCCTCTCTCTATATATATTTATATATTTATTTATTGAGCCGTAATATATATTTTTGTAAGCGATATGAGTAATCATTTTTTGAAAAAAAAAATTCAAATGATTAATTTTTCATGAAACAAGCACATTCTCAATCTAGCAAGTATAGGCCTCTAACCTCCATAACAACACAGCAGTTTATGTCCAAAAGTTGTGTTTGATAGTCAAGACAAAATTTAGGATATTTAATCATGCATTTAGTATCGCCTTGAGACAAGATTAAATTGGATATAAGAAAGATGTAACTCCGATAAAATTAATAAGAAAATTATTTTTCTAGAATAACAAACTTCTTAAATTAATAAAATTTAAAAAAATACACAAATTTATTTTTATATTTAATCTTATTTTATTTATGTATTTCAATTTAATTATATCTTATAATAAAAATTCAACATATAGATAAAAATAAATATTTATATATATTATATATTGTAGGCATTTTAGTATTTTAGTTACATTAGTATAATTTACTAAATTTTATTAGAAATGATGAAAGGGGAAAAAAGAAATAAAAAAGAAAAGAATTAAAAGAGAGGAAAAATATGTGAAAAAACTATTTGAAACTCACGCTTTGCGAAAAAATTTGTCAGAGGAAATGTATTATAATGACTCTCTTCTTTGCCTGTTTTTAAAAAAAATACATAATCCTTTTACTAACTAAATTTTTCCATAGATGTTGATTTTATTGTGATAAGAAAAAAAAAACATTTGTAAATGCTACAAATTGCAAGGATATAAATTACTTTTCCCAATGTGAACATGTACTTTCTCTCAGTGGCTCTTGACGTTGATTCACACGTTCCTATCATAATTTTCTTAAAAAGTCAAAGAGAGAATCGAAAATAAAATTACCAAAAACGAAAGGCTTTGGAAAGGTAATTTATATCCTTGCAATTTTGCGATATTTCCGAGATTAGGCCTCGTGGGGTTGAAGAGACTGCTAGGCCAGCTAGAAAAGTCCTCTTGCGGAGGATTCTTTCAAAACCTAATGATTGCAAGTTGGTTCCGCTTTTATTATTAATCAAATAGTTTTAAAGTCACCATTAATTTATTTTAGACAGTTCACGAACTGAGTAAAGCACAAGAGGACGACCTACTCCAACGAACCACAAATTTTGAGTTTTGAGACTTGATCATGCGAATTTAACTAATGTTTGCTATCGGTATATTTTCTTTTTAGGAAAGAACAATGTTTTTTTCTTGCAATTTATTTTTGAATTTATACCTAATATCCAAATCTAAACCAATCCATATTATGTAGAATTAATGCAAAACCTTATCATAATGCCCCGAGGTAAGACCCCTTCAACAATGCTTATAAAAGTAAGTACGCTTTAAAACAAGAAATAGAATATGAGTGGGCATCTTAATTTATGTTGCAGAATCATTTTAAATATTGGGATATAATACGCGGAAACGACATAATCTTGCAATTTACGTTAACGCGAAATCATCAAAGAAATAAACGAGAAAAATAATAACATCGAAAATTTACGTAGTTCAGTTCGAGTATCGGTACTTACATTTATAGGAAGAAGCGTAGAAATAATCTACTATAATTAAATAATCGGAATTTACAATCACTCAATCGCTTAAGTATTTTCCATCTAAATTTAACTACAAACCTTAAGTATTTATAAATAAACAGCTTATTTGCGTATAAATTCATGACACAAAAATATCACACATTCAAATCACACACCAAAAGAAAAATCTCCAGCTTCTCTTCGGCGGACGTGCAGCTTCTTACGTTTGGCTTCGGCGGAATCCCTTTCTTCGTAGGGTTTTTCACCGACTTCGTGCTTCGGTGACGTCTTTCACGCAAGGGAAAAAGACGTGCAGTAAAGTTTCCTGTTATACGTGTGTGCCCAAGGTCAAAGTTTGACCTTGGGCCCACCACTTTCAATTTTCACGTCCAGGGAACTCCTTCGTACAGGGAGTTCATCGGCAAAAGAAGAAATCCTGGAATATTGTGTGATTGGCCCACCGTGGTAACATCTTTCCGCAACAATTCCGAAAGAAGGAATTCGTATACTGTGTGCCCATTTATTTTTTTCTCCTTTTATTTTCTTGTGAATCTTTAAAAATTTAGCGAATCGAGTTTTTATAAACGCTTAAATTCAAGACATAATTTAACACTAAAGATAATTTATGACAAAAGTAAGAAAGTAATCTCAACTATCCCTAGCATAAAAAGTAATCTTGACTATCCCTAGCATGAATTTAAAAAAAAAAAAAACTAAAAGATGATAAATGGAAAATAGGTAATGATAATCATAACCTAAAAAACCACAATTGAGGATGCACATTGATGTCAAAACGAAAACTCAATGTCTAGGGTGACTCAAAACTACTCGAATTGTAGTCACGAGTCAAACCGCGAATAGGTCTTCACTGTTTACTGTTATTTGTATGTTACAATCACGTGAAAATGAAACTACCTGAATGCTCACGCGGATAGGGTCATCGCAAAGGGGACACCAAGGATCGGCTAGGACAAGCTCGAACGGACAAGAAGTGGACTGATCGTACGCTGTTCAGACCGAAGAGGGGCCTGGACAGCTAGTATTCAATGCACATTCAAGCCTAAGACTGCCGTTGAAAGATGCTTCGACAACCTTCGAATTATCGCAATGTAATATCTCGAATTTTGCAAACCAGAGTTGCCCGGAAGTAGCACCTTAGTTCCTAGCATCTTCCCAAATTTTAGGTTCAGGTTGTCTATTAGGTGCAAATGATCATGAGCTTATAATCTAGGTCAGGTAAACCTATGTTAATTGATAGCTAAAAGCCTCGGGCAGTGTTTGGGAAGTCAAACCACCTATGTGCACTTGCCCGTGGATCCGGGTACCTGTGGGAGGAATGGGCATCTTATGACGTTCTTTAAGCTTCAATGTGTCATTTCAATTTCGGTGAAGTTTATCTCATTTTCAAGCACTTGCCCTTTATTTCCTTTAGATTGAGTGTTCACATCTTCATCTTTACTTTTTTTCTGCGTTGTGATTTCGATTTTCCTTAGATCTCTAGCACTTTGCTTTTATTTCATTTAGTTTCTTCGTTTTAGCCAAATTCATAGTTTTCGCACTTTAATTTCAAGCACATTGGATCCCTTGTCATTCAGATTAGTTTATTACCGCATCACTTTTGCCCTCATGAGCTGGCACGCCTTTCTCACGCACATTCACACACCATCAATCTCTAAGAACAATTGCTTTTTGGTAAAAGTTCGATCCCTTTGTGGTCAAGCTAAAATTAGAAGACAAGCTTGAGTTTGTTTGTCCAATTACCTATTTGTCAAATTTGTATTAGATTTGGATCTAACAGGTAGATCGCCAAAATGCCTGCGCATGGGCCAAAGTAAAATATGTGCAGGACATGATTTGGCACCTTCAATATTGCAAAATCGCATCGATCACCCTAATCTGTAAGCTTGAAGGGCAAAATTCAATCATTTGTTGGTTTTAATTTGGTTCACCGGTACTCAATTTCCCTTGTGTATGTAATTTATTTTATACCCCACAGATACTCTACAAGAGACATGCATCGTAGTATAAGTACCATAACTTTTGTACAGTACAGACATGAGGACAAAATTGGTGAAAAATCTTTTACTTAAGTATTTATTCTAGCAAATCGTCCTACATGGCATTTCAAAATAATTTTTTATCACCACGTGACTTTTTTAAAAGAGAGTTAAAGTCCAACTTGAATAATCTTTGATTGACGTGTCAAGAAAGGGACGTCATTTTATTTCTTCCCCAAATTCATTTCAAAATGAAACCCCAAATTCTAGAAAGAGGAATGCTTTAGCAATAAGCTTGAGCAACAAAGAAGTTAGATCTTGAGATAGGCAATGGAAATTCAAGTGTATGAGATAGTTGATATGAGTAGTGGACAATTCAAGCTTATAAGGCACTGTCCTCAACCGGGAAAACTAGGTCAACCTGTGATTGAATATAGTGCCATAAGGCGTGTCAATCTAGTTGTGGGCATTTAACCCACGCTCACTCCCTTCAGGCGTGGGAGGATATTATATCTGCTTACCCGGTAGTAGTTAAAATCGAAATCCTGACGTGATGTTCATCTTTACCACCGTTAGGTTTCCTAATTCTTTATCTATCTTTGTTTTCCCAACAAAGAGAGAATAGGAGGACAGCACGAGATCTTTCATCCCAGGATAGTTCTCTCACATGTTTCCTCCGTGAGCCTTTTAAGGACTTATTCAGGTCTAGAGATAGTTGATATGAGCAGTGGACAATTCAAGCTTATGAGATAGCAAAGTGGGAACTAGTCGAATTGGTTTGGTGAGATTGAGATGATGACGAGTGTAATAGCATGATGCAAGGAGTAGTGCTTGATTTAGAGGAGTCGCAAAGAAATTGTTGGGTCTAGGACATGAATCGCCATGGTCCTTGTCGGAATCCTGCAAATCGCAGAGAAATAAGGTGATGGAGATGCCACATTGGCTGCATTAGGGAAAATTCACCAACATCTTAGGTCTCTTCTCAGCCAATACTGTTTTTTTTTTCCTTTTATCCCTCTATTTTGCCGACTCATCTTGTTTCCAATTCAGTCCTTTTCTTATTTCCTCTGACCACTCTTCAGCTTTCATAATTATTCAACTCAATTCACGTTTTCCCCCTTTTCATTGCCTGAACATCTCCTCCAAAACTTTTGCCTCTTTTCAAGCTCGGCTGAGAAAACCATGGCTCAGCCATGGAGAAGAACAGAGAGAAACAGAGCATTTGGCAAGCAACAAATCCCTTCCCCCTTTTCTTTTTTTTTTTGGTATATTTTTTTTAATCATATGAGGGCCAAAACGACGCTGTTTCATTTGGTATTTGCTGATTGGATTATTCCTGGCAAGCCACTTTAGCCTGTTTATAATAAATTAACGGCACATTGGACTTTTCGGCAACCTAACTTGCCGATGGCACTCAAGTGAACGATTTTTAAAAAAATTTGCACTTAAGTGATTAAAAAAAAGTTATGATACTCAAGTGAGCTTCACATGAAAATTTTGATAGTTAAACTGTTGTTGGCCCGGTTAAATCTAAGTCCTTATTTTTTGTTGGTTGCTCTAACCTTGAGGAGTTCACATGCAATCAATTCGAACAAGGAACCTCCAATTTCCAAACTGAAAATACTCTAATGTCCCAACCCATCACCTCAATCCAAGAAAATATATCAATTTCTTTAGTTTTTATGTGAAACATATACTGTTTTTGAAAAATACTTTTTAGGAAGTTATTTTCTAAGAAAATATAATTATTTTCCGGTATTTAGGTGAAATGTGAAAGTGAAATGAAAAATATTTTCCATTGCTCAGTAAGGAAAATCTTTTCCTCCATACACTTTTTTTCCATTTATTTTTTTAATAGATTTTTAATTATTTTTTTATAAATTGATTATTAAATTATTTTATTATTTTTATTTTCCTTTTTTTGTTTTTCTCTTCTTCCCCTTTTGGCTAGTCACTAACCACTAACGAGTATAAGGCTTGCCCACCTCTGACGAGCTTAGGGTTGTTGCTCACCACATCGGCGAGCACAAGTGTCGAGCTCAAGGCCAGCAAGCTTGCAGCTTGCCAATCTAGCGAGGCTTGAGGTTGGAGAGCTCCAGGCTCACCAGATCAACGAGCTTCGATCTTGACGCTCACACTTGTCGGAGGTGGGTGAGCATTGTGCTCGTTAACATTTTGAAGCTTGATGGCTATCGTCATGGCCAATGATCGACTAAGAAAGAGGAAGAGGTAAAACAAGGAAAAAAAGAAAAAGAAAAAGAAAAAAATATAATAAAAAGTAGAAGAAGAAAAAGAAGATGGAGGAGAAAATAAGGATTTGTAAATGTGTGAGATAAGAGAGATTAAGTGGGAAAAATGTTTTCACTTTTCAAAAGTGAAAATTATTTTTCCATAATTGAGAAGACTTTATGGAAATTATTTTTCCAAACAATTTATTTTTTATGAAATGAATATCGAAAATTTTGAAAAATATTTTTTTCAGTTATTTTGCGGAATGGAGCTTTACTTTTACATTAACTTTGTCTTGTTTCTGACGTGATGTTTACCTACTTAAAGTGCTAAAGTCAAATTAACATTATTTCCAATTGCCGTCTACATCCATTCCCGTGATAAACATTCGAATCTCTTGGTACAAAGGGCCGACCCGTCAAGTCCGCAGTGGTCCTGTCTTTTAGCTCCCGATGGGGACGTCAATCTGTTGATTGACGCGCCCATGAGGACAAAAAAATTTATCCCCTTTCCCAAAGAGTCAAAAAAAAAAAAAAAAAAAAAAAAAGGATGAGGTGATTTTATAATGGGCTGATATTTTTCATTGTTCTTATAGGAGAAAATTTACTAGTGGATTATAACTTATGATATCACTAAAATTTTAATTTAATTAAGATTAAATGTGAGTGATGTTCGCACTTATAACTCACAAATCCGAAGCACTCCAACATGATTATTTTAGAATCATAAGAATAATTGTCCATTAGGGTCATGATTTTGATGCAATAGAAATATTTGTAGGTGTGTAAGTTAGCCTTTTGTATGTATAAAAAAGAATATGTTACCGTTTGTTATGATTTATTAAATTGACAAACAAATGCGTTTGGTATGGACTTGTCACACCATCCATCATGAGATTGTGCCTGATGGGATTGATGACCAAATCCTCGATAAGTCCTGTTCCATTGGAATTTCTCGAAAGTGGACTAGATTTGTGTCAGCCAATCCTCATGTAGCCAAGCCTCGTGTGGCCCTGCATTCACCAAAATAAGTGGTTATTACTAGGGGTGTTAATAGTTCGAGTATTCATTAGTTTTGAACTGAATCGAAGACTTCGCTTAGTTTGGCTCACTTTTTTGGTTTTCTTGCTTTTTCTTGCCCTGCTCAAACTCACTCAACAAAAATGAGGCACAAGAATCACAAAACTAGATCAATCAGTGCATGTTTTCAGTTTGGTTCGATTCATTTAACCAAATTCAAACTATTAAACTGAAAATAGTTTGATTATTTCTCTTTTTTATTACGAACCAAATCCAAAATGCACAAAATTTAGTTTCAACTCAATTTTCAGTTTGGTTTTTCACACCCCTCCTTATTACTTATCACCCCCTGTCTCTTTTTTCAGTGTGAATGCAAATTCGGATCGTATGTGAAACAAGGGCAGATGTGGAGAAGGCTTTCAGGGGCAGAATTGGAAAATAAAAACACTTTTTTAAGGGGCAGATTTCCTTTCGAGAGTGCTCGATTGCAAAAGTAGGCTATCATGCTTTGAATTTTCAGCATTTTCAAAGCAAGTTTGGATCCGAATTTTTCTAGAAA
This sequence comes from Eucalyptus sideroxylon, assembly GCA_014182405.2. NCBI lineage: Eukaryota > Viridiplantae > Streptophyta > Magnoliopsida > Myrtales > Myrtaceae > Eucalyptus > Eucalyptus sideroxylon. The sequence continues at coordinate 18,080,404 of CM024551.2, read as the reverse complement.
ATCTCTATCGAAGTTCAAAATTTTTGTTCAAGGAACTTTAGTAACTCAAGCTATTTTCCAAAGCTCTCCCAAACAGACTTCGATGGGAAAACAAGGCGTCCGGTGCATGTTAAGTTTAGAAAATAGTTCTTCTGAGAACGCAACCAGCAAGAATCTAAGAGCAAATATCATATTTGCTTTAACTAGTCTAAAAAGGTATATTATTAAAAAATTTATAAGTATTAAAACAAAATAAAGTAAAAAATTGACATGTCACATGAATAGATCTATACATGTAATCGATTAGTGTCATGACTAGAGAATGGATGTAAATGTGTTTGAAAGATTGCTATGTGGTAAGCGTGGTGGGCATATTTATCACCATTTAAAAAAAAAGATAATTAAAGTATATTATGAAGAAAATGTTGCACAAGCGGCCTTATCTATTATTTGTTTGAGGATTATAGTTATCCATATTTTTTAATCCATAATCTATAAGGCCGTCGTATAACACTAGCAGCATGTGTTATAATTACTGTAAAAAGCGGCCAATTCTTGTTTTTCTGGAAGTGCTAATGTGAATTAAATTGATTTGTATCGTAGCTAACTTGATTGACAGAAAATGGCTAGAAGTCACTATTTACTTGAAGAAGACCGGGAGACCAATAAACAAAAAGTGAACCCCAGCAGCGTAAAATGACGTCTGCATTAGACAAATCATACGTTGGCCTTGAGCTGCATCATCTATAAGAGTTCATTCATGCCTAGAAGCAATTTTGTCACTAAGGGCGCGTTTGGTTGTGTTTACTTTAAAAATTGTTAGGGAATGAAATAGAAAAAGTATTTACATTAGGAACAATTTTTGAACAAAATACGCGTTTGGTAAACTTGTTCTAATAAAAATAAAAGAAACATGTTTGGTAAATTTGGATAATTTTTTTTTATTTCTTTTATTTTTTTTATTTTTTCTTATTTTTCCTTTTTTTTTTTTTCTTTTTCATTTTTTTCTTCTTTTGGCGGTCGCCGGCCAAGGCCTTGGCCGGCGACCAGGCGAGGGCCGAGCTTGCCCGGCGGGCGGGCGGCGCGGCCTCAGCCGGCCACCGCCAGAGCGAGGCCGAGGCTCGCGCCGGCCGGGCGAGATCGAGCTCGCCTAGGCCGGCGCGAGGTCGGCCTCGCCTTGATCCGGCGAGGCCGAGCTCGCCCGGGGCGGCGAGCCGCGGCCTCGCCGGGCCACCGCCCGGGCGAGGCCGAGGCTCGCCGGCCGGGGCGAGCTCGGCCTCGCCGGATCTGGGCGAGATCGAGCTCGCCCGGGCCGGCGCGAGGCCGACCCTCGCCCGCTACGGCGAGCCTCGGCCTCGCCGGGGGACCACGAGCGTCGGCCTCGCCGGGGGCCGGCGAGCCTCGCCGTGGTGGGCGAGGCCGCCGGCCCTCGTCGGCCGGTCGTCGGCCATGGCGAGGCCGGCGACCAGCCAAAGAAAGAAGAACAAGAAAATAAGAAAAAAAGAAAAGAAAAAAAGTGTTTCGATTTGTGTTAGAAACAAATGAAAACAAAATTTGTGTTTTAACATTTGTTTTTTTTTTTTTGGGAACAAAAGAACAAAAAAGGAATGCAACGCACCCAAACGCGTTTTTTTTTTTTTGTTAAGGGAACAAAAAAATAGAAATTTTTGTTCTGGGAACGAAATAGTGTGCAGCCATGCACACCCTAAGGCTCTATTTGGTAAATTTTGTTTCTGTTCTGGAATAAATATTTCTATTCTTTTGTCCCGATAATAGATTTGGAACAGAATTAAGAAATAGAAAAAAGTAATTTCTTGTTTTCATGATCAATTTCTAGAATCTATTTTTTTTTCACTCTTCTCTCTTCTTTTTGTTTTCTTCTTCTTCTCACCAGACTAGGGCGAGGCTCTGGCAAGGCTTTGGTGAGCTAGTCGAACCTCATCTAGCCGGTCTCCGACTACGGTGGTGGCGGCGACTGACCAAAGAAAAGGAAAAAGGAAAAAGAAAAAAAGAAAAATATAAGAAAATATAAAAAAAGAATTAAAATATTAAAAGAAATAAAAAAAAATCTAAAAATCCTACCAAACTTATTTTTATCCAAGAAATAGAAATTTTGGGAAGTTACCAAATACGTTTTTTTGTTCAGAAATTATTTTAGAGAATAGAATTAGAAAAAATCATTTCTGACAAAAAATTGTTCCCTAGAATAAAATCGTTACTAAACGCACCCTAATTACTTGAACAAGACCGGCAAACCAATCAACAAAAATTGAACCCTAGCAGCGTAAAATGACGTCTGCATTAGACAAATCACACGTTGGCCTTGACCCGCATCATCTATAAGAGTTCATTCATGCCCGGAGCGCACATACAGAGGCAATCACAGAACAAAAAGAAATAACAAGAAGAATGGCCTCCTCATTCTTCACCATATTTTCAATTTTTCTTCTGGTCCTTTTCTCAATAGACTCGCATGCATCTTCCCCTCCAATTCCGATTCAACAATCGTTTTTGCAGTGCATGTCATCTCTTAACAACACGCTCTCCATTCCAACCTCCTTGTTCTACACCCCCGACAACTCATCTTCCTTTAATTCCATCCTTCAATCTTCAGCTCAGAACCTCAGGTACTTAGTCCCTTCCATGCCGAAGCCTGAGTTCATCTTCACGCCGCCCACCGAGCCTCACGCGCAAGTCGCCGTTGCTTGCTCGAACAGACTCGGCATCCACCTCAGGGTCCGGAGCGGGGGGCACGACTACGAGGGTGCATCCTACGTGTCAGAGATTGAGAGCCCGTTCATTGTGATTGACATGGCACAGCTCCGAGCCGTCGATGTGAACGCACAGGAGAGCACGGCATGGGTGCAGGCGGAGCCACCACGGGAGAATTGTACTACTGGATTGCTGAGAAGAGCAGCATCCAGGGCTTTCCGGCCGGCGTATGCTCGAGCCTGGGCATCGGCGGCCACATCACTGGGGGTGCGTATGGGTCAATGATGAGGAAATACGGCCTCGCAGCGGACAACGTGCTCGACGCCCGGATCGTGGACGCGCAGGGGAGAATGCTTGACCGCACCGCGATGGGGGAGGACCTCTTCTGGGCCATCCGTGGGGCCGGCGGTGGGAGCTTCGGGGTCATCCTTGCTTGGAAGCTCAAGCTTGTCCCAGTCCCAGAAAAGGTGACAGTTTTTACCGTTACGAAGACATTGGAACAAGGTGCAACAAGAATCCTATACAAATGGCAGCAGGTGGTTGACAAGCTTGATGAGGATCTCTTCATCAGGGTGATAATTAAATCAGCCAGTGGAGATCCAAAGGGGAAGAGGACGGTCACAACCTCATACAACGCCCTGTTCTTGGGAGATGTGGACAGGCTCATCCAGGTCATGGGCAAGAGCTTCCCTGAGCTGGGCCTGACTAGGAATGACTGTACCCAAACAAGCTGGATCGGCGCGGTCCTCTACATAGCCGGCTTCCTGAACGGGACATCGACCCCGCCGGAGGTCCTCCTGCAAGGCAAGTCCCTGTTCAAGAACTACTTCAAGGCCAAGTCAGACTTCGTGAGAGCGCCCATCCCTGAGGCTGCACTCTTGGGTCTTTGGAATAGGTACTTGCTGGACGAGAACCCGTACATGATTTGGACCCCCTACGGAGGGATGATGAGCAGAGTGCCTGAGTCACAGACCCCCTTCCCTCACAGGAGTGGCACAATCTTCAAGATTCAGTACGTGGCCTCTTGGCAAGATGGGGACAAAGACCCATCAAAGCACATGGACTGGGTCAGGAAGCTCTACAATTACATGACCCCTTACGTGTCCAAGTTCCCCAGAGAGGCTTATGTGAATTACAGGGACCTTGACCTTGGGATGAACAGGAGGAGAAACACCACCTTCGCGGAAGCGAGCTCATGGGGATCCAAGTACTACAAGGGCAATTTCTACAGGTTGGCCAAGATAAAAAGCAGAGTTGATCCTGACAACTTTTTCTGGCATGAGCAGAGCATCCCAGTGATTCCCGGGAGGAAGAAGAATGGTTAGCAGGAGCATCGAAGTTGTGGAATTGATTGAATACCACTTGATTATGGCAGTGGGATCGTCATGTTTAGCCATTAGCAGTAATGATTAATGGGCCTAAGTCAAAATACTACTGATGAGTTGCTCGCACTATGAACGTGTGCTCCTGTTGTAGCATTTTTCTATGTAGTTCCACCACAAATGTCGCTGTCCAAAGTGGTTGGGGCTTGTAGACTCGTGGGGGTAATGTGGTGGATAGAAATAATTACATCTTATAAATTGCATAGGGGCTTGCTTTAATAGAATCTAGTATTGAGTCCTCCTGTTCGACTTGGTCTAGTGGACTAAGTCAAGGCAATGTCAGCTTAAAGTGTTTTGTCTTGTTTTTTGGCTAGGGCACGATGTCGTTTGTTGTAGTACTTTTTAGAAGTAACGTTGATCATGTGGGCTAAATTAGTTTATATAAAAGACATTCATGAGACTGAATCTACAAAATGATCGAATGCATGAGCGCACTTGAGTTATGTAGTGAAAGTCCAGTCTCTACGCGGGAGAGAATTTCAATAATTTAAGATATTATAAAACTATGATAAGGACATTGTTAATAACTGTCATGACGCAAAGAAAAAATTCTTCTGAAACTACTGCTAATCATCCTTCTCCTTCTCTCAAAGGACATCAGGAGCCCAATCTTGAAAAATATGTAAAGTTTCTCATTTTTTCGATAAATAAATATCTTTAAGATTGATTTTCGCTCAACTTAACAGAGTAATGTAAAAATATAGAAAGTACAATTAAAAAGATTAGGAAAATTTGAGGAGTAGACAATAAAAAAATTATTAGAATACTAAGCTGCAACTCTACCGTAGAATCCCCATGCTAACATATAAACGGTTTGCCAATATCAACAACTTCCTCCTTTAGACATCATGGTCTTCACAGCCTCAATACATAGAAATTGCATTGATATTGCATGCACATCGAATTGAAGTGTTATTTTTCTTGATAGCCTCGACGTCGACATTAGAAAGATTGAATCACGTTAGTTGAACTTATTGACCAGAATTCATATTACACCAATGGAAGCGGTAGGTCGGAGATCCAGTATCGGTTAGCAACAATAGCAAGATTACTTGGGAAAAGAATTTTGCAAGAAAAAAGATTACAGGAGCTTTGGATTGAGAAAGGGAGACGGACAAGCTTCATGAGCCACCTTTTTCAGACTCTTCGATCGCCGGAAACATCAAGGCTGTGTCCGTTCAGTAACTCAGTTTTCAGTAACTTTTCTCTCGACCGGTATATTTCTCGACTAGCACATGACAAGACATGCGGTCTTCAATGACGTGTAAGTTTTAAGATAACAACTGAGAGAGAGAGAGAGAGAGAGAGAGAGAGAGAGAGAGAGAGAGAGAGAGAGACTTCTGGCATTAAAAAAGAAAAAAATTAACCTTTATTTATTTCATAAAAATAAATAATTTAAAAAATATATTTTTAAAAATGATCACTTATATCACTTTAAATAATTAATCAATAAAAAATAATTTATTATCGACAATAGTTTATACTTAAATATTTTTGTGAATACTGAAAAAAAATTCATTCGCTTATTTTTATAAGCAATATAAGCGTTTTCCTTTAAAATTTTTTTGGTAGAGCATACTTTTTCCATAAAACAAATGACACTCATCGGAATTAGGGGTGAGCAGCGGTCTAGGGTTAATCCTAGACTGACCTTGGATCGGCCCAACCCTACCGGTCTTGGTTCGGTTCAGGGGACTGGATCGGTCATTGGTCCTGAAATTCCAGAACCAACATTGTGCGAGTTGGTTATTGGTCCTAAGAGTGCTACGCAGGAAAGGCCCAAAGCCAATCCCAGGGAACAGTAAAGCTTCATAGGGTTGGTCCAATCCGGATCAATCATCTATATTATATTATATTATATTATTTATAATTCTTTTATATATTCAAACCTAAGTAAAATGATGTTAAAGCTATTGACTCCTTAGGCTCACACTCATGGACAGACGGCATCCAAAAGGCGTGAAGTTTACACCATCAAGGTCTTCACGGCGTCCTCCTCCATAGTCCAATATGTTCTTCACCATGAGGACCAAGGAGTCCTCACAGCCACGAACTCACGACGTCCACAACGGCGCGAGGTTTATGCCATAAATCTCCTCACGGCTTCCTTCCCTAAAGTACATTTTCTTCCATTCTGTCTTATTTGTTCTTCAATTTTGCATATGGTGTTATGAATATGAAAGATAGATAAGAACTTTCCATCTTGTCCCATATCTCGATGAGTGGTTAGTAGGTACGAAATTTCCATTATTGTGTCATCTTATATTTGCTGAATATGTATTGGTATTTATAGTTTAGTTGCACAATACCGAATTGTTGATGGATGTGTAATTTGAATTTGTAGGTTTACTTTTTTAGGGAATATAAAAAAATAAGACGAAAAAAATTATTGATCAGTTTCAAGTTGACCTTGAAATTGGACCGAACCCATTGGGTCAGTCCGATCATTAGTCCCAAGCTCAATAGGGTCGATCTTCGGTCCTAAAAATTAAGGATCGACCCTGTACGGTTTGATTCTAGAGTTAGAGGGTGGCTTAGACCAATCCGGATCATGCTCACTCTTAATTGGAATGGCAGAAAGGAAGACAAAATGGTGACCCATCATGGTCATGCTAGTGCCCTCTTCATAGTTTCACTTTGTTATGATATGCCCTTTTAGGCTTCCCGTCCCAAAATTTGCCAAGCTAGCTACACCTACTTGCAAATTCCTCTTTAGTGCGGCTGCGGTAAATACGCATCTGGTATTCAATGCTTTCTTTTTGTTTTTAGGCTCCATGCCTTTGTTTTTTTTTTTTTGGTCGGCAAAAAAAAGAAACAGCGACACGTGTCACTTTATCCGCTTCTTCTTCCTAGGTATTTCCCCCTCGAGGAGCGGGAAAAGTTGAAACTCTAGACTGCTCCGGAGAAAAGCGACACATACCACTCCGGCCCCGCATATAAAATCTTTTGAAACACCCTCTCCCCTCTCTTCGTTTGCTTCTCCGTTTGTTCTCCATTATTGAGAAAAAGTTACTGCTTTGCTTTGTCCACTTCTCATATCACGACGCTGCTTCTCTCTCTTTCCCCTCTCTGCGACTCTGCTCCGCTCCTCTCTGTGCTCTGCTTTCTTCATGACTCCCCTATTCTCTCTAATCATCCGACGAATCATGCTGCCTCCACTGCCTCCAGCGGAAAGCTCCTCCTCCAGTCTCGCTCCCCGAAGCAGCTGCCACCATGAGCAACGCATAGGAGAACTTCAACATGGCTGATCTCACTACTCGTAACTTGCCGGCTCGCTGGATTCTGGTTTTGCTGATCTTATCTTCTTATTTTGGGCTTCTACTGTGATTACTTTCCCTATTGAGCTAACCTCGTTAATGCTCTCAATGAGCGTGTATTTCAAAAGAGTCGTTGATCGAGCTAAATCCAGATTCTTGTTCCGAAAAATCTTTTATTCCTCAGCAGCTCATCATATTTATGCTTAACATTGCGAAACCAAGTACTACTAGCTGAAAATTGACCAATGCTACGGCCATGACAACAACCTGAACACGTCGAAGGCAATGTTTCTACAGAATCCATAGCCAAAGAGCATTAGAATTCAAGCAACTCAGAGACGATTTGCAGTAGATCAAAGACAAGAAGTTGGATTTAGCTCAACAAACGAATCTTTTGAAATATGCGCTCATTGAGAGCATTAACGAGGTCAGCTCAATTTTCGTCGTTGAGAGTCCCATCATAAGCTCAAACGAGCTGGCAAGTTATGAGCAGTGAAAGCGGTCATGTTAAAGTTCTCCTTCCCGTTGCTCATGGTGGCAGTTACTTCAGGGAGCGAAACCGGAGGAGGAACTCTTCATTGGAGGCGGTGGAGGCGAACGGGGCAGCATGATTCGTCAGACGATTAGAGAGAATAGTGGAGTCGTGAAGAGAGCAGAGTAGAGAGAGGAGTGGAATTGTAAAGAGGGGAGAGAGAGAGGCCGAGTCGTGATGAGAGAAGTGGGCAGAATAGAGCGACAACTTTTTCTCAATAATGAAGAACAAATAGAGAATCAAACAGAGAGAGCGGGAAGACGGTTTTTAAAAGATCTGATATGTGGGGCTGGAGCAACCCATGTCACTTTTCTCCTGTGCAATCTAGGGTTCAATTTATTGGATGCAAAACGTGCAATCTCAAGATCTCCATGACCAGAATAAGAGCATAAATAGTTAAGTAAAAAGATTTAATGCATTTGTTTTGGGATCCACCATTCTTGATGCAGAAGCGGAAAAACAATGATTCATGCACAAGTTCTTCTCCTCTATGCTTTTTGTATCACTGGCTCAATGAGACGGTCCCCTCATCTTTTAGCCATAGATTAACGCTTTTATGTGATGATACATATGAGAATTAAGGTTAGAGGAAAGACTTGAGTACTATTTATAAAGTTTCTAATCAGGCCTTTTTATTACAAGTTAAGCTCAACTCGCCTCTACACTAGCATCCCATATTAGACTAATTTTAAATATTCTATCTCATTTTAGACCAAACTCTGTAAACCAGTAAATTACAATATTAATTAATGTAACCCACATAAAGAAAACTCTTACATAATTTTCCCCACTCCTTGAGAGAAAATACTCGAGAAGAAGAAGCAGACCAAAAGGCTCTTTGTTTAGAATTCATTTCTCCTCCAAATAGCCCCGGTCGAGGAAAAAGCTGATGGTGGTGTTGTCGATTAAATAATGAAATTATCAAGATCTCTACAACAATTCTCTATATGAAGAAAGATGCAAAAAGCTAATGGTGGCAAAGGCTTAAGAATTTCTCAATTCTTCAAGTGGAACTTTTACAAAGATTCTTGTCTCTAGAGTGACTTATGATAATGTTTATGTTCTTGAGAACAGTTTTTTTTTAAACACATTTTTTTTCTATTTTTGATCTCGGAAACAATTTTTGAATATTTTAAAACGTTTGATAATTATAAAAATTTCTATTCCAGGAATAGAAACACGTTTGGTACAACCCCAAAAAATTTTGTGACTTAAAATTTCTTTTAATATATTAATAATTTTATTACATTTTTCCTCTTTTTTTTTTCCTTCTCCTTCCTCTTAGCCAATTGTTGGCTTGGCCATGGTCGGCCAATGACCGGCTAGACGAGGTTGTCTCGCCTTGGGGAGCCTTGTCGCCATCGGCGAGTCCCCCAAGCCTCGGTGAGGCTTGGCTAGACGAGGTGACCTCACCTCAATCTAGCGAGGTTGAGCCTCACCCGACCACCGTGAGGTCGGTGTCGCTTGGGTCAACATCGCCTAGCCTCGCGGTGGCTGGGTGAGGCTCGAGGGGCCTTACCCAACCACGGTGTAGCTCCCTTGAGCCTCATCGGTGGCCGGCGAGCTCGGGGCAACCTCACCGGGGCCAAAGAGGCTCCGGCGAGGTCGCTGGTCCTCGTCCGGTTGGTCGCCAACCATCGCCGGGCCGTTGACCAGTTAGGGAAGAAGAAATGAAGAGAATAAGAAAGAAAAGAAAAGGAGGAAACGAAAAGAAAAAAAGCTTGTTTCTTGAGTTGTTCTCGAAAATAAGAAACGACTTTTTTTTTTTGTTTCTTATTTCTGTTTTAAATCTATTCCTGAAAACAAAAAAATTACCAAACGTATTTCTATTCTATTTCTGTTCTGGGGAACAAAAGAACAGAAACGGGTTTTCCCCGGAGGCTGGCAAATGCATATGCTTTATCCAAAATTAGCTCTATAAATTGTAAGGGTTGCCTTATATCCTGAATTACCCTTGGCGGTAGATCTATACTAGCCAAAATCATCATGCACATGTCACGCATCAATTGATCTAATGTTTCCTAACTCGTGTGGCCTTAGGAATTTTTCCAAAGTTAACTTTATCCACTCAACTTACAAGGATCTTAAAGAGAGAAACTTTAGAAAGAGAACTCTAGATTGTATTTTACTTGTAAATGAGATGGTACAAATAAGAGGGAGGAGGTCCATCTGTAACCGTAAATCTCCTCTTAATCTAATGGTGGAGATTACTTGTCTCCAACTATCAATTACCCACATTTATTACACAGTTGTATAATTATCATATTAGCTCCTCCCAAAGGTATTCTAGAATACTCTAGAAAACCTTAGGACTTTAGAAGATAGGTTGAGAGTTGTTCATTCATGGATTGATCACGACCTTCATTTCAAAAACCTTTGAATCATGTTGATTAATGGGGCAGTGACACATGCATGTAGCTTAGTTCAAGGCCATTGCATTGGTCGGTATGGGTCATAATGACCCTTGTCCATCTCTCTCTCTCTGGCATACGCGAGCACTTGTTTATGTGGTGTCAAAGGCAGCCAATGTTAGCATAGCAAATTGTTTAGATACCACGTTTTACTTGTAGGTTTCTGGACAATGTTCACATGTTTTGCTTAATGATAAAATTGGGATTATAGACATTAGAATTTTTTTTTTTTTAGTTCTATACCTTATATTTACAAAAAAAAAAAAAAAAAAAAAAAAAAAAAAGGGCAGCGGGCAGTCGATGCCAACTTCCTACGACCGGCCCTAGATGAGAGTCGCTGTATTATTCAGTGGCTGGATGGCAACGCTGTCGCCTCTTCCCCCCTTTCTCAAGTCAGTGATTTTCTTATTTTTTGAGTTTTTCCGTAGCAACGTAGACGTCACGTCGCAGCCACGATGGTGCCAACGTAGCACTAAAAGGTTATTTCATCATTTTCATTGGAGTTTAACCAACAAAAAAATAAATAAAAAACCACCATAATAAACAAATAACAAATATGTGTCGAGAATTAGAAATTACGAAAATAAAAAGGGCCTAGAATGGCACAAAATGAAATTGTTTCAGAGATTCCTGTGTCATTGTCCGTAAATTCTTCGGCCCGCCGCCTTCTCATACTTAAATATTTAATGTGTATTGAAATTGTTTGGTTCCTTTTAGTGTCCATAAATTAACACCACTTAGTTGACTTTACTTGTATTATATGTGGAGGTTTTATGTGTAATTTCAAAATTGGCGGTGATTTTGCCGCCAAAATAAGCACGTGAGTTCTCGTGCAATTTGAAAGACAAATATATGAACGCCTATTGAGCTTGGATCTTTATTTGAGATTAAATTGGCACTTCAATAGTTTATTTAAGACAATTCACTCTAAACCCTCTTTTGAGAAAACAACCTCACTTTATACTTTTATTTGAGATTAAGTTGGTCGCATCATGCCCTTATTTGAGATAAGGTTCACTTTTGATATATATATATATCTCTCTCTATATATATATATTTGGAGAATAATGATCCTATGTCAAGTCCTTATTTGAAATTAAATTAGCCATTTCAAGCCTTTATTTAATACTAAGCTAAGAAAAAGCCCACTTTGGGTCATCTTTTAAGAAAACAATCTTACTTCATACCTTTATTTGCAATTTTCCCCTTAAACCTTTTGCTCTTTATTCATTTAAATATGCAAACCCCCTTTTTCTTCAATTAAGTGGCTCGATTCCTCAAATAGATGGTCAATAGCAGGCTTTCGTGGATTAAAGTGTGCTGATACAATATTACTTTCATTAAGATTTCGTTTAGGCTTTATCTGGGAAAGAAGGAAGAGGGAGAAAGTTAGAAGTAGGTGTGCAAAATCTAAACTTGACAACACAACCATTGATGTGAGAACATGTTAAGCTACCACAATCTGCTGGCGGCCACGAACTCCATTGGAGGTTGAGAGAGAGAGAGAGAGAGAGCACCTAAGGTGGTCATGAAATCGATCGATTGACCTACGGTAGTGACACCAATGGTGAAGGCGGCAAGGCATGATGGATTCGCGCCCACAGCGACCATAATGGTGATGGTCGACCATTGATGATGGAAGAAGAAACATAAAACATCAGAAAGAAAAATAAATAGAAAAAAAATTCATTGTTTTGGTTGAGCTGAAAAAATAAAATGACATGACAGCCCATGCCACAAGTTTTTTTTTTTTTTTTTTTTGACAAGTAAGAAGGATATTATTACTAGGTAATAGTCTGAGCAAATACAACATATGCTTCAGTACAAAGTAAATCTAAAAGAGTAGAGGGGGGTTAATGGCCCAGTTTCTAGGAATAAAACCCATGCGTTGGGCTTTAGCTAACCAATCAGTCACTCTTAGTATTCCGACTACAGTGGGTGAAAGTCAGACCCGAGATCCACGAGAGGTTCCATTGACTAGCTTAAAGCAAGTGAGGAGAGAACACTTTCCACTAGCATATGACAATCGGATAAAAGTACTATTTCTTTTTCTTGGGAATTCGGGATGAGCTTAGAAGAGATGAAATCTAGGGTTTCAACCAAAGCTACAAGCTCAACTTGTTCAGTTGAACTCATCTCAATATTCTTTGCAAACCCATCTCTTATTCGGCCAAAGGAATCTCTGCAGTTGACCAAGCGTTTGGCAAAAAGTTGACCAAGTTTTGATAGATGGAGCTCCAGACGTCCAAAAATTGCGAGTAATACGTCATTCGAAAACTCTCTTAATGCTCCTTCTAAACGCATCAATTTTCAAACCAGAGAAGATCCACAAAAAAATGTGATAAATTATCAAAGTTTCAGCCTCCGAAATTAGGGTTTGCAATTACTCACAACAGTTTACACCTAAATTTGTTAGGCATATTCATGGGTATCACATCTACCAGGCATATGATTTTCGAGCATCAAAACAATGGTGAACTAATTAAGTTTTTTAAAGATCAAAATTACATGACAAATAATTTTCTAACCAGATAACTAAAAATATGGCGAGATCATCTAACAAAAATTTGGAAATTAACCCACTAGTTCTGGTACCAACAAAACAGGGGCAGAGATAATTCACATTTATAGAATAATTAGCTCATCACGTGCCTACGTCAACATCTGGTAAATTTCATCGATGGGTTTGCCACAAACCGCATGGAGTCATGAACGGAATTGATTGACGATTTACTTTTACTCCATCTAGCATCCACATACGGAGTATAATCACAAAAACAAACTAAATACGCCTATCACAACCAAAGAGCCTTCACTACATTTGTCATTTGGAATTTTAGTTAGGATATGATTTGATATGATAGAATATAAAATTTAGGAATTTTATTATATCATATTATGATTTAGTGAATCACAACACTGAAGCTTGATAATTTCATATATTATCATGTCCATTGTTTGGATTTTATAACATATTAGTGTAAATAAACCTAAAAATGCACAAATAGAGATTGTAAGAATCTCTCATAATCGAATGCCAAATCTAGTAAGAGAGAAAATATATAATCATTCGCTTTTGCAATCACAAAAGTATAATTTTTTGACTTTCTTATTATTTTTGTAAAACTTCAACATGAACTATAAAGCTATGGAGGAGAAAGAGTTTCAACTCTCGTATTGTTTTCGTAGACTTTTGACGTGAGTGAAAGAGCTATGAAGAAGGAGTTTTGACTCTTTTGCTATTTTCGTGGAGCTTTGACGTGATCTAAAAAATTACGAAGGAGTCATGATGTTTAATTATGAACCAGAGATACACAACAGAAGGAGAAGGAGAGAGTACTTTTTTTTTTTTTACAAATTTCATTACCCGTCATTCTTTGAAAATTAAAAAGATCTTATTTTAGGTTTGAATTTGTTCATTTAAAATCTAGGTTCTTCTATTTCATTTTTATTTACTTTTTTTTAAATTCATTTTCCATCCCTCTCTCTCTCTCTCTCTCTCTCTCTCTCTCTTTTTTAAATATTCTTTCCATCATTCCTTAATAAAAATATTATCAAGTAATAAAATTTTATTATACCTAAAATAGTAATATTATAGATACTATATATATAAATATATATATTCAAAAATATAAATTATAGAGTAGAAAGAAATTCAAATATATAAATAAAAATAGGAATGAATAAAAAAGTATTTTTTTCTTTTGAATTTTCTTTTTAACATTAGAATGTAAATAGTATTCATATTTATTTATTATTTTAATTTTATTATTTAATAAGTTTGTTATTTGGGAAAAAAACTTTTACACTATAAATATAAGAAATCATATTCACTTTTATTTCATATTCCCTAAGATAACTTTATCCAAGTTATATTTTATTTATATACGACTTTATCCTTTTTTGGCATGAATCAAACAGAGGATAAGATAATTTTATTTTATCTTAACTTTTATCATGACTATCAAATATAACCTTCTATTTTCACATAGAAACCGTGGAAACAACACTCTGACTTTTCTCTCACGCCCTCACATGTGTGCACTAATCTGGATGCAAATATACATATTCAGATATGTATCCCTAACAACCGCATATCAAGCAAAAGATAAGGTTATTAGGAATGTTGCGACAAATTCAGGTACGATGATTAACTCCAGAATCAGATAACAGTCATCGTATCCGATTAATTATCAAATCTTTGAATTGGATCGGGTCGACTCAGAATGAACACCCCCAAATATTATCCAAACTCCATCATTAGTTAGAGGTAATGTCATGCTAATCACCTCAACTTTCTTTCTGCTCATGATTGATACGAAAACTCCTCCGAACCACAAATCCTCAGTTGATTCCTTAATTCAAAATGATCAGATGGAGTTATGAAATGGGACACTGTCCAATGCGAAACCTCCCAAGTGCTGCAACTGCGGCTAAGTCGACCACTTCGACCTACTCTCGAAACTTGTATATTATTTGTTGAATTTCCTTTCCGTCCCATTAAAAATCAATCCCTTTAACGCACCATTCCTGGAGTTTGGAATTGCAGTGACGGAAAAATGTAATATTCTATACATTGTTGATGAATAATATATGAGCCTATTTATACGCTTTAAAGGTTAACCATCTAAAGTAACAAAATATCAATTACATCAATTCAAAATCAATCAAGAGAAATCTCTTAAATAAATTTATATTTCTAACATCCCCCTCAAACTGAAGGTGATTTGAAAAGAAGTCAACCTAAGTTTGGAGAAAAGATCCAACGCTCAAGTGGATGTATCTTGATAAAGATATCAGCAGTCTGTTCAGTGAATGAAGTAGAGATAAATCAAACAATGCCACGAAGAATATGGGACCGAATGAAATGACAGTTTATTTTAATGCACATGGTTCATTTGTGGAAAATATCATTATGTGTTATTTGGATGACACTTTGGTTGTCCTAATGAATGATTGTTCCATTGTGGTGGCGCACTCCCATGTCTTCTAGTAGCCATCATAACCATAGTCACTCTAATGTTCTACAAGTAAGAGCTCGATATTCTACTTTTGTATTAGAGCGAACGACAGTAAACTGTCTCTTACTATACCATGAGGTAAATAAGGTGCTTAAAAAGAAACAATAGTTTGTAATGGAGCGATGATCTTGAGGGTCACCAACCCAATCAACATTAGAATAAGCCGTCAATTCCAAGGTAGATTGAGAAGAATAGTGAAGGTCATGAAATAACGTACCCTTAATGTA
The DNA here is from genome assembly GCA_014182405.2 of Eucalyptus sideroxylon. NCBI lineage: Eukaryota > Viridiplantae > Streptophyta > Magnoliopsida > Myrtales > Myrtaceae > Eucalyptus > Eucalyptus sideroxylon. Next base: position 18,064,883 of record CM024551.2, on the reverse strand, counting down.
GCGATGAATTCAAAGTAATACAACATAATACGTCATGCGAGGTGCTATCATGTACTGATAATAATATAGGCAATATAGGCAATGTTAGGTCGAGTAATAGACTGCCGATAAGCTATCGGTGGAGTATAGGATTTGAAAGAGGAGCTTCATCTTTGGCATTATTAGCACTAAAAACCTTAATATGTTGTGAAAATTGTGTTTCCATCATGGCAACAAAATCACGGTAGATACAAGTAGATTCAAATCAATTTTTCATAAGATAAAGCCATGCAAAATGAGAATGAACATCCACAAAGACTACAAAATAGCGAGAGCCTTTCATAGTGGGAGTTGGAGATGGTCCCCAAATATCTAAGCGAACAAGATCAAAAGGAGCATGAGAGACAGATTCACTATGATCAAAAGGCAAGGCAGTCAATGTTTATTATCAACTGAAACCTAAATGACCATTTAAAATTAAGGAAAATCCAGATTTTTGTACTTTGATCTACCTTGGATCGTCTTTGAGTCGCTTGAATTCTAATGCTCTTTGGCGATGGATTCGGTAGAGACATTGCCTTCAAGGTGTCCAGATCGTTGTCATGCCTTCAAGCGTAAATATGATGAGCCACAAGGGAATAGAAGATTCTTCATGCCCGGGGCTGAGTATGACTCTGTTGCGAGAGTTGAAATTGAGAACAAGATCGCGTCATTGCGTGAGATGGTTTGTAGCTAATAGAAAGCCATACATGATTTGATGGTAGAGCTCGAAGAAGAGAGGAATGTCATTTTATCTGCAGCGAGTGAGGCCATGTCGATGATTTTGAGGTTGCAAAGGGATATGGCAGAAATCCAGATGGATGCACGACAATTCAAACTGTTTGCGGAGGAGAGAATGGAACATGATCAATGGGAGATATTGGCTTCGGAAGATATCTTGTACAAGAGAGGGCAAGCGATACTTACTGTGGCAAAAGCCAATTGTGAGCATAGCCACCAGCACGCCGATAGTAATGGCATGACTGAATATCTTGATTGCCGATTTGAATTTCTATTTTATGAATATCTTTCTTTGAAATGCCACTTCAATGAGACATCTGGTCCATGGGAGGGTAAGAATGAGGTGGCTGATGTTGAAAAGTTTGCAAATAGTGAGACTTCCCATGGCCGTAATGAATTGAAGGATTTGGAACACTGAATTCACCAAATTGTGTAAGATCCCAGCAACAATCAGTTGGATGGGGATTTTCCTGGCCTTGAGAACATCCCAAAGGAACATCCAGAGAAAGTTATAATAGGTCAATCTCCTAGGCAACCGCGACATTCGAGGAGGTCTTCGAATGATGGTTTTGGTTCAGACTTGCCTCTTGAATCATCGAGACTCATAAATAGCTTCAGAAAGATGGAGTGTGTTTATGAGACGGAGAGTTTCCATCAGGTAAAAAAGCTGCACGTTGTCTGAGCCGCACAGAGAGTTTCCATCAGTGAGAAATTTGGTTCCTTTCGATGCTCCCATTGCCACCTAGAAGCTAGATGAAAGCCGCATATTGTCCAGGCCCTCCTGAACTTGGCGATCACTCTATGCCTTATAGAACCGGGAAGACCATAGGCTCCACCCGATCACGAGCATTTACTCATGTCACTTGATTTCCGTAGCTAGCGACCGGAGTTACAGATTCACAGAAACGAGAACCATTCACTGAGAAAACACTCTGGAAGCTGGAAAAGTCCTATCTCTCGGATTCCTCTAATCAATTCATTTCTCTCTCCAACGCCGGTCATGAACAAGCACCGTCACCATCTATCTACTCCAATCACAATTTGTGACGGGTAATCGTAGCTGTCAGCTATTCTTAGAGGCAAAGAAAAGGTGGAGAAGTCTAATAGAGATTTGTGTGATATGTCTCTGATTAATGATTTATTAATCATCTGAACTCATTTTGATGCTGTTGTGATATCGTGGATTGCAATAGATGCTTCGATGTTGCAGTTAGATCTCTTGTCTGAGCTGATCGCCACCTGTTTGATGAAATGCCTGAATTGTATCAGTATGAATTTAGCTTTGAATATGATTGAGTTCATCTTGTCTGCTTGAATGATTCGCTGTAGTAGTTGTGCAGGCCGCATAAATCTAATTGGTACGTTTGAGTCATTTCCGATGACCTTGGCCTTGGTACGTTTTCAATCCTTCATGTAATAATCTCGATTCTACAAAATTAGCTGATATTGTCGTTGTGTTAAATTAAAAGGACATGTTGATTACTGCTGACATATTCATTAGGAGTAGATTGAGGTAAGGAATTATGCCTTTCGTGTGAAAGAACGAATTCTTGTGATTGCGATTGCTGAGAATGATAGTGCACGCCAATTTACCGTGTTCTGTACTTTATGTGTATCTGTGCCGGCCCGGGAGTGGTCTCCGCAAGGAAAAAACACTGGATTTGCCGGAGTCAACACTCTCGGCCAGCTGGAGCTTTTGCTCGTGAAATTGATGGAAAAAAAAGATGGAATGGTGGCAGATTGATGAAGGAGGAAGTGGCTCTTGTACTCTGGATTAAAGGTCTGAGAAACGAGAAGGAAAAATAGCAAATGAAAATAAAAAATATAAAAACTATAAAAAAGATTGATTAAGAACAAGATCGAGCAAACCTCAAAAAGAGGTGACACGCATTTCCTCTTGGCTGTAATTTTCTGTGCAAGTCTCCAACTCCTCAGTGAACGCACGAACGAATTTGCCTACTCAATAAGACACATTAGAGGATGGGGTACGATCTCTAGCCGGTATTTACCACCGAGGCAAATGTTTAAATTGTGATAAAATAGCAATGAGCCAAACGTGATTTATGAGTCCTCTTTTGTAAAATTTGTTTCCCGTCGGTGGATACTTGAGCTGTTCATGTATATAATGAAGAGAGCACAAAATTTATAATGGCGATGGATTCCAACTGATATACAATTTCTAAGCAAGGAAAAAAAGGGAGTGCAACTCCCATAGCTATTGAAATAGTTGTACCTTTGCTTGTCCTCTGCTTATCCTCTGAATGGTTTTCCATGGTGTTATCCTTCGCTCGCTTTTTCCCTTCCCCTCCCCACAAGGAAATATTCGGTGGTTTGCAAGCACCACGTCAATGGTTGACGTGGCGTGAGAATATCTACAATTAAACAATTACAAATTGACACATATACGGTGAAGTGGAAATAGAGAAATATATCATCAAACCCCAAATCCAACTGGACTTCTCTCTTCCTCCTGTTCGATCTGCAGCCACGAGCCCAACCTCCGCGCCTCCTTCTGCCATTGCTACCGCTGGAGTTGCCAGCGTCGCATCTCACCAACTTGGTCATCTCCTCCACCCGATGCCTCACTTCCAAATCTGGCAGGGGACTGGATTTGGTCGGAAGAGAATCCATGGCTGAAACTGGTCTTCTCTTCCACCCCTCGACAAAAAATCCATGGATTAAAACCGTGTAGGTTTGTTCGTCCCAAGACAACCAAAACAGAAAACGATTGTGTAGAACTAGCTCCATTTGTGCTAGATTTAGAGCCTTGGCCACGAGCGACGATGGCTCGTTCATACACACGATGATGGAGGGGAACACATGAAGGTCAGTGAAGTCCAGATTTGGAACGGTTTTTGTCGCTCAAGGCCATGGCTCCAGACCTGAAAGTTAGGCTAGATTTGGAGTCTTGGCTATGAGCAATAATGAGAAGTTCACAATGACTGAGGGGTGGATGCGGAGGTCCGCGCTTAAATCTGTGGACGAGAGGTCGTCCATGGCCGACCTCTGCTCTGCATTTCCGCATTTGTGGACGAGTGCTCGTGGCCAAGGCTTAGCCGCCGGGAAAATAGAGAGGGTGGACGAGGAGGTCAAACTAGACGTGATGATCGACTGTCGCTCAACAACCAGATCTGGCCTGCTGCTCGACGTCTTTGAGCTCAAGTCTTGGCTTGTCCATGGTTGTCAGCGATGAGCTCAACAGCTTTGCCGTGGACCATGGCCGCAGTGGCAGCATGGGCGGTGAAGATAGCCAAGCCCAGGCGGAACCGAGGTTGAAGATGGAGGAGTAAAAGAGAATAAAATTAACTTTTTTATTTTCCATGTTAGTATCCACGTGTCAAGATCTAATTAGATATCAATAAATAAGCGTGCCACGTCTATTTTTTCCTTTCCATTGACTTGCTTTTGGGCATTTTAATACTTCTTCCAGTATTGAGTGAGGAGAAAATATTCAGTGGTATGTGTGCACCACGTCATCCATTGACGTGATGCGCACATACCAATGAAATACTGACACGTGTCCCGAGCAGGACCCGTTGAAAAATGAATAAGGCTTCGTTCATTTCGCGAGAAAATATCACGTTTTCGAAAAATATTTTCCTGAAGTCATTTTCCGGAAAATGACTACATTTTCCCTGTTCTACTAAAATCTAAAATTTCAATGGAAAATATTTTCCACCGTTCGTTAAATTCATTTAATTATTTAGGAAAATTTATCAAAAAATGAATTTTAATATTTTTAAATGACCAAAAAAATTATTTTATTTATTTATATTTTTTAAAAATGATTTTTTAATTATTTATATTTTTAAAAATCAAAATTTTTATTATTTATTTTTTTTTTTTCTTTTTCCTTCCTCCTTCCTCCTTCTCCTTCCGCCGCCGCCACCTCCTTCCGCCTCGACGATGGCCGGCCGCCTAGCGGCCGACCAAGACCCGATGGCCAGATTCGGCGAGCTCGAGGCTCGGCCGATCTCACCCAAGCTCGCCGGATCTAGCGACAGAGCTCGAGCTCGCCTGGATCGGCGAGTCGCGAGCTCCGCCGCCAGATCCGGCGAGCTGCGAGCTCCGCTGTTAGATCCGCGACCTCATTACATCACCCCAAACAAGCATAACCAAATCCCCAAAACAGAGCAATGAATGAACACACGAGCAAGCACGCGGAGCGCTAAAAAGATCTCAAGGAAAGGAATCGGGGCAATCACCTGTCCACCGGAAGCCTCGCACCGCACGACGAGCGGCTGGATGGCGGGCTCTCCGCGAGCCTCTCGACGCCGCCACGGTGCTCCCTCTTGAGCCGGATCCTCCCGAGCGGCTTCGAACCGCCGGGGAAGTGGAGCGCTGCGGCCGGAGTAGGCGGGCAGGAGAGCCGGGGAGGGCGGAGAATGAGGGATGCTTCGCCCATTGTCGGCGTCAAAGGAGGAGGAGGAGATCGAAACCCTAAGCTTTTGTAAGAGAGTGTAGAAATGAGAAGGAAAAAGGAGCGTGAGGGCGAGCGCGAGAGGCCAGGAAAATGTTTTCCTCTTTTCTCAAAGTCAAGAGAGAATTTTCCGTTGACTGGAAAATGTTTTCTTTGACCATGTATTTTCCGTCCACCAAACACCGTAAATCCAGGAAAATATTTTCTTGGAAGTTGTTTTCCGTGAAACGAACGGAGCATAAAAGGGCTGATTTTCGGCTGGCTCGGCTCGACTCGACTCCACCATAGAAGAAAGGACAGTTAGCATATTCCTCCCACTCAAAATTTTTCTCTCTCCTCACTTGAATTGGCGGGTTCTCTCTCCTCACTTGAACGCGTAGAGCCTTCCTCATTTCCTTCTCTACGCATCCCACCTCTCTCCGCGTCTGCCTCTGTCTCCGCCTCTGCCTCCAACTCCGCCTACCCAAAAGCCTCGCTGGTCATCTACCTCTAGCATCTCGGTCTTGTTCCCGAGTGACACCAGGCTCCTCGCTGCTGACCGGGCGCTGTCCCTGACACTGGCTTGCTCGGTTGTGAGGGAGATCTCGACAGACTTGGGTGGGGTCGACAGCGCGGCGAAGAGGGAGAGGCCTGCTGCATTTTCTCTCTCTTTTTTTCAAGGAAGCGTGCTTTTTCTTCCCGCTTCTACCTCTCTCTAAGCACTCCTCTCCTCTCTATCCCAAGCCCTCTCACTCACCCCAAGCGCCCCCTCCTCTCTGTCTCGAGCCCTCTCACTCACCCTAAGCACTTCCCGCCTCGCCTCTGTCCTCGTTGCTGTCATTGACTTTCCAAACCACGGCTCCAGAATTCGCTAGCTGTCGACTGGCCTCTTGAGCTTCTTTGTCTTCTACTCCTTATTCTGTCCTGATTTTGGGCTCGGGTACGTAGCCAAGGATGTTGAAGCAAAAGAGGTTTGCGAGGCTAGATATACTGGTGGCGGTGCTAAGTTTTAGGGTTTCGGCGACGCCTTAACGGCCGTGAGGGATATTATGGTGGAGGAGAGAGAGGCGTATGGGTACCGTGAGACCTCTCTTTCTCCTTTGCATTTTTTTTCTTTTCTATCACCTCTGTTTCAGGAGGCATGGAGGCATGGAGGCTTGGTGATAGTGTCTGCTTTGGCTTCTAGGTTGAACCAGAGTCGGATAGCTTATTAGGAGGCTGAGGGGAAGAGTTCTTCGTCGGCCCTTTTGACTCCTGAAGCAAGCCGCGTCCCGCCGTTCCCACAGGAGTATTTTTGGTTGTAGATGCTTAGCTTCTTTCAACATTTCAAATTTGCTCTTCATTTCTAATCTCTGCACTATTGGTTGGTAAACAGTTCTTTTATTGATCATTTGATGTCGTGGTTAGATCTTGAATTCTTTGTATTTAATTGAAGTGTACTTGACAGTTCTTTGCAATTATAGGCACTGATGAGAGATTTAATGTCAAAGGCTAAGGTGCCTCGTGGTTGCAGTTCAAGAATGCACCCTAACCGAGAAACTTCTTCCCCACTTCCGGGTCTTGGTTGCTCCAATTGATGGCGTACCAAATCTTGAACAGTCCGACCCAAAAAAACTAAAAAACTCTTGAGCAGATTTCCAGCCAAATTGACTTGGTGCTAGTCCCGATTTCCAGGTCTCCCACTAATGTTTCCATTCATACATGAAAATTTTCCATTAAAATAGCAATATGACCAACCCACATGCAACCCCCCTATTCCAAATACTAGTATAATATGTCTTTTTCTATATTCATATGAAAATAAACAATATAATAACTAGAAAAGAACCTACAAGATCAATCCAATAGAGATTTCATTCAATGTCTTGTGAACATAGAACCTCTCATAATACCCATGCAAAGATCTTAAGAAGTCTCCAAAGCGTTTTACTCAAAGGAAAATTTAATTATTTATTCATATGGCCTCTATAGTAGCAATCCCTCAATTTTCTTTAAGCCTATTTGTTTCAACTTTTTGATATAAATAGAGAAAGGGAAAAGGGCACAAAAACTCCATACCGTGACATATTGACCATAAATTTTTTATTTTTTTGTGATATCAAAATATACAAACTTATACATATGTGACACATTTACTTGTCGTCAAGATTTTGTCAATAAGTATCATAAAAAATCTACCTACATGGACACTGAAAGGCAAACGGTATTAACATGGCTCCAAGTTGATATATATAAAATTTTGACGGAGGGCAAATGTGTCATATATGTACAAGTTTGAGATTATTTATGTCATAAGAAAAAATTAGAATAAATGTGTCACAGTAGACATAGTTTGGAATTTTTGATGTTGCAAAAAAAAATTAGGATGAATGTGTTGAAATGGGTATAGTTTGGGTTTTTTTTTGTGACTTTTTCTCTTGAAAAAGAAAAAAATAATCCTTTTGCTTTCTTGCTAAAACTTTAAAATATTATTCAAATTTCAAATTATTATAAAAAAATCATATGTAAATTTATGTGTCGATATTTTTATTTTTGTGAAGGTTTTAATTGTTCTAAAATTTATAAAATGTCAAAGTGTTTGAGCCGCAAGATTTTGATTTGGTAAGATGTAAAAGTAATATTGTTGCATTTATCAATTTATAAGAAAAATTCCATTTTATGCCAAAGCTTCCTTTTATATCGTGGAAAGCACGAAAGAAATTCCATCACATAATATTTCCATCAGACTCTATTGCAATAAAAATATTTTGGACATTAGTACCATTTGCAATAAAGATGTTCTGGGGGCACAAGGTTTTTAAATCCACAATGCTTGGCTATTTACCGATGGGAACCGAAGTTTGGATTCTCTAAAGCGGATTATAGCATCTCCTGTTTCCAAACTTTCCCTATAATGTGCTAATCGTGCACTTCTTGACCACACTGGGTGGTTCCTCCTCCTGAAAAGTGAATCAGAGTTCCTAATTTTTCATGCCTTGGTGGTTTTCTGAGATCCTTTCGACGATCAGTGGTATGGTGATTACAGCAAACACAAAACAAGGCAGCCATATGGTACAATTGGTGTCCTCTCAACATTGCTCTTCATTGATGCTGAATCTAGAAGTCGATGATTCCTTCCGACAAATGAATTCAAGAAGACATTCATCATGCTTCCTATGCATCAAAACAAGGCATAATTGAGATATATGCTAAGGTGACATTTTACCGCTTAGTTATATCCTTTACTACTTCCATCAAGAAATAAAACTGACTAATCCTAAAATAAAGGGTTGAGGAATTCAACACCACTGTGCCCCCGATGATCCATGGGGTCCTTAAAACTTGAACGCCTTGAGACCACACAAAGCTGCGTACATACTTGTCTAGATTCGAGTCCATGTCTATCATGTCTGTCAATCAATGGGCACGATATGTTCGGATCTATGCAAGACTTATCCGTAGGGAAGGAAGTTCTTCAGCTGGCCTGAAGCATTGTGTCCTGGATCAGTGCACACAAAGTTCACCAGCTCTCCTGGTCAATTGTGGCGTTTAAGCCACTCGATTTTGTCTACGTCACTCATAAATATCTCACGGTTTTCATTTTCGGTGAACACACTCAGCTAAAGGGCAAGAGACTTGTGCGGCTTTGAATAGTCCAAGTATGCATTTCTGTTCATAAGCTTGACTAGCCGTCTCCAAAGTTGTCCCACGTTTTCTTCCCATTCCGTTTGGTCCCCCATGGTCCATCACCCAACAATGCTCCCATCATTTTCAAAAGCACTGTCTACCAACCAAAGGACGAGAACAGTACGCTAGCATTGGTCGATGCGAGGAAATCATTTTATTACCAATCAGTACAGAGTAAGGAAAAAAAGTAATTATAGTTAAAGCTGTCAAACGGATGGATCAAATGGGGTCGGGTCGGATCATAAATGGTCCGACCCAATGATCCAAACCCAATTGACATATTAACCTATTTAAACTCATACCCGACTCAACCTATACTTAACCCATACCGACCCAATTATATTGTAAAATACTTTCCTTTTTAATTAAATTTGGAAAAACAAAACTTGTTTTTTATGATTTAAAAAAATTATATGATCAAAACACTTCCATACAATTACAAATTTAATGAATAAATTTTTATAATTTTTTTTTAAATTGAGGTTCTATTTGTTTCATGAAAAATGTGGTATTTTTGAAAATGATAATATTTTTCAGTGATCGGTTGAAACTTGCAAATGAATTAAAAAATATTTTTGCTTAGTATAGAAAATTTGCTTTGATTTTTTTGTCCTTTTAAGTATTTTTTATTTTTATTTTTAAAAATAGAATTTTAATTATTTTTATTTTTATTTCTTTTTATTTTTTTTTCCATTTTCCTTCTTCTCCTCCCGATCGTTGGCCATGGCAACAAGCTAGCTTAAGCCTTGCCATAGGTCGGGAAGCCTCAAGCTTGCCCAGTTTGGCGAGCCGAGGCTCAACCTTGCCAAATTCGACAAGATCAAGCTCGCCCCAACGTTGGTGAGCTTGAGTCTTGCTAGATCAATGAGGCTCAAGCCTCGGCCTTACTCAATTGCGAGCTCAAGCTCGCCTAGGCAAGCTCAAGAATTGCCGATCGGGAGGCTAGAGTCTCGCCAAGACAAAGGCCAATGAGCCTTAAGCTTGCCAGTGCGATTAGCAACTAGGCGAGGGCTTCACAGTCCATGCCCACCACTGGTGAGGATGGGTAGTCGAAATTCGTATGGGGAAAAGAAGTAAAAGAAAGAAAGAAATATAAAAAATAAAATAAAATAAAAAAATTATTAAAAATAGAAAATTTGAAGAAAAAAACAAACAAAATTTTAAAATCTGCTCAAGAGAATGATATATGTTAATAGGTTGACTCAACTAATAACATTTAGAACTTAAATGGGTTGTGAATGGGTTTAAAAACAAACCCATTTACAACCCATTTACAATCCATATATCAGTAGACTTATGTACAACCCAAACCCATTAACAACTTATTTATAAAAACTTAACTAACACATATATGACCCATCTCATTATAAATGGGTTCAAAATGTGTTTTGACACCTCTAATCACGGTACAAAAAACGATAGCAGAATTTATATTACACATTCTCTTATTGGAATAATCACTATTCATCGAGAACGTGTAACTAAATCAATCGATAAGAAAAAGAAAAAGATTGCCCCTTCATTTTGGCAGAGGAGGGATGCTCTGCTCGTTCCTGAAGAAGTTGTTGGGATCAACCGCAGTTTTCACTTTGACCAACCTATCAAAATTGTCATTGAAGTACTTGACCCCATAGACTTGCCCTTCTTCGTAGCTGTTCTTGCCATTGGTGCTAGTCCCAATGTCCAGGTCTCTGTAGTTCAAGTACGCACTCCTTGGGTTCTTCGACACAAATGGAGTAGTGTAATTGTACAGACTCCTGATTTGCGCCAAGTAATTCTTCTCCAGTTCCGGGTCATCCTCGCTCCAATTGATGGAGTACTGAATCTTGAACAGATTCCCAGCCCGGTGCGGGAACGGGGTTGCCGACGCTGGGATCTCGCTCATACGTCCCCCGTACGGATTGAACACGAGCCCCACTTTCCCCAGTTCGATCATCTTCTTCCAGAGCTGATCGAGATTAGCCTTCGAGATCGGAGTTTGGACGTAGTCTGATTTCCTCTTGAGGAAGTTGGTGGGATAGTCTCGGCTCAGCAATGTCTCCAGGGCCGGGATGGTTCCTTCGTCGAAGCCGTCCCACCAGAGAACTGATTCGATCCAACTCAACTCCGTGCAATTCTCCTTCTTTAACCCCATTTCGGGTAACTCCTTGTCAGTAATTGCCAGGAGCTGATCTGAACTTCCTAGGAACAATGTAACCACGGAGGCCCTCAACGTTTTGTGTCCCTTTTGGGTCTTGGAAGTGACGGGCTGCAATAAAAGCCTCATGAACAGACCGTGGTCAGTGCTCGGAGCCACGAATTGCCATTTGTACACGAGATCTGTTGAGTTCTGATCGAGCGTCTTTTCCACCCGAAAGACTGTGACCTTCTCCGGGACTGGAACTAGCTTAATCTGATAGGCCAGAATGACTCCGAAGCTCGCCCCCCTCCCCCGATGATCGCCCAGAACAAATCCTCTCCCATGGCTTTTCTATCGAGAATCCGCCCTCGGACGTCCACCATCCTCGCGTCAAGGACGTTGTCGACCGACAGGCCGTACTTCCGCAGCATGTTGCCATAACCGGCGCCGCTCAAGTGGCCTCCGACGCCAACCGTGCGACCAACACCTGCAGGGAAGCCGTGGACCTTGCTCTTCTCCCAAGTCCGGTAGTACAACTCTCCTAGAGTCGCGCCAGCCTGGACCCACGCGGTCTCTTCCTGGATGTCCACCTCGATTGACCGGAGGTTGAACATGTCAAGGATGAAGAACGCATCGTCGGAGACGTACGATATGCCCTCGTAATCGTGTCCGCCGTTGCGGATCTTCAGGTGCACGCCGAGGTCGTTTGAGCAGAGGATGGCGGCCTGCACGTGGGACTCCCGCGTGGGCGTCACGATGACGAGTGGTGTTAGATTATGTCTCAAGTTTGAATCCATTATACGATACCCAATACGTAAAACATTTACATATTGAAATGAGAAAGAACGTGTGCGGAGCATTTGATGAAAAAAAAAAAAACGCGATCCGCTTCCGCTGCGACGCCCATTAACAACAATTGGTATCAGAGCTTTGCTTTGCAATTATGTCTGGAGCAAAAGTAGAAATTGAGAAATTTAATGGGAGGAACAACTTCGGGTTGTGGAGCGTCAAGATGAAGGCGCTATTAACAACTCAAGGGATTAGCCAAGGCATTGGAGGGCAAGGAACAGTTGCCCGAAACAATGCGAGATGCCGAAAAGGACGAGCTAATGGAGAAGGCCAAGAGCATCATCCTGTTGAACTTATCGGATGAAGTACTAATAGAGGTGGCCGAGGAGGAGGATGCCGCAGCGTTATGGGCTAAACTCCAGGCTCTCTATGTAAAGAAGGGTTTAAACAATCGCTTATATATGCTGAAGAGAATGTTCCAGTTTCGATATACGAAGGTACGTCCATTAGATCCCACCTAGATGAGTTTAATAAACTCATGATGGACTTGAAGAATGTTGGCAAGATTTTAGATGATGAAGAACAAGGCATGATGTTGTTGGCGTCTCTACCGGAGTCATGGGAGCACTTTACCGACTCCTTGTTACAAGGGTGTACTACGATCACCTCAGAGGAGGTAAAATCTGCCCTATTTTAAAAGGAGTGGCAGAGAAGGTTGCGTGATGACAGTCTAGCGCAAGATGTAGCGCGTGGACTGGTGATTCGAGGTAGAGACCAACATCGAAGGCCCAACAACAGAAGCCAAAGCAAGAGCAGGTCGAAGTCGCGACATAGAAAATCAAAAGGTCGCGTGAAGTGCTTCGAATGTCACGAGGAGGGGCACATAAGGAGAAATTGTCCAAAGCTAAGAAATAAAGGCGTTTGGCAAAATGCCACAAACAAAGGTGGCGAATGTTGCCGAGGAGAGTACCGTGATGCCGAAGCTGTCCTATGTGTATCTACGAGTTCGTCGGAGACGAATGGGTGCTAGATTCTGGATGTTCCTATCATATGACTCCTCACAAGAACTGGTTCACTACCTACCGGACTGCAGATGGTGGTAGAGTTCTTTTGGGAATAATGCAGCCTGCGAGGTTGTAGGGATGGAACAGTTCGAATCCGAATGCATGATGGCGTAGAACGGACGTTGACAGATGTAAGGCATGTACCGAAGCTCAAGAAGAGCCTTATTTCTTTGGGAACACTCGATGACCTCGGGTGCAAATACACAGCTGAAGGTGGAGTGCTGAAGATTTCTCGAGGTGCCCTGACAGTGATGAAAGGGAAGAAGGCGAATTCTCTCTATCATTTACTGGGAGAAACCGTGACCGGAGTTGCTGCAGTTTCATCAGGTGAGTCAGACTCAAATTTGACTCAGTTATGGCATATGCGATTGGGACACATGAGTGAGGCAGGTATGACAATGCTGAGTGAGAAGGGGTTGCTGAAAGGTCAGAAGACAGGAAAGCTGGACTTGTGTGAGCACTGCATCTTCGGGAAGCAGCGTCGTGTTAAATTTGGTACAGCTCTACATTCAACCAAGCAACCAGTAGAATACATCCATTCAGATGTTTGGGGACCGTCTCCAGTTCCATCGAAAGGAGGTGCCAGATATGTTGACATTCATCGACGATTACTCAAGGAAGGTATGGGTGTACTTCCTGAAGCACGAATCTGAGGTATTTGATCAGTTCAAGAAATTTAAGGCACTGATTGAGAAGCAGTCGAGTAAACAAATCAAGTGCCTGAGAACTGATAATGGCATGGAGTTCTGTGGTAAGGACTTTACCGAGTTCTGCCAAAAGGAAGGGATTGTGAGACACCGCACAAGTCCCGGGACACCACAACAAAATGGCGTAGCAGAACGGAAGAACAGAACTCTACTCGAGCGAGCTCGATGCATGCTTTCGCATGCGGGATTGGGCAAGGATTTTGGGCTGAAGCAATAAATATGGCGTGTTACACAGTTAATCGATCTCCATCTTCGCTATCGAGTGGAAGACTCCTGAAGTAGTATGGTCGGGGAAACCTATTGATTACTCCGGATTACGAATATTCGGATGTCCTGCGTATGCTCATGCGAGAGATGGTAAGCTTGAGCCAAGGGTGAAGAAGTGCATATTTCTGGGTTATGCACAAGGGGTGAAAGGCTACCGGCTGTGGTGCACGATCCCGAGATCACCCGGTTTTATAATCGCAGAGATGTGATCTTCAACGAGACCGCAATGCTTCAAAAGAGGAATCTTGAGACTCAACCAGCAGAGCAAACGGATCATGGTGTCAGAAGTGAGGTGGAGATTCAGGCGGAGTCTCCAAAGACCTTAGAGGTAACAGAGGAAGAGATTGTGGATGAGGCCACAATTCCTGAAAACGGTGATACTGAACAACCAGCAGAGCCACAACACAACATAGCCACGGGCAGACAAAGAAGGCAAATTAAACCACCGGTACGTTATGGTTATACTGATATTGCCTATGCATTAACTGTAGATGATGAGGTGGAGATGGATGAGCCTTCATCCTATTCTGAAGCGATGGCTAGTATTGAGTCATCACAGTGGCTGGAGGCTATGAGTGAAGAAATAGAATCACTATATCGGAATCAGACATGGGAGTTGGTCAAAGTACCTAAAAGACAGAAAATTGTCGGATGCAAATGGGTCTACAAACGGAAAGAAGGCATTCCCAGTGTAGAGGCAGCTAGGTTTAAGGCGAGACTTGTTGCGAGGGGGTATACTCAACGAGAGGGCATTGATTACAATGAAGTGTTCTCTCCTGTGGTAAGGCATATCTCTATTTGTGTATTACTTGCTTTAGTTGCTACACAGGATCTTGAGCTAGAGTAGCTAGATGTGAAAACGGCATTTCTTCATGGTGAATTGGAGGAACGAATTTATATGAAGTAGCTTGAGGGATTTGCTATTCTAGGTAAGGAAGACCATGCTTGCTTATTGAAGAAATCTTTATATGGATTGAAACAATCTCTTAAACAGTGGTACAAACGTTTTGATGCTTTCATGACTAGTGAAGATTATTCGAAAAGACTGATAATTGTGTTTATTTTAGGAGATTGGAGGATGGGTCTTTGATTTTGCTATTATATGTTAATAATATATTGATAGCAGCTAAACATATGTCAGATATTGATGTGTTGAAGCGGCAGTTGAGTGCTGAGTTTGAAATGAAAGAATTATGTGTTGCTAAGAAAATATTGGGTATGGAAATTTTGCATAACAAGGCTTCAGAAACGTTATGTTTGTCTCAAAAGAAATATATTGAGAAGATCGTGGCACATTTAATATGCAGTTAGCAAAATCTGTAAGTACTTCTTTAGCCACACATTTTAAACTTTCGATAGGTTATCACCGCAACCGAGGAGGAGGAGGAACATATGTCCCGTGTTCCTTATTCTAGTGCAGTTGGTAGTATTATGTATGCCATGGTATGTACTAGACCCGACATTTCACAGGCCGTAAGTGTTGTCACCGTTACATGAAGCACCCGGGTAAGACACATTGGGAGGCCGTGAAATGGATCCTCGATATCTAAAGGGGACAGCAGACGTTGGCATTATGTATCGGAGGAACATCAATGGAAATGAGACCACGGGTACGTGGATTCAGATCACGCGGGTAACTTGGATGATCGCAGATCGCTAGCAGGGTACGTCTTTACGCTAGTAGGTGGTGCAATAAGTTGGAAAGCATCTTTACAAAATGATGTTGCATTGTCTTCGACTGATGCGGAGTACATGGCACTAACTTTTGTTGCAAAGGAGTCGATATGGTTAAGAGGTTTGCTCTCGGACCTTGGACTGGAGCAGAAAAGTGTCACCATACACTGTGACAATCAAGGTGCGATATATTTGGCTTACAATCCAATATATCATGAGCGAACAAAACATATCGACATCAGGTACCATTTCATCCGAGATGTCATAGCGAATGGTAAAATTGTTGTCAAGAAAATAGCAACATCGGAGAACCCAGCAGATATGATGACGAAGCATGTTCCTTCAGCAAAGCTCGAGCTCTGTATGAGCTCGATTGGCGTCTGTAGAGTATGAGCGCCCATCGGGGCGTTGGGAGAGCCGAGCATGGAAAATAATCACTATAACTTGGCTTCAAACGTCGAGCCAAGGTGGAGAATTGTTAGATTATGTCTCAAGTTTGAATCCATTATACGATACCCAATACGTAAAACATTTACATATTGAAATGAGAAAGAACGTGTGCGGAGCATTTGATGAAAAAAAAAAAAAAAGCGATCCGCTTCCGCTGCGACGCCCATTAACAACAAGTGGCTTTGGCGTCGAGGACGAATTGAAGCGGCGGTTACGGATGTAGGACACGAGGACGCTGGCGAAAGAGGAGTTGGCCTGCGAGTAGACGATGTCGGAGATCTGATCGGACGGTTGACTGCGGTGGGTGAGGCATTGGAGGAAGGTGTCGTACACTGAGTTTGAGGCTGCCCATGACGGAGAGAGATGGAGAGAAACGAGGATGAAAAGGAGAGCAAAGAGAGCAGAAAGAGAGGATAATGGCTTCATCCCTGCGTTCTTTCTGTAAAACTTCCTCTTTTGTGTGGTTTGCGACGGAGGGTCTGTATATATATTACCAGATCAGTTAAACCAGACTGTCATCAACTATTTTGGAAAGAAAAATCCTCAGTAGAATTACCTTACTTAACAGGTGAACAAGTTTGTTCTAAAATTAGGGAAGAATATAATGGCCAAATTTTCTTACAGAAAATTAATATCGCATGTCTAAAAGCAAGTAATGCAAGTGTATAACACAATTGAGCACTCAATACCTTTGTTAATTTTTCTTTTTGGTCTTTATTTGAGCTATCATGTTGAGATCTACAATTTATAAGGTTTTGATTTTCCTTTTCGATCTGGGAGGACGACTTCCTTTGCATTTCTTATTTGTTGGTTCAATGTAGGAACGATTATATTGGGAACAGAAATCAGCCAATTCTTTCTTTGTGATGGACGTAAACACGCATATATATTTGCTTTTGGGGAGCCTACCTTTTGCGAGGAAAGTTCAAAGGAAAATGCTTCGCTAGGAAGGATTTTATTTGCCATTTAGCCATCATCAGTGAATTTGTATAAATTGCCTCTTGAGAGATCTTTAAGTGTTCTCTCTTGACATCATGGGATGGTCCACCCACTGGCCTGCAGTAAAAATCCACACCTTTCCTTCCCTTCAATTTTATCCCTACCTTTATCAAAATTAATTCTTTTGAGTTTATATTAAATTTATCTCCCTTATATAAACTATAAGATTAGCTACCCTTTTGCCTCCTTTTTCCTTTTTTAGCTTTATGTATTTACAAGGTCCTATTAAGACCATATTTCTTTTTTAAAACCTAGATTTTATTTTTCATATACCAAACTAATTCAAAATATTATATAATAAAAATTGATGGTAGTAATATCCCATTTGAAAGATAAAAGATAAAAGATCAAAAAAGGAGTGAGAGAAAAATCATACAAAAAACAAAAAGAAGTTGGGGCAAAGGACGAATCTAAAGGGATATTCCCTCTCTGGAATGTTTCTAAAGGATTTGGGATAATTTCACACAAATTTGAAAGGTTGGGCATTGTTATGATAGGAAAAAAAAAATTAAAATCACTCAAAAAGGCCGAGACTTATTTTATCATTTGCCTCTACCCAATTGACCATGAAACGTCCAGTGTTGTTGAAACCCTTTTAAGGAAAAAATAAATTCACGCTCAAGGTGAGATCCTACAAGTAGATCTATCAAACACGTCAAGTCAGGTTTGGATATCGTCATAAATGATTCAACCAAATTGACCCATTTATTTCATTTAAAACTCATTTATCATAATTAAAGCAAAGAAAGCTTATTTTTTATGATTTTTTTAAATGGTATTGTTAAAGCACTCTCATGCAATGCAAATTTAGTGGGCAATATATTAAAAAAAAAGCCTCCATTTGTTCAAGAAAATTACAATATTTTCTAGTTTTTGCCTAAAATTTGAAAATAAATTAGAAAATATTTTCCATTGTTTGTTATGAAAAATCTGATTAAATTTTTCTCCATGCACTCCTTTTAATACTTTTTATTTTTTTAATTTTAATTTTTATTCTTTTTCTTTTAAAAAAAATAGGACTTTTACTTTTTTTTTTTTTGTTGTTGTTGCTGTTGTTGTTTTCTTCTTTGGCCAGTTGCCCGCCATGGCAACGGCCGACAACTGGCTAGAGGAAGCTAGAGCTCGCTTGATTCTAGTGAGCCAAGCTGGGCAAGCTTGACCTTGCCAATAGTTAGCAATCTTGAGCTTGCCCGAGGCCGATGAGCTCGTCTCTCGCCTAGCCAATCGCTAGCAATTGCCATGCCGACCACCAACCGAGGAAGATGCAAGAAGAAAGAAAAGAAAGGAAAGGAAAAAAAGAAAACAAAAAGAAAATATAAAAAGTAATTATAATTTCAGTTTTTATATATAAAAAAAAAATTATAAGGCTAAACAGGGAAAGGGAGTGTGTGAGCTTGGGTTGGAAATGGGTTCTAAGTCCAATCCTTTTAGACATATATATTTTAGGCTTTCAATATTTAAACTCATTTAAGTCTACCTTTCAAGATTTAAGTGATCAATTTATGATCCAT
This sequence comes from Eucalyptus sideroxylon, assembly GCA_014182405.2. Lineage (NCBI taxonomy): Eukaryota > Viridiplantae > Streptophyta > Magnoliopsida > Myrtales > Myrtaceae > Eucalyptus > Eucalyptus sideroxylon. The sequence goes on along the minus strand of CM024551.2, from coordinate 18,046,479 downwards.
TTATGTTTAGATGAGTCATATATGGGTCTAAAACCCATTTTAAGGCTCTGTTTGGTAACTTGTTAAATAATAATCATTTCTATTCTTTTATTCCCAAGAGTAGATTTGGAACAGAAATTCGTTTGGTAAAATTTTTGTTTCCAAGAACAAATTTTTATTTTTTTGTTCCCGGAAATAGATTTAGAAGAGAATTGCGAAATAAAAAAAAAAGAGTTAATTCTTTGTTTCCGGGAACAATTCTAGGGCCGGGATGGTGCCTTCATCGAAGCCATCCCACCAGAGAACTGATTCGATCCAACTCATCTCAGTGCAATTCCCCTTCTTTAACCCCATTTCGGGTAACTCCTCCTCAGTAAGTGCCAGGAGCTGATCTGAATTTCCTAGGAACAATGCAACCACAAAGGCCCTCAACGTTTTGTGTCCCTTTTGGGTCTTGGAAGCGACTGGCTGCAATACAAGCCTCATGAATAGGCCGTGGTCAGTGGTCGGAGCCACGAATTGCGATTTGTACACGAGATCAGTCGCGTTCTGATCGAGCGTCTTTTCCACCCGAAAGACTGTGACCTTCTCCGGGACTGGAACTAGCTTAATCTGATAAGCCAAAATGACGCCAAGGCTTGCCCCACCTCCCCCAGTGATGGCCCAGAACAAATCCTCTCCCATGGCCTTTCTATCAAGAATCCGCCCCTGGACGTCCACCATCTTAGCGTCAAGGGCGTTGTCGACTGACAGGCCGTACTTCCGCAGCATGTTGCCGTACCCAGCGCTGCTCAAGTGACCTCCGACACCGACCGTGGCACAAACACCAGCAACCCATGCATCTTGCTCTTCTCCCAAATCCGGTAGTATAACACTCCTAGAGTCGAACCGGCCTGGACCCATGCGGTCTCCTCCTTGATGTCCACGTCGATTGACCGGAGGTTGAACATGTCAAGGATGAAGAAGGCATCGTTGGAGACGTACGATATGCCCTCGAAATCGTGGCCGCCGGTGCGGATCTTCAGGTGCATGCCGAGGTCCTTGGAGCACAGGACGGCAGCCTGCACGTGGGACTCCCGTGTGGGTGTCACGATGACGAGCGGCTTCGGCGTCGACAACAAGTTGAAGCGGCCGTTACGGATGTAGGACACAAGGACGTTGGCGAAAGAGGAGTTGGCCTGAGAGTGGACGATGTCGGAGATGTGGTCGGACGGTTGAGTGCGGTGGGCGAGGCACTGGATGAAGGTATCATAAACTGAGTCTGAGGATGCCCCGTGTTCTTTCTGTAAAACTTCCTTTTTTGTGGTTTGTGATGGAGGTTCCGTGTCCATAATGGAGGAAAGTTCAGAGGAGAATACTTCGTGGGAAAGAATTTTATTTGCCATTTGGCCATCATCGGTGCAATTTGTATAAATTGCCCGTGGAGATATTTTGAAGTTCTCTCTCTTGTCATCATTTGATGGTCCACCCACTGGCCAAATTACGATAAAAATCCACACCTTTTCCTCCATTTCTCAATTTTATCCTACCTTTTTAGGTTCTTGAAGTTAATCTTATGAGATCATATTAAATTTACCTCCCTTCTATAAACTATAAAGTTACATTTGGGGTCTATTCGTTTTGTGAAAAATATAATATTTCCGAAAAACATTTTTCTGGAAGTCATTTTCCAGGAAAATAACTCCATTTTTTGGTGTTCGACCGAAACTTAAACTTTGAGAGGAAAATATTTTCCATTATTCATTAGCTAATTTAATTGTTTGAGAAAAATTATCAAAAATTGAATTTTAATATTTTTAATTGACCAACAAATTAGTTTTATTTTTTAAAAATGATTTTTTTAATTATTTGTGTTTTTAAAAATCAAAATTTTTAAATTTTCTTTTCTTTTCCTTCCTCCGCCGCCGCCTCCTTCCTCCTCCTCCTTCCTTTGCTGTTGCATGCCCGACGATGGCTGGCTTCTTGATAGTCGACCAAGACCCGATCGCCGATCTGTCGAGCTCAAGGCTTGGTCGATCTTGCCCGAGCTCGCTAGAGTTTGGTCGGGCTCGCGAGCCGTGAGCTTGTCGGATCTGGTGGCGAAGCTCGGGCTCGCTTGGATTGGGAGCTCAAGCTTTGCTGCCAAATCTAGCAAGCTCACAGCTCACTGAGCCCGAGAACCTTTGGCGAGCTCTAGCGAGGCCCGAGCTCGGCTTCGCCAAATCGGGCTAGGCGGAGCCTCACCGGCCTAGGCGAGGCTCAAGTTGGCTTGCGGTTGGTCGCCGGATGCCGCCGTAGCCAATCGCCGACCACCGCTGAAGAAGAAGATGAAAAGGAAAGAAAGAAAAAAAAAGACAAGGAAAAAAATTAAAAACTCGATTTAAAAAAAGAAAAAAGAAAAAAAAGCATAAAAATAAAACGAAAATGTATTGGTAAAAAAAGTAAGACGGAAGAAGTTATGAAAAATATTTTCCACTTCTCGAAGTGGAAAACATTTTCCTCACTTTTAAAGGTTGTTTTTTTTTTCCAATGATGGAAAACATTTTCCTTGACTAGTTCATTTTCCATAAAATGAATGCTAGAAAATTCCGGAAAACGTTTTCCTAAAAGTCATTTTCCGTGAAACGAACGAACCCTTGTTGTTTGAATTTCTAGTCAAGATAGGATTGATTAGAATAAAATGAAAAATCATTTGTGATTTGTGACGATGCACGCACACATACATACATATATATAGCTTTTTTGAAGCCTAACTATTGTGAGGAAAGTTCAAAGAAAATACTTGACGAGGAAGAACTTTCCCTCGCCATTTGGCTATCACAGGTGCAATTTGTATACATTACCTATGCAGAGATTTTGGACTATTCTCTCTCGTCACACCCACTGGCCAAATTGCAATAAAAATCTACACCTTTTCCTCCATTTCTCAATTTTATCCCTTCCATTTTAGGTTGTCGAAGTTAAATCTTTAGAGCACATATTAAATTTTATCTGCCTTCCATAAACTATAAGATTAACCACCCTTTTTGCTTTTTTAGCACTATGTATTTGGAAGATTCTTATTAAGGCCATAATTTCTTTAGGAAAACCTAGTTTTCATTGTTTATATACCAAACTGATTCATAATATTATATAAATAAAAATTGACGGCGATAACCTCTGATTTCAAAGAAAAAAAAAAGGATTGAGGAAAAATCACACAAAAAACAAAAACAAGTCGGGACAAAATTGGAATTCGAGGATTAATCTAGCAGAATATTCCCTCTCAAGCACAAAGCTTAAGGATTTGGGATACTTTGACACAAATTTAAAATGTTAGGCATTGTTACGGTAAGATTAAATATTTGGATAAAATTAAAATCACTCAGAAAGGTTGAGATTTATTTTGTCATTTTGCCTCCGACCAAATTGACCACAAAGTCTCTGTTTTTTCAGAGCTCTATCTACCTCTAATGGTAGTTTCTATTAACCCTAACCCTCAACCGTCTTAATAATCACCATCATCTCTCTTCGTTACCTGTTCCCACCTACTGCCTCAGTTCTTTTGGACGGCAATCAACCCCTCAATCCACAATTCCGGCCATCTTCGCTACCTGTTGCTCTCGTAGTTGGACGGCTTGCATGGTTTGACATCTTCCTCTTCTGTTTCAACCCACCTCTTCCATCGGCTTCAGCACCATGTCGGCATTGCCAAATCAAGCGCTGATTGTCCCTGGTTAGTTTCTGCACGTCTACAATTCTCAGGGCTCTTTAATGAAGACATAGAATTGCTGTTTGTTTTCCACTTGCCGTCTCCTCCGTATTCTGCATTTGTATCATCGGGTTCTCTGGCTGTGACTCCAATTGCAATGGCTTCAAACGAACAGACGCAATCCTCACGTCTTGCTGCTCTCTGTACTAGCTTGGGTCGTCTAACTACTGAACAGATCATTGACAATTGGGATGAAATCCCGGCCTCTAACACGGTAGAGGAATGCCGTTTAACACTGGTTGGTAAAATCCTTTCCGACCCAACTATTAATCTCCCTGCCCTTCAAACCACAATAAGGAAAGCCTGGCGCATAGATTCTGTAGATATATCACATCGTGAGGATGGTTTCTACATTGCAAAATTTAAAACACATGAAGACAAGCAACAAGTTCTTGAAGGCGGACATTGGCTTTTTTCAGGGCACTTGGTTATCTTTAAACCTTGGATTCCCAACACCCCATTACACTGCTATGATTTCTCTACTTGTGATTTTTGGATTCAAGTAGTTGGCTTACCTTTAGAATGGTCTTCAGAGTGAATGCTTCTCAAAGCAGTTTAGCATCTTGGTGAGATAAAAGAAGTGAAGTTGGATTCCAAGGAAGGTCACCTGTCCAAATCAGGAAGAGTTCGAGTCCAACTTAATGTCCATACACCTCTTGTAACAGGGAAGTTGATTAGAATACAGGGCAAACCTTTTTGGCTGGATTTCCGTTATGAAAGGCTTTCACATTTTTGCTTCTCCTGTGGTAAGCTCGGTCATTATGCGATGTACTGCAAAGACATTCCATATTCTGAGGATAAGCATGAGGGCAGAGACAAGATGGCTTATGGGCCATGGCTTTGACCGGAAGTCAAAATGAATAGTCCTTACTGGAAAATCTTTTATGGCCCACTAGACACAACGGACCAAATTGAGGATGTCATTCTTGAAACTCCACGTACACAGTTAACCTCACTTCCATTATTGCCCTCTCCCTCTCGGAGAATCGAACCTACCTCAGTCATGCCGAGTACTACACTCGTCGCTGCACCTATCACAGCTACTGAAGCTACCTTTGTTGTTACAGCACAACAACTCCATCGGGCAACTCCTTTAATGGCTACGATGCCCTCACTCGGACTTGGACTCCCTATGCATACAAATACATGTCACACTGCACTGATACCTGCAATAGAGAAGATGAAAGGGATTCAGAAATAGTTTATCAGTCTCCAACTAGGCAAACAAATCAAGAGCTCATGACACACATCAAAACTCAGCCCTACTAAGAAGATGAAACGCTACAACCCCTATGATATTAACAGTGCAGCTCCACCAGCCTTTGATGACGCTTGTCTTTTGGATGCTCCGATTATGGAAATACCTGCTGATGGGATTTGGGCGAAGGTGACTGGCTCTCAACAGTCACCAAGTTACAAATGAAACTCTTAAGTTGGAACTGTCAGGGGTTGGGCAATCCCTTGATAGTTCAAGCACTAAAAGCCCTTGTGGCTAAGGAGAAGCCCGATCTACTTTTTCTAATGGAAACTAAGCAGCAAGAAGAGTTTCTTCAACGAATGACTCGTCATTTGCATTTTTGTCATTTACATGTTCACAATCCGGTTGGCTTGGCCGGAGGCTTGGCAGTTTTTTTTGCTGATGAAGCTGATGAACTATCGTTTCAATAGATTTTCTTAGCTCTACCTCCGACTTTTTTTATATGACTTGCAAGGAGGGGGGGACAGTCTTTCTTGGCGCCTTACTTGCCTTCATGCCCCTGTAGTTCATCAGCTTCGTCAGCAGGTTTGGCATGATCTCATTCGGATTAGTCTTGCCAATGTTCTTCCTTGGGTATGTATTGGCGATTTCAACGAAATTCTTTACCACTGGGAGAAGCAAGGGGGACGACCAGCAGATTTTAATAGATTGGCATCTTTCCAAGCAGTTGTGAATGACTGTGGGTTAATGCACCTTGAAGCAAAGGGGTGTGCCTTTACTTGGACTAATAACCGTCAGGGGCCTACTTTTATTAAGGAATGTCTTGACCGAGCTCTGTGTTCTATGGAATGGCATATGCTTTTTCCTGGGGCTGAAGTTTACGCGCTCCCAGCAATTGGGTCGGATCATAATCCGCTTATTCTAAACACTACGCCAGCTCGAACTAACACACAACGCTACTTTATGTATGAAGCATACTGGAACCAAGATGCAGAGTGTTGGGACATTATCAGTTCCTCTTGGAATTCTGATCATTTGAAGAATGTAGCAATTAAACTTAAGATCCAAGCAGTCTCTAGTGCTCTCGCAAGGTGGAGTCGTACTAAATTTCTACATAATCGTCTCCATGTGAACGATTTGCAACAACAATTATAGCAGCTCATCAATCAACCACATGGTTTGTATGACCACTCGGCAACCAAAGCTTTAAAAGAAGAGTTACAACTGGTGTGGAGTCGTGAAGAACAGTATTGGGCTATGAGATCCATACTAAATTGGCTGAAATGGGGCGATAAAAATACTAAGTTTTTTCACGCCACTACTATTCAAAGGCGTCAGCAGAATAGAATTACTATGCTATAGGACGATAATCATAGTTGGGTACGGGATCCTACAGCATTGCAAGAGATGGCCACAGCTTTCTTTTCAAGATTATATACCACTATTGGCTGCCGAAATTATGAACCTATCTTGTCACAATGTCCTAGCATGGTTACACATGAGATGAATCAGCGTTTAACCGCAATTGTAACCATTGAAGAAGTCCATCAAGCCACCTTTCAACTCGGGGCCACCAAAGCTCCGGGTCCAGATGGTCTTAATGGTTTATTCTACCAGACACACTGGGATATTATCAAAAATGATCTCTTTCGAGAGGTAAGTAATTTCTTTACTTTTGGTATTATGCCTCTATCTATAAATCGGACGCTGATTTCTTTGATTCACAAAGTTCCCCACCTTGAACACCTCGATCAATATCGCCCTATCAGCTTGTGCAATTATGTTTATAAAACTATCTCAAAAGTCATAGCTAATCGTTTGAAACCTCTGCTACCAGTTCTAATTTCAGAAGAACGGTCTGCATTTGTTGGGGGTAGGCAGATATAGGATAATATTTTACTAGTCTAGGAAGTTATTCACCAACTTAGGATAACACGAGGGAAGCGCAATTTTCGAGCTGTTCTTAAAATAGATATGATGAAGGTATACGACAGGGTTGAATGGGATTTCCTACAAGACTATCTTCTTAAATTGGGATTTCACCCTATGTGGGTGCAGTGGACAATGCAGTGTATTACGACCCAATCTTCTTGTGTGAAATTTAATGGGTAGCACCTACAGTATTTTTACCCTTCTCGAGGTCTTCGACAGGGTGATCCCCTTTCCCCATATCTTTTTTATCTTGATGGCCAATCTTTTATCAATCTTAATTAACAATGCCATTAGTATGGAAACCCTGAAAGGCATCAGACTCAATAGGTGGTGTCCTTCTTTATCCCATTTGTTCTTTACAAACGATGCTATCTTCTTTCTTGATGGCACTGTTCGGGAATGTCAGAATTTATCTAATATCTTACATCAGTACTATGTAGCTACAGGGCAAACTATCAATTGCAATAAATCAGGCCTTTTTTTTTTTTTTTTCGGGAAAGCCTGCCCTGTTAGTTTACAACAGAATATGGCCAGCGAACTACGAGTTCCTATCTTGCAACAGTCTGGGAAACACTTGGGGATACCTTCTGATTGGGGACGTTTAAAAAAAGATATGTTTTCTTGGGTAATGGGGAGAGTAAACAAGAAGTTGGAAGGGTGGAAAGAATCACCGCTATCAAAAGGGGGAAGGAGATCCTTCTTAAAACTGTTGTCTGCCGTTCCTCAATATGCCATGTCCATTTTTAAGCTCCCGTCTCTATTTGCAGATCGATTGAGAAAATAATTGCCAGGTTTTCGTGGTAGACAGATAAAAGCAGATCCGGCATCCATTAGCGAAGTTGGGAAGTACTGAAAAAACGAAAGGAAGAGGGAGGTTTGGGATTTTGAGATCTCTTAAATTTTAATAAAGCCATGTGTTGACATCTAAATTTTTCCATTTTTCATTTAAGATTTAATTGTCTATAGAATTTGGAATTAGTCGTTTAAAAAAAAACGAAAACATAAAAAAAAAAAAAAAAGAACAACAAAACAAACAAAGAAAAAAAGAAAACAAAACACAACAAAAATATAGAAAAAGGAAGACATGGAAGGGGCCAAGCTAGATCTGGCCTTGGCCCGGCCCATGCTACTTTCTCCCGTCTTCATCTTCGGTGAAACCCTAGCAACAGTAACTGGCAAAGAAAGAAAGAGGAGACCAAGAAAGAGAACGAGAGAGGGAGAGGGGAACACGAGAGAGCTCGGCAGAGAGAGGGAGAGAACACAGGAAACAAAATAATAAAAAAAAGAACAGAGAGGGAGAGGGAGCAAAGAAGGAGGGAGGAAAGAGGGGGGGTCCCCGACGCCGCTCCACCTGAGTCGGTCGCCGTCCCCGACACTTTTTCCGTCGTTGCACCAGATCTTCGCCGAGTCGCTGTCGCCCACCACCATCTGCTACAATGTAGTCCCGACGCTGACCAACTGAGAGAGGAGGGAGATCGGAGGTGGTCTAGAGACCTAGATCCGAGGACGAGGGTCGAGCAAAGGTCAGATCTGGAATCGATTGAGTTTCGTCGCCCCCCTATCCCCGACGTCGTCCGAGCTGCCACCTTTCGAGCAATGCCGGGGACTCCATCACCGTAGCTGTTATTTGGTAGTCGCTGGAGCTTCGGACGTTGTCGCTGTTGCAGCCCTCAGCCAAGCCGACGCCCAACCCTGTTGCCGGGCCATCACACGCCTCTGCCTCTGGTCCAACGTGTAGCACCAGCCCCTGAGTCGCCTCCCTCCTATCCGACACCGCTCGGGCCATCGCGCCCTCCGTCCCATCGAGCTGCTTGCTGACCCTCGCCGAACCCCACCTTCCTGCTGCTGCTACTGTCGTCCGCTGCCCACTGCGTCTCCATCGCCGAGCTGTTGACGTCTCTACCGTCCCTCTCGGCGCTGTGAAGAAACCCTAAGGTTTCGGCCACAAACCGGGTCACGAGAGTCGGGCCGAGTCCATCAACGGGTAGGATTTCGGCGTATTGGGCTGGGCACACTTGGGTCGAGCTTGGGTTATTTTTGCATGTGGGCTTATGGGTTTTTAGGCTTGTGGATTTGGGATGTTTAGTGTGGGCTTATAGGTTTAGTTTCTTTTAAAAAACAGAGAAGGGGAACTCTTGGGTTGGGCCTGCGATTCGAGCCCACCTATTCCTAACTGGACCGAACTCGGGTTTGGTCTCTGACCGGACCTGATTCGCGCTGACCGGGCGGTCCAAAAAAATTATTTTAATATTAAAAAAAAAATTTCGAAAATCCAAAAATTTTAAAAAATTATTATTTTTCTTAAAAATTTTAAAAAATTAAAAATTTCGAAAGTCAAAAAATGATGGGGTTTGATTAGGACTTGCCATGTATTGCCATTTTAGCATAATTAGACCTTTATGTGCTCGTATATTAATTATGTTGCATGTTTAATTTGCATATCTAATTATGTTTAATTACATGTGTTTTATTTTATGGCAATTATGATCTTGGTAGTTATGATTATTGCTTTAATGATTACGCACCCACATGGTCATCTCATATGTTAGTGGATAAGTATAAAATCAATTCAAACTGCCTGCCAAAAATCATTTTGTTATAATGAACAAGATTAGGTACCGAAATGGCACTAATTAATTAATTAGTGTAATCAAGTTCCCGAACCTAGATCCTCTCGGTTGCGTAGGAAGTGAGGCACGCTCCCATGCCTCACTTGGTTTCTAGCCGACCCCAATAGGCTAGTGGTGACTCATTTCGTGTAAAATTCATGAAAAATATCCCAACATCACGCGAGGTATGAGCTTGGGAGAGCCCGTGCCCAATCATGGGCCTTAGGCCTGTCCTTTGGGCTATACCCCTAAACTTGTTCCTTCCACCTGAGGGTAGGTCGCGACAGCTTGGCGACTCCGCTGGGGACATGGTTTTAGACCTTAGAGGACTTAGGCCAAAATTAATCTTATTCAAAAATATTTTTGTTTGGTAGCGAAGATATTATGTGCATCCATAACATGTCGAATGTTGATTGTTTATGGGAGTTATAAGGGGTGGTGATTTCTAGCCTTTGTTTTGTAGGGGGTGCAAGAGTAAATGGTTTATTTATGTTTGAAGTGCTGATTATTTTTAAATTGTCATGCATGAGCCCCTTCATTGCACTACACTATAGCACACACTACCTGCCGCCGGACCTGGGCTGCATAGGATCATTTAGGATGGTGTTGAGGTGGATACTACTCCGACTACAAGCACGTAGTACGAGTCGCCCACCCCAATCCCAAAATTTCTTTCTTGATGTTAGAGGTCCCCACCCTGGTCTGTGAGCATGCGACACGGGTCGGTCCTTTGACAAAGCCGGAGTCATGGATAACACAACCTAGCCACGAGCTTGTTGGTTCAGTCTTGTGATCCCATGGCTTCATTTTGAGCCATATAGAGTAGAAATCGAACCACATTCCATGTGTATGTTTATGTGATTGAAAAAAAAGCATGAGATAAAGGTCGGCACCCATTGTAATTATCATTTTCCTTTTTATTTGTTCATTTTGTATTGCATCTTCATCTTGAAATTCACGAAATCAATCGAATGCCCTCGGTGATGCAAGCTTATGATTGAAAAATTGGCAATCACTTTTGACAAGTGAGCATTTGAATGCAAGTTCTAAGCATTTTGATTGGCCCTGTTGAACACATGGTTTTGTTTAAATTTCTAGTTATGGGCTCGAAATCATTTTGAAAAAAAAAAAAACTTTTAAGTTGTGATTTTATATTGGGGCACAAAAATTGAAATTGCGTTTTTTATTGAATTTTTTTGTTCTCATATTTTGGGACTATAATGCAAATCATTTTGTGTACAAATTCCTCAAAATAGAAATCACTTCATTTTTTTTAGGAGTAAAATCACAAATCAATCTTTGAAAAATCAATGACATTTTTGCATACGAAACTTTTGGAACAAAAGTGGACATTCGATTGATGGCCGTGGATTGATAATTTTAATGATGTCTTCTCTTATGATAAAATCTTGGCGAAATACTAAAGTCCTGTAATAAGGATTGTGGGGCATGTATCGTCGCCTTGATTTTATTGTAAGAAGCGACGTCATTAAAATATCATTTTCTCTTATTCACATATTGACATTGTTGTCTTTTTGCAGGTTATGCATGATACTCTTTGACATTCTCATGGTGACCATTCAAGGAAGTGAATTCTAGAGTGGGGACAAGAGTTGTTTTTTCTTTTTCATCTGTAAAAGAGTCTCTTGTATTTTATCAGTTTTTATTCTTGTTAAGAAACATGTTTTCTGTTTTGGGTGTTGATTTGCAAATCCAATTGATGCTCTTGTAAATCGTGAGATTCATTTTTAATGATGGAATTCGGAAATCATTTTTTTTAAAAACACAAAAAAGAGCAAATTCAAAAGTGTTTTAAGTGAACCTATACATTTACCTTCCAAAATGAATCTCAAGAAAAATTTGTTTAATGCCCTCTGTGACACCCCGAACCCTTCGCAGTTCATCACCAGCGTCGATATTACACTTTATTACATTTTCTATCTTGTACTTAAAACAAGCGCCGTTAATCAGAGGCATTTTTTTTTAAAGCGGTCCCAACGCGACTCATAGCAGAAGCAAATTAAACATCACCATCTATCCCCCTACCAATCCATGATACAAATACACACCAGCTAAACATCAGGATTTTATAAACAACTTCGACACTTTGCTTACATATATATAGCAAGATGGGATTCCCTTTGGGTTGATACAAAACAAGGAAAAGCTAGGACTCAGCCACGTCCAGCCTAAAACCTCAAAAAGAAACTCTCGACCCTCAACATCAGACGAGTACGAACCCCCATCGAAAGTGTCGACTATCTACATCAAAAAGATCCAGCTCCTACTCATCGCGCGCAGATCTCACACCCAACCCGGTGCATCAGGCGGTGGCGGCGGCAACATCCCTCGCATCGCTCCATCCCGACGAACGTGCACAGAAATGAACTCCTGAATGACAGGACCTAGCTAGGCCCACGTCATACATCACTAAACAGCGTACTCGGATAAAAGTCAGTCCAGGAACAGAGGGACAGTCTATCTCAACACACTCGACCTCTACATCGGATGGTATCCCGTAAAATGTACCACGCGTGACGGTAGGAAGCGGCATATTGGCTAATCTGAAATGTTATTCCCAAAAGGGTGAGTACAACCACTCAGCAGCTAGGGAAATCCAATAACAACTCAATGCATCATGCAAATTTCACATGCATTGCAGGCATTACTTACCTTGAAGCCAGGCACATTTAGGCATCATCATATCATACATATCATCATCATGGCATCTCATATATCATTATCATCATCATGCATTTTATCGTGCATATCATACCATGGATGGTCATCATATCACATCACATCATCATCATTATTACATCACCATGCATATCATCATGCATATCAATATCATAGGTGATCATCATATCACATCTCATCATCATCATCACATTATCATGCATCTTATCATGCATATCATATCATAGGTGATCATCATATCACATCACATTATCATCATCATCATCACATCATCATGCATCTTATCATGCATATTATATCATAAGTGATCATCATATCACATCACATTATCATCATCATCATCATCACATCATCATGCATCTTATCATGCATATCATATCATGGGTGATCATCATATCACATCACATTATCATCATGCATTACATCATCATGCATATCATCATGCATTAATTTCCATTTTTATCTTTAAATTTGATCACCACATCACCCATTCTCAATTATCATCCCTTCGGGCAAAGACCTCCGACGGGGTTCCCAGCATTCCAGCCATCCCATGGCCACCGGGCTTCCGGCCCCCCACATTCCGGGCATCTCGCATCTCAACTAGCATCACGAGGCATTCCCTTCGGGCAGAAACCTCCGACAGGGCTTCCGGCCTTTACCCTTCTAGCCGGGCATCTCGCACCCACATCCTGGCATCGCAAGGCATTCCCTTCGGGCAGAAACCTCTGACATGGCTTCCGGCCCCCCACATTCCGGGCATCCTGAATCTCCCAGGGAATCTCTAGAATTACGCCACTAGGCCACCAGACATCATCCACCACCACAACCTCTTACTCACATAACATTTTCCACATCCACCATCCTTTTAATCTTATTATTACATGGCATATGATTCACACATGCATCACGATTTATGATCATACATACACCAATGTCATATAACAATGCATAACAAATTCAATGAAATTCATGGCCAATAAAATAATCCCTTATTATTATATTATTATTATATTATTATATTTATTTATTTTCATAAATAAATATTTAATATCTATGATTTTCCCAAAATCATAATATTCAAACAATCACTAAACAAATCAATAGGATCACAATTTCATACAAAGTTCATGGCCAAATTGAATTTCTCATAATTTCACAATTTCCACAAAATAGCACATGATATTCGGATAATGACCAGAATTGCACAGTTTCCAAATAAATTCGATTAAAATACTCATATGGCCTTCAAAAATTACGAAATTTCACAGGGTGATAGCCAACACATTTTCGTGCACTTTTCATGAAGAACTATAAGCCAAATTATTTTTATATTAATTTATACATCCCCACGAAACTTCTGGAACCACTACCGCATCGTCCAGAATACACTTCTCCGAAATTTTTAGATTTCACCCATCTATTCTATTTTTTTTCCTCTGAAATTTGAGTATGTTATGTAAAAAGGTGTCCTTTACAAGTTTCATGAAGATATCTAGGTCAAATAACCAAATTATGGTCACCATTTAAGTCCATGAAGCCTCGGGTGTCTCGGAATACTTCACCAGAACCATCATTTTCAAGATCTAGCCGATTCACCAAGCTATACTTGTTATTTTCGCTTCAAATTCGAGTATGTTGTATTTTAAGGTGTTACCTACAACTTTCATGAAGACATCAAAGTCAAATATTCAACAGAAATTAACATGCAAACAAGAATCTAGCAAGAGGGCAGCGAAAACTTCACAGATCTAGGGTCTCCGTATAATGGAACTTTAACCCCTCATATCTCCATAATTTTCCACGAAATTTCAGTATGTTATACTACAAGACGTTAGATACACCTTCCATGAAGACAACAAAGCCAAAATCGGACTCCAAACACACATGCAAGCTCAAACAAGCTACTGACTCCAACAAACCGAACAAGAACAGTCACACGGTTTGCAAATAACCAACTCTTACCTCGGTTTTTCGCACAAATCACACCTAAAATCGAACATGCAACCACCACAACAAACATGCAAGAGAAGTTACGGACTCCACTTGCCTCTAAGATGGACAAACGACGACAAACGGCGGCGGGACACGGCGATCGGACGGCGAACGAACGGCGGCACCCCTCGGCTCCGCCTCCTTCCCCTCTCGGTTTCTCCCTTTCTCTCGAACTCTCTCTCCCTCTCTCACCCTCTCTCGGCCAAATGAAGCAAAGAACCGGCCATCTCTCTCTCCTCATCCCTTTTATACTCCCCTAATCCCATGATTAGCAATCATGAGATTGCCTACAATCCCACCAATGCATGCTCTTGCCATTTGCCACTTGTCTTATTGGGTTTTAATTTAAATTTGACTTGGGCTTGGGCTTAGGCCCATCCGGCCACTCCCCTTGGGCTGGTCGAATTCTCTTCTTGGGCTCTAATGGGCCGACTAGCTTGGCCCACCAAGCTTTAGGCCAATGGGTCCAAGGCCCATTCCGAAAATAACCATCTTTTTCCCTTTTTTTTTTTTGAAATTCCTTCTATAAATATTTCTGAATTCCAATCTTCATCTTGGCCAAAGTCTTAGGATATTTTTGCTCATTGAAATTTAAATCATATGGCCAAGCATATATTATTAATCTTATTAAATTTAAATTTCCACAATCACAAGCACAAATCATCAAATTTAAAAGACTAATGGCTAAAGCATAAGCCATGGAAATTCTATCACCTAATTAGAGACTTTAACACACCTTATGGCTCGGCTTTGAATTTCTGGGATGCCACACCCTCTCTTCACGTAGTTTTGTTTTTTTTTTTGGGCTCATGGAACTCAAGGAGCAAGATTGTGTCGATGCTTCATTGGCGTCAATCTTCCAATAGAGGCGGAATGAATGGAATTCCATTCGGGGAAGTTTCTTTATTTGGAGATGCCTTAGGTGCCAAAATAGCCCATCAATCTCGTTCACTTTGTATGCTGAGACAAATGAAAGGAGTTGCCAAATATCTAAAAGGGCGAAATCGAAGGAAGAGTAAATTGTATTGATTTCAATTATTCATTTCTGATACCGTTTCTGACTTGATTTTCTTTTCATTGTCAAGGAGACATCAAGAATACCAAGTTTTGTAATGTTCCAACAAATGTGATGGAGCATTATTGAGTCATGTTCATCTTAAACAAAGAAATATTCAAATGATGAAACAAAGGGGCAATATTATCCCTTCCTCCATGAGAGATACATTGGGATGTTGATCGCTTGACTTTGAAAAGGATGTATCTCGTTCCTAAACTTGATTTCTCTTCAGCATAAAAAATGACATGTCCTTTTCTTTGATATAGGATGGGTTCGAACATAACAAAGGATTGTGAAATAAAGAGTGGTAGAGCAACGTTTGATTTAAAAAAAAAAAAAAAAAATCTCTCATCTCTCCACAAACAAAGTGTGCTGGAACAACATTGTCAAAGTCATCAAGAAGGATGTATCATTCCTTAGTTGAACCTAACTAAGAATAGAGATAACTCATTTCATCGCCCTTTCTTACAGGGTGACAAATTAAAAAAAGGGTTGCACCTGACCGTAGAAGTGGCGACGCCTTCTACCAAGGAATCGGGAAAACATCAAACACTTAAAGGCGAATGCAAAGGAAGGGTATTGTTGAGTTACCAAATATCCATGAAGGTGAATCCAAGAGATGTTAGCACCAAAAGGATGAAACCAAGTGAAGGGTAATAATGTATCGTTTCCAACATTTCAATCCCTAAGGATCTTTGCACTAACATATTCTTTTACATTCTTTACAGGATTATCGAGTCGCCATGTTGCAGGTAAGTACCCTTCTTCTTAGTCTTTTTTTTTAAGTAAAAAAAAAAAAAGAGAAAGAAAGAGAATTTTCATTACAAAGGAGAACTTTTGGGCTTTCCTATAGACAAAAAATAATAATTGAGAAAAGAAAAAAATTACAAACCTTTTGAGCATCCTTTCTATCTCAAAATTGTTTTCTCGTCTTGTGGATTATTCATTTTGAATCAAAATTCCCTATGGAGATTGATATACTCGAATGATCTCGGCAGAGTGAAATGGAAATGTTAACCATGCCAAACAAGAAGTGCTTAGGATGAAGAAAGGCAAGCTCATTTCCAAACACGTCCTTCAAACACTTTTGAGAGTTGAGCATTATTCAAACACTTTTGAGAGTTGAGTGAAAAGAGACCTTATCTTAGGATGAATGATTCATTCGCATTGAGCGCAAATATCGAAAGGATAAAGGCATTTCCTTCATCAATCTCAAGCATTGCATTGATCTTTTGTTACTCATTTGGGCTATAAAAAAAAAATGATCCTTCAAAATACCCCTATTGAGAATGACCCTACATTGGGGCAACATAGGAGGTTATGGTTGTGTTGTAAAACGAATGTTGAGAAAGATTCTATTATTTTCACTTACATCAATCTTCTTTCGGTAGCTTCAGAGGAATTCTCATCGGAGCTTGACTCATCCCAAGGTGAAGAAGAGCATTTCCTTCTCTACCCAAACACTGATACCCATTGCTATAACCAATTTGGGCCTGATTATTCATTTTTGAATCCTGAGCAGTGATCATCTCCCTTCACTGGGGCAAGGCATAAGAATTGACCAAATATAATTGACAATTACAAGGAAGTGTGAAAAGCATCTCAAAAGTCATAAGAGCTACAAAAGTCCAAAAAGCAAAAAGTTTGACAAACTAGGAGGCATGAAAAAGCAGTGTGCCTGGTAAAAGCAAGGCCAATACCCGTCAAGAAAAAGAGCCAAAAAGTTGTATCTTATGTGAAAGAAAAATTATCAAAATCCAAGTGCCGGTGAAAAAAGAAAAAATCATCATCGCAAAGGGCAAAAGGAAATTAGAGAAAGGAGCAAAGCTCTAATATAGAAATGTTTAGTCAAGGGACTTTCGAAATGTGCAGCGTTTCAAAAGCCAAATGCCTTCGAAAGATCGAGTGACTTGGTCACATTACCATGATGATCACCGACTCTTAAAAACCCTATTGAAAATTTTAAGCCTTTCAAGCTTCTCCAAAGCCAACATTACAACCCCCTTCCAAAGTCTCTTCTGATTAGGATGGTTTGAATGAAAATGAGAATGCCACAAAGAAAGCTATCACTTGAAGGAGTGGAGGTAATTCTATCTTGTCTCATCTTTCAAGCTCTCGACTTGTAAAGCCTATGAAGATAGTGACAAATGTTCCTTTATTGTCATCAAAGCAATAATTCCTTTGTATAAGCCCTAACCGAGCCTATATTGCGGTCCTTTCAAAAGGTTCATAGTCAACCTTGAACCATGTCATCTACAAAGGTTCATTGGTTTTCCTTAAATCATGCATTTCGAACCCGTTCACACAGATGAGACATTCATCCCAGTCGAAACTCGTTTGTACACGTTGAAACTATCATACCCGGTCGAAACCCGTTCGTACACGGGGAGATCTTCATCCTAGTCGAAACCCGTTCATACACGGTGAGACTATCATACCCGGTTGAAACCCGTTGTTACACAGCGAGACCTCCTTCAACCCCCTTCTTATGACTCGGTGGGCTTTCCGTAACTTGGAGTCCTTCAATCCCCTTCTTATGACCCGGTGGGCTTTCCATAGCCCGAAGTCCTTCAACCCCCCTCTTATGACCCGGTGGGCTTTCCGTAGCCCGGAGTCCTTCAACCCCCTTCTTATGACCCAGTGGGCTTTCCGTAGTCCGAAGTTCTTCACCCCATTCTTATGACCCTGTGGGCTTTCCATAACCCAGAATCCTTCAACCCCATTCTTATGACTTGGTGGGCTTTCCGTAGCCCGGAGTCTTTCAACTCCATTCTTATGATACGGTGAACTTTATAACCCGGAGAACTTTTGTAGCCTGGTGAGCTTTGTAGCTCGGAATCCTTCTTATGACATGGTGAGCTTTGTAGCCTGGAGAGCTTTATAGCTCCGAGTCCTTCCTATGACACGGTGAGTTTTGTAGCCTGGAGAGCTTTGTAGCTTGGAGTCTTTCTTCTTATGACACGATGAGCTTTGTAGCCCGGAGAGCTTTGTAGCCCAGAGTCCTTCTTCCTATGACACGATGAGCTTTGTAGCCCGGAGTTCTTCTTCTTATGACATAGTGAGCTTTGTAACCCGGAGAGCTTTTGTAGCCTGGAGAGCTTTGTAACCTGGAGTCCTTCTTATGACACAGTGAGCTTTATAGCCCAGAGAGTTTTTGTAGCCCGAAGAGCTTTGTAGCCCGGAGAGCTTTGTAGCCTGGAATCCTTCTTCCTATGACACGGTGTGCTTTGTAACTTGGAGAGTTTTGTAGCTCGAAGTCTTTCTTCCTCTTATTGACAAGATGTGTTTCCATAGTTATGAGTTCTTTCCATTAACCTAATACGTGCCTATGCACCTAGGTCTATCGTCAAAATAATTTAGGTGTCTTTTGTCTTTGAAATGAACCTCTTCGAGCTCCCATTCAAAGAGGGGCAGCTGTTGACACCTAAATTTTTCCATTTTTCATTTAGGATTTAATTGTCTATAGAATTAGGAATTAGTCATTTAAAAAAAATGAAAACATAAACAAAAAAAAGAACAAAAAAACAAACAAAAAAACAAAACAAAACAAAACACAACAAAAATATAGAAAAAAGGAAGACATGGAAGGGGCCAAGCCAGATCTGGCCTTGGCCTGGCCCATGCTGCTTTCTCCCGCCTTCATCTTCGGTGAAACCCTAGCAATAGTAACCGGTAAAGAAAGAAAGAGGAGACCAAGAAAGAGAACTGAGAGAGGGAGAGGGGAATACAGAGAGAGCTCGACAGAGAGAGGGAGAGAACACACGAAAAAAAAAAAAAAAAACGAGAGAGGGAGAGGGAGCAAAGAAGGAGGGAGGAAACAGGGGGTCCTTGACGCCGCTCCACCCAATTCGGCCGCCGTCCTCGACGCTTTTCTGTCGCTGCACCAGATCTTCGCCGAGTCGTTGTCGCCCACCACCATTTGCTACAATGTAGTCCCGACACTAACCAACTGAGAGAGGAGGGAGATCGGAGGCGGTCTAGAGACCCAGATCTGGAATTGATCGAGTTCCGTCGCCCCCCCTCTGTCCCCGACGTCGTCCAAGCTGCCACCTTTCGAGCAACGCCGGGGACTCCATCACCGTAGCCGTTGTTCGCCGCCGGAGCTTCGGACGCCGTCGTCGTTGCAGCCCTCGCCAAGCCAATGCCCAACCCCGTCGCCGAGCCATCACACGCCTCTGCCTTTGGTCCAATGTGTAGCACCAGCCCCTGAGCTGCCTCCCTCCTATTCGACGCCGCTCGGGCCGCCGTTGTCCTCCGTCCTGACGAGCTGCTTGCTGACCCTCGCCGTACTGCCACCTTCTTACTGTTGCTGCCGTCGTCCACCGCCCACCGCATGTCCGCCGTTGAGTCGTTGACGTATTTGCCGTCCCTCTCGGTGCCGTGAAGAAACCCTAGGGTTTCGGCCACAAACCGGGTCACGCGAGCCGGGCCGGGTCCAGTCAACCGGGTAGGATTTCTAGTGTATTGGGCTAGGCACACTTGGGTCGAGCTTGGGTTATTTTTGCATGTGGGCTTATGGGTTTTTAGGCTTGTGGATTTGGGATGTTTAGTGTTGGCTTATAGGTTTAGTTTCTTTTAAAAAAATAGAGGAGGGGAACCCTTGGGTTGGGCCCGCGATTCGGGCCCATCTATTCCTAATCGGACCGAACCCGGGTCCGGTTAGAGACCGGACCCAATCTGCGTTGATCGGGCTAAACTCGAGTCGGGTTGGACTAGACCGGTCCGGTCCGGTCCAAAAAAATTATTTTAATATTAAAAAACAATTTCG
Organism: Eucalyptus sideroxylon; assembly: GCA_014182405.2. NCBI lineage: Eukaryota > Viridiplantae > Streptophyta > Magnoliopsida > Myrtales > Myrtaceae > Eucalyptus > Eucalyptus sideroxylon. The sequence goes on along the minus strand of CM024551.2, from coordinate 18,026,511 downwards.
AAAATCCAAAAATTTTAAAAATTATTATTTTTCTTAAAAAATTTTAAAAAATTAAAAATTTCGAAAGTCAAAAAATGATGGGGTTTGATTAGGACTTGCCATGTATTGCCATTTTAGCATAATTAGACCTTTATGTGCTCGTATATTAATTATGTTGCATGTTTAATTTGTATATCTAATTATGTTTAATTACATGTGTTTTATTTTATGGCAATTATGATCTTGGTAGTTATGATTATTGCTTTAATGATTACGCACCCACATGGTCATCTCATATGTTAGTGGATAAGTATAAAATCAATTCAAACTGCCTGCCAAAAATCATTTTGTTATAATGAACAAGATTAGGTACCGAAATGGCACTAATTAATTAATTAGTGTAATCAAGTTCCCGAACCTAGATCCTCTGGTTGCGTAGGAAGTGAGGCACGCTCCCATGCCTCACTTGGTTTCTAGCCGACCCCAATAGGCTAGTGGCGACTCCTTTTGTGCAAAATTCATGAAAAATATCCCAACGTCATGCGGGGTATGGGCTTGGGAGAGCCCGTGCCCAATCATGGGCCTTAGGCCCGTCTGTTGGGCAATACCCCTAAACCTGTTCCCTCCCCCTGAGGGTAGGACGCAACACCATGTTGGGCAAACAGGTTTGGCGTTTGTTTACTAACCCTTCCTCGCTATAGAGTAAGGTTTTTAAAGGCATCTACTTCCACTCAAGAACATTTTATAATGCCGAACAAGGATCTCGTCCATCTTGGGGTTGGCAGAGCCTCTTAATTGGACGAGACGCCATCTTACCCAACATACGTTGGTCGGTAGGTGATGGCCGCTCAATCAACATTCGTGATGATCGGTGGCTCCCTATGGGCATATTAGGAGGACCATCAGTTCGCGAGGAACCCCAATTCGTAGCTGACCTTATTGACCAGCATTTTGGTACCCGGAATGTCACTTTGCTGGGAACCTTTTTTGACAAACAGATACGGGACCAGATCACTTCCATCCCTATAAAACCCCATTGTGCTAAAGATCAACTTATGTGGACAATGACCAAAGATGGCTCTTTCACGGTTAAGACTACTTATCACACTATTACAACATCAACAATATCTCAAACACCTCATTCGACCTCAACATCTTATCAAAATCCAAGTTGGCTGTGGAAAACACTCTGGCATATGAAATCCCCCCCAAAAATTAGGACCTTTATGTGGTCCATTTGTTAGAACGCCCTCGCAACTAGAGCAAATTTATATAAAGACATGTTATTGCTAATCCCTTTTGTCTGCTTTGCATCAGAATACACCGGAGACTCTTGAACACATTTTTCTGCTATGTCCCTGGGTAACAGAGGTATGGTCTCATCCCCTTTTGAACATCCATATCACTCCCACAGCAGTACAAAGAATAGATAAATGGATTGCAGAGCAAGTCCAAAGCAAACACAACTCACTTGGTTTGGAGATCCTCACATCTGTGTTGTGGCAGATTTTTCGTGCTCGCAATGGGTTCATTTTCCGCAACCAACATCTTCAACCTTCTCGTGTGGTCGAGGCAGTGCTCGTCGGGAATCATGCCGCTCGCCTGGTAGCTTTTTCCTTGACCAGTAAAGGTCGATCGCTCCATCTCGGGGAAGCCCTTTGGAAACCGCCTGATTCGGGTACCTTGAAAGTAAACATAGATGGATCACATCAGCCAGGATCTACCGAAGGTAGTATGGCTTGCATCTGTCGAGATTACAATGGCAAACTCACCGATGGCTTCTCATCGCACTTTGCAGCGACTTTGACTTTACAAGCGGAAATCCAGGCTTTCACTTTGACTCTTCAGTATCTGCAACGCCAAGGCTTAACCCACGCTCGTCTTCTCCTTGAATCTGACAATTTGATCTTGGTCGACACTCTTAATCATTGGAGGAAGCCGCCATGGGACGGCCGATCTCTGTTTGAAGAAGCTACGACGGTGTTGTCTCTCTTCTCTAACCTATCCCCCGTTCATTGTAGATGAGAGGCCAATGTGGTTGCTGACTGGGCTTCAAAGGCCCATAATCGGGCTTCTACTTTCAAAAGTTGGGCAATCTTTCCTCCTTTTTAGTAGTAATAGACATCATATGTGCCGATGCCTTAGCAGCCGGCTGTACTGGACGATAATTATCTATATAGCTTCTCTTTTTTGACCAAAAAAAAAAAATTGACCACAAAGCATCTCCTTGAACTAATATATGAAGCATTATGGGTAAGATTCTTGTCCGATAAGATTAGTGGTCTCTTATCATCATTTTCCTTGCATTCAAAGCAAGGCATAAATGGGGCAAAGAAGGACATCGAAATTGAGAGAGGGAGTTTCCACAAACTTTTCTTTTTTGCCTTACTTTAGTCGGCAATTTGGCCTGAGGTTTCTCTCATTGCCTTTTGATCTTATCGGACAAGGTGTTTTCTTCTTCTTCTATTTATTTATTTATTTATTTATTTATTTATTATTATTATATTATTATATTATTATTATTATTTTTGCTTTTCTATCATAATATGAATAAGTTTGCTAAGCTGTCTAAGTGTGCACTTAAGTAAATAAATTAAAATGAGCTAAAAATATTTTGATCTGTCATGCTTTAAAAATTATGAAAATTAATATATGATTATACATATTAATACTTATTAACTTATTGATTTAAAAAAATGTTAGATACTTCATTGTAAAACTTGAAAACTTTGCAATAAAGAAAAAGTCGCAAACTTATTTGGAACCTTATAAAACTATTAAGGGCCTGTTTGGTAACCATCCCAATAGTGTCGATTCTATTTTTTTTGTTCTGAGAATAAATTTCTATTTTTTTGTTCCCAGAAGTAGATTTAGAACAGAATCAAGAATTTAAAAAAAAAGTTGATTCTTGTTCCCGGGAACAAATCTAAGAATCAAGCTCATATTTTCTCTTCTTCTTCCCTTTTCTTTTTCTTCATCTACCACCACTGCCACAGTTGCTGTCTGCCGCCATCCGCCGTCGTCTGCCACCCACCGCTGCTAGTCACCAGCAAATGGTCCTGCGAGCTCGCCGGAGGCAAGCCTAGCCACCAGTGAGGCTCAGCCTCACCTGATTGACTGTCGGACTGGTGACTGGCCACTTGAAGAAGAAGAATAGGAGAGAGAAAGGAAAAAAAGAAAAGAAAAAAAAGGAAAAAAGAAAAAACTTATTTAAAAATTAAAAGAAAATGAGTACCAAATGCAATTCTATTTCAAAATCAAAAATTTTAGACAGTTATTAAACGGCTTAAAATACTTATAAATTTTTCCCAAAAACAAAATAAAAAAGAATAATTTCTGATAAGAAATTCTTATTGGGAATAGAATAGTTACTAAACGCGCCCTAAAAATCTTACCTTTTACACACTATATGTATAGCATAAAAGTTATTGTCTTAAAATATATATGTATTTTAATAATGTGGGTAGGGTTGGACATAAATTAGAAAGGGGTCAAGTCAAGTATGGATCGTTGAATTTAAATTCATATAAATGGATCGAAATGAATTAAATGGATTGATTTGGGTTAGACCATTTTTGACCCAATCCACCCATTTAACAGCCCTAAAGCATATATGAATGAAGAGAGAGATGAAAGAAAAGGGTTAGAGAGACCTTAAAATAATCAATCCACCCTACCCGCACTTGTAGCTAAATTTCAATTATTCGACAATAATTGACTAGCTCTACATAAGTTATTTTATCAATTACCCAAACCATTAAATTCTAGTTGTATGATCATTTTCTTGTTCTGGCAAAGAATTTCTTTCGCTTGTTTCACATCTGGATAAGACTTCATCCACGACAAATGTCTATGTCTTTGGCATTGCGATGTTGGAGCTGGTGATGAGAGTAACAATCTATAAACTAGGGGTGTGCATGGTCCGGGTGGGCGGTTCCCAACCTAGAACCGGGAACCGCCCACTAAGGACCGGTTCCAAAAAATCGGAACTGGGATCCACCGATTTGTTGCATGGATCCACCCGAGAACCGGACCGCCGGTCCGGTCCGGTTCCCGGGTGGATCCATGGAACCGATCTTGACGTGAAACAATTTTGGTTTTCAACATATAACGGTCGGGTCTATAAGTTGAGAAGGAGGGGAGGAGGTCTATGGTTGGGTTTTCAACATAGAACGGTCGTGGAACAATTTTCCGCGGTTATGGCGGGTGGTGGCCAACGTGAGGGGGCGAACAACAGTGGCGGAAGAGCAGCAACGGCGGCTTCGATGCTCGAGAAGGAATCGGAATGGCGATAAGATTAGGAGGAACCAAGGAAGAGACAAAGAGAGAGAGAGAACCGAAGACAAAGTGAGTGAAGAAATGAGATCTAATGTAGGGTTTCTTTTAGTAATTTTTTTTTAATATTAAAAAGGTTCCGGTCCGGTTCGGGTGGGCGGATCCGCCCATGGAACCGAGAACTAGACCGGTACCCACTGGTTCTGAAAAATTAAAACCGGGAACCAGACCGGTTCCCTCAAGAACCGCCGGTTCCGGGCGGTTCCAGTCCGGTTCCGGGCAGTCCGGGCGGTTCTCGGGTATTTTGCACACCCCTACTATAAACCGAAAAAGGGGGGAGGTGAGAGAGCAAACTCCAACAAATTGGATAAATCGGACCCTGACAAGCACATAAAGGCGAGAGTTGAAGAGTTAAAAGCCAACCACAACATAGACATCGGTACATTAAAGCAAACAAGAAAAAGATAGTAGGTATAGCGATAAATTACCTAGTAGAAGAAAAGGCAAATGGCCTTCAATGAAGAGACAACATAAGACATCCTGATAGAAATTTGAACATAACATCCTGGAGCTACCGCGCAGGGACAGCCTTGAAAGGCCAACCTGGATTTCGGTTTCATATCACGATGATTAAAAAAGTTTTGCTGAATAGAGCATAGTCACAGCATCTTTTGATGAATGGTGATGTTAAACACTAAAAAGGGAAACAAATTCTTTAGGGCACGAAAATTGGGCAACATGGGGACAACTAGCTACCCTGCTGACACGGTTAATGTACTGATGTTGTAAAATTAAGTTGGAAAGATGAAAATAAAATCAACTATCTAATGCATCCAAACACTGTTCTTAAGGAGAATTTCACCCCTCAAAAGAGTGAAACTCAATACAACATTCTCTAACCGCTATTCTCTTAGGATACAACAAACCTTTTCTTTTACTCTTCGCAGAATAAGGGAAAAATATGAACAACAAATTATATATATATATATACCAAGCAAAGAATAGGAAGGAAAAGAGAGAATTTTCTTGTTGAGATTATCTCTGGGTTGTGATTTGGAGTTTCTATAGGCAAATGAAAGAGAAGGTTGGTGAGAAACAAAGTAAATCAACCGGCTGTGATATTCAAAAGTCAAGCTGCTACAAAACTGTTAAAAAATAATACGTTCAATTCTGCAATCAAAACCATTACAAAACAATTAACCATTACAATACAATACCTTTCAATTTTGCTATCAAAGCCATTACAATGGCTTTTAATTTTTCAAACTGTAGAGATATTCCACAACTCCCCACATATTTCATAAGATTTTAATAAGAAGCAAAATATTTATGCTAGTTAAACTCAATTGAATGTACTGACCAAAAAAAAAAAAACTCAACTGAATGGAATGCATCAAACTAAGGTCTTTTGGGCTAGGGTCTTTTGGGCTATGAAAAACACCTTAAAAGATGAAATATAATTCACAAAATTATTGGTGAAGTTTGACCAAAGAATATCTTTTGTGAAATATAATTTTTGTTCTTTTGAAGTCCAATTCATAACCCAAAAGGCACTCGTTTCAGTGCATTGCATTCAATTGAGTCTAACTCAGTATAAATCTTTCCTTCATTTTCAAAACCTTATGAAATGCGTGGGGGTTTATTGAATATTTTAATATTAAAAAAAAATTAAAGCCATTATTTTGTAACAGCTTTCATAACATAATGTGAAGTTATTGCTTGTAATTGCTTTGATTGTAGAATTGAAAGCTATTGGTTTGTAACAATTTTGTAACAGTTTTTGAATGACTTGATTTCCAAATTATAGCACCTCCACTAAGGATAAATGCATATCCACTAGTGCTTTTTATCTTATATGAATCTATGATCCAATCAGCATCACTATATCACTCTAATACAATGAAAAATCCACTATATAAAATGCCATGGTTTATGGTTCCTCTCAAAATTTTTCTTTACTCTGCTCAAGGCAATCCAATGATCATGATTGGGATTTTGTGTATATCTACTCAATTTACACATGTATAATTCATATCAGGTCAAGTATAATTCATTAAATGCATCAGACTCCGAATAATTTGAGCAATACTCAAACTAAGCTACTCTTATCTCCTCTATTTTTCATTAATTGCATATTAACATCATAAGGAGTACTCATAATTGTATCATCAAATGCCCATATTAAATCAAGTAACCTCTTTACATAATGCTCTTGAGTAAGCATTGGCCACTATCACTTCTGATGATTTCAACTCTCAAAATAACATTAGCTTCTCCCAAGTCTTCATATCAAATTTAGTGTCAAAAAACATTTTGTTTTATTTTTAACATCAATGCATGTACCAAATTACATTTACTATACTTCTCACGGGAAAGATAAATCAGTTTTGTCCCCAAATAAGAAAGATCCTTTCCGTGATGCTAACGGCAAAACAACAATTAATTCCATAGCTACCCAACAAGAGAACATATTGAGATTGAACTGGACTATCATATCCTAGGCTTTATAATCAACAAAGCTTTGGATGCTTACTTCCCCTTTGCAATTTTTTTAAGGGAAACATAAATCAACAAATTCAATTTATATCATCCTCAGCCTCAGAGTTTCGCTACCAAAGAAACAAATGTGGATTTCATTAATATTAACCACAACATCAAAAGAAAATAGAAAAGAAAAAACTTCAGCAACCAGCATTAGTTCAAACTCAAACCCTCTATATAACTTTATGTTTCCATATACAATATGAGAACCCAAAACATTCAGCAGAATATGCAGGAGACTTCAAGATCCCATCTGATATAGAGAATTGAAGGACTGATATGGAGAAAGTTTTACCCTTTGAAGACTCAAAATTAAATAGAAAATTACCAAAACAGAAGCAGAGGATGGCCGGCATAACGTTAAACTAGAAGCCCAGCACGTCTTGTAATACTTGTTTCCGACTTGAAGATATTCGAACAACAGGAGAAAGCCTCTGTGCTTTATGTAGGGACTGATTGTGGGTTGGGATGAAATGTCGATAGCAATGGAAAGACTACAATTAAGGGCCAACTGGGGGGACGATGTATGGCGCTTCAGACTGGTCTCAACGGCCAACGCGTCTACGAATTGAACAGGTACTATAAGTGTAAACCAGAAATATCCACACGTAAGGTTACTGAATATCAGAGGAATAAAATGGTAGGCTTAGCTTACTTGTTGGAGGCGGAATTCTCTAAACGAGATGAGTGCATCCCTACAATCGCCACCTGAGCATCATTGAATTTCACATGGCAAAATCAATGGTTGTTCTCTCAGACATTTCATTGAACATCTTCCGAGCAGTATCAATAACCTCTATACTGCACAGCGTATTGAAGTGGCCGCCTCCAACTCTACTCAATAAGCCCTCTGAGTCACCCACACACCATTGCTCAACCCCACATCCACCTCACATAGACGCATGGCCAGGCTAGCCCCATCGCTCCCAAGTGGCGATGTCATTGAATCGCCATGGGGCTCACCTCACATCGTAAGGCACCCCAGCTTGAGAGGATGAAGATAAAATCAGGTGTCTAAAGTGTGCAGGAATTGTCCATAAGGTATGGAGAGAGTTGGTGAGAAACAAATTAAACTTCCGTGATATTTAAAAATCGAGCCATTACAAAACCATTACAAAACAATAGCTTTCAATTCTGCTATCAAAATCGTTATAAATTAATAGTTTTTCAATTATGTTATCAAAGCCATTACAAAATAATGACTTTTAATTTTTTGGAACTGTTGAAATATTCAATAACTCGTCACATTTAGAAGATGCAAACAAGTGTTGCCATCTATGATTCTTTTGGCAGATAAACGACAATTTAAACACGGAAGCAACATACCGGGAAGAGGCCGCATAACCTCTGAACCGGTGGAGAGAAATTGACAGTATCTCTCGATTATGCACGCTCCGCTAATCCTTTGAAAAGCAAAAACCAAAACTTTGGTATTGCATCAGCAATTCCGCTACAATTGTATCGAACGGTTGTTTTTCTACAAGAATGCACCATGCACGCCACTTCCTAGCCTGCAGCTATATGAACTAACAAACTCAACGCCTAAAAATCAGAACTAGGACCAAACTCGAGATTTATGGTGCGTTTGGGAAGACTTTTGGGAAAAGTCATTGAGAAAATGTAAAGGTTTTTTTAGTTAAAGGAGTTTTTAAAAATGTAAAGTGTGTTTAGTAAATCTATTTGTGAAAGTCCATTGTGAAGTATTTTTATGCAAAATAGTGTTTGAGTAAATCAAAATTGCAAAATACTTTTGTTATTTAAAAAAAAAAAGGAAAAGAAAAGGAGAGTTGGTTGGCCGAGGGCTTTGCCAGTTACTGCCGGCGAAGAGCTAATAGTTGCCGGCGAAGGGTAGGTGGTTCGGCGAGGGGGAGGCGATGTGGCGAAGGGCAGCGTTCGGCTAGGGTCATCACGCGGAGGACATGGCAACCCTCACTATGCTGTCGTGCAACCCACCATGCCACGGAGGTCGTCAGTGACCTAGGCGACCTCCATGTCGCAAACCAGATCTAGGTCATGGCAAGGTCATGGGTTGTCGGAGGTCGCAGCAACAGACCTCACCGTGACCCAGGTGACCTCCGTGACCCAGATCTCAGTCGTAGCGACATTGTGGGTGGCCTGGGTCATTGCAACCTTCGGCGACCTCCACGACCCAAATCTGGGTTGCGGCAAGGTCGTGGGTTGCTGGAGGTCACGGCGACTGACCTCGCTGCGACCTAGGCAACTGACGCAACCCAAATCTGTGGCATCCCAAAAATTCAAGACAAGCTCTAAGGTGTATTAAAGCCCATAATTAGGTAATGAAATTCCTATAGTTTATGTTTTAGCCATTAGTCTTCTTCTAAGACTAAGTGTCATATGCTTGTGTTCATGAGTTTTTAAATTAGTATTATAGGATAAATTAATGAGAATGATTTATTCTTGGCCATGTGAAATTTAAAATTTGGAATCTATAAAAGAAAGAATTAAAGGTAAAATTTGGGGTATAATTAGGTTTGGGCCTTAGGCCCAATAGCTTGGACTCTTGGTGGGCCAAATGGCCGGCCCATTGAAGCCCATTGGAGCCCAAGGAGGGGCTGTTGACCGGCCCACTTGTTGGCCCAAAGCCCAGCCGAGAATGAGGCCCATCTTTGCATGAAGAAGGCCACGTGTCTCTCCCAAATTGCCAAGTGTAGATCATGCATTGGCTTGTGGAGAGGCACATCATCATTGCTAATGATGGGAATCATGGGAAACAAAAGGGGGAGAGAGATTGGCCGGTTGAGGATTCGGCCAAGCCAAAGAGAGGGAGAGAGTTGCGAGAGAGAAGGGGAAGCCGAGAGAGAAAAGGAGCCACTCGCCCGCATGATGTCCGTTCGCCGTCCGTCCGTCCATCACCGGTGTGCCGTCTGTGTGCCGTCATCCGATTGATCTTAGAGGCAAGTTAGGATCAATTTCTACTCTTGCATGTGTGTCTTGCATGTGTGGTTGAAGTGGTGTTGAATCTTGGGTGTTTAGAGGTAAGGAACCGAAGCTAATGTGACATGTTCTTGAAAAAGCTTGCTGATTTCGTGTAAACCGCCTGACTCAGAAACTTGTCGAGGACTGTATGCATGTTTTGAGATAGATTTTGAATTCAACTCCTTCATGAAAGTTGTAGAAAACATCTCAAAGTATAACATACTAAAATTTGAGACAAAAATGTCGAGATTTAAGGGGTAAAACCCTTCTCCTACGAAGATACTAGATCTGGAACTGCTTTGCTGACCTTTTGGTAGTTTCGTGGGTTGCATGTTGCTTTTTATCGAGAATTTCCCTTCGACTTTTTCATGAAACTTGTAAATAACATCTTAAAGACTAATATACTCAAATTTGAGGTAAAATGAGCAAGTGTAGCCTAGTGAATCGACTTTCTCTTGAAGACGGTAAATCTGGAAATACGGTACTGGACACCCGAGACTTCTTGGACCCACATGGTGACTATTCTTTGGAAATTTCACTTAGATCCCTTAATAAAAGTTGTAGGGAACCTCTTGAGGCACAACATATCAAAATTTCAGAGGAAACGAAGAAATATAAGTAGGTGAAAACTCGATATTTCGGAGATAGCTATACTGGACGTTTCGGTGCTAGAAACAGGAGCCTCGGACGCCTATAGAAAATTTTCTAGAGTGAATTTGGCCTAGATGTCTTCATGAAAAATATAATTTAGGGTATTAGCTATAATCTGGTAAAATGTCATAATTTTCGGAGGTCATTCGGATATTTTAATCGAATTATTTCAAAAACTGCACAATCTGTTTCTATCCGAAATTACATGCTATATTTGTGTGAATTATATCTTCTTGTGTGAAACTCTTTTGAGCATGTGTTCTTCATGAAATTATTACCTTATTGTCTTCTCTATCACGTGTCCTGATTTCATGATTTTTGAGAATCATATGGATATTTAATTTAAATGTTTTTAAAAATTGTACAAGCTGGAATTTAATAAACTTCAAAAAGGCATGATATATAGACTATTCTAAATTGTATGGACTCCATGAATTGTATTGTTATGAATGGTTGTGTCTTGCTGCATGCATGATGATGATTGGAAATGCATATATGAATCAAATGATGAAAATAATCTTGCTTGCCATCACATCACATGCCATGTTAAAATTGAACTATAATTGAAGATGTGAATTAAGATAAGTGAGAAGGCCGTCGGAGGTGTGAGCCGATGATGCCCTGGGAGTGTCGAGATGCTTGGCTAGAAGGGTACAGCTGGTTGCTCGGTGGCCTTGAATGGCCGGATGTCGGAGGCTCCTCGGGAGTTTCGAGATGCCCGGAGAGTGGGGGAGCTGGAAGCTCGGTAGGTATTGTGCCGAGGGATGCCTCATGATGCCAGTTGGGGTACGAGATGCCTGGCAGGTATTGTGCCGGATGCTCGGCAGGTATTGTGCCAGATGGTTCTCGCGATGCCAGGTGGGGTGTGAGTAATGAATGTGGGATGCGAGTGATGAATGTGGGATGCAAACATTGGTCCCGAGAAAGAGAAATGTGGCGGCCCAAAATGAAAGGATGAAATTGGGAAATTAAAATCAAATCATGCATTATGGTATATGTATGACATGATGATGATGAGTGCATGTGATATGATGATGATGAGTGTATGGATGCATGATGATGGTGAGTGCACAGATGTATGTGTACCCATGGCATGATGGTACATGTGATATGATGATGATAAGTGCATGGATGCATGATGATGGTGAGTGCATGAATGTATGTGCACCCATGGCATGATGGTACATGTGATATGGTGATGATGAATGTATGGATGCATGATGATGGTGAGTGCATGGATGTATGTGCACCTATGGCACAATGATACATGTGACGTGATGATGGTAAGTGAATGACATGATGATGATGACTATATGATAATTTATGTACATAAGGTGTGATGACATGTGCATGATATCAAGGTAAATTGTGCATGGATACTTTAACGACATGTGATGCTATGATTGTGATGATTATATTGCATGATGCATTAAGTGGTTTATTAGTCCTTTACCTGCTGAGTGATTGTATTCACCCCTTCAAAGACCAACATTTCAGATTAGTAGTATGCCGCTCCCTGCTGTCACGCGGGGTGTCTTTTACGGCCTTCCTTCGGATGTAGAGGTCGTGTGTGTGGAGATCGACTGTCCCACCATTCCTGGTTTGACATTTATTCAAGTTCGCTCCTTAGTGATGTATGACGTGGGCTTGGCTAAGGACCCTGTCATTCAGGAGTTCATATCCGTTCATGTTCGTCGGAACGGAGTGATGCATGGGATGCTGCCGCCGCCACTGCCTAATGCACCAGGATGGGTGTGAGGGCCCGTGCGTGAGAAGTAGGAGCTGCAACTTTTTGGGATGATAGCTGACACTAGTTGATAGGGGATCTTGCACGATAGACATAGTGCGTCGAGTGTTTCTTTTTGGGGTTGTGGCCGAGTGTAGCTACAAGTCTTGGCTTTTCTTTTGATGTACCGACCCAAGGAAACCCATTATGGAAATATGTAAATAAAAGTGTCGTGGCTTTATCTTTTCTTATGATGTTTAATGGTGTGCAATTGTATCATGATTGTTGGAGGGAAAGATGGCGATATTAAATTATGCTTCCACTAATGAGTCGTGTTGGGACCGTTTTAAAAAAAAAAAAAATGTCTATGAACTGCGACGCTTTTTCTAAGAGATGTAATTAGTGTCCATTAGGTGTAGCAATAGGTGCCTGTGGCAACCTAAGGTGTTTCGGGGTGCCACAAAATCTAGGTTGCGCGACTGGTCGGCAACGGTCACTAGGGTGCCACGACCACATTGGCCTCTCTCCAAACTGTCACCGACCCATCGCAACCTCGCCAGCCGTTGTATGAGAATCTAACAAAGAGGAAGATGAACAGTGCATCAGGCCTTCCGAATATGCTGAAAGACCAAGGTAGTCTAGGATGTGCCTTGGGCTTTCAGCCTTTAAAAGGCCAGCATTCCTTCAAGGCAGGTTTCAAAAATGTTTCCAAACACCCAATACTTGAGCAAATGAGGTTTGGACACCCAAAGGTACTTGGCAAAGCTGGTCCCAAACGCACCCTTATCCTGTGCTGAAAATGTAAAAGAAAACGACCTTCAATTGCATATTAGGACAAGAAGTGATTTGTTTATACCAGGACAACCTCATTGATGTGGTGAAGGTCACGATGCTTTGGAAAGGCAAATCGACAACTCATGGTCGGGGATGGCAAAAGATCCAAGGACCAGAGCTTTGTCCTCCTCTGCTCAGTGTTATGTCGAGAGACTAGGACCATGGTGACGGGGAGAGAGAGAACCAAGTCGATGGAGAGAGAACAGAAAGCAATGTATCGTACATACAAAAATTCGCACCAAAAATCTTTTTTTTTTTTTTTTTTTTGCCGTGGGATACCAAACTTTTTTGTCTATTTAATAATTCCCTACATCTACCACCCAAAGGTACATTTCATTAGACTTCCACTAATGACGACCATTAAAAATCTATTGTCAGCATTCGTGAATACCATCAAGCAAACCAATCCGACATAACAATGGACGCACATTGTCGCACTAAACAAGAGCATAGCCACATCGGATCTATTAGCCTATCATTGTCCATGCATACTGTCACATAGAATTTTTAACGGTTACATTGATGGAGGTCTAATAGAAGGTACTTATGGGTCATTGATATAAATTTAAAGTATCAATGATATGAAAAAAAGCTTTGAAGATATGGGTCTCACAAGAAAAACTTTTAATGATTATCCCTCATAGATAAAGTAGCTTGGTACTGAGAGGTTGACACAAAAAATAAAAATAAAAAAGAAATGATATAAAAGAGATGGATGTGTTGACACCCAAAGTTGCCCATATCATCATATGCTGGTCAGGAGGATAGAGGTAGTAACAAACCATGTGTTGGTCGAAGGACGAGCAAAAAAAGTCAAGATGCATCAAGACGTTTGACCGAATGTCGATGGGCCTATGAATGAAAGCATATGGTTTCACGGTGAAGAAAAGAATTATCACATGTCCAGGTATCAGAATGATATCATGGGTACATAATTTAAGTAGTATTGACATTGAAAATTGAGTGGGAATCATCGGATGTGCAAAAGACCGTGCAAAGTTAAGAAACAGTTATTGCTCGGTGACTAAGCCATGCAACCGCTATTGACAAAACAGGAGCAATACGGCATGATCAAAGCAGTTGTGAAGGAAAGTAGGAAGATAGAGGAATGTGTGAAAAGATCATGGATGGTTACCAAGGAAGGAGTAAACATCAGTAAAAATCCAACAGTTACCAAATTGTTCTATAAATACCGTAAGCCATCTAATGAGGAGCCCCCCTAGGAACAACACATCAAATGCCTTTACTTTATATTTATTTTATTGCATTTTATTTTCTAGATTCCATCGTTGACTAGATTTCAACGAGTATATGCATTTCAGTGTAGTTTCATTCATTAAATTCCGGTGTTGTATTATGAGCTTAGTGTCGTTGATTAAATTTTGGCATTGCATTCCTATCCAGGGGGCATTGCTGTGGATTAAATTCCAACTTTGCACTAAACTATTCCTAAGTTTCATTATTGATTAAATTTCGGCATAGTTGAGAACCAGAGGTGGAAGTTAGCATATCATCAACTATTAGTATTGTAATGCAAAGATTGAAATAATATTTGCATTTTGATATCCTTTGTTCAGATTCAGCGTGGAAATTGAGTCTACTCTAATAAAATTTTAAACATATCATTCGGTGAAAGATATTTGTTGCAAGAACAAACATGGCAAAATAGGATGAAGGGAAAGTCTTCAACTTCAAAGTTCCAAGTCTTTGACTTTTACTGTTTTACGAATCTACACAAGGACCCTTCTAATTCTTCCTAAAACAAAGGGTAAAATCGACTCACTAATTTGTTTATGCAACAAACTACAAAGAGATGATGATCAACAATGAAGAACTCATGATGAAGACCAGCTTGGATCGACATCAATGAAGGAGATGCCTAAAGTCGAGAATGACATGGATCGCCAAGTTATATAAAACTAACACGTGTACTATGAGGTGTAATCAGTTAGTTGTATTATGTTTTCCTTATGAACTATATTCAGTTTCATTGGTTACTGGGGAAGAAGAACTTCTTCTTCTATAATAAGGAGAGATGAGCGTAGAGAGAGGGCATATAGAGAAAGAGAGAGATATCCTCCATGAATGCTCTGCATCACAGTATCAAATGAAAGCTTCGAAGGAATGATCAATGGCTGAAGGTTTCAATGCAGAAGATCCAAGTAAGATAGAACAGAGGAGGAAGAATAGAGGATCTATATTCATTGTTGTTTCAAATACTTTGTACTACAATGATACTTTGATACAATGAAATACAAAGCACTTCTAGAATTGATCACTCTATCCTAGATTCGGTTCTTCATCTCCATCTCCATTTGCTCATCTTCATATTTCCATCTGGTTCTCCATCTTTACAATCTTCAAGACGCAAGAAAGAAAGGGATTTTCTCTAATCCAGGCCGTGGCTAAATACATAAAGGATATAGAAAATCGCTTCACGAGATTGCTAGCACAATGAAAGTGGTGATTGTCCAAAAAATTCTCTCTTTCGTTCGACATCCATTGTAGGTGTGTCTGAACTAGAGGTCCGACACTTGTGGAACTCAAACTGTAGAACATCCGAACCAACTCGTTTAACTCCCTTTTACATTAAGATTTTTTATTAAAACGCACGAACAATGCTTTCGGAAAATCATGTAAAAATATATAATATTTGTTTCCGCTACATACTTTTGTTAAAATTTACTTATACATGATTCATGAAACCCCAACAGTTAAGGCTTCATGCAAGACGACCTCAGTAACTAGTGATCAAAATGACTATACACGAGCTTTGGAAACGGCAAAGGTAGTGGCTATTTTCCCGAAGCGCTTCAAGGGCATTTTATCAAACACCTAGGGTGCATCGTCTCAAGGCAGCCATGAACAAGAACAAGACTCGAAACTAGACCGCAGCTCAATGAGAATGGCAAGGAATGCTCAACATCAACAAAGGACAGCATAAGCAAACCCGAAACTCACGTCCCAACTCAAGAAACCATGCAAAAAAAAAAAAAAAGAGGGAATAGGACAGAAACAGGACACAAAGAAAAAAAAGGTTGGCGGAGGTCCCTACCCAACTCGAGGGTGCCGAACGGCGGGCAAGATCGATAGATCAAACAATGTCCGGTCGCCTCACATGCCCCTGAGCTGGAATCCTTGGGAAATCGACACGAGTTGAACCAAAAACCAGGAAACTCACTGCAAAAACTTGAATTCAAGGAAAGGGAAGGCACTACTTGGTGGTTCCGGCTAGGAGGCACGAGCTCGCGTCGGGGCTGGGCCGAGCAATGCTCGGCTAAGGTGGATTTCGGGCCTCCTTTTCCCGGGTCACTCTCCGTTTCTACCCCCTCTCCTTCCTTCAAGCTCTCTTGCCAAAGGCCCTCTCAAATCTCTCTTGGCCAAATTCCCCCCCTCGGTGCCCCTGTGTTGCTGTTCTCTTT
Organism: Eucalyptus sideroxylon; assembly: GCA_014182405.2. Classification (NCBI taxonomy): domain Eukaryota; kingdom Viridiplantae; phylum Streptophyta; class Magnoliopsida; order Myrtales; family Myrtaceae; genus Eucalyptus; species Eucalyptus sideroxylon. The sequence continues at coordinate 18,010,146 of CM024551.2, read as the reverse complement.
TTGTTCACTCTTCTTCTACACATCTACACAAAGATCCTTATCATGCTAGCTGTCAGCCGGGCTGCCCCCGACTCGCGAATCAAGCCGCTCGCCTGCCGCATCGATCCCTCTGCTCCTTTGTCACTATGCTGCTCTTGTTCTATTTTTTGCAGGTTGTCGAAGGACAATAGGGAAGGAGGCAAGCCAGCGGGCCAGGCTGAGGGGGAGGAAGGGCCTAGGCCACGCGGGGGAAAAGAAAAGGAAGGAAATGGGGCCAAGCTAAGGTCAAATCTGACCAAACCCGGCCTCACTCGTTTTTTTTAAAAATAAATTTATAAGCTAATGATTTTTTTAGCAACTAATTCCTAACTTTTAATGCTATTAAGTCTTAAGTAAAATGACGAAATTTATGTGTCAACATATATATATCCCCATTTTGGAAAAAGGACGGAATTCATGTCTACCATACCCACTTTGTTACTAGAACTTTATAAATAATCATTCGAATGTCACATCTTTTGAAAAGTGATTACTTAAATAATTCCAATGACCTAATTCGCAAAAAAACTAACATGCTTGCCAAAGTCAATTGAATGGACCCTTTTAAAAGTTTTGAAACTAAAATAATCATTCGTAAATTTTTTTACACTAAATTGATCAATTATGAAATTGTTGCTCAAATTTTTAAAATTAGAAGATGGACAGACAAAAGCAAATATTATAACTTTGCCACTATCTTTTTCTGTGAGACTCCAAAGCCAAATCATGGATTAAACATTCTCTTTAAAAAAATTTGTTTAAAATCACAGAGATCTATATAATTTCTCCAAAAATATATGTAGTAATTAAAACCTTCTACATCTCTCCTAAGTTCGCATTTATATCTTTTTTATACTTGCTTTATTTTGAAATTCATCAACAAGCTTAGAGCCCTGTAGAAATGGACAACTTCTCTTTGATCAATTGTGAACATCAATGCAAAGGAACGTTTTCTCAACTGTCGCAACCCGACCCCCTTAGGTCCCCTCAGATGGGGAGGAAAAGGTTGGGTTTATAGTACTTGATCATGAGAGTTCTCTGATGATTCTCGTCCCAAAAGACGTCTTCATCTCATCTTTCAAGATGAACCCTTATGAGCTCGCTCATTCATGGTTGTGAGCTCTCACAAGCTTATACCTCATGTGCCAACAGAAGGTGTCATAATTCGTATTCACACACACCTCGAAAGAAAAGGTCGGGTGTGAATATCGAATTTTGGAGTATTTTTATGATGATAGCCCTCTCGAACGTATTCTTCACCCATTTGGATGGCATCACTTTATCTTTTAGGTTACTATCACATCAAGAATGCTAAATTATGATGAGTCTCATCGAGACTCATACCCCTCACAATGGGTTTATTTATAATTTAGTTTTTAGAACAATCTATAAAAGACAGGAGTCTCTACTAACCTCATTTTTGTGAGGATCCTTAAAACTCAAACAAAGCAGCGTACATACTTGTCTAGACCTGAATCCACCATGATTGGGTCTATGATGGCCGTTAAAAATATGGGCGGCACTTGTGATTCTCATTTCTCACAAGATCGATGGCCATGATATGTTCGGATCCGTCCAATACTTATCCATAGGAAAGGAAATTCTTCTGCTGGCCTGGGCCGACGCAAGTCTTGTCCTGGATTGGTACACGCAAAGTTCACTGACTCGCCTGGTCAATTGTGGCGTTTAAACCACCCGATTTTTCTGACCAAAAAAAAAAAAAACAAAAAGCCACCCGATTTTGTCACCGTCGCTGGTAAATATCTCATGGCTTTTCTTTTATGGGGAACCCACCTAATTAAAGTAGAAGAGACTTGTGTGACTTAAAATAGTCCAACCATGCATTTCTTTTCATAGCTTGGTTAGCCGTAATCAAAGCTGTCCCACGTTATATTCCCCTTCCGTGTGGTCCATCATTGTCCAACACCCACCAATTCTCCTAGCAATGTCGGAAGCACTGTCTCCCAACAAAAGGACGAGAAAGAAACAGTACGCTAATGTCGGTCGTTGCAAAGAAATCATTTCATTACCAATAAGTATAGAGTAAAGAAAAAGTAATTCGCTGTTACATATGATTGCGGAATTACTATGACATACTATCTTACTGGAGCAATCACTATTCATCAAGAACTTCTAACCAAATCAATCGAAATGAAAAAAAAAAAAGAAAAAGGATTGCCTCTTTACTTTGGTAGAGGAGGGATGCTCTGCTCGTTCCTGAAGAAGTTGCTGGGATCAATCGCAGTTTTCACTTTGACCAACCTCTCGAAATTGTCACTGAAGTACTTGACCCCGTAGACTCGCCCTTCTTCGAAGCTGTTCTTGCCATTGGTGCTAGTCCCAATGTCCAGGTCTCTGTAATTCAAGTACGCACTCCTTGGGTTCTTTGACACGAACGGGGTCATGTAACTGTACAGCCTCCTGATTTGCGCCAAGTAATTCTTCTCCAGTTCCGGGTCATCCTCGCTCCAATTGATGGAGTACTGAATCTTGAACAGATTTCCAGCCCGGTGAGGGAACGGGGTCTCTGACGCCGGGATCTCGCTCATCCGCCCTCCGTATGGATTGAACACGAGCCCCACTTTCCCCAGTTCGATCATCTTCTTCCAGAGCCAATCAAGATTAGCCTTCGAGATCGGAGTTTGGACGTAGTCTGACTTCCTCTTGAGGAAGTTGGTGGAATCGTCTCGGCTCAGCAAGGTCTCCAGGGCTGGGATGGTGCCTTCGTCGAAGCCGTCCCACCAGAGAACTGACTCGATCCAACTCAACTCCGTGCAATTCTCCTTCTTTAACCCCATTTCGGGTAACTCCTTGTCAGTAATTGCCAGGAGCTGATCTGAATTTCCTAGGAACAGTGTAACCACAGTGGCCCTCAACGTTTTCTGTCCCTTTTGGGTCTGGGAAGTGACTGGCTGCAATAAAAGCCTCATGAATAGGCCGTGGTCAGTGCTCGGAGCCACGAATTGCCATTTGTACACGAGATCTGTTGCGTTCTGATCGAGCGTCTTTTCCACCCGAAAGACTGTGACCTTCTCCGGGACTGGAACTAGCTTAATCTGATAAGCCAGAATGACTCCGAAGCTCGCCCCACCTCCCCCGATGATCGCCCAGAACAAATCCTCTCCCATGGCTTTTCTATCGAGAATCCGCCCTCGGACGTCCACCATCCTCGCGTCAAGGACGTTGTCGACCGACAGGCCGTACTTCCGCAGCATGTTGCCATACCCGGCGCCGCTGAAGTGGCCTCCAACGCCGATCGTGGGACCAACACCAGCAGGGAAGCCGTGGAGCTTGCTCTTCTCCCAAATCCGGTAGTACAACTCTCCCAGAGTCGCGCCAGCCTGGACCCACGCGGTCTCTTTCTGGATGTTCACGTTGATTGACCGGAGGTTGAACATGTCGAGGATGAAGAACGCATCGTCGGAAACGTACGATATGCCCTCGTAATCGTGTCCACCACTGCGGATCTTCAGGTGGATGCCGAGGTCCTTGGAACACAGGACGGCGGCCTGCACATGGGACTCCTGCTTGGGCGTCACGATGACGAGCGGCTTCGGCGTCGATGACGAGTTGAAGCGGCGGTTACGGATGTAGGACACGAGGACGTTGGCGAAAGAGGAGTTGGCCCGTGAGTAGACGATGTCGGAGATGTGGTCGGATGGTTGTGTCCGGTGGGTGAGGCACTGGAGGAAGGTGTCGTACACGGAGTCCGAGGCTGCCCACGAAGGAGAGAGATGGAGCGAAACGACGATGAAGAGGAGGACAGCAGAGAGGACAGAAAGAGAGGTTAATGGTTTCATTCCGATGTTATCTTTCTATGTTTGTGGTTTTTGATGGAGGGTGTGCGTGGGTATATATATATATATGTGCGCCTTTTTGGGGAGCCTAACTTTTGTGAGGAAAGTTCAAAGGAAAATACTTCGCCAGGAAGAATCTCGCGAAGTATTTCCCTTGCCATTTGGCCATCGTCGGTGCAATTTGTATAATTGCCCATGGAGAGATTTTGATGTGTTCTCTCTTGTCGTCACGTGATGGTCCACCCACTGGCCAAACTGCAATAAAAATCTCCACCGTTTCTTCCCCATTCTCAATTTTATCCCTACCCTTTTAGGTTATCGAAGTTAATTCTTATGAGTTTATATTAAATTTATCTCCTTTCCATAAATTATAAGGCTACATTTGGTTATTTGAATTTTTAGTCAAGATAGGACTAAATTGAATAAGATGTGAAGTCTAGAGATCTTGCTTTATCATATCTTATCAATTACTTGATGAATTGCTTTAGTAAAGCCACATATAATCACCCCAATTATGTACATTATTTGATATAAACGATATATTATTACAAATAAACTGAAAATTTGCACAATTTGAGATAGTAAAAATCTCTCATAACACTTTTGCTTGATTTATTTTTTCTTCCTCTTTCTATTTTTATTTCTTTTTACTCTTCCATCATTCTCTAATAAAATTTTATTAAATAATAAACTATACTAATTTGCCTAAATTTTTGTTTTTCAGAAATTTTGGTTTTATATAAGAATTAAATTATTATGTATATTCAAATATTATTTTAATTTTATTAATTAAAAAAATTTTATTGAAAAAAATTAATGTTATGGAGATTAAAAAACCTATACATCTTTATCCCACATTTTTCATGGGATAATTTTATCCAAGTTATATTTATCATATCCTGAATTTTATCTCAATTGCTAAATGCAACCTAAGATTAATTGCCCCTTTTGCTTTTTAAGCATTATGTGGTATTTACAAGATTCCGATTAAGGCCATACTTTCATTATACATATACCAAATTAATCCAAAATATTATATAAATAAAAATTACTGGTGGTAATTTCTGATCTAAAAGATAACAAAAATAAAAATAAGGAGTGGAAAAAAATACACTCTTGGGGCAAAGTTGAAATTCAAGGACGAAAATATTCCCTCTCTAGTATGATGCCAAAGGAATTGGGATAATTTGACACAAATTCGAAAAGTTGAGCATTGCTACAATAGGATTAAAATATTGGGATAAGATTAAAATCACTTGGAAATGTGGAGATTTATTTGTTATTTTCCCTCCACCCATCGACCACAAAAGCGTCTTCGATCAAATAGAAAATTGACTATAAACCATCGAGTGTTATGAATCTTTCTTTTAGGAAAATAACAAAAAATAATAATTCTTGTTTGTGGTGCGATCCTGCGAGTCTACTTTGAAATTTCTCATGTATATTGACCACGTGACAAATTTACTCAATAAACAGTGTAAAAAACAGAAGCAATATGTTTGGTTTTTTATTTGAGTGTCTAGATAAAACCTGCTGGCGATATACATATAATAATTTTTTAAAAGTTCTTCTCGTACCGTACAACACGGATTTGACCAAGAAGGTGCTGACCATGCCTGCAGATTCTGATCCTCTAATTGGATTGGGTGCCGTTCTGTTTTGTCATCTTATAACTTTGAGCAGCGAGAAAATATTATATGGATTTTACACTCTATATAGGCGAAATGTATCACCATACAAAAGTTGACATGTGGTAAATTTGGGCCCACCTGTTAGCGCCCACTTCTCTGTTAACCCTCCGTCTCTCTCCCCTTTATTCTCTCTCCTCCCCTCCATTTCTGCCCACACCTCTCTTTCCCTCTTCTCTCCTACTTCTCTTTTTTTCATGAAAATTTCCCTTGTTAGTCTGACACATGCAAGGGAAAAGACAAGAAAAGCGGAGAGAGAGAGAGGGGGGTGGAAAAGAAGAAAAGAAAGCAAGGAAGAAGTCTTCTTCTTTGGTCATCTTCGATTAAGTATCCCACTCTTGACGCCACTACTTCCCATTGCCTCGACCAACCACTCTTGACCCCGTTGTTTTTCTTGGCATGCCGCTGCCGCCCCGAGCGCCGCGGCACCCTTGCTCACCACTACGAATGTGACCCGATGTTTGCAACTTGTCACCGCCTTCCCTCTTGCAGTCAGATCCACCTCCCTCGATGTTCTCGCCGTTCTGTCACTAGCGTCGTTGATTCTGTTCCACTATCAATGACACTGCTATTGTTCTGCCACCAACGATGCCAATGACGACTAGGTCGCTGTCTCATCTGTTCAAGCAGCTGCCTGCGACCCTCTCTCTCCCTCTTCTCTCTCTACTTCTCTTTTCTCCAATTGCCACCACTGTCACCAACTCTCCTCCTCCTTTCGTAATAGTCTCGCTCCAAGCACTATCGCCGAACTCGTCATCTTCCTCAAGCAAGACAATCGTCAAGGTAGTGGCAGCCATTGTGGCCAGCTTGCTGGTCGTTGCCATGTTGTTCTTCTTTGCAATCCAAAGGCGGAGATGTTGAAAGGGTCCGGACCATGGACCAGTGGAGGCGGGAGGCTTCACGCCAATGCCTCACGAGGACTTCACCGCTTGTGTGGGGGGGCAAAACGCCTATTCCCGGGTATTGTTTTTTCCATCCACCATGGACAACACCTGCTCGACCGCAAACTCGGAGCTTTGGTTAGCGCTCGAGTTTCAAGCTCGGCCTCAAGCTATCTCATCGCAAATGAAGCTCAACGCCTCCTTGACCTGAAGCGGCCATGACCCGATGATACGGGAGCATCCAACATTACTCCATCAACCAACTCAAAACTATCGATGCTTATCCAAGCCAATAAAGAAGTTGGGCATTATGTGCTTTGACGGATCATTTGGAATTAATAATGTTAATTACTTATCGGTACTTTGTGGTATATCGATAACTATTAATGGGAGGCCATTTTAGATGTCTTGTATGACCAATTGATGAAGTTTCAGGAGGATTATTTTCTGGTCAATGGAGGAGCTCGAATTTTGGGAAGGCTAAAGGGGCACGAAGCGGTTCAAGAATATGGAAAACCAAAGGTTCAAGAACACGGAAAGCTAACGGTTCGAGAATGCGAAAGGCTGAAGATTAAAGGCATTTAGTTCCCGTGTTAATAAATGCTTTTTATTAAGCTCCTAGGTGTTTTTATTTTTATGTAGCTCAAGAGTCGAACGTTTAAGTTCCTAGGTCATTAAAGTTTGTTTTTAATATTTCCTAAGGCTAAAATCCTCATATAAATAGGGGAAACTATCCAATGTAGGGGATATACGAATTTTATGAATGAAAATGTTGAGGTTTCCTCTCCTTGAGTGAACTCCTTTGGAGAGTGGATAACTCCTTTCGGTTTCTTTATCCTTGGAGCATAGATCACTCCTTAGTGGTGATCCTAGAAGCCCTTTATCCTTGGTTGGTGGAATCTTTAGGCCTTGGTGGTGAGCTTCTTCTATCCCGAAGTCCTTTATCCTTGGCTGGTGGAAGTTTTAGGCCTTGGTGGTGAGCTTCGTAGATCTCGATCCTCGTCCTCAGTTGGTGGCGTAGCCTTTATACCTTGGAAGGAGATCGCTCTATTTTTTCTTATTCCTTTTCGTTTATTCACCGTATACACTACTCCATACACTTAAACACAAAAATCTCCTCTGAAAAATTTCCGTTCTTGAATCACTCATCCCATCACGCATCAGTCGACTCAAGCTAAAGTGGAGAGAGAATAGGGGGAGAGAGAGTTGTGGGTAGGGGTGATCAATTCCTGGTTCAGTCTGGTTCCAAGGTGAGTTGAACCGGGAGAATCAGTTCCCAATTTTGAGAACCGTGGACCAGACCGTTTAGTCCTAGGACTGGGAACCGGATCGAACCATCGGTTCCGGTCCAATCTAGTCCAATTCGGTCCAACAGAATTGACACTTTCTTTTTCACTAAAGAACGACCATTCATTAAAGAACGATCATGCTTCGGACCGATCAATCTAATTCGTTTCCTGGGCAATCTAATAAAACTACTCACACATGTTTTCACATGCAAAATATTCAAACTTCACTTACGTGAATATCAATTATAGTTTATATGTTTCACGCTCATGAACAATATGATTAAAGGTTGTACTTGGCTTGGGTTTTATAGACAATATTTATGAAACTAACAAGTAAGTTTTCTCTATAAATAAAGAGTAACAACAAGAGCTTTGGTGGTCTCTTGGCCACATAAGAGGTTGTTACCTCAATTGTAATTTCGATTGCAATAAGTTTCATATATAATATTCATATATTATATGTGTTTATATGTTATATATATTAAAAAATTTGGTCAAGTCCGATCGGTCCAGTTCCCACCTCGGAACCAGGAATCGGACCAAACGGCTGCCAATTCTAAGATTAGGAACCGGGAACCGGACCGCCAACCGTGGGAACCGCCCAAAATCGGCTGGTCCGGTCCGGTCCTAGTTTGGGCAATTTTAGTTGCACACCCCTACCCAACATAAACAAGACAAGATGGAGGGGAGGAGAGAGAGTAAATGGGAGAGAGACGGAGTTAATGGAGAGAGTGGGCGCTAAAAAGTGGGCCCAAATTTGTCACATGTCTGACTTTTGCATGTTGATACATTTCGCCCACATGAAGTTTAAAACCCACCCAATATTTTCTCCTGGGCGGCTGGGCTTCTCATACTAAAATATTAGTCAAATAAATTCACCGATTGTTGGGGCTACAATATCTTGCCATAGTGGTTGATTTCGGTGACTTTTCCATATTTACTATAAGGTGCAGTAGTCAACTTGAATCGGTTTGTCTGAATCTACTTTTTTCTACTAAATTTAAATATCGCAGTCCGTACATTATGACATTTTTTTTAATTCAAAACTATTGAAACTTTCACAACACCCAAATATTAATATGTAAAATCACATGTAATCTTTTCAAATTGAAGTAATCATTTATATTTTGGTGGAAAAGTGAAAAAGATGTTATTCGCCACTGTTGCCTAATAGTAAACAAAACCTTAGACATAGTTTTCTCTGGAGAAAAATCTCCAATTTTGAAAGGTCATATACCAAGAAATTTCAGCTGGAGATATTTGTCCAGATTCGTTATCATACATGTCCTGTTTTCATATGAGGACTCGCTAAGCAGAGGATTATGGGAAAAATTAAATTAAAATTCTCAACCGCATCTAGAAAAGATGGAAGGAGAAATTGTGCGAATGTCTATGTTCAGTGCAATTCAGTCCTACATCATGGGAACACAACTTCTACGCGGTCAAAGTTTGACTTGTGTCTTGAACACGACCTCTCGACAATTTATATATCGAGCATTTGCTATGCCATAGGAAAAAACTTTGTTACTTTAATAGTTCGAGCCTGCACTGACAAATTTGTCAATCTCAAATTTCGGGTTCTGAATGAATTAGTAACTAGCTATATAGCTAAAATGACAAATTGCAAAAATAACCCTTTCCAAGAGTTCAGTTTTAATAAGCTCTTCAATTTTGATGTGAGATCATTGTCAAATGATTCGATGGATAATGTGTCTTCATCATTGAAAATGTAGCAACTATAAACTATGACTAAAATTGAAACCAATTCAACCAAGTGAAAATTTATAGAGGTGAATGATTTTTCACCCATACTTTCTAATTGATGAGAACACTCACAACTAAATGAGGAAATTACCAATAGGTACCCGAAGAGCTCTCATTTTCTCAAATAATGCCTTGAAGTGGACATTGTTTCGATTAAGAGTCCCAAGTGCCATTATTTTCTCAAATAAAAGCCCAAAGTATACCTTATTACAAATAAGAGTATGAAGTTGCCATATTAATCTCAAAGAAGAGCCTTAACTTATTATTTGATAAGGGAAATTTTGTCTTCTTCTTCTTTTTTATTTTTTTTTACAAGGAATAGAACATAGAGAATAGGGAGGGCTCCCTCCTTCCTATGGTCGCTGCCCCATCGCCAATGGAGCGATAGGGTTGGCCGATGGGGTCACTAGCACTTGAGCAAGAGCCGGCAACCCTCATCAACATAAGCAAGGCCGTTGCGTAGATTGGGCAAAGGGTTGTCGCCCTCTCTTACCTCTAGCGAGAGTCTACTGGTCCTCACCTCCAATCAACAGGGTCGTCGATCCTCACCCAAGCACCGGTGACCCCGTTGGCCAGCGCTAGTGCCACCACCCCATTGATGATGGGGCAGTGACCACAGGCGAGAGGAGCCCCTCCCACCTCTTCTTCTTCTTCTTTTTAAAAAAATTAAGTTTTTTTTTTAATTTTTTGATCCAATTTAATTTTAATTTTAATTTTAATTGTATTTTAACAAAAATACCTCTAATCGATTGGAATTTTTGCCGACTAGTGAGTCGGTGACGCTAAGTCTTTACTTGAAACAAATATAACCACTTTAGATTTTTCTTTGAGACTGATATAATCACTTCAAGCTCTTATTTGAAAGAAGATCCATTTCAAGTTCTTATTTGAGAAAATGAGTGCACTTCAAGCCCTTATTTGGAATTTTCCTCAACTAAATTTAATTAAGTTTGCTTGTGGGTAATAATCTTGTGATCAACCAATCAGAGATATTGTTGGAGAGATAAAGGAAAATATAATCTATTTATATATGTTTTATGGAGAAAGTAACTAGCTCCTTGAATCTCATCAGTTGATCTTTCTAGTTTGGATGGCGACTTCTTAATGAGGCGAATGAAGATGAACCTAATCCTGAAAGCAAAATCAAATCAATCCTCTGATGGAGCACATGACAGCTTCTTATACATTTGATATGGAAAGTATGCGGAAAACGTGGTGGGGAGACGATAATTTGAGGGCATTTAAACCCTCTTTAAATAGTGTTAAAAATTGTGGGTCATGATTTAATTAGACGAGGTAATTGTCTCAATTTAATCGCTATGCATTAGTTAACCATGAAAGGACATCATTTTTCTTACTAAAAATATTCACTTGATGCTTTTTGATAACTTATTCGCGAATATGTAATTCATTTCAACTTGATAGATTTACATCATAATCAAGAGCAACGAATAAACATCCATAGAACTTTTATAAACATATTTTGTGGGTCAAAATAGACACATTGAAGCTGACCAACGTGTAGAGCTAAGCAAGCATAAAATTCAGAGAGCTGTATCTATGCATGGAAAAGTCATCTCACCACGTGATGATGAACAAGATAACATATAATACAGAGGAGACGGTGCACTTTGGATTTCATCTAAAAGCCAATTGTGTTGTTTAATATGTACCAAAATAAAAGCACTCAAAGATACGACAAAATTAGTTGGTCTACTAATAAAGGGATCATCCACGATTTTTCAATTCAAGTCGTAATAAAATATCAAAACTGTTCATGTTGCGTTATTTAATTATGACATACTATATGTGAAAAAGCTTTATAACCGCCACTATTTTGGTGGAATTCTAGTAATGAACTCGTTATTTTTAAATATGTGAAGTGGTCATAAGTATGAACCCTTACATAATGGTCCAGAGGCTGGATAGCAGCACATCTTCCGAGCCTTTAATTATCCAAGAAATACACACAAGGATTCAAAGAGAGGTGGTGACTCGTGATGGCGTTACAATGTGAAATCTTTTGGGTGCCTCCTCTTGTACTTATTAATGCGAAAGCAGGCGGCATCCGGAGCGTGAACATTTAGCATTGAAACATGAGTAGAACTTGCGGGCCCCCATGGACCGTAATCAGAATTGCGAGGTGGCATTTCGGCTTTATTTAGTTCAGCATTTCCAAGGGGTTTTCAACCTCGAAAGCTCATTGAGAAAAAAATTAGGTATTTGGTTCAGCATTTGGAGATGTCCTTAGCCAAATGCTAGCCTTTGAAATGCAAGTCCACATCTACTATTCATCCGTTGATTTCTTCTTCTTCTTGTTTTTTTTTTTTTTTTTTTTTGCTTTAAACCGATCATCTTCCCCACACACCCATCCGCCGTTGATTGGTGACGGAGTTTCATCGGATTTTTTTTTAAATAATAAAAAATCTTTGCAAATGTTGGGTTCACCTTCTTTTTTTTTTTTTTTTTGTCATTTTTATCTTTGACAATCAATAGCCCAACTTTTTATCAATACACCAATAATCATTAATTAACGAAGATGATTAATACTACAATAATTAAAAAAAAAAATATTCAAAGTTGAAAAGAAACCTAAGAGAACTCTAGGCCAAAAGTTGAGCTTTGCATCTAATCTATAATCAAATTCTTTTAATATAATTTTTAAATAAATTTACTAATATATATCTTTTACATTACTCTCAACATGAAAATGTAAAAAGTTATATAGTCATTATTTCTTTTTTGCAATTTTAAAAATACTAAAACTAAAAAACTTAATTTGGTCACACTAAAGGGCTTTTCAAATATATGTTTACCAAATAGTCTTGCATTTTCCTAAAGCACTTTTCAGTTATAGTTTATCAAACAGTCTAGTATTTCGGAAAATCCATTTACCTCAAAGGTATTTGCATTCTCCCAAGAGCATTTCCCCAAAGTCTAACCAAACGGGCCCTTTATAGACTAAGTCAACTAAAGAAGAAGCTGAATTGTCTGACACCAAAAGAAAAGAAAATTTAAAACTCGGAAGGACCAAATGGCATCCGATCTTCCTTATATGCCATTTCACCTAGATTCTGACTTTTCTAAACTATCATTTTTAACCTAGGATGCGAGCTTTCTAACGAACGTAGTTTTTATTCCTCCATGGCCGTCGGACAGAAAAAATAATAATAATATCACGAAAAAATTCAAATTTATATATTTATAATAAATTTATTTTAAATTAATTTTTTCACAATTAAAAATCTTTAATTAATACAATCGTAACAAATTTACTCAAAACTAATTTTTATCATGAAAATCTCAAATTAATACATTCATGTTACGATATTTTTTTACAAAAATTACAAAAAATATAAAGAGTTGAAATTAGTCACGATTAGAGAATCTATATTTCGATATAGATAGTAGAAATGTTCGGATTGTGCATGTCTACTGTGGACGTTGTGGGGTTTTCTTTCTTTTGCTTGTCCTTTTTGTTGAACTCAATGTTGTAAGTGTTAATTTTCGTTGTTTGGCCAAAAGAACATAAAAAAGTAATAAACTTTCACTCTTATTGACGTCATTGGATGCGCATGGACTGACGGGGGGCACAACACGGCTAGGACTTTTGGGCCTAATTTTTCGCAACTTCAACTTTCTAGACGGCAGAGGTTAACTATTTCCTTTATACACATAAAGTGACTACCGTTGCGACTCGTTTTCGGTCAACTATCGTCACCGGCGGCCCTTCCCGGACCGTTCTTAGAGTGCTTCCATAAAAAGAAGTCTAGTAAAATAAGCATATGAGAAGTTTTAAATTCTTAGTCAAAATGTAATTAATGTTGGAAATTTCCTATAATATGGGCTTATATTAATTAATTGATTTTTTAAATAATCGAGTTAATGGATATTCTAATAATTGTTAAACCCTAAGTAATTTTATTGAACTAGGTTTTTGCATCTATTAATAACGGGTCTAGTTGAGCAGAAAGTGTAAGCAATTGTATTTAACTAAAGCCCATAATGGGAGGGATCCAATTAACACACTATAATTTAGAGTTTGCTAGATCTTCTCTCTAGTTTATAAAATGGCAGGTTATACCTATTAGTTACTTGATTCCATTAAAAGCTGCTATATTGAAATAGGTCATAGAAAAGAAGATCTGATATTTTAATAGATCTCGATTATCGGTTGATATATTTTTCTTTAAGTGAAGTAATGCTTATATATGCAAATAATTTTCTGCAATCAAGTCATAAAATTATGAGCAATCTAGACCTATTAAAATATATTCAGAATCCATTTATAAAATCATATATACTTAAATGGGTTGTAAATAGATTACTTCTTATTTCGTGGATAAATCATAATGAATTTTAAAAATAAGGAGACAAAAAATATGGATCTCATATGGGTATAGTCTCACCCATTTGCAATCCATTTAACTCATTACCAATGAAAAGCTCGGCTCACTTCTTTTCTATTCTTTTTCACTTAGGCAACTAATGGTCTCACTTCTTAGACGATCTTCTCTTTCCCTCTTCACTTTCACGAATCTAACTCGCGGCTGCCTCCACTGCGTATCATCAACTTCATTGCCACTAATCTTCATTGGTCGTAGTTATCCGACAGCTCAATCGTCATAGTATTACCCGTCCTACACTCTTCAAAAACCCTAACCTCTGTTTCTAGTGGATAAATCTCTCCAGTCAGCCCCAAATTCCCGAGACCATTTGAGCGTACGACTCTGCCACCACCGCCATGACTTTTACCGCCCTGAGTGCCACCAGCGTGTGCTCACGAAGTTTGTTCCCCTGATGATAATTGAGTACTTGGTCTTCGTCTCGTTTGGCTCAACGAACTAAGTCTCGTAGCTCAAAGGGGATCAGCGGGCACGAGCCGAGCTTCTCGCACTCGGTGGGGTTCGAAGGGATTGGCGTTTTTTGTCTCCGGATCTTTTCTTTATTTGCTTACCTTTTCTTGTTGATTTTTCCTAGAATTTTGTTTTTGAGGGGTGAGTTGGTGCTTTTAGCTGCTTCGATTGTGGAATTTGGATTTTGATTGTGTAAAATCAGAAAGGGTTGTGCCTTTTCTACTGTTATGGGTGGAATGTCGATGTACTGGACCTGCTTATGACTTATTATAGTGTTGGGGCTTGAAGAATGGTTGTTAATTGCATATGCAAAAACGAATTCTCTCTATTGAAGTTTAGAAATAGCTTATTAATTTTGTTCATTCATGAGTTTTGTGATCGCTGCTGTTTCGACATTATATGTTAGATAGACCGTTATGCAATGTACATTGTTCTCCAGGCAAGATGTAGTGCAAGCTCAATCGGAGTTTGTGCCCGAGAAGAGGGTCTTTGGTTTTTAAGTTGTGAAATTCGTCCTTGAGATGGATTGCAAGATGTATTGCGTAGATTTGAGGTTTTCATTATGTGTTTTGATAAGGGACGGGCCTATGGCCCATGATTAGGCACGGGCTCTCCCAAGCCCCATATCTCGCGTGACGTTAGGAATTCTTTAGAATTTCGCAAAAGGAGTCACCACTACTATCGGGTGGCTAGAAATCAAGTGAGGACGAAATATGCCACACTTCCTACGCAACCAGAGAATATGGGGTCGGGGACTTGATTACACTAATTGACCAATTAGTGCCTTTTTAGTACCTAATTTTGTTCATTTTAGAAGAATATATATATATATATATATATATATATATATATATATATTTTTGTCGGGTGATTTGGATTGATTTTATACCTATCCACTAACATGTGAAGTGATCATGCGGGTACACGCAATTATTAAAATAATAATAATAGCTACCAAGATCCTAATTGCCGTAAAATCGAGCATATGCGGTTAAACATAATAAAATATGCAAATTAAACATGTAATATAATTAATATACGAGCAAATAAAAGCTTAATCACACTAAAAATGTATTACACAGAAATTCCTAACCAAACCCTACAATTTTTGGATTTTCAATTTTTTTAATTTTTAATTTTTAAAATATATTTTAAATATATTTTTTAAAAATTTATTTCATTTTTTTTTTTTTTGGTTGGCCGGGTCGAGTCCGTTCTGACCTGACCTGGGTCTAACCCGGCTTGGGCCAACTGGCCCGCTCTAAAAAGAGACTAGGTCGGGCCATCTCTCAATTGGGGTTGGGCCCATCAACGGGCCCAACCTCCCTCGTAGGCCCACAGCCCACATTGACTTCAGGTTGTTGGCCTATGGGGGGTGGAGGAGGCTGAGCGAGCCAAATTGCGGATTTGGCTCGGCTCGACCTGCAGCCCTTGGCAGCGATCGCTTGGTCACGACTAGGGAGGCCGCCACAACGTGTCGCCAGCTGGGGTTGCGATGGCGTCGTCTCGGTCTAGTGAGATGCAATCCGGCTTCTAGGCAAACGGTGACGGCTTTTCGAGGGCCAAAAGTCCTAGCTGGGCTCTACACAAAGGAGTCGAGGAGGCGGAGATCATTCAGGAATTTCGTCGAGTAGGTGGCATCCGCATGCGAAATGAGAGACTTTGGGTCCGACCGAGACTCAAGGTGGACGTGGGACCCTTAGCAAGTAACCAACAGCACATAGAGACTTAGTCGAGGACCTACAGAGGCCGAAGCTCACCCGAAATGGGCAAAACGAGCTCCGGCTAGCTCGATTTCAAAAGCCGCACACCAAGTGTTTGATAAAAGGCCAACCTGGGTTCTGGGGAAGACGGCGGTGAACGGCGTCAATTGGGTGGCTCGTCGGCGAAGGTGGCAGTGGCCCGGAGGCTCTTTCTCCTCGGCTTCCTCTCCACCAGCTGTTCCTCGCTCCTCGTTTTCTCTCGCTCCCTCTTTTTCTGCTTTTCGTTTTGTTCACCCTCTGTTCTGTTTTTTCCTTCCCTTTTGTCTTCTCTCTGCTGCCTTTTTCTTTCTACATGTCTCACGCACGTGGCTTCATCCGACCATTTAGCGGCCTCTTCCAGCCATCTCTGACCCGAGGATCGCGCCGCTCGCCTACTGCTGCCTAGGCGACTCTGCTTTTGTCTTCGCGGGTTTCCTGTGCAAAAGACGGTTGAGGGAGAAGAGAGAGGCGCAAGCCAGGCCGAAGGGAAGAAGGGGGTTGGGCCGCGCGAACGTAAAGAAAAAAGAAAAAGGAAAAGAGAAGGGCCGGGCCCAGGCCCACACGAGGGAGAAGAAAAGGAAGAGGGGGCGGGCCAGGCCAAGGCCGGATCTAGCCCGACCCGACCCCTACGGCTCCCTTTTTCTTTCTTTTTAAAAAAAAAAAACTTTTTAAATTAATTTTTTAAATCAAAATTTTTATATGTGCTTGAAATACAAATTAGGTGTTAATAGGGCATAAGAGGAAAAATGAAGGAAACTGTGGTTTCATAATCCACTTCATGATTTGTGGATGGATGGCTTGAGCCGAACTTTCAACATCACCTTCATGCACCTATCCATAATCCAGCCCCAAGCTCCCTCACTAACTCGACAAGCTTGTCCATGTAGCCATCCATTCTTTAAAGGCAATAATATAGAGAGAAAATGCAAAAAATGAATATCGAGATGGGTTCGGTATGAATCAAGTCAAGAAATTTGCATTACATGTAAATAAGTCATAAACGAATTAATGGATTAATTTGGATTTGATCATTTATGACCCAACCCAAACCCGATCCAATTCATCTGTTTGACGAATCTAATGCAATCAAATTGTGTAATCTATACTAAAAGTACAATCAAATATTTCTATTAATTCCATTCAACTTATGATAAGAAGTTTTTAATGCTTTCATGAAAATGTGGCGCATTGCGCTTGAAAAAAGAACAAAATTTTTTAGAAAAATGAAAACAAAAGCCGAGAGAGAGGGAAAGAGCGAGGGAGGGAGGGAGGGAGCGTGGGAGGGAATGGGACAGCATGAATATTTCTCCTCTCTCTAGCGTCATTTTTTGTCTGATGTATATTTATGGTTTCTTTTCTCATTTCATAATTATTTATTGCCACATCAACACGTGTACTTAAAAATGATTTCTTTTTTGAAAGAACCCAAAAAAGTTTTTCAAATTATATTAGGTATCAGTGCTTGGATATAAAACTTTACGCTCGGCATAAAAACCCAATGTTGATTCTTGGGTCCCAATGTTTAGGATGCGGCTAGGCTAAGGTTTATCAAGGATAGGCTCAGGACCCCAATGCTTAGGCCTAGGCCCCTAGCGCCCATGCCCAAGTCCATCGAGGCTAGACCCGAAGCCCCTGGTACCCATATTTGATGCTCCTACAATTGAGCTCAAGTCCCCAATACTTGAGCTCTAGTCTTGACCATCAAACCTAAGTCCATAAAGGCCACGTGCTAGTCTTAGCAATTGGGCTTGGCTTGGTAAATGAAACATATGTCTTAAAAATATCTTTAAAAAATTCAAAATTTTAATTCTTATTATTTATTTTTATAAACTTCGAATTCTTAATTTTTTAAAAAATTTATATATCGTTTTCCTTTTCCTTTTCTTTTTCTCCTTTTTCTTTTTCGCCTTTTTGCTTTTTCCTTGGCTAGTCGTTGGCCATGGCGACGATTGGTGACTGGCCCCATATGAGCTTCAGGCTCCCCATAAGTGGGTGAAAAACTCCATGCCTCATGAGGCTTTGAGCTTGTCAATTTGTGGCGAGACTCGACTTGAGCTTGCTTGTGGCTAGTTGTTGGTTGTTGTTGTGGTAGGCGACTAGCCAAGGAAGATGAAAAAGTATATATAAAAATAAAAATTACTTTAAAAAAATTTAAAAAAATTTAAAAAAAATTACTTATCATATTTTCCTTAGCAAACATTGGAAAATACTTTCTAGGTCCCTTTTAGGGTTTAGCCAAATACCAAAGAATAAATTTATTTTCCTAAAAAGTGACTTGAAGTGGAGGAAGATATGCTCTGAAAAGGATTCCAAAGGATAATGTTTATTTTGAATATTGACGTATCGTTTATATTATCTTAAGTGGCTATTTATAGGTAGGTCACCCTTTAGGAAACAATCAATAATTTAAATCAAATAAGATAATTAAGCAATAATATATTGATAAAAGGGAAAGTCTTCAAAACACGTTCCAAAAATTTCAAATCCAAAAATCTGCAAATCATGTTTGAAATTTTTGGCGGCCCAAAAATTAAGAATGAGTGAACTTGAAGATCAAACATTGCCCAAATTGGTCTAACCCGATTGCAACTTTAGAGATCTCGCAACCTTCTTCGATTTGATATGCATCATAACTCCTCTCGAATCAAAAGTCATGATCATTTAAAGTTGACCCATCATATATGGCATGGGTGAAGACTACCAGCTCTTATCATGCTCAAAGGTTTCATATGAGCATTTGCCAATCATTCTACATTAGTCTCCTCCACTTCGTAAGAAATTGACCTCAAGTTATTGTTAGAATAAAGGGGGGTATCTAGAGATAGATACTCAAAAAGGTCTGCCGCATTGAATGTTAGGGAAATGTTGAGGTCACATAGAATATCAACAACATAGGCATTGTCATTGATCTTCTTCACAATTCGGCAAGGGACAACTTTCTTGTGCTTCAGCTTGTTATATGTACCAACAGGGAAGTATTCCTTGTGTAGTAAGACCATCATTCTGTCGCCCTCAACAAATACTTTGAGGTGGTAGTGTTTATTTGCACCGGTTTTGTAGACAATGGTGAAAGTTTCCAACTATTGCTTCACACCCTCTTGTTTCTCTTGCAATTTGTTCTTAATTACTCAACAACAACACTTTATCTTTGGACTTTGGGCAAAGGCACAAGATCCAGTCTATGTAGGATGACTAACGTTTACGTTAGCAACTTCCAGCAGAAATTGCCTAAAATGACTCAATTAGTTAATTGTTAAAAGTTTTATAATTAAATTGACCAAATTGAAATATATATGACTGAAAGTGCTAGATGTTTTAGGACTCTTCTAGTAATTCTCCTTTTTTTTTTTTTGGTTCATAACTTGATTAGCCTTATCATAAATTATCCTACTTTTCCAATTTCGGATTGTCCGTATGACACTTCCACTTGTCGTAGCACGTCACAAGCAACAAGCATTGTCTCCAAATAAAAGGAGGAGAAACGATATGCCGATATCGATCGATGCAAAGTAATCATTTTTTACGAATGAGTATAGAGTAAAGAAAAATCAATTCCGATACGAAAGATGATTGCAGAATTACTGTATCATACTGTCTTATTGGAGCAATTGCTATATAACTAAATCAATTAGTAAAATGATGAGAAAGTTGCCTCTTTATTTTGACAGTGTAGGGATGCTCTGTTCGTTCCTGAAGAAGTTTTTGGAATCGACCGCAGTTTTCACTTTAACCAACCTCTCAAAATTGTCATTAAATTAGTTGACCCCATAGACTTGCTCTTCTTCGAAGCTGTGGTTGCCATTGGTAGTAGTCCCAATGTCCATGTCTCTGTAGCTCAAGAATGCACCCTGACTTGCGCCAAGCAACTTCTTCCCCACTTCCGCGTAATGCTCGCTCCAATTGATGGAGTACTGAATCTTGAACAGTCCGACCCAAAAAAAAAAAAAATCTTGAACAGATTCCCAGCCAAATGGACTTGGTGCTAGTTCCAATTTCCACTTCTCGCACTAATGTTTCCATTCATATATGAAAATTTTCCATTAAAATAGCAATATGACCAACCCACATGCAACCCGCTACTCCAGATGCTAGTATAATGTCTTATTCTATATTCATATGAAAATAAACAATATAATAACTAGAAGAGATGGAGAATTACCTAAAAGATCAATCCAATAGAGATTTCATTCAATGTCTTGTGAATTCGTGGGGCAGTCATCGTGTTCTACAATATGACCATCGTGCTCCAAAGCGTTTTACTCAAAGGAAAATTTAATTATAGATTCATATGGTTTCTAAAGTTGCAATCCCTCAATAAATATATATACACACACATATATAAAAGAAAAGGAGAAAGGCACAAAAACTCCATACTATGATATATTGATCATAAACTTTTTTTTGTGACATCAAATATCACAAACTTATATATGTGCGACATATTTACTCTTCAACAAGATTTTATCAATAAGTATCATTAGAAATCTACCTACATGGACACCTAAAGGTAAACAGTGTTAACATGGCTCCAAGTGACTTAAATGAAATAAAAATGACATTGTTTTAGCTGCAATATGTATTGAAATTTTAAGAGAGGATAAATGTATCGTATAAGTACAAATTTGAGACTATTTACGTCACAAGAAAAGAAATTATGATAAATGTATCACAGTAAGCATAGTTTGGAATTTTTGATGTCGCAATAAAAATTTAGAGTGTTGAAATGGGTATAGTTTGGGTTTTTTGATAGCTTTTTCCCCTAAAAAAAGTAAAATTAATCTTTTTGCTTTCCTGTTGAAACTTTAAAATATTATTCAAATTTCAAATTATTACCAAAAATCATATGTGAATATATGTGTTGATATTTCCATTTTGTGAAGGTTTTAAGTGTTTTAAAATTTATAAAATATCAAAGTGTTTGAGCCACAAGATTTTGATATGGTAAGATGTAAAAAGTAATATTCCATGTGGAAAGACATTTTGCACGTGTCTCATCTCTAAACTATAATCACCAAGGTCTATTGTTTCATGTATCAATTTATAAGAAAAATTCCATTTTTATACCGAATCTTCCTTTTATATTATGGAAAGCACGAAAGAAATTCCATCACATAATTATTTCCATCAGAGTCTATTGCAATAAAAATGTTTTGGACTTAGT
The DNA here is from genome assembly GCA_014182405.2 of Eucalyptus sideroxylon. Lineage (NCBI taxonomy): Eukaryota > Viridiplantae > Streptophyta > Magnoliopsida > Myrtales > Myrtaceae > Eucalyptus > Eucalyptus sideroxylon. The sequence continues at coordinate 17,988,950 of CM024551.2, read as the reverse complement.
ACCATTTGCAATAAAGATGTTCTTGGGGCACAGGGCTTTTAAAGCCACAATGCTTGGCTGTTTACCAATGGGAACCGAAGTTTGGATTCTCTAAAGCGGATTCAATTGTAGCATCTCCTTGTTCCAAACTTTCCCTAGAATGTGCTAATCGTGCACTTCTTGATCGCATTGGGTTGTTCGCTCTCCTAAAAATCAATCAGACTTCCTAATTTTTCATGCCTTGGTGGGTTTCCGAGATCCTTTCAACGATCAGTAGTCTGTGTTGTTGACATATTTATATGATTACAGCAAACACAAAACAAGGTGGCCATGTTACGATTGGTGTCCTCCTAACATTGCTCTTCGGTGATGCTGAATCCAGATGTCGATGATTCCTTCCAGCTAATGAATTCAAGAAGACATTCATCATGCTTCCTACGCATCAAAACAAGGCATAATTGAGATATATGCTAATGTCACGGGCCAAAAGATGGATGACCCGAGAGGTTCCCCAGAGTCGACTCCAACTCGCCCGTGGACCTCCTGCTCTCCCTTGGATTCCCACCAAGTCTTCTCCCCGAATTGCAAGGGCGGGCGAAACTGTCATTGCACTAGATTACGGGAGTCTGTTCCTTTCATTTATGTCGGTAGATGGTAGCTCAATATTTATGTCGGTAGTTGAGGCGGTGCGATCTCGCCTGTCGGATAAAAAGAAGATCAATGGTTGTAAGCAGAGGCCCTCAACTATAAAAGGGGTGTCCTCCTTCATTTGTAATCACCCAACATTTCAGTAATATCAAAGCTTCCGCTTCCTTTCAGAGCTCCTCTCTCTTACTTTCTCTCTCAACGATCCGGGTAAGCGAGCGGGTAAGCGTTCGATCGAGCAAGGCTTGGCTTGGGTAGTCCAAATTCGCTCGAGTCGCCGCGCGGTCACGATCCCAATCGATCGGCCCATGACAAGTGGTATCAGAGCAAGAGAGAGATCCGTTCAAGAGATCAAGGAGCGCCAACTGTTCGAAGGAATGTTGAGCCAAGAAGCTGTCATGGTTGGAGAGACCGTGCAAGTCCAAGAGGACCGTGGTCGTGGAAAGAAAAGAGACGCCTCAAGGGACGTCGTAGCTGCGTTCGATGAAAGATCGCAAATGTTCGGAGCGCTGTGCAAGAACTCATGGAAGGTCTTGACGACGTGCGAGACTAGATCATGGAGGTTAACAGTTCACTCCGTGAGGACTTCACTTCATGCATCAACGAAGCTACCGCCCCATTACACGACAAGGACGAAGCCCTTGAAGCATCGATCGATGTGTTGAAGGAGCGCGTCCAAGTGGTCGAGGAAGAAGCTCCGCGTAGGGACGAGATCGAAGCCATGAAGGCTGAGATCCAAGAGCTCAAGACTGAGCTCGCCCTATGTAAACTAAGCATTACCAATGGTGCTGTGCCGAACCAAGCGGTGCCCAAAATCGAGGTACCAAAGCCGAAAGAATTCAAAGGCGAACGATCCGCCAAGGAGGTGGACAACTTCGTCTGGAGCATGGAGCAATACTTTGGCGCCATCAACATGCACGACGAGACGACCAAGGTACAAACCGCGTCCATGTTCTTGTCCGATACGGCAATGCTTTGGTGGCGCAACAGGTGTGACGAGGTTAGACGAGGCGCTAATCCCGTGTGCACATGGGACGACTTCGTACGAGAGTTCCGGGACTACTTTTTCCCCGAGTTTGCTCAACAAAAGGCCCGTAGCAAGCTCCATCGCCTCGAGCAAAGAGGCACGGTCCGAGAGTACGTGAAGGAGTTCACCGAGCTCAAACTCCAGATTCGCAACCTAAGCGAAGAGGAGGCTCTTGGAGCGTTCATGGATGGGTTGAAGCCATGGGCACTGCTCGAGTTGAAGCGGCGGGATGTGAGTAGCCTGGCGCGTGTGCTGAGCATAGCCGAGTCACTCGTCGACCTCACCAAGACCGAACCAAGAAGTCGACAAAGAGATTGGAGAACGGATCGACCTTGCGAGGATGAGGCTGGAAGAAACACTCCCTGGGTCGCGCATGAGTAAAGCGGCCGAGCCAAAGTATGGGGAGAAGGGTCTTCCAAGTCAGCCTTCCAAAAGGGTAGACCACCGACGGACTACGCGAGCAGGTTTGATCAACCCCCACCTTCTCCTTGTTTCATTTGCCAAGGTCCGCACTGGACCCAAAAGTGCCCGAAGAAGGGCCGAATCAATGCCCTCCTTGCCCTCGAAGAAGAAAAGGAGGAGTCCAAAGAAGATAAGCGGCAGATCCGGATTGGAGCTGTGAGGATGATCAACTCGGTCCAAGCCCGATCGCCGACCAAAGAAGAAATCGCTCCAAACACCGACATGTTCTTTGTGGAGGTCGAAGTGGGCGGCCGAACGCTTTATGCTTTGGTCGACACCGGCGCATCCAACATGTTCATGTCGACCGAGGTTGCGAAGACCTTGGGACTTCACGTGGAGCCATCCGAGAAGTCATACAAGCCCATCAATTCGGGTGACTTCCATGGCGTAGGATCAACACCCGACGTGGACGTCAAGATTGGCGGATGGAAGGGCCGAATGGTGTTCGAGGTAATCCCTCTTGACGACTATGATCTCATACTTGGCATGCAATTCTTCGAGAGTGTGGGAGCCATGATCGACATGAGGACGAAGTGCATGATGATCCTCGACAAAAAGTGCCCGTCGATGATCCCCATGATCAAAGGGGTGGTCGACACCAAGACCATCGCGTCGATTCGACGCCTCGACAAGAGCTCGAAGGCCGTCATGCGCATCAACAAGCTAACCAAGGTGAAGCCAAAGGCCAAGTTGGATCCTACTCCAACACATGCCATGCCCATCGAAGCACTCTTCCCCGAGGTTGAGTGTGCGCCGCGTGCTCTGTCCAAGCCGGAGACCAAGCCGCGAGCGTTCGACTTCATCATGGAAGGATGCGGCCCTTCATTCATGAGTGTTCGAGGGAAGAGAAACAAGAACAAGAAGGCTCGTGCCAAAGCCCGAAAGGCTGCCCGCCGAGCTGAGAGCGACGAGGACGTCGCTCAATTGAGTGGGGGAGAATATCACGGGCCAAAAGATGGACGACCCAAGAGGTTCCCCAGAGTCGACTCCAACTCGCCCGTGGACCTCCTGCTCTCCCTTGGATTCCCACCAAGTCTTCTCCCCGAATTGCAAGGGCGGGCGAAACTGTCATTGCACTAGATTACGGGAGTCTGTTCCTTTCATTTATGTCGGTAGATGGTAGCTCAATACTTATGTCGGTAGTTGAGGCGGTGCGATCTCGCCCGTCGGATAAAAAGAAGATCGATGGTTGTAAGCAGAGGCCCTCAACTATAAAAGGGGTGTCCTCCTTCATTTGTAATCACCCAACATTTCAGTAATATCAAAGCTTTTGCTTCCTTTCAGAGCTCCTCTCTCTTACTTTCTCTCTCAACGATCCGGGTAAGCGAGCGGGTAAGCGTTCGATCGAGCAAGGCTTGGCTTGGGTAGTCCAAATTTGCCCGAGTCGCCCGCGCGGTCACGATCCCAATCGATCGGCCCGTGACACTAAGGTGACATTTTACCACTTAGTTATATCCCTTTACTGCTCCCATTAAGAAATAAAACTGACTAATCCTAAGATAAAGGGATGAGGAATTCAACACCACTGTGCCCCCAATGATCCATGGGGTCCTTAAAACTCGAACGCCGTGAGACCACACAAAGCTGCGTACATACTTGTCTGGGGTCAAGTCCATGTCTATCATGTCTGTCAATCAATGGGCACGATATGTTCGGATCTATGCAAGACTTATCCGTAGGGAAGGAAGTTCTTCAGCTGGCCTGAAGCATTGTGTCCTGGATCAGTGCACGCAAAGTTCACCAGCTCTCCTGGTCAATTGTGGCGTTTAAGCCACTCGATTTTGTCTACGCCACTCATAAATATCTCACGGCTTTCATTTTCGGTGAACACACTCAGCTAAAGGGCAGGAGACTTGTGCGGCTTTGAATAGTCCAAGTATGCATTTTTGTTCATAAGCTTGATTAGCCGTCTCCAAAGTCGTCCCCCGTTTTCTTCCCATTCCGTTTGGTCCATCCATGATCCATCACCCAACAATGCTCCCATCATTTTCAAAAGCACCGTCTACGAACAAAAAGACGAGAACAGTACGCTTCCATCGGTCGATGCGAGGAAATCATTTTATTACCAATGAGTACAGAGTAAGAAAAAAAGTAATTGCAGTTACAGCTGTTAAACGAATGAATCAGATGAGGTCAAGTCGGATCATAAATGGTCTGACCCAATGATCTGAACCCAATTGACATATTAACCTGTCTATGACCCATACCGATTCAATTCATACCCAACTCATATCTCGACCCAATTATATTATAAAATACTTTCATTTTTAATTAAATATGGAAAAACAAAACTTGTTTATTATGATTTATATATATATATATATATATATATATATATTATCAAAACACTTACATACAATTACAAATTTAATGGATAACTTTTTATAATTATTTTTAAAATTGAAGCCCTATTTATTTCATGAAAAAATGTGGTATTTTTGAAAATGATAATATTTTCCGGTGATTGGTTGAAACTTGAAAATGAATTAAAATTTTTTTTTTCGCTTAGTATAGAAAATTTGCTTTGATTTTTTGTGCGCTCCTTTTAAGTATTTTTTATTTTTATTATTTTTTTCCTTCTCCCGATCGTTGGCCATGGCAATAAGCTAGCTTAAGCCTCGCCATAGGCCGAGAAGCCTCAAGCTTGCCCAATTCGGCGAGCCGAGGCTCGACCTTGCCAAATTCGACAAGATCAAGCTCGCCCCAACGTTGGCGAGCTAGGCTTGAGCCTCATCGACGAACTTGAGTCTCACTAGATTAGTGAGACTCAAGCCTCGACCTTACTCAATTGCTAGAGCTCAAGCTCGCCTAGGCAAGCTCAAGAGTTGCCAGATCAGCGAGGTTAGAGTCTCGCCAACACTAAGGCCGACGAGCCTTGAGCTCGCTAGTGCGATTAGCAACCGGGCAAGGGCTTGAAGCCCATGCCTGCCGCTGGTGAGGATGGGTAGTCGGAATTCGTAGGGGGAAATAAGTAAAAGAAAGAAAGAAATATAAAAAATAAAATAAAATGAAAAAATTATTAAATTTTGAAATTTTGAAAAAAAAAAAAGCAAACAAAATTTTTAAAAATGCTCAAGAGAATGATATATGTTAATAGGTTAGACTCAACTAATAACATTTAGAACTTACATGGGTTGTGAATGGGTTTAAAAACAAACCCATTCACAACCTATTTACAATCCATATATCATTAGACTTACATATAACCCAAACCCATTAACAACTTATTTATAAAAACTTAACTAACACATATATGACCCATCTCATTATAAATGGATTCAAAATGTGTTTTGACACCTCTAATCACGGTACAAAAAAAGATAGCGGAATTTATATGACACGCTCTCTTATTGGAGCAATCACTATTCATCGAGAACGCGTAACTAAATCAATCGATAAGAAAAGAAAAGAAAAAGATGGCCTCTTCATTTTGGCAGTGGAGGGATGCTCTGCTCTTTCCTGAAGAAGTTGTTGGGATCAACCGCAGTTTTCACTTTGACCAACCTCTCAAAATTGTCATTGAAGTACTTGACCCCATAGACTTGCCCTTCTTCGTAGATGTTCTTGCCATTGGTGCTAGTCCCAATGTCCAGGTCTCTGTAGTTCAAGTACGTACTCCTTGGGTTCTTCGACACAAATGGAGTAGTGCAATTGTACAGACTCCTGATTTGCGCCAAGTAATTCTTCTCCAGTGCCGGGTCATCCTCGCTCCAATTGATGGAGTACTGAATCTTGAACAGATTCCCAGCCCGGTGCGGGAACGGGGTTGCGGAAGCCGGGATCCCGTTCATCCGTCCCCCGTACGGATTGAACACGAGCCCCACTTTCCCCAGTTCGATCATCTTCTTCCAGAGCTGATCGAGATTAGCCATTGAGATCGGAGTTTGGACGTAGTCTGATTTCCTCTTGAGGAAGTCGGTGGGATAGTCTCGGCTCAGCAATGTCTCCAGGGCCGGGATGGTGCCTTCGTCGGAGCCGTCCCACCAGAGAACTGACTCGATCCAACTCAACTCCGTGCAATTCTCCTTCTTTAACCCCATTTCGGGTAACTCCTTGTCAGTAATTGCCAGGAGCTGATCTGAATTTCCTAGGAACAATGTAACCACGGAGGCCCTCAACGTTTTCTGTCCCTTTTGTGTCTTGGAAGTGACGGGCTGCAATAAAAGCCTCATGAATAGGCCGTAGTCAGTGCTCGGAGCCATGAATTGCCATTTGTACACGAGATCCGTTGCGTTCTGATCAAGCGTCTTTTCCACTCGATAGACTGTGACCTTCTCCGGGACTGGAACTAGCTTAATCTGATAAGCCAGAATGGCTCCGAAGCTCGCCCCACCTCCCCCGATGATCGCCCAGAACAAATCCTCTCCCATGGCTTTTCTATCGATAATCCGCCCTTGGACGTCCACCATCCTCGCGTCAAGGACGTTGTCGACCGACAGGCCATACTTCCGCAGCATGTTGCCATACCGGCCGCCGCTCAAGTGGCCTCCGACGCCAACCGTGCGACCAACACCTGCAGGGAAGCCGTGGACCTTGCTCTTCTCCCAAATCCGGTAGTACAACTCTCCCAGAGTCGCGCCAGCCTGGACCCACGCGGTCTCTTCCTGGATGTCCACCTCGATTGACCGGAGGTTGAACATATCGAGGATGAAGAACGCATCGTCGGAGACGTACGATATGCCCTCGTAATCGTGTCCGCCGCTGCGGATCTTCAGGTGCACGCCGAGGTCCTTGGAGCACAGGACGGCGGCCTGCACGTGGGACTCCCGCGTGGGCGTCACGATGACGAGCGGCTTTGGCGTCGAGGACGAATTGAAGCGGCGGTTACGGATGTAGGACACGAGGACGCTGGCGAAAGAGGAGTTGGCCTGCGAGTAGACGATGTCGGAGATCTGATCGGACGGTTGACTGCAGTGGGTGAGGCATTGGAGGAAGGTGTCGTACACTGAGTTTGAGGCTGCCCATGACGGAGAGAGATGGAGAGAAACGAGGATGGAGAGGAGAGCAAAGAGAGCAGAAAGAGAGGATAATGGCTTCATCCCTGCGTGCTTTCTGTAAAACTTCCTTCTTTGTGTGGTTTGCGACGGAGGGTCTGTATATATATTACCCGATTAGTTAAACCAGACTGTCATCAACCATTTTAGAAAGAAAAATCCTTAGTAGAATTACCTTACTTAACAGGTGAACAAGTTTGTACTAAAATTAGAGATGAATATAATGGCCAAATTTTCCTACAGAAAATTAATATCACATGTCTAAAAGAAAGTAATGCAAGTGTATAACACAATTGAGCACTTACTGTCTTTGTTAATTTTTCTTTTTGGTCTTTATTTGAGCTATGATGTTGAGATCTACAATTTATAAGGTTTTGATTTTCCTTTTCCCGATCTGGGAGGACAGTCTCCTTTGCATTTCTTATTTGTTGGTTCAATGTAGGAACGATTAATTGGGAACAGAAATTAGCTAATTCTTTCTTTGTGATTGACATAAACAAACACACACACACACACACACACACACACCAACACACATATATATTTGCTTTTGGGTAGCCTACCTTTTGCGAGGAAAGTTCAAAGTAAATTGCTTCTTTGGGAAGAATTTTATTTGCCATTTAGCCATCATCAGTGCAATTTGTATAAATTGCCTATTGAGAGATCTTTAAGTGTTCTCTCTTGACATCATGGGATGGTCCACCCACTGGCCTGCAGTAAAAATCCACACCTTTCCTTCCCTTCTTCAAATTTATCCCTACCTTTATCAAAATTAATTCTTTTGAGTTTATATTAAATTTATCTCCCTTATATAAACTATAAGATTAGCTACCCTTTTGCCTCCTTCTTCCTTTTTTTAGCATTATGTATTTACAAGGTCCTATTAAGACCATATTTCTTTTTAAAACCTAGACTTTATTTTTCATATACCAAACTAATTCAAAATATTATACAATAAAATATTATACAATAAAAATTGATGGTAGTAATCTCCCATTTGAAAGATAAAAGATAAAAGATAAAAAAAAAAAAAAAAAAAGGAGTGAGAAAAAATCATACGAAAAACAAAAAGAAGTTGGGGCAAAGGACGAATCTAAAGGGATATTCCCTCTCTGGAATGTTTCTAAAGGATTTGGGATAAATCGACACAAATTTGAAAGGTTGGGCATTGTTATGATAGGAATAAAAAAATTAAAATCACTCAAAAAGGCTGAGACTTATTTTATCATTTGCCTCTACCCAATTGACCATGTTGTTGAAACCCTTTTTAGTAAAAAAAAATAAATTCACGCTTGAGGTGAGATCCTACGAGTAGATCTATCAAACAAGTAAGTCAAGTTAGGTTTGGATCTCATCATAAATGGTTCGACCAAATTGACCCATTTATCCTGTTTATAACTCATTTATCATAATACAAAATTCTTGACCTATGCCAAGCCTACCAATTTACAACCCATATCCGATTCATTTAATTAAAGCTAAAAAAGCTTATTTTTTATGATTTTTTTAAATGATATTGCTAAAGCGCAATATATAAATATATATATATATATATATATATATATATATTTAAAAAGCCTCCATTTGTTCAAGAAAATTACAATATTTTTTTTTGTTTTTGCTTGAAATTTGAAAATAAATTAGAAAATATTTTCCACTGTTTTTATGAAAAGTCTGATTAAATTTTTCTCCACGCACTCCTTTTAATATTTTTTATTTAAAAAATCCAAATCCAAATCCAAATTTTAATTTTAATTTTTATTCTTTTTCTTTTTAAAAAAAAAAAATAGGACATTTGTTTTTTTTTTTTTTTCTTTCTTGTTTTCTTCTTTGGCTAGTTGCCGCCATGGCAATGGCTGATAACTAGCCAAAGGGAGCTAGAGCTTGCTCAATTCTAGTGAGCCAAGCTGGGCAAGCTCAACCTTGCCAATCTAGCAACCGAGCTCATCTCTTGCCTAGCCAATCGCTAGGAATTGCCATGATGACCACCAACTTAGGAAGATGCAAGAAGAAAGAAAAGGAAGGAAAGGAAAAAAAGAAAACAAAAAAGAAAATATAAAAAGTAAATTATAATTTAAATTTTTATTGAAAAAAATTTATAAGGCTAAATAGGCAAGAGAGTGTGTGAGCCTTGGGTTGGAAATGGGTTCTAAGGGTGCGTTTGGTTTAGCATTCCCAAGAGGCTTTCAGCCTTCAAAACCTCTTGGGGAAATCTTTGGGTGATTGGCAATCATTTTGAAGTAACTTTTAAATGAAAGTCAGCATTAGGAAAGCTAAAAACCCAATACTAGTAGAAACTAGTTTTGAGCTTTCAGCATAAGTCCAACCCTTTTAGACCTATTTATTTTAGGCTTTCAATATTTAAACTAATTTAAGTATACCTTTCAAGATTTAAGTGACCAATTTATGACCCATTTATGTTTAGATGGGTCATCTATGGGTCTAAAACCCATTTTAAGGCTCCGTTTGGTAACTTGTCAAATAATAACAATTTTTATTCTTTCATTCTCAGAAGTAGATTTGGAATAGAAATTCGTTTGGTAAAAGTTTTGTTCCCAAGAACAAATTTCTACTTTTTTGTTAAAAAAAAGTAGATTTGGAACAGAATCAAGAAGTAAAAAAATGTTAATTCTTTGTTTCCGGGAACAATTCTAGGGCCGGGATAGTGCCTTCATTGAAGCCGTCCCACTAGAGAACTAATTCGATCCAACTCATCTCAGTGCAATTCCCCTTCTTTAACCCCATTTCAGGTAACTCCTCCACAGTAAGTGCCAGGAGCTGATCTGAATTTCCTAGGAACAATGCAACCACAGATGCCCTCAACGTTTTGTGTACCTTTTGGGTCTTGGAAGTGACTAGCTGCAATACAAGCCTCATGAATAGGCCGTGGTCAGTGGTCGGAGCCACGAATTGCCATTTGTACACGAGATCAGTCGCGTTCTGATCGAGCGTCTTTTCCACCCGAAAGACTGTGACCTTCTCCGGGACTGGAACTAGCTTAATCTGATAAGCCAGAATGACGCCAAGGCTTGCCCCACCTCCCCCAGTGATGGCCCAGAACAAATCCTCTCCCATGGCCTTTCTATCAAGAGTCCGCCCCTGGATTTCCACCATCTTAGCGTCAAGGGCGTTGTCAACCGACAGGCCGTACTTCCGCAGCATGTTGCCGTACCCAGCACCGCTCAAGTGACCTCCGACACGACCGTGGCACAAACACCAGCAAGCCATGCATCTTGCTCTTCTCCCAAATCCGGTAGTATAACTCTCCTAGAGTCGCACCGGCCTGGACCCATGCGGTCTCCTCCTTGATGTCCACGTCGATTGACCGGAGGTTGAACATGTCAAGGATGAGGAAGGCATGGTCGGAGACGTACGATATGCCCTCGAAATCGTGGCCACCGCTGCCGATTTTTAGGTGCATGCCGAGGTCCTCGGAGCACAGGACGGCAGCCTGCACGTGGGACTCCCGTGTGGGCGTCCGATGACGAGCGGCTTCGGCCTTGACAACAAGTTGAAGCAGCCGTTACGGATATGATTCTTTTGGCAGATAAACGACGATTTAAACACGGAGGCAACATACCGGGAAGAGGCCGCATAACCTCTGAACCGGTGGAGAGAAATTGACAGTATCTCTCGATTATGCACGCTCAGCTAATCATTTGAAAAGCAAAGACCAAAACTTTGGTATTGCATCAGCAATTCCGCTACAATTGTATCGAACGGTAGTTTTTCTCCAAGAATGCACCATGCACGCCACTTCCTAGCCTGCAGCTATATGAACTAACAAACTCAACGCCTAAAAATCGGAACTAGGACCAGATTCAAGATTTATACCATGCTGAAAATGTAAAAGAAAACGACCTTCAATTGCAGATTAGGACAAGAAGTGATTTGTTTATACCAGGACAACCTCATTGATGAAGGTCATGATGCTTTGGAAAGGCAAATCGACAACTCATGGTCTGGGATGGCAAAAGATCCAAGGACCAGAGCTTTGTCCTCCTCTGCTCAGTGTTATGTCGAGAGACTAGGACCATGGTGACGGGGAGAGAGAGAACCAAGTCGATGGAGAGAGAACAGAAAGCAATGTATCGTACATACAAAAAATCGCACCAAAAATCTTAGTTTTTTATCTTTTTGGTCGTGGGATACCAAACTTTTTTTTGTCTATTCAATAATTCCCTACATCTACCACCCAAAAGTACATTTCATTAGACTTCCACTAATGACGACCGTTAAAAATCTATTGTCAGCGTTCGTGAATACCGTCAAGCAAACCAATCCGACGTAACAAGGGATGCACATTGTCGCACTAAACAAGAGCATAGTCACATCGGATCTATTAGCCTAACATTGTCCACGCAAACTGTCACAGAGAATTTTTAACTGTTACATTGACGGAGGTCTAATGGAAGGTATTAATGGGTCATTGATATAAATTTAAAGTATCAATGAAATGAAAATAAGCTTTGAAGATATGGGTCTCACAACAAAAAATTTTAATGACTATCTATCGCGACCTCCTTTTTTTTTTTTGCCCGCAGTCGGGTACAAGTGCCTAAAGAGACTAATGGCTCGGCTGAAATTAGTTATTCCCGGACTCTCCCAAGTCCACCAATTCACGACTTTAATAGTCTGAATTTTTAACCTATAAATCAAATTTTAAAATGGAGTCGCCACTAATCGATTTGGGGTGGGTTGATTAGAAACCCAAGTGAAGTATCGGGAAAAATACTCACTCTGCGCAACCGAGAAATTAGGATCGAAGACTTGATTACACTAGTTAATCACTAATGCCCTTTCGCACCTAATCTTGTTTAAACCCTAAGGCTTTTTGGATTTTTGAGGGATTTTCCATGCATTTTTGGGAGGAAAAACATTTTTGAGTATTTTTCTAATTTTTTGGATATAAAAGGGATTTTTTTTTACCTTTTTTGGTATTTTTGGAAAAATACAAGTCTTTTTGGCTTTTTCATGCATTTTTGGTTTTTTTGGATTTTTGGCATTTTTTGGAAAATATGAAATATTTTTTATTTTTTGATTTTTTTGGAAAATAAAATATTTTTTAATTCAATATTTTTGGAAAATAAATTATTTTTGATTTTTCTCGATTTTTTGGAAAATAAAAAAAAATTAACATTTTTAAAATATTTTTTTGAAAATAAAACATTTTTGATTTTTTTGAAATAAAATATTTATTTTTTTATTTATTAGAATATTATTTTATATTAAAATAAAAAATAAAATTGACCTAGGTCGGATCTGCGAGTTGGGTCCAACCCGGGCCGGCGACCCGAACGAGGACGCAGGCCCAACTTGGATTTTTTTAGTCTTTTTTTCTTTTTCTTTTTTTATTGAAACGGCATCATGGCCATGCGTTCAGGGACACCCAGCCCGACCCGACAACTCGGCCCCGCGACCCGCTCCAACTGCCCCAAATCGCTCAAAACCCTACCCGGTTCCTAGCCCGGGTCAGACTTGGAAAATCGAGGGTTCTCGATTTGCAACGCCGAGGGAGGGGGGGAACGAAGCATCACCGGGGCAATGGTGATGACAACTGCGACGGTGATGATGGCGACGGTGGCAACAGTGGTGACGGTGATGACGATGACCCTTATTACCTGTGGCGAGGTGGCGGCAAGCGACAGAGACGGCGACGATGTTAGAGGGTGCGTGACGCGGCTCTGCAGGGTCTCGGCTTCCGTCGGACAATGTTGGAGGACGATGACGAACACGACGGCTAACTAGGGCTTCGACGTGGGCGGTCGACAATGTTGGAGATGGCGGTGGTGACACGGTTGCGCTAGCGACAAAAAATCCTAGATCTAGTCAGATCTGGGCCTTCACCGACCCTCCTCGTCATTGCGCTCCCCCCTCTTCCAGAACTCCTTCACCTCCTTCGGCCTCACTTCTCCCTCACTCTGGTTAGATCCGAGCCTCCACCGGCCAAATCTGACCTCCTCAGACTCGCTCGCCAGCGGCCTTCCCCAAAGTCTCTCAGTGGGAGGTTGGCCGAGTTCGTGACCCGATTTCTCTCTCGCTTGCTCTTTGATTCCTCCCCCGAAGTCTCTCAGTGGGAAGATCTCGGAGCTCGCTCCTCCTCCTCGACGACGGAAGTGCTCTGCTATTTATAGGCGAGGAGGTCCGATCAACGGAGCTTCGACCGCCGGTCTCCTTCACGCGCCGAGCGGTTCTCCTCGGCTGAACCGACCTCCCATCCGAGCTTATCCAGCGAAGCGTTCTCGGCATTGATGGCGCTTGAAATCTTATCCTCTCCGGCTGACGTCGGCCTACTCCCCTTAGCCGTAGGCCGTCCTTCGCATGCATCGCCGGCCACCGCACGTGAGATGCAGGCGATTGAGGAAGAAGAAGATAGGAGGAAGAAGAAGAGAGAAAGGGACTGGGCTCGCGAGAGAGAAAAAGAGGGGAGGGGTTGGGCTCGAAGGCCCAGCCCCAATGGGCTGCTTTTTTGCTTCTTTTCTTTTGTTTGTTTTTGTTTTTTTGTTCATTATTCCGAAAAAAAAAAAAAAGACAAAATAAAATAAAATAAAATAAACCTAATTTAAAATTGAGGTGTCAACACTATTCCTCATAGATAAAGTAGCTTGGTAGTGAGAGGTTGACACAAAAAAAAAAAAAAAAAAAAATGGATGTGTTGACACCCAAAGTTGCCCATATCATCATATGCTGGTCAGGAGGATAGAGGTAGTAACAAATCATGTGTTGGTCAGAGGACGAGCAAAACAAGTCAAGATGCATCAAGACGTTTGACCGATTATCGATGGGCCTATGAATGAAAGCATATGGTTTGACGGTAAAGAAAGGAATTATCACATGTCCAGGTATCAGAATAATATCATGGGTACATAATTCAATTAGTATTGACATTGAAATTTGAGTGGGAATCATCGGATGTGCAAAAGACCCTGCAAAGTTAAGAAACAGTTTTTGCTCGGTGACTAAGCCATGCAACCGCTATTGACGAAACAGGAGCAATACGGCATGATCAAAGCAGTTGTGAAGGAAAGTAGGAAGATAGAGGAACGTGTGAAAAGATCATGGATGGTTACCAAGGAAGGACTAAACATTCAACGGTTACCAAATTGTTTTATAAATACCGTAAGCCATCCAACAAGGAGCCCCCTTGGGAACAACACATCAAATTCCTTTACTTTATATTTATTTTATTGCATTTTAGTTTCATAATTGTAGTTTCCAGATTCCCATTGTTGACTAGATTCCAAGGAGTATATGCATTTCAGTGTAGTTTCATTTATTAAATTCCGGTGTTGTATTATGAGCTCAGTGTTGTTGATTAAATTTTGGTATTGCATTTCTATCCAAGAGGCATTGATGTGGATTAAATTCCAACTTTGCACTGAACTATCCCTAAGTTGTGTTATTGATTAAATTTCGGCATAATTGAGAACCAGAGGTGGAAGTTAGCAAATGATCAACTACCAGTGTTGTAATGCAAAGATTGGAAATAATATTTGCATTTTGATATCCTTTGTTCAGATTTAGCATGGAAATTGAGTCTCCTCTACTAGAAACTTAAACATATTATTCGGTGAAAGATATTTGTTGCAGGAACAAACCTAGCAAAATAGGATGAATTTGAAAAGTGATTACTTAAATAATTTCAATGACTTAATTCGCCAAAAAATTGACATGGCTTGCCAAAGTCAATTGAATGGACCCTTTTAAAAGTTTTGAAACTAAAATAATCGTTCGTAAATTTTTTACACTAAATTGATCAATTATGAAATTGTTGCTCAAATTTTTAAAATTAGAAGATGGACAGACAAAATCAAATATTATAACTTTGCCACTATCTTTTTCTGTGAGACTCAAAAGCCAAATCATGGATTAAACATTCTCTTTTTAAAAAAAAAAAATTGTTTAAAATCACAAAGATCTATATACTTTCTCAAAAAATATATGTAGTAATTAAAACCTTCTACATCTCTCGTAAGTTCACATTTATATCTTTTTTATACTTGATTTATTTTGAGATTCAACAACAAGCTTAGAGCCTCGTAGAAATGGACAACTTCTCTTTGATCAATTGTGAACATCAATGCAAAGGAACGTTTTCTCAACTGTTGAGACCTGACCCCCTCAAGTCCCTCAGATGGGGAGGAAAAGGTTGGGTTTATGGTACTTGATCATGAGAGTTCTCTCACAATTCGCGTCTCAAAAGACGTCTTCACCTCGTCTTTCGAGATGAACCCTTATGAGCTTGCTCATTCACGGTTGTGAGCTCTCCCAAAATTATACCTCACATGCCAACAGAAGGTGTCATGATTTGTACTCACACAGGTGACACACCTCGAAAGAGAAGGTTGGGTGCGAATATCGAATTTTGGAGTATTTTTATCATGATAGTCTCGACTGTAATCTTCAAGTATACTAAATTATGGTGAGTCTCGTCGAGACCCATACTCCTCACAACGGGTTTAATTTATTATTTATTTTTTAGAACAACCTATAAAAGATAGGAGTCGCCACTAACCTCATTTTTGTGAGGGTCTTAAAACTCAAACAAAGCTGCGTACATACTTGTCTAGATCTGATTCCACCATGATCGGGTCTATGATGGCCGTTAAAAATATGGGCGGCACTTGTGATTCTCATTTCTCACATGATCAATGGCCATGATATGTTCGGATCCGTCCAATACTTATCCATAGGAAAGGAATTCTTCTGCTGGCCTGGACCGACGCAAGTCTGGTCCTGGATTTCTACACGCAAAGTTCACCGACTCGCCTGGTCAATTGTGGCGTTTAAACCACCCATTTTTATCACCGTCGCTCGTAAATATCCCATGGCTTTTCTTTTATGGGGAACCCACCTAATTAAAGTGGAAGAGACTTGTGTGACTTAGAATAGTCCAACCATGCATTTCTTTTCATAGCTTGGTTAGCCGACATCAAAGCTGTCCCACCCCCTTCCGTGTGGTCCATCCATGATCCAACACGCTGGCAATGTCAGAAGCACTGTTTCCCAACAAAATGACGAGAAAGAAACAGTACGCTAATGTCGGCCGTTGTAAAGAAATCATTTCATTACTTATAAGTATAGAGTAAAGAAAAAGTATTTCGCTGTTACATATGATTGCGGAATTACTATGGCATATTATCTTATTGGAGCAATCACTATTCATCAAGAACTTCTAACCAAATCAATCGAAATGACAAAAAACAAAAAGAAAAAGGGATTGCCTCTTTATTTTGGCAGAGGAGGGATGCTCTGCTCGTTCCTGAAGAAGTTGCTGGGATCAATCGCAGTTTTCACTTTGACCAACCTCTCGAAATTGTCACTGAAGTACTTGACCCCGTAGACTTGCCCTTCTTCGAAGCTGTTCTTGCCACTGGTGCTAGTCCCAATGTCCAGGTCTCTGTAGTTCAAGTACGTACTCCTTGGGTTCTTCGACACAAATGGAGTAGTGTAATTGTACAGACTCCTGATTTGCGCCAAGTAATTCTTCTCCAGTTCCGGATCATCCTCGCTCCAATTGATGGAGTACTGAATCTTGAACAGATTCCCAGCCCGGTGCGGGAACGGGGTTGCGGACGCCGGGATCTCGCTCATCCGTCCCCCGTACGGATTGAACACGAGCCCCACTTTCCCCAGTTCGATCATCTTCTTCCAGAGCTGATCGAGATTAGCCTTTGAGATTGGAGTTTGGACGTAGTCTGATTTCCTCTTGAGGAAGTTGGTGGAATCGTCTCGGCTCAGCAAGGTCTCCAGGGCCGGGATGGTGCCTTCGTCGAAGCCGTCCCACCAGAGAACTGACTCGATCCAACTCAACTCCGTGCAATTCTCCTTCTTTAACCCCATTTCGGGTAACTCCTTGTCAGTAATTGCCAGGAGCTGATCTGAACTTCCTAGGAACAATGTAACCACAGTGGCCCTCAACGTTTTCTGTCCCTTTTGGGTCTGGGAAGTGACTGGCTGCAATAAAAGCCTCATGAATAGGCCGTGGTCAGTTCTCGGAGCCACGAATTGCCATTTGTACACGAGATCTGTTGCGTTCTGATCGAGCGTCTTTTCCACCCGAAAGACTGTGACCTTCTCCGGGACTGGAACTAGCTTAATCTGATAAGCAAGAATGACTCCGAAGCTCGCCCCACCTCCCCCGATGATCGCCCAGAACAAATCCTCTCCCATGGCTTTTCTATCGAGAATCCGCCCTCGGACGTCCACCATCCTCGCGTCAAGGACGTTGTCGACCGACAGGCCGTACTTCCGCAGCATGTTGCCATACCCGGCGCCGCTAAAGTGGCCTCCAACGCCGACCGTGGGACAAACACCAGCAGGGAAGCCGTGGAGCTTGCTCTTCTCCCAAATCCGGTAGTACAACTCTCCCAAAGTCGCGCCAGCCTGGACCCACGCGGTCTCTTTCTGGATGTTGACGTTGATTGACCGGAGGTTGAACATGTCGAGGATGAAGAACGCATCGTCGGAAACGTACGATATGCCCTCATAATCGTGTCCGCCACTGCGGATCTTCAGGTGGATGCCGAGGTCCTTGGAGCACAGGACGGCGGCCTGCACGTGGGACTCCTGCTTGGGCGTCACGATGACGAGCGGCTTCGGCGTCGACGACGAGTTGAAGCGGCGGTTACGGATGTAGGACACGAGGACGTTGGCGAAAGAGGAGTTGGCCCGTGAGTAGACGATGTCGGAGATGTGGTCGGACGGCTGTGTGCGGTGGGTGAGGCACTGGAGGAAGGTGTCGTACACGGAGTCCGAGGCTGCCCATGAAGGAGAGAGATGGAGCGAAACGAGGATGAAGAGGAGAGCAGAGAGGGCAGAAAGAGAGGGTAATGGTTTCATTCCGGTGCTATCTGTCTGTGAAACCTCCTTTTTTTTTTGTGGTTTGTGATGGAGATGTGGTCGGACGGCTGTGTGCGGGAGTGCGTGCTTGTATATAAATATATAAATACCTTCTTGGGTGCCTAACTTTTGCGAGGAAGAATTTTCCCTGCCATTTGGCCATCGTCGTTGCAATTCATATAAATTGCCTAGTGGAGAGATTTTGATGTGTTCTCTCTTATCATCACGTGATGGTCCACCCACTGGCCAAATTGCAGCAAAGATCCACCCCGTTTCTTCCACTTCTCAATTTTATCCCTACCCTTTTAGGTTATTGAAGTTAATTCTTATGAGTTCATAATAAATTTATCTCCCTTCCATAAACTATAAGACTACATTTGGTTATTTAAATTTTCAATCAGAATAGGATTGAATTAGATAAGATGTGAAATTTAAAGATTTTGCTATATCCTATTTTATTCATTGCTTGATGAATCACATTAATAAAGCCATTATTTGGTATTAACGGTGTATCATTGCAAATAAACCTAAAATTTGCACAAACCAAGATAGTAAGAATCCCTCATGACACTTTTACTTGCTTTATTTTTTTTTTCTCTTTTTATTTTTATT
This sequence comes from Eucalyptus sideroxylon, assembly GCA_014182405.2. Taxonomy (NCBI): domain Eukaryota; kingdom Viridiplantae; phylum Streptophyta; class Magnoliopsida; order Myrtales; family Myrtaceae; genus Eucalyptus; species Eucalyptus sideroxylon. The sequence goes on along the minus strand of CM024551.2, from coordinate 17,970,389 downwards.
TCCTTTTTCCCTTCCATCATTTTTTAATAAAATTTTATTAAATAGTAAATTATACTAATATGCCTAAAATACTAAGATATCTAAAATATGTAATAAATATAAATACTAAATATATCTCTATATTTTGAATTTATATTATAACATAGAAATAAATTCAATATATAAATAAAAATAAGATTAAATAAACAAAAAAATTTGCTATTTTTCAAAAAATTTGACTTTTTTCTATTAGAATCCAAATATTACTTAAAATATTATTTTAATTTTATTAATTTAAGAATTTTTTTATTCAAAAAATAACTTTAATGTTATGGAGATTAAAAAACTATACATCTTTATCTCACCTCTTCTATGTGATAATTTTATCCCGGCTATATTTATCTTATCTTGAATTTTTTCGTGATTGCTAAATGTCATATAAGATTAACCAACCCTTTTGCTTTTTTAGCATTATGTGCTATTTACAAGATTCCTATTAAGGCCATACTTTATTTAGGAAAGCCCAATTTTCATTATACATATACCAAAATAATCCAAAATATTATATAAATAGAAATTGCTGGTGGTAATCTCTGATCTAAAAGATAAAATAAATAAATAAATAAATAAATAAGGAGTAACAAAAAATCACTCTCAGGACAAAATTGAAATTCAAGGACAAAATATTCCCTCTCTAGTATGGTGCGAAAGGATTTGGGATAATATGACACAAATTAGAAAATTTGAGCATTGTTATAATAGAATTAAATTATCAGGATAAAATTAAAATGACTCGGAAAGTTGGAGATTTATTTGTCATTTTCCCTCCGCCCATTGACCACAAAAGCGTCTCCGGCCAAAAAGAAAATTGACCACAAACCGTCCAGTGTTATTGAAACTCATTTTTAGGAAAATAGCAAAAACATTGATTCTTGCTTGTGGTGCAATCCTGCGGGTCTACTTTGAAATTTCTCAAGTATATCGACCACAAGACAAATTTACTCAATAAACAGGTTTAAAAAAGGAGCAATGTGTTTGGTTTTTAATTTGAGTGTCTAGATAAATCCTTGCATTTATGCTGGCAGTATATATATATATATAAGGAGCAATAATTTTGGTTTTTAATTTGAGTGTCTAGATAAATCCTTGGATTTATGTTGGCAGTATATGTGCGTCTCTCTCTCTCTCTCTCTCTCTCTATATATATATATATATATATATATCCGTACAACACGGATTTGACCATGAGAATGCTGACCATGCCTGCAGATTCTGATCCTCTAACTGGATATAAATAAATAAATATATATATATATATATATATATATCCGTACAACACGGATTTGACCAAGAGAATGCTGACCATATTCTGATCCTCTAACTGGATCGGGTGCCTTTCCCGTTTTGTCATCTTATAACGATGGGCGGATGGGCTTCCCATACTTTCCCATACTAAAATATTAGTCAAATAAATTGACCGATTGATGGGGCCAAAATATCTTGCCATAGTGGTTGATTTTGGTGACTTTTCCATGTTTACCATAAGTTATAATAGTCAACTTGACTCGGTTTGTCTGAATTTACCTTTTTTCTTGTGTTTGTTCACCTAATTTAAATATGGCACTCCGTACATTATGACTTTTTTAAAATTCAAAACTATTGAAACTTTCATAACCTCCAAATATTAATGTTTAAAATCGCATGAAATTTTTTAAAATTTAAGTAATAATTTATATTTTTGTGGAAAAGTGAAAAATATGTTATTTGCCACTGTTGCTTAAATGTAAACAGAACCTTAGGCATAGTTTTCTCTGGAGAAAAATCTCCAGCTGAAGTTTCTTGGTATATGGCCTTTCATCCAGCTGAAGTTTCTTGGTATATGACCTTTCATAATTGGAGATATTTGCTCAAATTCGTTATCATACATGTCCTTTTGTTTTCATATGAGGACTCGCTAAGCAGAGGATTATGGCACAAAACAAATAAAATAAAATTCTCACCGCATCTAGAAAAGGTGGACGGAGAAATTGTGTGAATGTCTACATTCACTGCAATTCAGTCGTCCATCATGTGAACGCAACTTCTGCGGCGTCAAAGTTTGGTTTGTGTCTTGAACACGACCTCTCGAGAATTTATATCAAGCATTTACTACACCATATGAAAAAACATTTTGACTTTAGCACGTCGAGCCTGCAGTGGAAAATTTGTCAATCTTGGATCTTAGATTCTAAATGAATTAGTAACTGACTATATAGCCGAGATGACAAATTGCAAAAAATAATTCTTTCCAGGAGCTTAGTTTTAATAAGCTCTTCAATTTCGATGTGAGATCACTATCAAATGATTCGATGGATCATGTGCCTTCATCATTGAAAATGTAGCAACTATAAACTACAACTCAAAATTGAAATTCCAATTCAACCGAGTGAAAATTTATAGAGGTCAATGATTTTTTCACCCGTACTTTCTAATTGATGAGAACACTCACAACTAAATGAGAAAATTCCAAAGAATGACTTGAAGTGCTCTCATTTTCTCAAATAATATCTTGAAGTGGGCATTATTTTGAATAAGAGTCTAAAGTGCTATCATTTTTCTCACATAAAAACCCAAAGTAAACCTTGTTACAAATAAGAGTCTGAAGTGATCATATCAATTTCAAATAAATGCCTTAACTCATTATTTGATCAAGGGAATTTTGTCTTTTAATTTTTGTCTTTTTTTTTCCAAAAAAACTGTATATATATATCACAAAGAATAGAACAAAGACAAGAGGGAGGGCTCCCTCCTGCATATGGCTACTGCCCCATCATTGATGGAGCAATAGGGATGGCCGGCGGGGTCACTAGCACCTGACCGAGGGCCAGCAACCAAAGTGAAGGAGAGGGTTGCTACCCTCTGTTGCCTCTAGCGAGGGCTTGTTGGCCATCACCTTTGATTAGCAAAGGTCGTCGATCCTTACCCAATTGCTGGCAACCCTATTGGCTAGCACCAGTGCCACCACCCCACTAATAATGGGGTAGCGGCTATAGGTGGCAAGAGCCCCTCGCACCTCTTTTTTTATTTTTATTTTTGTAAGTTTTTTGAATTTTTGATCCAATTTAATTTAAATTTAAATTATATTTTAACGAAAATATCTCTAATCGGTTGGAATTTTTGCCAAACAGTGAGTTGGTGAGGCTAAGCCTTTATGTGAAATAAACATAACCACTTTAAATTTTTCTTTGAGACTAATATGATTACTTCAAACTCTTATTTGAAATAAGGTCCATTTCAAGTTCTTATTTGAGAAAATGAGTGCACTTCGAGCCTTTATTTGAAATTTTCATCAACTAAATTTAATTAAGTTTGCTTATAGGTAACTTTATAATCTTGTGATCAACCAATTAGAGATATTGTTGGAGAGATAAAGGAAAATCTAATTATAAATGTTTTATGGAGAAAGTAACTAGCTCCTCGAATCTCATCAGTTGATCTTTCTAGTTTGGATGGCGACTTCTTAATGAGGCAAATGAAGATGAAGCTAATCCTGAAAGCAAAATCAAATCAATCCTCTGATGGAGCACATGACAGCTTCTTATACATTTGATATGGAAAGTATACGGAAAACGTGGTGGGGAGACGATAATTTGAGGGCATTTAAACCCTTCTTTAAATAGCGTTAAAAATTGCGGGTCATATTTAATTAGGCGAGGTAATTGTCTCAATTTAATTGCTATGCATTAGTTAACCATGAAAGGACATCATTTTTCTTACTAAAAATATTCACTTGATGTTTTTTGATAACTTATTCGCAAATATGTAATTCATTTCAACTTGAAAGATTTACATCATAATCAAGAGCAACAAATAAACATCCATAGAAATTTTATAATCATATTTTATGGGTCAAAATAGACACATTGAAGCTGACCAACGTGTTGAGCTAAGTAAGCATAAAATTCAGAGAGCTGTATCTATGCATGGAAAAGTCATCTCACCACGTGATGATGAACAAGACAACCTATAATACAGAGGAGACGGTGCACTTTGGATTTCATCTAAAAGCCAATTGTTTTGTTTAATATGTACCAAAATAAAAGCACTCAAAGAAACGACAAAATTAGTTGGTCTAATAATAAAGGGATCATCCACGATTTTTCAATTCAAGTTGTAATAAAATATCTAAACTGTTCATGTTGCGTTATTTAATTATGACATATTATATGTGAAAAAGCTTTATAACCACCACTATTTCGGTGGAATTCTAGTAATGAACTCGCTATTTTTAAATATGCAAAGTGGTCCTAAGTCGAATATTTCGTAATCATTAAGAACCCTTACATAATGGTCCAGAGGCTCGATAGCAGCACATCTTCCGACCCTTTAATTATCCAAGAAATCCATACAAGGATTCAAGGAGAGGTGGTGAGTCGTGATGGCGTTAGAATGTGAAATCTTTTGGGCGCCACCTCTTGTACTCGGGCGGCATCTGGAGCTTGAACATTTAGCATTGAAACACGAGTAGAACTTGCGGGCCCCCATGGACTTGCAATCAGAATTGCGAGGTGGCAGATCATAGACCGTGTCAGCTAAGGAAGAAGCTGAATTGTCTGACACCAAAAGAAAAGAAAATTAAAAACTCGGAAGGACCAAGTGGCATCCGTCCTTCCTTATATGCCATTTCACCTAGATTCCGACTTTTCTAAACTATCATTTTTAAACTGGGATGCGAGCTTTCTAATGAACGTAGTTTCATGGCCATCGGACGGAAAAAATAATAATAATGTCACGGAAAAATTCAAATTTATATATTTAAAATTACCTTCCTTATATGCCATTTCACCTAGATTCTGACTTTTCTAAACTATCATTTTTAAACTGGGATGCGAGCTTTCTAACGAACGTAGTTTCATGGCCGTCGAACGGAAAAAAAATAATAATAATGTCACGGAAAAATTCAAATTTATATATTTAAAATAAATTAATTTTAAATTAATTTTTTTCACTATTAAAAATATTTAATTAATACCTCCGTAATAAGTTTATTCAAAATTAATTTTTTATCATAAAAAATTTCAAATTAATATATTCATGTTACGATATTTTTTAAAAAAATTACAAAAAATATAAAGAGTTGGAATTAGTCATGATTAAAGAATCTATATTTCAATAGAGATAGTAGAAATGTTTGGATTGTACATGTCTACCGTGGAGTTGCGGGGTTTTCTTTCTTTTTCTTGTCCTTTTTGTTGAACTCAATGTTATAAGTGTTAATTTTCGTTGTTTGACCGAAAGAACATAAAAAAAAGTAATAAATTTTCACTTTTGACGTCATTGGATGCGCATGGACCGACGTGGGGCACAACACGGCTAGGACTTTTGGGCCTAATTTTCCGCAACTTCAACTTTCTAGACGGCAGAGGTTAGCTATTTCCTTTATATATATAGGGACTCTACCGTGGCCACTCGTTTTCGGTCAACTTTTGCGACAAGTGTATGCAGATTGAGGATGAACCACCCTTAAACATGATAAAATATTAGGTGGTGCTGGAGTATCAAATCAACGTGCTCTCGGGCAATCAGAAAGTCTCATGGCTTGTGCTCCGCGTAAGCGAGTGGTCCCTATTGCTGTTCCCGCCTAGAAAATATAAAATTTCTCTTTCTTATTTAAAAATTTTCCCCTAATTGTAGGCCTGCGCAAATTAATTGCTGCCCACCTACTGCGGAGAGATGGAGATATTTCCCTTTCTCTCTCCTCCTTTTTCTCCTTATGAAGGAGGAAGATCTTTCTCTCCCGTCCTACACTCTTCAAAAACCCTAAACCCTGTTTCTAGTGGATAAATCTCTCCAGTCACCACCAAATTCCCGAGACCATTTGAGCGTACGACTCTGCCGCCACCGCCATGACTTTTACCGCCCTGAGGGCCACCAGCGTGTGCTCACGAAGTTTGTTCCCCTGATATAATTTAGTACTTGGTCTTCGTCTCGACGAACGAAGTCTCATAGCTCAAAGGGGATCAGCGGGCACGAGCCGAGCTTCTCGCACTCGGTGGGGTTCGAAGGGATTGGGGTTCTATGTCTCCGGATCTTTTCTTTATTTGCTTACTTTTTCTTGTTGATTTTGCCTAGAATTTTGTTTTTGAGGGGTGAGTTGGTGCTTTTAGCTGGTTCGATTGTGGAATTTGGATTTTGATAGTGTAAAATCAGAAGGGGTTGTGCCTTTTCTGCTGTTATTTGTGGAATGTCGATGTACTGGACCGGCTTATGACTTATTATAGTGTTGGGGCTTGAAGAATGGTTGTTAATTGCATATGCAACAACGAACCTCTCTCTATTGAAGTTTAGAAATAGCTTATTAATTCTGTTCATTCACGAGTTTTGCGATCGCTGCTGTTTTGACATTATATGTTAGATATACCATTATGCATTGTACATTATTTTCCAGGCGAGATGTAGTGCAAGCTCAATTTGAGTTCGTGCCCGAGAAGAGGGTCTTTGGTTTTTAAGTTGTGAAGTTCGTCCTCGAGATGGATTGCGTAGATTTGAGGTTTTCATTATGTGTTTTGCTAAGGGGCATAAGAGGAAAAAATGAAGGAAACTGTGGTTTCATAATCCACTTGATGATTTGTGGATGGATGGCTTGAGCCGAACTTTCAACATCACCTTCATGCCCCTGTCCATAATCTAGCCATCAAGCTCCCTCACTGACTCGACGAGTTTGTCCATGTAGCCATCCATTATTTAAAGGCAATAAAATAAAGAGAAAAACGCAAAAACTGAATATCGAGATGGGTTAGGTATGAATCAAGTCAAGAAAATTGCATTACATGTAAATAAGTCATAAACGAATTAATGGATTAATTTGGATCTGATCATTTATGACCCAACCCAAACCCAATCCAATTCACCTGTTTGACGAATCTAATGCAATCAAATCGTGAAATTTATCCTAGAAGTACAATCAAATATTTCTATTAATTCCATTCAACTTATGATAAGAAGTTTTTAATGCTTTCATGAAAATGTGGCACATTGCGCTTGAAAAAAAAAAACAAATTTTTTAGAAAAATTAAAACAAAAGCCGAGAGAGAGAGAAAGAGAGAGGGAGGGAGGGAGGGAGCGTGGGAGGGAATGGGACAGCATGAATATTTCTCCTCTCTCTAGCGTCATTTTTTGTCTTATGTATATTTATGGTTTCTTTTCTCATTTCATACTTATTTATTGCCACATCAACACGTGTACTTAAAAATAATTTCCTTTTGAAAAAACCCAAAAAAGTTATTCAAATTATATTAGGCATTAGTGCTTGGATATAAAACTTTACGCTCGGCATAAAAACCCCAATTTTGATTCCCGGGTCCCTATGTTTAGGATGCGACCAGGCTCGGGTTTATCAAGGATAGGCTCGGGACCCCAGTGCTTGGGCCTAGGTCCCTGGTGCCCATGCCCAAGTCCATCGAGGCTAGACCCAAACCCCTGGTACCCATATTCAATGCTCCTACAATTGAGCTCGGGTCCCCAATGCTTGAGCTCTAGTCTTGACCATCAAACCTAAGTCCATAAAGGCCATGTGCTAGTCTTACAATTGGGCTTGGCTTGGTTAATGAAACATATGTTCTTAAAAAATATTTTTAAAAAATTCAAAATTCTAATTATTATTATTATTTTTATAAACTTTGAATTCTTAATTTTTAAAAAACTTTTTATATATCCTTCTCCTTTTATTTTTCTCCTTTTCCCCCCTTTTTGCCTCTTCCTTGGCTAGTTGTTGGCCATGACAACGGTTGGTGACTGGCCCCATGCGAGCTTCAAGCTCCTTATAGGTGGGCGAAACTCCATGCCTCGTGAGGCTTTGAGCTTGTCAATTTGTGGCAAGGCTGGAGCTTGTCAACCTTGAGCTTGCTTGTGGCCAATTGTTGGTTGTCATTGTGGCTGGCGACTAGCCAAGGAAGATGAAAAAATATATAAAATAAAAATTACTTTAAAATAATTTTAAAAAATAAGATTTTTTTTTTTTAAATTTTACTTATCATATTTTCCTTAACAAACATTGGAAATACTTTCTAGGTCCTTTTTAGGTTTTAGCCAAATGCCAAAAAATAAATTCATTTTCCTAAAAAGTGACTTGAAGTGGAGGAAGATATGCTCGAAAAGGATTCCAGAGGATAATGTTTATTTTGAATATTGAAGTATTGTTTATATTATAAGTGGCTATTTATAGGTAGGTCATCCTTTAGGAAACAATCAAATAATTTAAATCAAATAAGATAATTAAGGAATAATATATTGATAAAAGGGAAAGTCTTCAAAACACATCCCAAAAATTTGCAAATCATGTTCGAAATTTTTGGCGGCCCAAAAATCAAGAATGAGTGAATTTGAAAATCAAACATTGCCCAAATTGGCTTAACCCGATTGCAACTTTAGAGATCTCGCAACCTTCTTCGATTTGATATGCATCATAACTCCTCCCGAATCAAAAGTCATGATCATTTAAAGTTGACCCATCATATATGACATGGGTGAAGACTACCGGCTCTTATCATGCTTAAAGGTTTCATATGAGCGTTTGCCAATCGTTCTACATTAGTCTCCTCTACTTCATAAGAAATCGACCTCGAGTTATTGTTAGAATAAAGGGAGTATCTAGAGAATGATACTCAAAAAGCCTGCTGCATTGAATGTTAGGGAGATGTTGAAGTCACATAGAAAATCAACAACGTAGGCATTGTCATTGATCTTCTTCATGATTTGGCAAGGGACAACTTTCTTGTGCTTCAGTTTGTTATATGTACCGACAGGGAAGTATTCCATGTAGTAAGACCATCATTTTGTTGCCCTCAACAAATACTTTGAGGTGGCAGTGTTTATTTGCACTGGTTTTGTAGACAATGGTGAAAGTTTCCAACTATTGCTTCACACCCTCTTGTTTCTCTTGCAATTTGTTCTTAATTACTCAACAACAACACTTTATCTTTGGACTTTGGGAAAAGGCACAAGATCTAGTCTATGTAGGACGACTAATGTCTACGTTAGCAACTTTCAACAGAATTTGGCTAAGATGACTCAATTAGCAAATTGTTAAAATTTTTATGATTAAATTGACCAAATTGAAAGATATATGATTGAAAGTGCTAGATGTTTAGGACTCTTTTGGTAATTTTCCTTTTTTTTTGTTCATAACTTGATTATCCTCATCATAAATTTTCCTACTTTTCCAATTCCCAATTGTCCATATGACACTGCCAATTGTCGTAGCACTTCACAAGCAACAAGCATTGTCTCCAAAAAAAAGGACGAGAAACAATATGCCGATATCGGTTGATGCAAAGTAATTGATTTTTACAAGTGAGTATAGAGTAAAGAAAAATCAATTCCGATACGAAAAATGATTGCAAAATTACTGTATCATATTGTCTTATTATAAATCATCTGTAGTTTTCACTTTGAAGCTGTGGTTGCAATTGGTAATAGTCCCAACTGTTGGAGAAAACTTTCCTATTTGTTTTGAAGTTGACAAAACGTTTCCATCAGTTTAGTATGAAGACTTGAAGACTCTATCATCAAGTCTGAAGACCTCCAGACTCAAGATTTAAAGTCTGCCCCCATTGACAGTTTCTAGACCGACGAAAAAAAGTATTATCTGTTGAAGAAGACTTATCCAAATGCGGGTATATTTTTAAGGATTTGATTCATCCGGTTGAAGAAGATCTCATGGCTAAAGATTGCACCTCGAGATCTATATTCGTATTGAAATTAATTCGAGTATTTTAAATCTGTTGATTGGCGAAATATACTTGGAAGGTTCTACTTATGAAAACCTAGATCCTGATTGTATGGGCGAGTAGGATTGGTGGGCTATCATCATATTCCTTAAATAACTCGAAATCTCCCTAATTGATTCTGTCCAACGGGTTGATTGGAAGAACTCCTTTAGAAGGTGCCAACGGTTATGAAGGCATGGAGGAGTATATAAGGAAGACGCTCTAGTTATTCGATAGTGTGAATGATAGAGAAATTCCAAAGTCTGAAGCTCCTTGTTCTTTGCCGTTTCAATTGATTGAGCTTAAATTTGTATTCAAAAGAGAGATTAGATACTTGTGAGACCTTGAGGAAGTGTAGCGAGTCTCCACACTATGGACTCAAGGACATGAGACTGTAAAATCTCTTTTGATTCTTAGTGGAATTCAGCTAGTGGGACGTTAGTGCGGGAGAGTGGACGTAGGCTTGGTCTAAGCCGAACCACTATAAACCTTGTGTTTTGATTCTCTATCCCTAAACTCTTTACTTTAAGTCGCAGCTCTATATAACTGTTTTTAGTTGTTCACGACTTTAGTTATTATTTTTATAAGTAAATTTGTTTTGATAAGATTTGCAAAAACTTCATTGATTTCCTATTCACCTCCTCTAGGTGCTCTTATTAGCCCTTTCAATTGGTATTAGAGTATGTGTACTCATTAAATTGAAGTGTTTTTACTTCTGAGTTAAAAATCTATAGCTAGTATGTTGGCTACGAGGTTTGGTTGAAGGCCAAAGCAACACTAGATCTCCTTATTTTGATGAAAAGGAATATAGCATATGGAAAAACAAAATGAAGGCATTCATAAGATTGAAAGATCCTTTGGAATGGGATGTGGTAGAAAAATGAATCATTCCTAAAGCTATAGAGAAAGGAAAAGAAGTTGCGAAGCTGGCGAGATGACTCAAGAAGAGATAATCAAGAGACAAGCTCTTGATGCAAAAGCGATTTACTCTTTATATTGTGCGTTATCTTCCACTAAATATAATAGAATATCTTCTTGTGAAACAGCCAACAAAGTCTGGGATATGCTACACATTACCTATGAAGGAACTGATCGAGTGAAAGAAACAAGGATCAATATCCTACTCGAATAGTATGAAGCCTTCAAGATGAAGCCAAGAGAATCTATCATTGATATATTTAGTCACTTCATTGAAATTGTAAATGGTCTAGAGTATTAAGGACAGCCAATTTCAGGACCCATGAAAGTTAACAAATTGCTGTGTAGACTTTCCAAAGAATGGAATCACGTAAAGATTTCAATAAGGGAAACGCAAAGGATCATGCCGCTCTTGATAGACGAACTAATTGGCACACTTCAATCCTATGAAGTGGAACAAATCAATGATGAAGAAGATCCCAAAGGTAAGAAATCTATTGCTTTAAAATTTAATGATGATTATGATATTACGGACTCTGAAGAAGATTTAGATAATTAAGAGCTAGCACTTATAATAAGAAGGTTTTGAAAACTGAACAAAAAGGGAAGAAGATTCAATTGGAAGAAACAAAGCACTCAAAGGTCTTAGATCAAATCAACTGAGGATGATGAATCCAATAAAGATGTAATTTGCTTTGAATGCAAGAAAAATGGATACATTAGACCCAATTGTCCTTTGTTGAAGAACAACAAAGGAAAACCTGAGAAATATAGAAAGACTCTCAAGGCAGAAACATGGAGTGATACTAAATGCGAAGAAAGTGATGATGATTATACCAATATTTGTTTAATGGCAAAATCATAATCAAACTTAGATCTTGAGATAGATACAGACTCATACTCAAATAGTGAAATTGAGGTAAGTAATTTAAAAATTCCTACTAAAATCTCGAAATATATTGATGAACTTTGTCTTAGTCTTAAAACTTCTCTTAAGAGGATTTCCGAACTAAAAAGGGAGAATTCTACAATGAAGTAACAGGAAATCTCTTCGAAAGAAAAGTTGATAATTTAGACAAAAATTTTGTCATTTTGAAAGAAAATGCAGATGCTCTTTCGAAAGAAAAAACTTGTTTGAAAAATGACATTTCAAATATTTCAAAAATGTTTTCAATAGGATCTGAGAAGCTAGAAAAGATTCTTTGGATACAAATATCTTACTTTAACAAAATCAAGGTTGGGAATGGCTTCTGAAACCATTCCCCTAATTGATTTTCCAAAAGTAAATAAAAGAATCAAACAGAGACCTACAAAACCCTTTTATAAAAATCATTTTCAAAAATTCTTTATAAAACCTATTGGTCGAAGTGCTCTCAAATGTTCTAAGTATTACAACTCAGGATACTTTGAGAAAGAATGTCCTATGGTTTGGAGACTTGTTAAGAATGATTGTGAAAAGACTGTATATTACACTAACTCCACTGGATCCAAAAAATTATGGGTATCAAAGAAAGCTTGAGTTTCTTTTTTAATTGCAGGTCACTATCAAGAAAAAATTTAAATGGTATTTGACTAATGGATGTTCGAGACACATAACTAGAGATTCAAGTTGTTTCACAAAGCTTATTCAAACCAATGGAGGAAAAGTCTCTTTTGGTGGAAATAGCAAATGAAGAATTATTGGATGCAGAATAGTAAAGATTAGAGGTCTCATAATCAATAGTGTCTCCTTGGTGAAAGGACTAAATTACAATCTACTCAGCATAAGCTAATTGTGCAACATTGGGTTCAAAATCAATTTTCAGAAAGGGATATATTCAGGAACCAGTAAAGACCATTCTCAATCTTTTATTGATCATAGACATGGGAATATTTACCTTCTAGATATAAAATCAGAAAGACCTCAATGCTTGATATCAATACAAGATGAAGCGAATCTTTGGCATCGGAAGCTTAGCCATATCAACATAAAGCAAATTGCCAAAATCTCTTCCAAGAAGCTTGTTTGAGGACTACCCAACCTAAAATACCAAAAATCTGACTTCCACTAATCGTGTGCTGTAGCTCATTTATATGGATCTCTTTGAACCAACTAGAACTCAAAGCATTGGTAGAAAAATATTTTGCCTAGTAATAATGGATAATTATTCGCAATTTACTTGGGTTTACTTTTTGGCAAGTAAGTCTGAAACCTTCTATCATTTTTCAAAGTTTGTCAAGAAAGTGCAGAATGAGAAATGTTATGCTATTTCAAGAATACGAACAGACCATGGAGGTGAGTTTGAAAATTAAGACTTTGCCAAATTCTGTGATTAATCTGGTTTTCAGCACGTGTTCTCTTCTCCATACACTTATGAACAAAATGAAGTTGTAGAAAGGAATAATAGATATTTACAAGAAATGACAAGAACTCTCTTAATTGAAAGTAATATTTCTTCTTGTTTTTGGGCTGAAACAGTTTTTACAGCATGTTATATTATTAACAGAGTATCCTTAAAGCCTATTCTGGAGAAAACTCCCTATGAGTTATTCAAAGGAAAGAAGCCAATTGTTTCTTATTTTTGTATGTTTGGTTGCAAATGTTTTATCTTGAAAAATGCAAATGATCGAATTGGTAAGTTTGAAGAAAAATCAAATAAAGGAATCTTCCTTGGATATTCAATCTCTAGCAAAGCCTACATAATATTTAATAAGAAGACTTAGTCTGTGGAAGAATCGATGAATGTCAAATTTCAAAACTCTCTACAAAATCAATCGATTTAGACTCAAACTGAAGAATTTGAACATGCTCCAGACTCTACAAAGTCTACCTCCCCGAAGCAGCTTAGACTCCAGAAGAAAAACAACAAACGGATGTTGAAGATTCAACTGAAGATGAAGACCAACAATCTATCAGAATGAACACCAACTGGAAGCATAAGTCTAATCATCTTAAAGAACTCATCATTGGTGATATTAATGAAGGAATTCATACCAAATCCAAAAGGCAAGAAGAGTCTAGCGCTGTGACACTTATTTCTAAAATAGAACCCAAAAGCATAGAAGAAGTTTTAATTGACGACAGCTAGATTGAAGCAATGCAAGAAGAATTCAGATAGTTCAGAATTAACGATGTTTGGGAATTAACTCCTAAACCAAAAGGTAAGTCTATTATTTGAGCTAAATGGGTTTTCAAGAACAAGATGGACGAAAAAGGAAAAGTGATAAGAAACAAAACAAGACTTGTGGCCAAAGGATATACGTAAGAAGAAGGGTTAGACTATGATAAGGCCTACGCTCTTGTAGCAAGGTTAAAAGTAATTAGATTATTACTTGCTTTTGCTTGTTATAAGAATTTCAGGTTATTCCAAATGGACATAAAAAAAAATGCATTCCTAAATGGATTTATTTAAGAAGAAATCTATGTGGAACAACCTCCCGGATTTAAAGACCCAATGAAACTAGACTCTGTATTTAGATTGAAAAAGGCTCTATATGAATTAAAGCAAGCACCTCGAGCTTGGTACGACATGTTAGGTAAGTTTTTAATTCAAAATGGCTTTGTTAAATGAAAAGTAGACACTACCTTGTTTATTAAAAACGAAGGTAAAAACTTTTTACTTGTTTAAATTTATGTTGATAATATTATATTTGGTTCACCTAATGAAAATGTGACATCCGGATTTTCGGGTTTTAATTTCGACTGAATAAATAGGGCCGCCTTCGTTCAATTGAAGCCAGAGATTGTTAAATTGGGATGCAAGTATGCCACAGTGGCAAGGAAAATACCAATTTGATTGATGAGGTGTTGAATGAATTAATGGGGGTCAATTTGATTTAATTCAAGTGGGATTAAGATTTAATTGGAAGAGAATTAAGTGGAATTGAAGACATTGTTGCACAAGTTTTAGGCCCCAGCGGAAAAATGGAATTGCACCCATTGGAAGAGGTTGTGGGAGATAGTGGAGTGTGATGTCATCCTAGGTCATGGTGGGCCATTTTTGTTGAATAAAAGAAAGAGAAAAAGAAAAGAAAAAGCCCCCCTTCTTCTTTCTCCTCCCTCTCTTCTTCCTCTCTCTCCCGTCGCCTCTCTTCTCCATCTTCTTCTCCTTGCTTCTTCGGATCCAGCAACCGAAGAAGGCTCGATCGGAAGCCAGCAAATGCCACCAGCCGGAGCCTCGCCGCTTGTCCGTCACCACCGCCACCGTGCCGTCCGCTCGTCTCGCCGGCACGCCCGACCGGCCGAAGACTAGCGAAGGTTGTAGCACCGTTGGAGGAGCTGCTCGCCGCCCACGCTCTGCTCGCCGTTGCCGGAGTTGCCGTCCTCGCCCCGCGTCGTCTTGCCGTCAAGCTGCCGTCCTTGCGCGCCGTTGCTGGCCGCACTTCTTGGCGGCCTTCTTGCTAGCTCATCGTCTCGAGCTGCTGTTCAGCTCGCGCAGGAGTTGCCGGAGCTCCCTCCGGCCACTGTGAGGCCTTGCTTGGCCGCTGCCTCACCCGTCCGCGCCGCCCCAAGCTACCGCCAGTCCTCCTCCGCCTTTTCTGACCTGAACCGGCACCGGATCTGCTCCCTCTCGGCCCTGATCAGCAACCCAGAAAATGGGTATGGCAGCCCACGTTTGGCCCGTTTTGGCCGCCTTTCCGAGCCCAGATGCTCGGCCTGCTTTGAGGAAAGTTGTTCTCCTCGGCGTCCTCGTCGTTTTGGTCTGCTCGGCTCGCTAATCCGGTGAGTTTAACTCACTAAACCTCGCTTAGAGGGTTAATTATGCTTTATGTGTGATTAGCTTAAGTTAATTAATCTTAGGTGGTTAGTTTAGTTTATTTAATTGTGACTTAGATTAAGAGATTTGTTTAATTTAAAGCATGTTTAATTAAATGCTAAGAGAGTTCATTTAATAATAAACATTGATGTGACATAATAGGTTTTATTTTTGATTTATTTAAATGTTTCAAAATTCTGGAATTTATAATATTTTATTATATTCCGAAATTATTAAAATAATATTTAAAAAAAACGGAAAATTTATTTTTGACCTCGGTTGCTCGAATTTCGTGCCGATCGCTGCTGTGTGTTCAGATTTTGAAATTGATGGTTGGATTTTATAAATTGAGTGGGGATGACGAAGCATATGGATATTATTATTTAATTAATTTTTGGAAGAAATTTAATTATTTATTAAAATTCGAAAATTTCGTCGGGACCCTAAACTTTCAGAATTTCGTGCCGATCGCTCTTTGTGTATTTAGAATTTGAATTTGATGATTGATTGTGGCAAATTGAGTGTTGATTGTGATAAATATGGATTTTATTCATAAAATCCCAAGTATCGAGTTCGGCATTGAAATTGGATTGTTAATGGCTAATATCGTAATTGGATTATGTGAGTGAAATGTAAAGTATCCAAGGATCGGTATCGAATTGTCGTGTGCTAGTTGAAAGGCTCGGGTCGCAGTAGTGGCGGGACCGACTGGACCTTTATTCTTCTCGAAATGCCGTAATGTTAATAGATAGGCGACTTTGTGAGTAGGCTATGCCCTTGTGTGGCATGAATAATAATTAGAATGCGTGCTAAGTGCGATCATGATTTATATGAAAGTAATGGCGTTCCAATTGTTTGAATTATTATTACTACATGAGATTATGTGATACAAATTGTGCTAATGCAGGGGGAAGGAATTGAGGCGAGGTAAATTCTCGTGTGATGTGGCTAGGCCACCCTTGGGCGTATTTTCTTTCTAATAGGGGTTTAGGGGTTGAACTTGCTGAGACGTTGTCTCGGTGGTTATTGAATAACCATTTCGGTCCCCTGGTGGACGGAGCGGCCGATAGCTTTGGTTGGCCTTGAGGAGTTGGAGAGGTGAAGTCATAAGGATTTGAGATCGTGTACGACTTGTAGGTCGTAGGATAACCTCTTTTTAAGAGCCAGTCTTTTGTAAATTGTTGGCCGTAAACCTCTGTTTGTAATTCTGTTGAACTATGTTTATGTGTTATGACGTGATGTTGCTTTCTGCTTTTCTATCCCGTATTTTATCATCAGGGGCTTTATAATACGTTCCGCTTGCGCATTAATAAATGAATGGTGTCGGCGACACTACCTGGGAATGTCACATTTGCATGACCATGGTGGCATGTTGGCGCGCTCGGGGTTCGGGGTGTGACATCCCCGTTTAAGTGGTATCAGAGCATGGTCTATGTATGGAGTGATAAGGTGTGATGAGTCATGGGATAGTTAGTAGGAAAGACTTTTAATATGTTGATGCATGTGGTTGATAGCTGCTTGGTAGCTTGTTTGTGGGGTCACTCAAATTCTAACCTGATGTTGGAATCAAAAACAGGCGTCGATAAAGAGCTTGTAGGATGAGTGACCAGGAGTGGAGAACTTCTTGGAGGAGGTCGATAGGACCTGTCCCTCGGGGTAGGATACTGACAAGAGTTGGTACCTGAGGTAGAGTGCAGGCTCAGTCCAGCGTGTGTGTGAGAGTACCGCCGTGAGTCGGTACTTAGAGTGTAGCAGTACCGAACGATCTTAGGTTCGTTTGGATCGTTCAGGCGCTAGTGTTCCTTGGAAGCTTGTTGGGTCAGTAAGCTTAGGACCGAGCCGCCGCTGTCGTCGTTGTTTCTACCGCTGCCAGTGTTGTGACCATTGTTGTTGCCGCGCTTGTTGAAGCCCAATCTGAAGTTTTGATCAAGGATCAAGCCTCCATATCTGAGTCAAGGTTTAGTTTAGACAGAGATGGAAACCGATTGGGGAGAAAGGCTGACGTCAGAAGAAAGATGCCCCGTTTCACCTAACTAGAAGAGTAGAATGAGAAAGTCAGTGCTCAACTCGAACGATGTGTGTCGTGTCTGTAAGAAAAGACGGTGACCTGTTTTGTGCTGTAAGAGAGAAATGACTTGTTACAAGGGTCACCAGTACAGCCATTTGATCAAAGATTATTTGTATAGACAGATGGAATCGCAGTTATTTCTGTCACCGTTGCTGATAAGATAGAACAGAAGAAGCATGCTTTGTGACATTTAATGGGGTACTTGGAATAGGCCTCAGTGCAAAGAAGGGTGCATGATATTCCTCGATAGGAGGTAGACGACTCCTTGATTGTGTGCCGAGTCAATGGAAAGGAGGCATGAGTCAGCCCGTGTCGAGTAAAAAGGGAGCATGCTTTGAATGTGGCTAGCACGGCCATCGAGTTAGGAACTGTCCGCGTAAGTCCATGAAAGTGTGAGTACTGTTACTGCACATAGGATGCCACTAGGATGGCTAGAGGAGCATGAAGGGATCGACCATGCATTAATAAGAAGAATGATGTTTTTGAGATGTTTTTATCAGAGTAGTGTAGCAGAATTTGCAACGAGGGTTGTAGGATTTCCGGATTGGTAACAAAGTAATAGAAGTATGAATCTCTAACTATAGTTGTACTTGAAGGGGTTTGCTTAAGTATGACTTGGAAGTCATTTGTAAAAAGATTTATCTCTAGAAGCTTTCTGTTGTTTTGAATCGTGGTATTGATATAATTCAGCTTGTTCAGTTAGTGTGCGAAAGTTTTGAATCACTGAAGGTTGAAGAGAAACTTCAATCCTTGTTATTCATCACTGAAGACGACCTGTTGTTGGTTACCGAATTTGCTTGGCAACTATAATAGATGCGTCAGTTGGGGAGCCGGATATGGAGAACATAACCATGGTACATAAGTTTTCTGAGGTGTCTTAGGAAGTAGTGCCAAGTCTGCTGTCAGAAACAGAAATAGAGTTCTTGATTGAATTAGCACCCGGAACAGAGCCAGTCCCTAAGGCTCCTTACCGGATGGTGTTACCCGAGTTAAAGGAACTAAAGGTGCAGATGCAAGAAGTGTTGAATAGGGGATTCATACGTTCTAGTGTATCACCTTGGGGAACACCCATTCTATTAGTGAAGAGGAAAGTTGGTTCATTTGTGTCTGTGCATCAATATTCTTCAAGATCGACTGGAGGTCAAGGTATTATTAGTTGAGAATCAAGAAGAAAGACACACCAAAGTTAGCATCTCGTACTCGATATGGCAATTATGAGTTCATTGTAATACCGTGTGGTTTAATGGACAACTTAGCTGTTTGTTTGGGTCTAATGAGCGGAATGTTTAAGGGTACTTGAATCAGTCGTGATCGTGTTCATTGAAGTTATCCTAGTGTGTTCGAAGAGTGCCGAGGGGCACAAGAGACGTTTGAGGATGGTACTTCAGACCTTGAGTACTCTTGGATTTTACAATAAGCTTAGCAGATGCGAGTTTTGGATGACTCGTGTTGCATATGTGTCCCGTCAGTTGAGACCTCGGGAGTTGAGTATGAGACAGCGTCACTGGACAGAACTCATTAAGGATTATGACTATGATATTTTATATCACTCTAGAAAGAATTGAGCCGAGAGTACTAATCAGAATCAAGATGCTTCAATGGACATATTCAGAAATTCAGAAGATTCTATAAGAGAATGCAGATGAGAGAGATGTTGATTTTCAGATTTCTAAGGATAGGATGCTAAGGTTCTGAGGACGATTGTGTGTAAGTGACGATACAGAGATTAAAGAAGAAATCTTATGGGAAGCTCATCATAGTAACTTCAGCATTGTCCGACAAGACGAAGATGAGTCGAATCTACATCATCGAGATTGGTAGATCGGTATGAAGATAGATATCGTTGAACAAGTTGCAAGTATCGAGATGTCGGTAAGTGGAAGTTCGATGATGTAAACCAGGATGACTTTTACCATCACTTGAGAGTCCTAAGTGAGAATGAAAATATATCACAATGGGACATTGTGACGAGCTTACTAAGGATTCGGGGGATTACGATACCATTTGAGAATAATAGTCGATCGATAGATGGAGTTGGTCCACTTTGGTACAGTATGAATAGATCTTGTTTTGAGCGTGTGACATCCTAATTTTCAAACTCGATTTCGATTGGTTAAATTGGGCATTTCATCGACGCGATTACAATGTTTTTCTCTGAGTTGGCCACTTACGAGATAACTAGACTAGCTGGGTGAGTTATTAAGGACTTTAAGGCAGATAGACTAAGAATTC
Source organism: Eucalyptus sideroxylon (assembly GCA_014182405.2). Taxonomy (NCBI): domain Eukaryota; kingdom Viridiplantae; phylum Streptophyta; class Magnoliopsida; order Myrtales; family Myrtaceae; genus Eucalyptus; species Eucalyptus sideroxylon. The sequence goes on along the minus strand of CM024551.2, from coordinate 17,950,710 downwards.
GACCAGGAATCGATTTCTCGACCGTGCTCATCTTTAGAGATCATTACGGCACAATTAAAGATCGAATTAAGATCAAAGATAGGTCGGCTCGACTGAGATGAATGACTAATCGTGGGTGACCCCACTAAATTGGAAAACTCTCGTCGACTGGCATTAATTTGACTTTACTGTCGGTTTGGTACCCTGTGTCCGTATTTGAATATTTGAGATTCTCATGACAATTGAGAGTCGCCAATGTGTCGAGTGGGTTCATCGTGGTTCGAAAAAAATCGACCACAAGTCATTTGTCATAAAAAGCTCTGAACATTACCCAATAGCCTAAGTCACACTAAAAGCATGTCGGAGTGAAATTAACCGCCAATCTAAGTTCAATTTCAGAAATTGAAGATTCTACCTTGTCACAAAGTGGGTACACCGAAGTGTGTGTCTATTATATAAATCATCTGCATGGAGTGCCGGGGATGAATTGTATTTAAATCTAGATAAGATGTTCCAAGTTGGCAGAGCTTTCAGATGGTTCTTTCTTAAGCAGTGCATAACGAGAGGATGTAGAATTTCAATTCTTTGAGATGAAGTCAAGGAAAGAAAGATCATAGGCACAGGTCGCATACGTGTAGTCGATCATTGCAGTTGTCGTGATTAGTGTCAAAGTTATATCAAATCTTGACCAGAGGTTCCCAGTTTCAACATATCAGTTAGATAGTTTCTTTTAATCAGTGCAGAGCAGAGTGTACCGGATTTCGCCGTCGGTTGAGATGAGATCGAGATCGAAAAATCGCAGTCGAGAGTTAATTCAGAAATCAGTGATTTAGTCGCAGTTGGCAGAGACAGTCTTGAGACTGCTCAGAATCGCCAGTTTAGCTTCACAGATTTTGTGTTGAAGACCTTTAGAATTTTAAGTGGGCAAGTGTTTAGTATTTTGGATCCGAAGTGGTTTGGGCAAGATAATAGTGATATGACAACATTAGTGCAGAAAAAGCAACCTGAGAAAGAGAAGAGGATATGAGACGACTGTACCCTCATCTCCTTGTTAAGAATTAGTAAATGTTTAAATTTCGAGGACGAAATTTTTATAAGAGGGGAAGAGTTGTGACATCCGGGATTTTCGGGTTTTAATTTATTTGGATAAATAGGGCCGTCTTCGTTCAATTGAAGCCGAGAGATTGTTAAATTGGGATGCAAGTATGCCACGGTGGTAAGGAAAAATACCAATTTGATTGATGAGGTGTTGAATGAATTAATGGGGGTTAATTTGATTTAATTCAAGTGGGATTAAGATTTAATTGGAAGATAATTAAGTGGAATTGAAGACATTGTTGCACAAGTTTTAGGCCCCAGCGGAAAATGGAATTGCACCCATTGGAAGAGGTTGTGGGAGATAGTGGAGTGTGATGTCATCCTAGGTCATGGTGGGCCATTTTTGTTGAATAAAAGAAAGAGAAAAAGAAAAGAAAAAGCCCCCCTTCTTCTCTCTCCTCCCTCTCTTCTTCCTCTCTCTCCCGTCGCCTCTCTTCTCCATCTTCTTCTCCTTGCTTCTTCGGATCCAACAACCGAAGAAGGCTCGATCGGAAGCCAGCAACCGCCACCAGCACGAGCCTCGCCACTTGTCCGTCACCACCGCCACTGTGCCATCCGCTCGTCTCGCCCAACCGGCCGAAGACTAGTGAAGGTTGTAGCACCGTCGGAGGAGCTGCTCGCCGCCCACGCTCTGCTCGCTGTCGCCGGAGTCGCCGTCCTTGCCCCGCGTCGTCTCGCCGCCGAGCTGCCGTCCTTGCGCGCCGCTGCTGGCCGCGCTTCTTGGCGGCCTTCTTGCTAGCTCATCGTCCCGAGCTGCTGTTCAGCTCGCGCAAGAGCTGCTGGAGCTCCCTCCGGCCACCGTGAGGCCTCGCTTGGTCACCGCCTCACCCATCCGCACCGCCCTAAGCTGCCGCCAGTCCTCCTCCGCCTTTTCTGACCGGAACCAGCACCGGATCTGCTCCCTCTCGGCCCTGATCAGCAACCCAAAAAATGGGTATGGCAGCCCACGTTTGGCCCGTTTTAGCCGCCTTCCCGAGCCTGGATGCTCGGCCCGCTTTGAGGAAAGTTGTTCTCCTCGGCGTCCTCGTCGTTTTGGTCCGCTCGGCTCGCTAATCCAGGTGAGTTTAACTCACTAAACCTCGCTTAGAGGGTTAATTATGCTTTATGTGTGATTAGCTTAAGTTAATTAAACTTATGTGGTTAGTTTAGTTTATTTAATTGTGACTTAGATTAAGAGGTTTGTTTAATTTAAAGCATGTTTAATTAAATGCTAAGAGAGTTTATTTAATAATAAACATTGATGTGACATAATAGGTTTTATTTTTGATTTATTTAAATGTTTCAAAATTCTGGAATTTATAATATTATATTATATTCCGAAATTATTAAAATAATATTTAAAAAAAAACGGAAAAATTATTTTTGACCCTAAATTGCTTCAGAATTTCGTGCCGATCGCTTCTGTGTGTTCAGATTTTGAAATTGATGGTTGGATTTTATAAATTGAGTGGGGATGACAAAGCATATGGATATTATTATTTAATTAATTTTCGGAATAAATTTAATTATTTATTAAAATTCGAAAATTTCGTCGGGACCCTAAACTCTCGAGAATTTCGTGCCGATTGCTCTTTGCTGTGTATTTAGAATTTGAATTTGATGATTGATTGTGGCAAATTGAGTGTTGATTGTGATAAATATGGATTTTATTCATAAAATCCCAAGTGTCGAGTTCGACATTGAAATTGGATTGTTAATGGCTAATATCGTAATTGGATTATGTGAGTGAAATGTAAAGTATCCAAGGATCGGTATCAAATTGTCGTGTGCTAGTTGAAAGGCTCGGGTCGCAGTAGTAGCTAAGCCGACTGGATCCTTATTTTGCTAGAAATGCCGTCAAGAGAATGACGTGGCTTGGTCGCAGAGTGGCGGGACCGACCGGACCTTTATTCTTTTAGAAATGCCGTCGACGAATGACGTGGCTTGGTCGCAGTAGTGGCGGGACCGACGGGACTTTATTCTTCTAGAAATGCCGTCAATAGAATGACGTGGCTTTGTCGCGGTAGTGGGGACCGACGGACCTTTATTCTTCTAGAAATGCCGTCGATAGAATGACGTGGCTTGGTCGCGAAGTGGTGGGACCGACCGGACCTTTATTCTTCTAGAAATGCCGTCGAATAGAATGACGTAGCTTTGTCGTAGTAGTGGCGGGACCGACGGACCTTTATTCTTCTAGAAATGCCGTCAATAGAATGACGTTGCTTGGTCGCAGTAGTGGCGGGACCGACTGGACCTTTATTCTTCTCGAAATGCCGTAATGTTAATAGATAGCCGACCTATGAGTAGGCTATGTCCTTGTGTGGCAGTGAATAATAATTAGAATGCGTGCTAAGTGCGATCGTGATTTATATGAAAGTGATGGCGTTCCAATTGTTTGAATTATTATTACTACCTGAGATTATGTGATACAAATTATGCTAATCTGCAGGAAGGAATTGAGGCGAGGTAAGTTCTCTGTGTGATGTGGCTAGGCCACTCTTGGGCTAATTTTCTTTCTAATAGGGGTTTAGGGGGTTGAACTTGCTGAGACGTTGTCTCAGTGGTTATTGAATAACCATTTCAGGTCCCTAGTGGACGGAGCGGCCAGATAGCTTTGGTTGGCTTTGAAGAGTTGGAGAGGTGAAGTCATAAGGATTGGAGATCGTGTACGACTTGTAGGTCGTAGGATAACCTCTTTTTAAGAGCCAGTCTTTTGTAAATTGTTGGCCGTAAACCTCTGTTTGTAATTCTGTTGAACTATGTTTATGTGTTATGACGTGATGTTGCTTTCTGCTTTTCTATCCCATATTTTATCGTCAGGGGTTTTATAATACGTTCCGCTTGCGCATTAATAAATGAATAGGGTCGGCGACACTACCTGGGAATGTCACATTTGCATGACCATGGTGGGATGTTGGCGCGCTTGGGGTTCGAGGCGTGACAGAAAACCTGTGCAATAAGTTTTCTAAGTCTATGCATGACGAATTCGAGATGAGCATGATAGGTGAACTATTCTTCTTTCTCGGATTACAATTAGAACAATTGAAGGAAGGAATTTTCATTCACCAAGAAAAATATGCTAAAGAACTTGTTAAAAAGTTTGAGTTGGAAAATTGCAAAAAAACCGATATACCAATGTCAAGCTCTTCAAAGCTAGACAAAGACGAAGGATGAAAGAAAGTTGATTAGAAGTTGTACAGGAGTATCATCGGTTTACTTCTTTATCTTACTGCTTCTAAACCTAACATTTTATTTAGTGTTTGCATCTGTGCTAGATTTCAATCTAATCGAAAAGAGTCTTATCTAAGCGCCACAAAACGCATCATCAAATACATTGCAACTACTTTAAGCTTAGGTCTGTGGATCTCAAAGAATGAGACTTTACTTTGCTTGGATACTCAAACGCAGATCTAGCAAGATGCAGAGTTGATAGAAAGAGCAACTCAGGCATTTGTCAAATGCTTGGAAATAGGACAGTATCTTGGTTCTCAATGAAGCAAAGTACTGTAGCTCTATCGACAATAGAAGTAGAGCATGTGGCTCTTGGAAGTTGTTGTTCTCAAATCTTATAGATAAAACAACAACTAAGAGACTTTGGAATTGAAGACTCATGTACCGAGATCAAATGTGACAACACCAACGCAATGAATCTCACAAAGAATCCAATTCTTCAATCAAGAGAAAAGCACATAGAGATTCGAAACCATTTTATTAGAGATCATGCTCAAAATGGAGAAGTCTTGATCCAATTCATTAACTCAAAGAATCAGCTGGCGGACATATTCACAAAGCCGCTAGAGAAAAGCTTATTTGAGTCTATTCGCTTCAAACATAACATCTTATTTCTTAAAGTTTGAAAAAGCTCGGACTCGGGGTTAAAGTCTGAAGATGCTCAAACTTAGAAGACTAAGAGTTACGGCTATAAGTTATTTCGGTTCTAGCAATTTAACTTTCGGATAAAAACTCGAAAATGTACGATTATTTATTAATCGCCAATTGATTGATGAAGTTGTAGCAATTATTCTTGTTCGAAAAAGAAGTTATCATTTTTGAAAAGACAGTTATCTTTTTTTCAAAAAGGCAATTATTCATTTTTGAAAAGACATTTTAATTTTTCCTTTTATGATGACCCGTATACTTCGTTTCGACTGCTTTATATACTGTCTTTCTTCTTTCTTTTTACTCACAAACCCTAGAGCACAGAACTTCACTTTCTTACTTTTTCTCTCTAGTTTAATCCTTAAAGTTTTCATCTTTCTTGCGAATCGAGTTCGAAAATTCTCTCAAAGACTGGAACAATGTCTTTCCAAAGAAAATCCTCAAGGATAGCAAGCAGGGGACCACAGCATATGTGTGAGGGTCCTACGCACTTCAATCTGACTGAGGAAGAAGACCCTTCAAGGTAGCAATAGAGTCAACAACAACATTCTCAATTGCGCAGTTCTTCTCAGGCTAGACCACAAGAGCCTCAGTAACAACTAGCAAATGAAGAAATTATTGAGGATGTCGAACTTGTAAGGACTCTTAAGCCTGCATTTACTTTTAAACTCTACACCGCCATGAAGGAAGGTGGTTCTCCAATGACCTTTATTGATGAATTTTTGAAAGAAAAATGGTACCGAAATGAAAACCGATTTTCTAAGAACAATGGAACGTTTGGGAATCGCTCTTGCTAGTTTGGCAGAAAGTGCCTTTGTGAATTTCCCAAGTGATCCACGTTTTGGAAGATTTAATCAACCTTAGGGTAAAGATGACGATGAAAAGATGTTCACTCATTTTAAGCTTAGGTTGGATGTTGCTGCAAAAATTTGAGAAAATAGAGCGGATCTATTTCGTTCTGAGGAACACAAGCAAGTTTATGCTAAATTGCTAAAACAAGGGGTAATGAACCTAAGGAGTGTGGATTTTGACATTTTCGATTCATTGAATGTAAAATTGCGGGAGAAGTTTACTTTACTTCAACTAGAACGATTCTGCTCTAAGACAACTGTAGCTTATCCGGAACTTACATCATATTTCTATTCTAATCTAAGCTTTTTAGATGCGAATAGATTTTCTCTCATTGTTAGAGATCAGGATTATGTGGTAGATATGGATACTCTAGCTGATGTGATTGGAGTGGAGAGAGGGATTTTCCAAACAATCAACGTGTCTGTTGGTCATGCCACTATGGAGCTTGTTCGAGATAGAATTGCAGAAGGCCGATTTCGTATTTGAGGATGAGTGCCTCTAATGTCTTGCTCCATAAGATTGTGATTAATTGTCTCAGACCCAAATCCACATCAAAGACTGATGTCTCCAATTCTGAAGCGAAGCTGATGTACACCATCAACATTGGTTACAAGTTCTCTCTACCTCATACCATAATGTTTCACATGTATCGGTCAATGGTAAAGGATAAGGAACAACTTCCTTACCCTGCTCTTGTTACTCGTCTATTCAGACATCTTAACATTCAGTCTCCCAGAATTCTATGTGTTCAAACCATTGATCCAATAGTGGTAGGATTGAAGATGGTTTCAAAGATGCGTCTGAAGGAGCTAAACAAGGCTTTAGAGAGATCTAAGGAGAAGACACCTGTTAAGACTTGACAAGACCTTGTGTTGCAAAACAAAAAGGAAAGGAGCCAATGACGGCTCCATCTAGAAAGAGGAGAGCACTCATCTTGCAGGATGAAGAAGATAAGGATGACATCACTATCTCAACTCTTGCTTTAAAGAACTTACAGTGTCTTGTTCTTGAGACAAAGACTCGAGAAAACCAAGACAGAGAGGAGACAGAGCAGAGGAGTGAAGAGAGGGAAATGATGAGGAAAGAAGAAGAAGAAGAAGAAGAAGAAGGAAGGACAGAAGAAGAAGAGCGAAGAGGAGAATAAACAGAATGAGAAAGTCATGGTGATTCTCCAGCAGAAAAGGAAGAACAAGACCATCATGACACTGAAGAAGCACTTGAGCAAGAAGAATACTTTTCTCCACCCGAAGGCACTGAAACATGGAGAGCTGCTAATAAAAGAGGTACTCATTCACTTGCTTTTATCAGTGATGATGTTAGTCGTTCTCCTACCAATCTAGAGGAAGTGTATGCCTCTCACTTTCCTGAAGGAGATAATGAGGCTTCATCTCCAAGTTTGGATGTTCGTGCTGAAGTTCCATCATCCGGCAACACTCCACAACCGATCATGCTAAAGCAAGCGCTCAAATTGACAACTCAACAGACTTTAAAAGATTGCTTGAACTTCTTCCCGGAAATCAAAGGTTAGATTTATGCCTTGGGATGTGAATTTCAGAGCATGTAGAATGCTCATCAAGCCACCTCAGTTTCTTTGCACAATTAAGTTCAAGCCTTTAATCTTTAAGTTCAAGCTACTGCAAAGAGTGAGGATTTAGTGCAACTGAAGGAGGATCTGAAAACGCCTGGAGAAGACTATCAAGTCTATGGGAGATTTCCAGCTCGTTCACATTCCTAAACAATCTTAATTTTATCAAATTCTCTTTATCTTCTCTACTTTTTGTTGTTAACAAAAAGGGGGAGAAGTCAATGCAAATTTGACACTCTGATTTTGACTCTGATTTTTGATTTGGCTTTAATCTTTATCTTTTGTTTGGACTGTGATTGGTTTGGATTGGTTTGACCTTTTTAAATGCTTGTAGTATCTTAAGCTATGTTGATGATTTTGGTAAGGATAGTTGATTTTACAGAACGAACTTGTTTTCTATGGATGCATAATCGCTACTATCTTTATCCTAATCTACTTATCTTTTATGAGATATATTTGTTTGCTTAAGTGATGTCTAGCAGGTTAAAAGTATCCAAATTTGCAGGAAAATTTTGTCACAATAAAAAATGGGAAGATTGTTGGAGAAAACTTTCTTATTTATTTTGAAGTTGACAAAACGTTTCTATCAATCTAGTCTTAAGACTTGAAGGCTCTATCGTCAAAGTCCTAAGACCTCTAAACTCAAGATTTAAAGTCTGCCTTCATTGACAGTTTCCAAATTGATGAAGAAAAGTATTATCCATTGAAGAAGACTTATCCATATGCGGGTATATCTTTAAGGATTTGATTCGTGCAGTTGAAGAAGATCTCACGGCTAAAGATTGTATCTCAAGATCTATTATTCGTATTGAAATTAATTTGAGTATTTTAGATCTGTTGATTGGCAAAGTATCTTGGAAGGTTCTATTTATGGAAACCTAGATCCTGATTGTATGGGCGAGCATAATTTGTGGGCTATCATCATATTTCTTAAATAACTCGAGATCTCCCTAATTGATTCTGTCTAACAGGTTTATTGGAAGAACTCCTTTGGAATGTGCCAATGGTTATGAAGGCATGGAGGAGTATATAAGGAAAACGCTCTAGTTATTCAATAGTGTGAATGATAGAGAAATTCCAAAGTCTGAAATTCCTTGTTCCTTGCCGTTTCAATTGATTGAGCTTAAATTTGTACTCAGAAGAGAGATTAGATACTTGTGAGACCTTAAGGAAGTGTAGCAAAGTCTCTACACTGTGAAATCAAGGACATGAGACTATAAAATCTCTTTTAATTATTAGTGGAATTTAGCCGGTGGGTTGTCAATGCGGGAGAGTGGACATGGCTTGGTCTAAACCGAACCACTATAAACCTTGTGTTTTGATTCTCTATCCCTAAACTCTTCACTTTAAATCACAGCTCTATATAACTATTTTTAGTTGTTCACGACTTTAGTTTATTATTCTTAGAAGTTAATTTGTTTTGATAAGATTTGCAAAAACTTCTTTGATCTCCTATTTACCCCCTCTAGGTGCTCTTACTAGCCCTTTCACCGATGTCCAGGTCTCTATAGCTCAAGAATGCACCCTGACTTGCGCCAAGCAACTTCTTCCCCACTTTTGCGTCCTGCTCTCTCCAATTGATGGAGTACTGAATCTTGAACAGTCCGACCCAAAAAAAAAAAATCTTGAACAGATTCCCAGCCAAACGGACTTGGTGCTAGTCCCAATTTCCACTTCTCGCACTAATGTTTCCATTCATATATGAAAATTTCCCATTAAAATAGCAATATGACCAACCCGCATGCAACCCGCTATTCCAGATACTAGTATACTATGTCATATTCTATATTCATATGAAAATAAACAATATAATAACTAGAAGAGATGGAGAATTACCTACAAGATCAATCCGATAGGGATTTCATTCATCGTGTTATACAATATGACCATCATGCTCCAAAGCGTTTTACTCAAAGGAAAATTTAATTATTTATTCATATGGCCTCTAAAGTTGCAATCTATATATATAGACACACACACACACACACACATATAAAAGAAAAGGAGAAAGGCACAAAAACTCCATAATGTGATATATTGATCATAAACTTTTTTTTTTGTGACATCAAAGATTACAAACGTATATATGTGCGACATATTTACCCTTTGTCAAGATTTTGTCAATAAGTATCATTAGAAATCTACCTACATGGACACCGAAAGGTAAACGGGGTTAACATGGCTCCAAGTGACTTAAATGAAATAAAAATGATATTGTTTTAGCTACAATATGTATTGAAATTTTGATAAAGGATAAATGTATTATATAAGTACAAATTTGAGACCATTTATGTCACAAGAAAAGAAATTATGATAAATGTATCACAGTAAGCATAGTTTGGAATTTTTGATGTTGCAATAAAAATTTAGAGTGTTGAAATGGGTATAGTTTGGGTTTTTTGATGGCTTTTTCCCCTAAAAAAGCAAAAATAATATTTTGCTTTCCTGCTGAAACTTTAAAATATTATTCAAATTTCAAATTATTACCAAAAATCATATGTGAATATATGTGTTGATATTTTCATTTTTTTTTGAAGGTTTTAAGTGTTCTAAAATTTATAGATTATCAAAGTGTTTGAGCCGCAAGATTTTGATATGGTAAGATGTAAAAAGTAATATTCCATGCAGAAAGACATTTTGCACGTGTCTCATCTCTAAACTATCATCACCAAGGTCTATTGTTTCATGTATCAATTTATAAGAAAAATTCCATTTTTATACCGAAGCTTCCTTTTATATCGTGGAAAGCACGAAAGAAATTCCATCACATAATTATTTCCATCTGAGTCTATTGCAATAAAAATGTTTTGGACTTAGTACCATTTGCAATAAAGATGTTCTGGGGGCACAGGGCTTTAAAGCCACAATGCTTGGCTGTTTACCGATGGGAACCGAAGTTTGGATTCTCTAAAGCGGATTCAATTGTAGCATCTCCTGGTTCCAAACTTTCCCTAGAATGTGCTAATCGTGCGCTTCTTGACCGCATTGGGTGGTTCGCTCTCCTAAAAATCAATCAGACTTCCTAATTTTTCATGCCTTGGTGGGTTTCCGAGATCCTTTCGACGATCAGTGGTATGCGTTGTTGACATATTTATATGATTACAGCAAACACAAAACAAGGTGGCCATGTTACGATTGGTGTCCTCTTAACATTGCTCTTCGGTGATGCTGAATCCAGATGTCGATGATTCCTTCCAGCAAATGAATTCAAGAAGACATTCATCATGCTTCCTATGCATCAAAACAAGGCATAATTGAAATACATGCTAAGGTGAAATTTACCGCTTAGTTATATCCCTTTTCTGCTCCCATCAAGAAATAAAACTGACTAATCTTAAAATAAAAGGTCGAGGAATTCAACACCGCTGTGCCCCGATGATCCATGGGGTCCTTAAAACTCGAATGCCTTGAGACCACACAAAGCTGCATACATACTTGTCTGGATTGGAGTCCATGTCTATCATGTCTGTCAATCAATGGGCACGATATGTTCGGATCTATGCAAGACTTATAGGGAAGGAAGTTCTTCAGCTGGCCTGAAGCATTGTGTTCTGGATCAGTGCCCACAAAGTTCGCCGGCTCTCCTGGCCAATTGTGGCGTTTAAGCCACTCGATTTTGTCTACGTCACCCATAAATATCTCACGGCTTTCATTTTCGGTGACCACACTCAGCTAAAGGGCAAGAGACTTGTGCGGCTTTGAATAGTCCAAGTATGCATTTTTGTTCATAAGCTTGATTAGCCGTCTCCAAAGTCGTCCCGCGTTTTCTTCCCATTCCGTGATCCATGACCCAACAATGCTCCCATCATTTTCAAAAGCACTGTACTAACAAAAGGAGCATCGGTCGATGCGAGGAAATCATTTTATTACCAATGAGTACAGAGTAAGGAAAAAAGAAATTACAATTAGAGCTATCAAATGGATGGATTAAATGAGGTCGGGTCAGATCATAAATGGTCCGACCCAATGATCTGAACCCAATTGACCTATTAACCCGTTTATGACCCATACCCAACTCAATTCATATTCAACTCCATACCTGACCCGATTTATATTATAAAATACTTTCATTTTTAATTAAATCTGGAAAAAAAAACTTTTTATTATGATTTTAAAAAATTATATTATCAAAACACTTCCATACAATTACAAATTTAATGCATAAATTTTTATAATTTTTTTAAAATTGAGGCTCTATTTATTTCTTGGAAAATGTGGTATTTTTTGAAAATGATAATATTTTCCGGTGATAGGTTGAAACTTCAAAATGAATTAAAAATATTTCCGCTTAGTATAGAAAATCCGCTTTGAGATTTTGTGCACTCCTTTTAAGTATTTTTATTTTTATTTTTTTTAAAATAGAATTTTAATTATTTTAATTTCTTTATTTCTTTTGTTTTTTTATTTCTTTTCTTTTCCCTTCTACTTCTTACTCAGGATTGGTGGCCATGGCAACAAGCTGGCTTAAGCCTCGCCATAGGGGCGGAAGCCTCGATCCGCCCAATCCGGTGAGTCAGCGCCGACTCGCCAAATTCAACGAGATTAAGCTCGCCTCGACGTTGGGCAGCCTGAGTCTCGCTAGATCAGTGAGGCTCAAGCCTCGGCCTTACTCAATTGTGAGAGCTTAAGCTCGCCTAGGTGAGCTCAAGAATTGCTAGACAGGGAGGTTGGAGTCTTGCCAGCACCAAGGTTGGCGAGCCTTGAGCTCGCTAGTGCAATTAGCACCGGTGAGGGCTTCACAGCCCATGACCACCGCTGGTGAGGGTGGGTAGTTGGAATTCGTAGGGGAAGAAGTAAAAGAAAGACAGGAAAAAAAAATAATGAAAAAATTATTAAAAATAGAAAAAAAAAAAAAAAACAAACAAACAAAATTTTAAAACTGCTCAAGAGAATGATATATGTTAATAGGTTGACTCAACTAATAACATTTAGAACTTAAATGAGTTGTGAATGGGTTTAAAAACAAACCCATTTACAACCCATTTACAATCCATGTATCATTAGACTTACATACAACCCAAATCCATTAACAACTTAATTATAAAAACTTAACTGACACATTATGACCCATCTCATTATAAATGGGTTCAAAATGTGTTTTGACACCTCTAATCACGGTACAAAGAAAGATAGCGGAATTTATATGACACACTCTCTTATTGGAGCAATCATTATTCATTGAGGACGTGTAACTAAATCAATCGATAAGAAAAGAAAAGGATGGCCTCTTCATTTTGGCAGAGGAGGGATGCTCTGCTCGTTCCTGAAGAAGTTGTTGGGATCCACCGCAGTTTTCACTTTGACCAACCTCTCAAAATTGTCATTGAAGTACTTGACCCCATAGACTTGCCCTTCTTCGTAGCTGTTCTTGCCATTGGTGCTAATCCCAATGTCCAGGTCTCTGTAGTTCAAGTACGCACTCCTTGGGTTCTTCGACACAAATGGAGTAGTGTAATTGTACAGACTCCTGATTTGCGCCAAGTAATTCTTCTCCAGTTCCGGGTCATCCTCGCTCCAATTGATGGAGTACTGAACCTGAACAGATTCCCAGCCCGGTGTGGGAACGGGGTTGCGGACGCCGGGATCTCGCTCATCCGTCCCCGTACGGATTGAACACGAGCCCCACTTTCCCCAGTTCTATCATCTTCTTCCATAGCTGATCGAGATTAGCCTTTGAGATCGGAGTTTGGACGTAGTCTGATTTCCTCTTGAGGAAGTTGGTGGGATAGTCTCGCCTCAGCATTGTCTCCAGGGCCGGGATGGTGCCTTCGTCGAAGCCGTCCCACCAGAGAACTGACTCGATCCAACTCAACTCCGTGCAATTCTCCTTCTTTAACCCCATTTCGGGTAACTCCTTGTCAGTAATTGCCAGGAGCTGATCTGAATTTCCTAGGAAAAATGTAACGACGGAGGCCCTCAACGTTTTCAGTCCCTTTTGGGTCTTGGAAGTGACGGGCTGCAATAAAAGCCTCATGAATAGGCCGTGGTCAGTGCTCGGAGCCACGAATTGCCATTTGTACACGAGATCTGTTGCGTTCTCTGATCGAGCGTCTTTTCCACCCGAAAGACTGTGACCTTCTCCGGGACTGGAACTAGCTTCACCTGATAAGCCAGAATGACTCAAGCTCGCCCCCTCCCCGAGGATCGCCAGAACAATCCTCTCCCCCATGGCTTTTCTATCGAGAATCCGCCCTTGGACGTCCACCATCCTCGTCAAGGACGTTGTCGACCGACAGGCCATACTTCCGCAGCATGTTGCCGTACCCGCCGCCGCTCAAGTGGCCTCCGACGCCAACCGTGCGACAAACACCTGCAGGGAAGCCGTGGACCTTGCTCTTCTCCCAAATCCGGTAGTACAAACTCCAGAGTCGCGCCAGCCTGGACCCAGGCGGTCTCTTTCTGGATGTCCACGTTGATTGACCGGAGGTTGAACATGTCGAGATGAAGAACGCATCGTCGGAGACGTACGATATGCCCTCGTAATCGTGTCCGCCGCTGCGGATCTTCAGGTGCACGCCGAGGTCCTTGAGCACAGGACGGCGGCCTGCACGTGGGACTCCGCGTGGGCGTCACGATGACGAGCGGCTTTGGCGTCGAGGACGAATTGAAACGGCGGTTACGGATGTAGGACACGAGGACGCTGGCGAAAGAGGTTGGCCTGCGAGTAGACGATGTCGGAGATCTGATCGGACGGTTGAGTGCGGGTGGGTGAGGCATTGGAGGAAGGTGTCGTACACAGAGTTTGAGGCTGCCCATGAAGGAGAGATGGAGAGAAACGAGGATGGAGAGGGAAGCAAAGAGCAGAAAGAGGATAATGGCTTCATCCCTGCGTTCTTTCTGTAAACTTCTTCTTTGTGTGGTTTGCGACGGAGGGTCTGTATATACATTGCAGATTAGTTAAACAGACCGTCGTCAACCATTTTTGGGAAAGAAAAATTCTTTGTAGATTTCCTTACTCAACAGGTGAACAAGTTTGTACTGAAATTAGAGAAGAATATAATGACCAAATTTTCTTACAGAAAATTAATATTGCATGTCT